>JAAGEH010000393.1:45110839-45127275 GCA_011751065.1 Lasiurus cinereus
GAACCAAGATAGCCTCTTCAATAAATGGTGTTGGGAAAATTGGACAGATACATGCAAAAAATTGAAACTGGACCACCAACTTAAACCAAATAAAAAATAAACTCAAAATGCATACAGGACTTAAACATTAGAAGGGAAACCATAAAAATACTAGAGGAATCCACAGGCAGCACAATCTCAGATATATGCCGAAAGAACTTCTTCACTGATACTGCTCCAAAGGCAATGGAAGCTAAAGAAAAAATAAACAAATGGGACTACATCAAAATAAAAAGCTTTTGCACAGCAAAAGAAACCATCAACAAAACAACAAGAAAGATCAATGCATGGGAGAACATATTTGCAAATGCTATCACTGATAAAGCTTTAATCTCCAAAATCTACAGCCAACTTATACAACTTAATAAAAGGAAGATGAAGGATCCGATAAAAAAATGGGCAACAGACCTAAATAGAACCTTTTCAAAAGATGACAGAAGGAAGGCCAAGAGACACATGAAAACATGTTCAAAGTCATTAATCATCCGAGAGATGCAAATCAAAATGACAATGCGATACCATCTTACACCTGTCAGAATGGCAATCATCAACAAATCAACAAAGGACAAGTGTTGGCGAGGATGCGGAGAAAAAGGAACCCTTGTGCACTGTTGGTGGGAATGCAGACTGGTGCAGCCACTGTGGAGAACAGTATGGAGTTTCCTCAAAAAACTAAAAATGGATCTCCCATTTGTCCCTCTAATCCCACTCTTACGAATTTATCCTAAGAAAGTAGAAACACCAATCAGAAAGGATTTATGCATCCCTATGTTCATAGCAGCACAATTTACAATAGCCACAATTTGGAAACAGCCTAGGTGCCCGTCAGCAGATGAGTGGATCAGAAAACTTTGGTACATCTACACAATGGAATTCTTTGCTGCCATTAAAAAGAAGGAATTCTTACCATTTACAGCAACCTGGTTGGAACAGGAGAGCCTTATTCTTAGTGAAATAAGCCAGTGAATGAAGGAGAAGCATCACATGATCGCACTCATTGGGGGATAATATAGAACATTATAAACTGATGAACAAAAGGATAGATACAGAGATAGTAAAGCTTCAAACAGACTGTGAAATTACAGCAGGAAGATTAAAGTTAGGTGAGGTAGATAAGAGATCAATCAAAGGACTTGTATGCATGCATATAAGCATAACCAATGAACATAGACTCTGGGGGGTTGTGGTATGCCTGGGAGGGAGGGGGGGTAATGGGGCATATGTATAAAAAATTAATAAAAAATTAAAAAAAATAATAATTTCCATTTTTCACCCCTGGATATGTTTAAATCTGTAACAGTATATTCAAAATCAAATATAACATCATTCATTTCTAGCTGTTTTTTCCCATAGTCCTGTATTTATTTGTTAGGCAATATGGTACTCCATGTCCTTCGTGACCAAAAATTAAAAGTTATGTTTTAAACTTGCCTCAGTCTATTGGCAGAACGTCTTGTTTCTTCTGTTATAACACCTTCCACACAGGTTTTTTTCTTCCTTCCCTATTTCATTTCCTTAAGAACTATCATTTGCAAGTGTCTTAGCTTTTTTAATTACCTCTTATCTTCCTTCTTCTGATAACGTCATATTCTGTTCTCAGGCTGGTTCAGTGGATAAGTAATTGGATCATGATACCTCTTTGTTGAAACATGGAAAAATATCATAAGCTCTACAGGAGGTTAAAAGTCTTTGCATTAATCCCACTGAATGCAAATAATGGCCTACATTATCTAATAAAATGGAGCAAAGTATTTCTGAATTATTTCTAAGTAAAGTTTTGTATAACATTTATGTATTTCTCTGTATAAAATAAGCTTAATAATAGCACTTTCAGTAGAGTGGTCTCTGTGTCCCGAGCTGTTCCTGGAAGCAGTGCAGTTCTTGGCATGCCATGGGAACAAGAATTTTCTGAGGCCCTCTAGAAAAGGATTAGGTATCTTGGAAAGCTTTACTGATGCTGTATGACAAGCATGTCAAACTCAAAGGCTAACATATAAATAAGGTTTAAATTGATATAGGCCACAAAAAAACAAAAGCTTCAATTTTCATGGAAATGTAGGTTTATTTCCATAGAGACATGCTGAATACAAAGGGCTGAAATAAATGAGTCATCATTAACATAAAATAATAGAACATTTTTATAAAAAATAGTATTTTTTCTTAAACATTAACTTACCAGACACTGAATAACTGCACAAATTAATAAGTGTAACAAAAATAAACCTATTTTTCTTGTTCTCTGAAAGTGAAATATTTCCTGTTGTGCACACCAAACAAGTCAATGCAAGACTAATGACATCGAAATCAGCTGCTAAGTTATCCACTGCTGGTATTAGTGGAGAGAAATGGTGCACCTACGCATAAGATGCTTAAGGGAAATGAATGCAACATGATTATAGTAATCCGTCATTAGCAAATGTTGTTAATAATTATGTGTAACAGGGTACTGTAAAAATTAAGCTACAAAATTTTTTTAAATATATTTTATTGATTTTTTACAGAGAGGAAGGGAGAGAGATAGAAAGTCAGAAACATTGATGAGAGAGAGACATCGATCAGCCACCTCCTGCACACCCCCTACTGGAGATGTGCCCGCAACCAAGGTACATGCCCCCGACTGGAATCGAACCTGGGACCTTTCAGTCCGCAAGCTGACGCTCTATCCACTGAGCCAAACCGGTCTCGGCAAGCTACAAAATTTTTATTAAAACGTTTCTTATATACTGTTATATTGTCTGGGCCAAAAAAAAAATATTTGTTATGGGCCACATGTGGCCCAAGGGCCTTGAATTTGACATGCGTGCTGTAAGATTAAGGGAGTTCCCCGCCACGGTCCCATCTCCCTTCATTCCAGCATGGAAACAGTCCCATCTTCTCTTCAGTTGGCTATTGTCCAGTCTCCACTGCTTATCAAAGCACAGTCCAATTGTGTGTGGGCTCCCCATGGCCATGGGCTTTATGACTGTTAGAATCACATGACCTGACCGAGTATGCATTATGGAACAAGTGAAAAACAGGACTGTAAGAGCAAGCAAGCAAGAGAGAAAGAAGTCCTCTATGGATTTTAGCTGGGAGGTTAAGGAGTGTGAAGTTTGCAGTTTTCTGCTCAAGCTGCCCAGATGACCATGCTTATAATGTCTAGCCTCCCCTTTGTACTCTTCCTGTTATTAATATTAACTAGCTAGTTACAGCCGTAATAATAGGTCTAACAACAGAATCAAGGAATTGTAGTAATGAAGACACAGACATATCTGCATTAAGTTTTGGAGGAAAAATGATAGAATAAACCTTTGTGATAAATTATTCCATTGTTTACATCTTATCACAAAAATATGGTTGTCAGAGGGTTAACTTGAAATGCAGGCAGATAAGGCAGGGGTGCAGTAGGAAACAAGGCAGGGAGCACATAGGCAGGGCAGGCAGGACAGTTTGAGCAGCTCAACAACAGGAACCAACCAAGCAGAAATCATACAATGTTTCTGGACTCAAGGCGGAAGGCATGAGAAAACAAAAGAGGGCCTGTGGCAACAAGGTGTACCAATGCATAGAATCAGGGCAAGCTCAGCACACTGACAGAGAAAGAACTCCTAGAAACAGGGCAAGTTCAGATTCGTTGCTGGGCAAGAACAACTGAGGGAGTCAATCAGGTGAAATACAGGAGACTTTTGGCAAATATATACCCCTCATTTATATTTCAGCTCCTGGCTCAGAAAAGCAGCAAAACTAGGCAAGCAATGCCACAGCTGCATTGACTAATGACCCCCTGGTGCCATCAAATCAGCAGAAACCAGGATCCTGAAAGGGAAAGATGATGAATATTCTATTGAGATCCTCCCCTGGGACTGCCCCTAAGACCCAGGCCTTAAAAGTCCTTAAGACCAAGGGCCTAGCACCCTCTTCCTACTGGAGCAAGCCTATGCCTTTCCCCTCTTTTTCCTCTTCTTCCACAACCCATTGCCTCCTGAGCCCATTTCTTCTACCTCTGTGACTTTCTAAATAAAGTTTATCTCATGGTTTGTCTTGGCTCTGAATTCTTTCCTAGCCAGAACTGAAATATCAAGGTTGCCGAACCCAGATCCTGTCAGACCTCAGCTGCCTAACACCTGTTGCCATTTGCCACCACCTGAACATTGCTCAGGGATCTTTTCAATCACATAAGGGGAGATGATCTTTTGTAGCAATTTTTACAAAATATATTGAATTAACTTGCTAATCTCTATAGAAACATTGAGGCAGGGAATAGTAGAATCAATAGAAGTGATAGAAATGACATTGATTTGTCAAATTCAACATTTTAACCAATATGTGTAGCATGTTTTCACCACTTTTGGACCTAGGACAGGATTCTAAAATTAGAGTATTTGGCTATGAATTTTGTTTTTGTTGCACTGATTTTTTAAAAAGTATTTTTTTAATTAATTTCAGAAAGGGAAAAGGAGAGGGAGAGAGAGAGATAGAAACATCAATGATGAAAGAAAATCATCAACTGGCTGCCTCCTGCATGCTTTCCACTGCTGAACGAGACAGCAGCCTGGGCATGTGTCCTCACCAGGAATTGAACCATGACTTCCTGGTTCATAGAATGATGCTCAACCACTGAACCACATCAGCTGGGCTCTCACTGATTTTTGAGCATGGACAAGATAGTTCCTTATGATGCAAAAAGGTGCTAATAGCACTTATTTCAAAGAATTGTTTTGAAAGCTAAGTTCAACATTACACCAGGCACATAATAGAGTTTTCAAAAACACTGTCTTTATTGTTGTTGGTTTTTATTGCATTGTTATTGAACCTCTCTCCAAACATTTTAATGATGTAATTGAGATACATTATTTCAAAAAGCAGCTTCAATTAATATTGGATCCCTCTATTTTCTGTAATGCTTCATAACTATGTATTGCTCTTCTGCCTATAATATCAAAGCCTGCTCTGTGGAAGCCTATAGACTAAACTGTCCCTCTTTCTACATATCTACTTTTTATACTGTTGAAGAGAACTATGTCACTGCATTTAAGTGCCCTTTCCCCTAGGTTAGTGGTGGGCACACTGTGGCTCATGAATTGCAGTTTGCCGCTCTGTTGACTAATGAGTTTGCCGACCACTGACCTAGGTCAACTTCCTTAGGCCCCGGATCAGTCCACACATCGTCAATAAGTATTTCGATGTATGTGCTCTAGTTTTTTGGGTTTTCTTATTGTTTTGGCTATTATTTATTTCGGTTGCTTGATTTTGTGTTTTTATTTTGTCTTAACCATTCCTCTAAACCCCTGGCTTACAGAACAGAATACAATATTTCAGGCATATCCAAAGAAACACAGATCAGAATGTCAATAGGAATCACTTTTTATCTTGTTCTATTTGTTGCTGGACTTCTATTATTGCTTTTGACTTTACTATAGTTGTTGCATTAAATTTCTGGCTTGTAGTGAATTGAAAAACTAGATTCCCTCCACCCAATTGGTGTGTTTAGTTATAATTTCTCCATTTTATATTTCCATCTTGATTTGTTGAATCCAAAAGGCACTATCTATAGATATCATGAATGTAGTACATTCTGCAGAGTCTATGACATTTTATTTGAAGAAAAGTAAATAGCTTTCGTGAGAGAAAACAAGAGCTATCAATTTACATGTTGTTTATTAGGCATTACCATGCAGTTGGCTGGCCTCCCTACTTGAAGATCCTGGCTCCCTTTATCTCATAGGCAATCAACATTGTGAGCATCTGTCTCTCTATTGGCCTGAAGACAATCCATTCTGTGTTTGATCCAATAGTGTTGTTAATAAACAACAAATTCAGTAGCTAAAGTGTTGTGTCTTTCATTGTTGCAATAAAATGAATTCTTAAGATTTGTTTTCTTTAAATTTCTCATGAGAGAGTTGGAGATTGTCTAGTGTCACTTTAAAGAAAGTCAAAAGTTTGTTGTAAATAGAAGATAGTGGCATAGGTGAACACCTAAACTGTTGCCTTGTACAGCAATTTTAAAACTACAACTAAATGACAGAACAGACATCATCCAGAACCACAGGAAAACTGGCTTAGTGGAAATTTTACAACTAGAAAGAAAGAGACGGACACACGGAGACTCAAAGGAGCTGCAAAATGCTAAGGTATAAAGTGCCTGACTGGCTTCCTCTAGCAGGAGGGAAATGGAAACACCCAATTGCTCTGAACCCCAGTTCCAGGTAAGAATCATACGGGGGAGTCTGGACTGTCATGAAAAGGGAGGAGTGCATGGAAACTTAAGGGAGCCATGAAAAGGTAGAGGTCTGGAGGTGTGTGAGCATGAGTGCACACACAGAGGGCTGCCTGCTAATTGTGCCTCTGACTTTCTCTAGTGATAGGGAGACAGGACCTCCCAACTGTGCTGAAATCCGCTTCCAACTGCACTGAACCTCAGTTTTGAGTGAGACCCTGGGGACCCAGACTCATATGGGTCCCCGGTGTGCACGGAAACTCAGGGGGGCCAGAAAGGCAGAGGTCTGGAGGCACACGTGCGTGAACACAAAGAGAGCTGCAGTGATTACCAAGGGACACTGAGGCCCAAGAGCCAAGTAGGACAAGGCTGATGGGAAGCCAAGGCTATTTCTCCTCAGTCTTGAAACTCTGCCCCATTCAAGCTAAACAGAGAGGCTTTTGCAATTTTGCAAGTCTTGTATCATAAGCCTGACTCCAGCACAGAAGTTCTCCCAGCATAGACACAGCTGATCCTCACAACCAATTGGCTTGGAGATCAATTCCCCCGAGTGATACCAACAACAATCAAGACTTAACTACAATAAGGCTGTACATACAGTCCACAAAGGGGTGCACCAAGAGTGTCCCCCTCAGGAACTGGGAAGGCAGAGCTAATGGGCTATATAGAAAATCTAACACACAAAACTACTCTACCAACTCAGGGAAGCAGCAAAAAATGTGGAGACAAAGGAACAGATCACAAATGAAAGAAATAGAGGAAAACAAATGACTGGATATAGAGTTCAAAACCACAGTTATGAACTCTATAGAGGAGATGAGAAAGGACCAACTAGAAATTAAACATACACTGACTGAAATAAAAAATATTATACAGCAGACTAGAGGAACATAAGAATCAAGTCAAAGATTTCAAATACAAAGAAGCAGAAAACACTCCACTGGGAAAGAAAAAAGAATCCATAAATATGAAGATAATGTAAGGAGTCTCAAGTGTACCAGCATCAGAATTATGGGGGTGCCAGAAGAAGAGAGAGAGCAAGATACTGAAAACCTATTTGAAGAAATAATGACTGAAAACTTCCCCCACCTGGTGAAAAAAATAGACTTATAAGTCCAGGAAGCATACAGAGGCCCAAACAAAGGGAATCCAAAGAGGACCACACCAAGACACATCATAATTAAAATGCCAAGAGCAAAATACAAAGAGAGAATATTAAAAACATCAAGAGAAAAATATCATTCCTTGTTAATTACCTACAAGGAAGTACCCATATGATTGTCAGCTGATTTCTCAACAGAAACTATGCAGGCCAGATGGGAGAAGCAAGAAATATTCAAAGTGATGAAGAGCAAGAACCTACAACCAAGATAACTCAGCAAAGCTATCTTTCAGAATTGAAGGGTAAATAAAGAGCCTCACAGATAAGAAAAAGCTAAAGGAATTCATCAATACCAAACCAGTATTATATGAAATGCTGAAAGGTACTCTTTAAGAAGAGGAAGAAGAAGAAAAATGTAAAGATAAAAATTATGAACAACAAATATATATCTATCAACAAGTGAATAAAAAATCTGATGAACAGAATAAACTGGTGCGTATAATAGAATTAGGGGCATAGAAAGGGAGTGGACTGAGGATTCTCAGGAGGAAAGGAGTGAGGGGGGTTTAGGGTGAATCTGGACAAAAATCATACACCTATGGATGAGGACAATGCGAGAGAGGTAAGGGCAGAGGGAGGGGTGAGAGCCGGGTGGAGGGAAGCTATGGGGGAAAAAAAAAGGAACAATTGTGCCAAGACTGGTTTGGCTCAGTGAATAGAGCGTCGGCCTGCTACTGAAAGGTCCCGGGTTCGATTCCAGTCAAGGGCATGTATCTTGGTTGCGGCCACATCCCGGTGGGGGATGTGCGACTGATCGATGTCTCTCTCTCATGGATGTTTCTAACTCTCTATCCTTCTCCCTTTCTCTCTGTAAAAAATCAATAAAATATAAATATATATTTTTAAAAAGGAACAATTATAATAATCTGAACAATAAAGATTTATTAAATAAAAAAATGAAAGAAAGTTGGTTGTAAATAAATGCTTGGACTAAGCTTGGTTTGATGTAGTACATAGAAAAAGGTTATAATTTACAAAGTGCACTGCAGAGCAATGTGATAGACAGTAGAGAAAACACACTTAAAGTGGCATTGACTTATAATTATTTCATTATAAAACTTCCTTGGTTTTTTCTGCTTAGAATTTTATTAGCATACTATCCTCTGGGGCATCTTTTAAATATTTGTTTACTAGTATATGGTTCAGATTTTTTTATTAGTGCCAAAGGAAAATCAAGTGAAAAATAAATTCACTGTCCTCGAGGAGGAATTTAGCCTAGCATTCTTTTAGTACATTTGAAACACTTACTAATCCTTGCTGTTGGAATTACAAGACTCTTATTTCAGAAATTTTTTCTTACTGAAATGCAAGTTACTCCATTAGCTACCTAAAAGAACTGAATTAAAGACCGTGCCCATAATAAGAGATTATCACATCTATTTTTTAAAAAATTTTTTATTAATTTTTATACATATCTCCCCATTGCCCCCCCTCGTTCCCAGGCATACCCCAACCGACCAGTGTCCATGTTCATTGGTTATGCTTATATGCATGCCTACAAGTCCTTTGATTGATCTCTTATCTACCTCACCTAACTTTAATCTTCCTGCTGTAATTTCACAGTCTGTATGAAGCTTTACTATCTCTGCATCTATCCTTTTGTTCATCAGTTTATAATGTTCTATATTATCCCCCAATGAGTGCGATCATGTGATGCTTCTCCTTCATTCACTGGCTTATTTCACTAAGCATAAGGCTCTCCAGGTCCAACCAGGTTGCTGCAAATGGTAAGAATTCCTTCTTTTTAATGGCAGCAAAGAATTCCATTGTGTAGATGTACCACAGTTTTCTGATCCACTCATCTGCTGACGGGCACCTAGGCTGTTTCCAAATTGTAGCTATTGTAAATTGTGCTGCTATGAACATAGGGGTGCATAAATCCTTTCTGATTGGTGTTTGTAATTTCTTAGGATAAATTCCTAAGAATGGGATTACAGGGTCAAATGGGAGATCCATTTTTAGTTTTTTGAGGAAACTCCATACTGTTCTCCACAGTGGCTGCACCAGTCTGCATTCCCACCAACAGTGCACAAGGGTTCCTTTTTCTCCGCATCCTCGCCAACACTTGTCCTTTGTTGATTTGTTGATGATTGCCATTCTGACAGGTGTAAGATGGTATTGCATTGTCATTTTGATTTGCATCTCTCAGATGATTAATGACTTTGAACATGTTTTCATGTGTCTCTTGGCCTTCCTTCTGTCGTCTTTTGAAAAGGTTCTATGTAGGTCCATTGCCCATTTTTTTATTGGATCCTTCATCTTCCTTTTATTAAGTTGTATAAGTTGGCTGTAGATTTTGGAGATTAAACCTTTATCAGTGATATCATTTGCAAATATGTTCTCCCATACAGTGATCTTTCTTGTTGTTTTGTTGCTGGTTTCTTTTGCTGTGCAAAAGCTTATTATTTTGATGTAGTCCCATTTGTTTATTTTTTCGTTAGCCTCCATTGCCTTTAGAGCAGTATCAGTGAAGAAGTTCTTTTGGCATATATCTGAGATTGTGCTGCCTGTGGATTCCTCTAGTATTCTTACGGTTTCCTTTCTAATGTTTAAGTCCTGTATCCATTTTGAGTTTATTTTTGTATTTGGTGTAAGTTGGTGGTCCAGTTTCAATTTTTTGCATGTATCTGTCCAATTTTCCCAACACCATTTATTGAAGAGGCTATCTTGGTTCCATTGAATGTTCATGCCTCCTTTGTCAAATATTAATTGAGCATAGTGGTTTGGGTGGATATCTGGGTTCCCTATTGTATTCCATTGATCTATATGTCTGTTCCTGTGCCACTACCAGGCTGTTTTGAGAACAGTTGCTTTGTAGTATAGCTTGAAGTCTGGTATTGAGATCCCACCTACTTTATTCTTCTTTCTCAGAATTGCTGTAGCTATCCGTGGTCTTTTTTGGTTCCGGATGAATCTATGAAGAATTCTTTGTAGGTCTGTGAAATATGTCGTTGGTATTTTAATGGGTAGTGCGTTCAATCTGTAGATTGCTTTGGGTAGTATGGACATTTTAATGATGTTGATTCTCCCAATCCATGAGCATGGTATGCTGTTCCATCTGTTAACATCTTCGTCTATGTCTTTTTTCAGTGTCCTGTAGTTTTGTGCATAAAGGTCTTTTACCTCTTTAGTTAGGTTTATTCCTAGGTATCTTAATTTTTTTGGTGCAATGGTAAATGGGATTGCTTTTTTAGTTTCTATTTCTATAATTTCACTGTTAGTGTATAGAAATGCCACGGACTTCTTAGCATTAATTTTGTATCCTGCTACATTGCCAAATTCATTAATTAAGTCAATTAGTTTTGGAATGGAGTCCTTTGGGTTTTTTATGTACAATATCATGTCATCTGCAAATAAGGACAGCTTTACTTCTTCTTTTCCAATTTGGATGTCTTTTATTTCTTCTTGTTGTCTAATTGTAATGGCTAATACTTCCATTACTATGTCGAACAGGAGAGGTGAGAGTGGACATCCCTGTCTTGTTCCTGTTCTTTGGGGAAATGGTTTTAGTTTTTGCCCATTGAGTATGATGTTAGCTGTGGGTTTATCATATATTGCTTTTATGATTTTGAGGTATGATCCTTCTATTCCCACTTTGCTGAGAGTTTTTATCAAGAAAGGATGTCGGATTTTGTCAAATGCTTTTTCTGCATCAATTGATATGACTCTGTGATTTTTATTTCTCAGTTTATGTGATGTATCACATTTATTGATTTGCAGATATTGAATCTTTCTGATGTACTGCTGGATCCAGTTTGCTAGAATTTTGTTGAGGATTTTGGCATCTATGTTCATGAGAGGTATTGGCCTATAATTCTCTTTCATTGTGTTGTCTTTATCTGGTTTTGGTATTAGGGTGATGCTGGCTTCATAGAAGGTGTTTGGTAGTATTCCTTCTTCTTGAATGTTTTTGAATAGTCTGAGGAGGATAGGTTTTAATTCTTCCTTGAATGTTTGGGAAAACTCTCCTGTGTAGCCATCTTGACCCGGGCTTTTATTCGCTGGAAAGTTTTTGATTACTGCTTCAATTTCTTCCATAGTTATTGGACTATTGAGATGTTTGGCTTCCTCCTCATTGAGTTTTGGGAGATTATATTTTTCTAGGAAAATGTCCATTTCTTGCAGGTTGTCCAATTTGTTGGAATAGAGTTGTTCATAGTATTTTTTAACAATCCTTTGTATTTCCACAGGGTCTGTTGTTATTTCTCCTCTTTCATTTCTGATTTTGTTTATTTGGGTCTTCTCTCTTTGCTTCTTGGTGAGCCTAGCTAGGGGTCCATCAATCTTGTTTATCTTTTCAAAGAACCAGCTCTTTGTTTTGTTGATCTTTTGAATTGTTTCTTTGGTCTCCAAGTTGTTTATCGCTGCTCTGATCTTCACTGTTTCCTTCCTTCTGAGTAATCTGGGCTTTTTTTGTTGCTCACGTTCTAGCTCTTCGAGTTGTAGGTTTAGGTGATTTATTGCCATTGTTTCCTGTTTTTTGCAGTAGGCTTGTAGGGCTATGAACTTCCCTCTCAAGACTGCTTTCACTGTGTCCCATAAATTTTGTATTGTTGTGTTGTCATTGTCATTTGTTGCCATGGTGTTTTTTATTTTTTCCTTGATCTCTCTGGTTACCCAGTCGTTGTTTTAAAGCATGCTATTTAGTCTCCATGTGTTTGATTTCTTTCTATTGTTTTTATTATGGTTGATTTCCAGTTTAATGCCACTCTGGACTGAGAAAATGCTTGATATAATTTCTATCTTCTTGAATTTGAAGAGACTTTTCTTGTGACCGAACATATGATCTATCTTTGAAAATGACCCATGTGCACTGGAGAAGAATGTTTATTCTGTGGCTTTGGGGTGAAATGTTCTGAAGATGTCAATTAATTCCATCTGGTCTAGAGAGTCATTTAGGATTGATGTTTCTTTCCTGATTTTTTGTTTAGAGGATTTGTCCAATGGTGACAGTGGGGTATTAAAGTCTCCTACTATGATTGTATTGCTGCCAATCTCTCCCTTAATATCCTCCAAGAGTTTTTTTAAGTATTTAGGTGCTCCTATATTGGGTACATATATGTTTACCAGAGGTATTTCTTCTTGTTGGATTGTTCCCTTTAGTATTATGAAGTGGCCTTCTTTATCTCTTGTTATGTCCTTCACTTTGAGATCTAATTTGTCAGATATAAGTATTGCAACCCCAGCTTTTTTTTCATTTCCATTTGCCTGAAATACCATGTTCCATCCCTTCACCCTCAATCTGTGTGCATCTCTTTTCCTAAGGTGGGTTTCTTGCAGACAGCAGATATATGGATCATGTTTTCTTATCCAATCGGTTACCCTATGTCTTTTGATTGGAGCATTTAATCCGTTTACATTTAAAGTTATTATTGATAAGTACTTATCTGTTGCCATTTTTAGTCCTTACCCCCGAGTTCCTTCTTCGCTTCCTCTTTCTTTATATTACAGCAGACCTTTTAACATTTCTTGCATTGCTGGTTTGGTGGTAATATATTCCCTTAGACCTTTTTTGTCTGTGAAGCTTTTGATTTCACCTTCAATTTTGATTGAGAGTCTTGCAGGGTACAATATTCTTGGATTCAGACCCTTCCTTTGCATGACTTTGTATATTTCATTCCATTCTCTTCTGGCCTGATGAGTTTCTGTTGAGAAGTCCGTAGCTAGTCTTATGGGGGTACCTTTGTAGGTAACTTTCTGTTTCTCTCTGGCTGCTTTTAAGATTCTTACTTTGTCGTTGGTGTTTGCCAATTTAATTATAATGTGCCTCAGTGTCGGTTTGTTGGGGTTAATTTTGCTTGGGACTCTGTGAGCTTCTTGGATTTGTGTGGGTTTTTTCTTTTGTATATTGGGGAAATTTTCTGTCATTATTTCTTCAAACACGTTCTGTAATCCTTGTTCAGTTTCCACTCTTTCTGGAACCCCAATTATGCGGATGTTGTTTTGTTTCATGTTATCCCAAAGTTCCCTTAGACTCTCCTCTTGCTTTTTAACTATTTTTTCTAGAAGCTGCTGTACTTGGGTATTTTTTCCTACCGTGTCTTCTAGCTCACTGATGCGGTCCTCTGCTTCTTCTAGCCTACTTTTGATGCTTTCTATTGACTTCCTTATAGCAGTGATGTTATTATTCATTTCCTCTTGTTTATTCTGTACCTCCTCTAGTTTCTTTTGCATTTCTTCTTCATGCTTCTTCACCTCCTCTAGGTTCTTCTGCATTTCTTCTTCTGGTTCCTCATCTCCTCTTGAGTCTTCTTTATTTCCTCTTGGCTCTTACTCATATTGTCAAATTTGTCTTCCATTCTTTTCAAACACATTATGATAAATTCTCTGAACTCTTTCTCTGGTAGGCTTATTTGTGGTTCTATTTCGTTTACTTCCTTTTCTGGTGAAACCTGCCTTTCTCTCTCTTGTGGGCTGTTTCTTTCTGCCCATGGTCTTTCTTCTCTGGGTGTCTGGTTATGTAGTGCTCTCTCCTGCGTTGATTGAAAGGCACAAACTACAACACGACCAGGTACAGCACACAAGGCACTGAGTAGAAATGTATTCAAGATGTTAATAATCACAAATAATGTGACTCCAAATGAAGGACAAATTAGGGGTAAATAGAGAAAGAAGAAGTGGAAAATGAGGAAGAAAGAAAAGAAAGAAGTGCCAAAATCAAATTGGGAGAGTGAGAGAAAAAAAAGATAAATAAATGAACAATGAAATAAAATAAAATAAGAAAATAAAAAGGAGAAAAAGGAGAAGGAAAGAGGAAGAGAAAAAAGTTAGAGAGAAAAGAAAGTGTATAAGAGAGAAAAGAGGAACAAAATATAGATGTCAGGAGACAACTCCAATAGAACAGTCACTAATCCCAATAAAGGCCAGCAACCAGTACCTAGAGATTAATGCAAATTTCAAATAGTAACTGGTATCGAGGGAGATGAGGGAAAAGAGAGGTAGAAAACAAAGCAAGCAAAAAGCAAAATAAAACAAGTAGAATAAACTAAAACAGTCTCTCAAAAAAAATTTTCAAAAAATCGATATAATCACTTTTCAGGCAAATAGCAACAAAAGGACATAGAGAAAAAACAACTTTTTGGCTAGTGAAGACAAGAGGGGAGAGGTTTGTGTGGACTTGTAGTAGGGGATTTGAAATTAGGTATATAAATGGGGTGAAATTTTAATCCGGTAAAGAGAAAAATAGGGAGAGTCTAAAGTTGGAAAAGGGAAAGAGAAACAAGACAGCAAAATGGGGAAAGTTAGGGGGAAAGTGTTGGCATAAAGGTGGAGTTGAGTTGGAGTGAAATTATGCTAAAGGGAAGATGAAAATATAATGTAGAACTCTAATCCTGAAATAAAATAAAGAGAAAACAAAGTGACACTTTTTTTTTCCAAAAACGGTAAAGTACTAGTAGTAATTAATAATACTAGTTTAAACACAACAATGTAATAATTATAAAGGTAAAATCAATTGAGGCAGAATGAAAAAAATATTCTTTTAATTAAAATATGTGAAAAGGAAAAATAAAGAATTAAAAATTTAAAAAAAGAAAAAAGAAAAAAGGAAAAAGAAAAAAAAAGAAAGAAAAAAAAGAAGAAATATAGAATGGTCCTTCACTTCCACTATTATTCTGCTTGGCACTCCTGTTTCCCAGTAGGAGAGGTATTGCAGTTCCCTTTGTTCCCCTCTTGGTGTTTTAATCTCTTTATTCTCTTGTGGTTATGCGAGAGTCATTTTGTGTGTCATCCATTGGGTGGCAGTGTTTCGGAATTGATCTCTGAGACAAAGCACAGGACCTCTCTAGGCTGTTCTCAGATCCTGCTACTCTGTGGTTCCCAAAACCAGTTTGTGGGGGTTTTGCAGCCTGGACACTGCAATAATTCCCAGGTTGTCCCTTTGCCCCAGAGAAAAAGAAAAAAAAAAAGAGTCGTTTTCCAGAGCTCTCCTCTGTCAACAGCTCAGAGGGTCTGCCTTCACACTCAGGGATCATGCCCTGACCACCTCTGCGGCCCTCTCCAGAGGCAGCTTTCCCGAAGTCCGGCTCCCGCAGTATGCGCGTCTCTGCCCAGCGGGGGTAGGAGACCGTACCCTGGCCCAGGCGAAATCTGACCCTTCCGCACGCGCCGTGTGGGTCTCTGAATCCCCCGCCTGAGCACCTGTGCCGCCTGGGAAGCCGCGCTCTGAGTCCTGGCTGCTCTGTGGGTGCTTCCGTCAGCTGCAGCTTTCAGACCTTGGCAGACATCCACCTCCCCCTTAAGTCAGGCGCAATCTGACCTGTCTGTGTGCTCTGTGGATCTCTGATTCCGCCGCGTGTCTGCGCCGATTGGAGAGCGGATTTCTGGGTCCCCGGGTTCCTGGCTGCTCGATGGGTGCCTAGCTGAAGGCTTCAGAGCGCGGCAGACATCCACCTCCCACTGCAAGATGGTTCGGTCTCCGAGTTCGCGCTGGTGGCTCTGGCGTACAAAAACCCTGTGGCAGTGGGGCTGCCTGGCCGGGAGAGCCCCTTCCAGCAGTTCCCCGCCTTCC
Organism: Lasiurus cinereus; assembly: GCA_011751065.1. Classification (NCBI taxonomy): domain Eukaryota; kingdom Metazoa; phylum Chordata; class Mammalia; order Chiroptera; family Vespertilionidae; genus Lasiurus; species Lasiurus cinereus. The sequence continues at coordinate 45,126,746 of JAAGEH010000393.1, forward strand.
CCTGGAGGACAACTGACTCCTAGCTTGCCAACAAACACTCCCAATGCAACTCTCAGCCGCTCTCTCTCCCTCTGCCCAGCGACAAAGCTCCAGACGCGTCCGTTTACTCCGCCGCCATTTTCTCCTCTCTCTATTTTTTTTTTATCTGTCTATAGGACAGGACAAACTTCTATTTACTAAACATCCATTGACCATTGTTAGGGTCGAAACGCTCACCGCTCAACGGAAGACTCCAAGAGACATTCTCATGCAAACAGCAAGGGGTTTATTGCAGACCAAGCATGCTGGGGCTCACAACATACTCCAAAAGCAGAGCAGAGGCTGAGAGCCCTCAACCTGAGGCCCAGATGGCTTTAATCGATTGGATTGCCATTTTATGAGGAGATCACTCTGCCCCCTTGGAACCTGGGACGGAGACTAGAGTGTCTCTCTGGGGTGTCCAGCCCTGTCCACTCGGCCAGGGTATCTCGCTGGGAGGCCTCCAGATGTAATGGGGCAACCCGCGACAGACGACCACCAGGCAGCCAATT
>JAAGEH010000393.1:45127285-45198374 GCA_011751065.1 Lasiurus cinereus
CATTCCGACTGTTCCCACTCCCCGTTTGCTATGGGTTGGTCACAACACCATTAGAGAGTTGAGTAAAATGAGTATAAAAAATTGACTGCTCAATGGAAAAGAGTCTGTATATTAAAACCTCCAATAAAAAACATACCATCGCCCTGGTCGGTTAGGCTCAGTGGATCAAAGGGCTGTGGATTCAATTCTGGTCAAGGCCACATACCTCAGTTGTGGGTTCAATTCCTAGACCAGGCTGGAGCAAGTGTTGGAGGCAACCAGTTGATGTGTCTCTCTTACATTGATGTTCCTCTCCCTCTCCCACCCTTTTCCTTCCTCCCTTTCACCCTGTCTGAAAATCAATGGAAAATATATCCTACAGTTAGGATTAAAAAAACAAAAACAAAAACCACAAACCACACACACACACACACACACACACACAAACAAACAAACAAACAAAACAACAGTCATAGAAGGTTCTTTACTCAAATTTTCTCTTTCTAACTATTTATTGAGATTTGTTGTTAAACCTGCATAAGTTTCAGGTATACAATTTAGTATTGTATGCAATTTAGTATTGTTAAACCTGTATACATTTCAGGTATATATTTTAGTGTTGTATACAATTTAGTATTGTTAAACCTGTTTAAGTTTCAGGTATAAAATATGTTGACTTGATACACATATATATTGCAAAGTGAATACCACCATAGTCTTAGGAAACACTACCATCACATCACATAATGACATTCAGTTTTTATGAAAATGAGAACATTTAAGATCTATTTCCTTAGCAACTTTCAAATATAGAATGTCTCACCAAAATGTATAATTATAAATTTATAACTATATAGGCAGTAGTTATTAACTATATTTAATTTTCAAATTTGAGCTACTAACTGTAAAACTGTGCATACATTTTTGGGGACAACCTGTATACAATTTAGTATTGTTAATTATAATCACCAGGCTGATATTCGATCCCCAGAAATTATTCAACTTATAACTGAAAATTTGAACTCTTTAGTTAATGTCTACCATTTCCCCCATACCTCAGACGTTGGTAACCACCATTCTGGTCTCTGAGTTTATGAGTTCAGTTCTTTTAGATTCTACATGTTTGTGAAATTATACAGTGTTTGTCTTTCTCTTTTTCACTTATTTCACCAAGTCCTTAAGGTCTATCCATGTCGCTACAAAGGGCAGGGTTTCCTTCTTTGTCTTAGAGAAATAATATTCCAATGAATGTGCATTCCACATCTTCTTTATCCATTCATCCTTCTTTGTCTTAGAGAAATAATATTCCAATGAATGTGCATTCCACATCTTCTTTATCCATTCATCTGTTGAAGGACATTCAGATTTTTCCCATATCTTGGCTGTTGTAGATAATGCTACAACAAACAAGCGATTACAGATATCTCTTTGAAATAATTTTTATTTCTTTGGATGTATACTCAGAAGTGGGATTCTGGATCCCTTGCCAATGATGTTTTTTGTGTTTGTTTTTTAGGAGGCAAAAACTTCATACTGTTTTCCATAGAAGATGCACTAATTTACATTCTTACCTGCAATGCACAGATATTCTCTTTTCTCTACATTCTCAACAAAACTTGTTATATTTTGCCTTTTTGAAGGTAGCCATTCTAAGTGTGAGGTGATATTTTACTATGGTTTTAAATTATATTACCCTGATGATTAGTAATGTTGAGCACCTTTTCATGTTCCTTTTGGATATTTGTATGTTATTTATGACTGAACAGATTTGAATATAGTATGTCTAGATTGATTGATTGATTAGTTGAAGAATTGATTAATAATTTACTTATTTGTTTATTTTTTAACTTACTAACTCATTTTGCTATTCTGCTTGATGTTCTCTTAGGTTCTTATACCTGTGAAATATCCTTTAAAAATTTTAAAAATATGTTTTTATGACTTTTACAGAGAGAGGAAGGTAGAGGGAGGAACAGTGAGAGAAACATCAATTGATTGCCTCCTGCACATCCTCTACTGGGGATCTAGCTTGCAACATGGGCATGGGTCCTGACCAGGAATCAAACTGGCAACCTTTTAGAGCATGGGACAATGCTCAACCAACTGAACCTCACCACCCAGGTTATCTGTGATATGATATCTTCCATTATCTTTGAATAATTATTTGCATCATCTCTTCCAATACTTACCTGTTCTTTCTCTTTTCTATAAAGCTTCCAATTATCTGCATGTTAGGACAGTTGATATTGTCTCACAGTTCATGGATACTGTGTTCTGTTTTCTTTCTTCCCACTGTACAGCAGGAGGAGACTTTCTCAGATACTTCCTCTGCTACTAATCTTTCATGTAAAAGCTTTCTAGTCCATGGAAAAGAACCTAAAAATGGAATAAAATTGCTTTTTGTTTGTACTCTCATGAGAGTCCATGAGAATAAGACGTTCATTGAAAAGTTTACCTGAAATCTTTTTACATTCCCATAGGAGATTTGCCCCAGAAAACAAGTGTTTTCATCCTCTCTCTCCTTGGAAGCAGTTATACTTTCTTAGGTTTCAAGTTAGAGAGTTGACTCTGACTCTATTCTTCAGAAGTATTATTATTTTGTAGATGGAGGCCTTTGCTGTTGTGTCTGAGGCTGTAGCATGTTATAAGGATATATGGAAGTAGTATCATTTTTAGTTTTCTGCCTCCTAAGCAGATGCCAACCACCTACAGAAGTTTGGGGTGGGATTCTTATAATATATTAATTTTGTATCTTTACACTTCTTTTTGTGTTTCACTTTCTTTTAGAAGTTTTTTTCTAGTTGGAGCTAAAATTTGTCCCATAAGCATTTTTTATCCTGAGGCAGGATATTTAAATTCAATTGAGGAAATTAACTCTTCTTGAGTAACTTAGGAAGATTTGTAACTAACTTTAAAATTAAATCCCATATGGAAAATGTTGAAATGTGGCAAGGGATTAAGTCAGTTTGAACTGGTTTGTTTCCTTTGGTATTTCCTGGCTAACTGGAAGGCTGTTTAAACTATTTCAAAAGGTTTTGATGTTGTTCTTTCTGTTGATGCTGCTTCCTATTTCATTTAGGGAAATGATGGAATTATGTTTTCTGAGAAAAACATTTTGCATTAGCAGAAGTAAGACCTATTTACAGAATGGGGGATGATAAATGATCTATAAGCTGTATTTTATTTTATTTCACTGAATTTTATTTTCAGATAACTGCAGTAACGGTGTTTGCTTCTTTTGCTTATGCTCAGGCTAAACTCCAAATATTCCTTGAAGAGCCACAAAGTGAGTGCACAAATTCATTCCTTCAATTAAGTTTTTATTAAGCACATTCTATGTGTTCAGTACTACAACAAACACTTAGAATCAACCGTGAGCAAGTGAGGGTAGTATCCCTGATCTCATTCATGTGTGTATTAGTTTTAATTAATGCTGGGACCATGTTAAAGATTCATTTCGGGGGAGAGAGATTTACTAATCATATAATAAAAATATCTGTCATTAAAAACTGTAAGGATGCCTTTGAACAAAAAAATTTAAGTTCCATGAAATAGTAATAAGGGACAATGAAGTCAGACTGCAGGTGGAGTGTCCAAAAAAAAAAAAATCTCAGAAAATTACAGGTAAGGTGAAATATAAGTGAAAAGTGTGGAGTTACTTGGAGCACATATAGAATACTAGTAATAGTTTGGGGAAGACCTTCCCAGACAAAGTAAATACTATCAGGTGCATTCTAATATTGTATGAATCAGAAGGGAGCTCAGTATATTGATGAGACAGAGTGAAGGCTGGCTCTCTTGGAGGTCAGAAAGTAAAATAATGTGTAGCAAAAGATGGAGGACTAAGTGGAGTTAAAAATTAGCACTTACTAGTTCTGATTAGCTTCTGTGTGCTAAGAACTGTTGTGAGAACTTAATATGTGTCAACACATAAACTCTCTCAATATCCCAAGTTTTATTCCCAGTTGGAAATAATTTGAACTGCCTCTGCATGTTTATTTCTGAACAACTGGAAACTTGGACAAAATTTATTAAAACATTGTTTTCAAATGTTGGGCAATAGGAAGCACAAGATTATATTCCTCCCGGCAAAGGTTGAACTTAGGCAATCTCTACTAGTGTCCCAATTTTCTGCTTTTACACATTATCTGATTCAGCACAAGCTAGGAAAAGTCAGCAGAGCATGGTAGTCTTAATGAATTGAAGACAGAAAAATTGGCGTTTAAGGGGATAGAGATAACTAAACTTCACAGGGCAAGGTTCTACATAGGTAGAAACTGTGCAGAAAAAGTGCTCTAGAAATATGTACAGAAGTGCTTGAACAGTAATCTATGCATACAGAGAATGAGACACAGCAAGGCCAGTAAACTGAGCTCTAAAGAGTAAGAATAACAAAATCTTGTTGGACATGGTGAGGCATTCAGTAGAGCTTAGAAGAGCTATGCTTTAATAGTTAGTCTAAATTAGCCCTAGAATAAAGATAAAGTAAAAATAACGTTTATAAAAATAAATATACAAGAAAGTCATTGCTAGAAACTTAGATCTACACAATGGATTAAATAATGCTAGAATAATATTATTACTGTTAAGAAGATAATTATTCAAAGGAAAATGAAACATAATATATTGTAGGGCATATAAAATATGTCGAAGGAGCGTGTATGTTAGAGATATAAATGCTGATACATAAAATGGAGTAATGCTATTTGAAGCCAGACTGTGACATCTTAAAGATATACATTGGAAGCTCCAGGGCAACTGCTGAAAAATAAAGAGAGATATAGTTAACATGAAACAGAGCAGACAAAGTGAAATAATAAGGAATACCTAAGCCCTGGCTATTGTGGCTCAGTTGATTGAACATTGTCTCATGAACCAAAAGGTCACCAGTGCGATTCCCAGTCAGGGCACAGGCCCTGCTGAGGACATGCAGGAGGCAGTCAATCAATGTGTCTCACATCAATGTTTCTCTTTCTCTCTCTTCCTCTTTCTCTCTTTAAAATCAATACAAATATATTTTCAAAAATATTTAAGTTCATAGACATAATTAACCAAAACATATCTGGAACTACTTTTTATCTAAGTTGAATCACACTCCAGTTAAAAAACATAGTATGTCACTTTGGATAAAAATGTAAGACTGAACTATATGCTACTTACCAGAAACCCACTTTAAGTATAAGTATACAGGTTAAAATAAAATAAAAAGATTGAAAAAGAAACAAAACAATATAACAAAGAAGAGTGTAGAATAAGGAATGTTTCCCGAGATAAAATAAGATATTTCAGTATACTACTAAAAGGTGCAATTCATCAGGAAAGCATAAAAATCCTAGATGTGAATGTATCCTATAAAAGATCTTGAAGCTACATGAAGCAAATACAGACTAAACTGAAATTAGAAATTGATAAATCTGCATTATAGGTGACAATTTCAACACTCCTCTCCCAGTAATTGATGGAACGAGTAGACAGAAAATCAGTAAGCATTTAGAGCAGTTGAACAACATTATAATCTGACCTACCTAATGGTCATTGACAAAACACTGCCCAACAACAGCTGAATGCACTTTTTTTCCTATCACACATGAACCATTTACTAAGACAGACCATACACTGGGCTACACAAATCTCAGTGATTCCTATAAAATACGTACTGTTTTTACTTGCATTTTATAGATGAACAACTGAGGGAAAGAAAGGTCAAATAAGTCAGTGGTTAAGAGGATGAGGTATTGGAACAATGAGCTTTAAGTCATTAAAAAAGTTTCACATTTTTTCAAATTAATCAGATTTGAATTAACTTCCTGTGAGGTTCATGACCTAGACAGATGAAAGATACCTCTTTTTTTTTTCCAAGGAAAGAAAGTAGTGCAAAATCATTACAAAGTTTTGATAAGCTGGGCTGACTTATAATACTGTAAGTCATGTTTAGCTGATATGTTCTTGATTTATGCCCCAGCACCATTATCAATAGTGTTCCTTTGACTCACAAAAATGTCTTGGTTTGGATTAAAATGCTAAAGCCTCAAACCTAATAGTCTCCTTTCCTTACAAAATTCAAAGCCAGTCACATGGAGGGAAAGAAAGGAATATTAGAAGAGACTGATATGATAAAGATGCCGACCCAGGAAAGTCGGCATCCCAACTACTTGGGAGGAAGAGGAAGATGTTTGGCCTTCTTCCTCATGGAGTAAGTTTTGGACAATTCTCCTTTGGAATATTCTTACAGATAGGAAGCAGGGAAGGCCAGAAAGGGGTGGTGAATTGATTGAGAGAGAAAATAAATGTATTCTTTTGAATGAATATTTAAAAAATATATATATATATATATATATATATATATATATATATCCAATTTTAGAGAGGAAGGGAGAGATAGAAAGATCAATGATGAGAGAGAATCATTGATTAGCTGTCTCCTGCACAGTCCCTACTAGAGACAGAGCCTGCAACCCAGACATGTGTCCTTGACTGAATTGAACCCAGGACCCTCCAGTCCACAGGCCGATGTTTGATCCATGAGCCAAACCAGCTAGGGCTGAATGAACTTTCAACAGAGATCCAACTATTGTTATCAACACTGACCCTTTTAGACCTGAATCCTTGTCTTTTTTTTTTTTTTTTTTTTTTTTTTTGCTCAAGAAAGATAAAGAATAGGAAAACAGAAATGTGCCCTAATCTAGATATAGTTTTAACTTTCATATCACTGGTTTTATCACAGGACTTTAGTTTTTCCTCCTTTAATTTGTTGAAAAGCTATCCATTATAACAAAATACACACTGCAATAGAAGGCAGCAGTCTGAAATAAACACACATGATGAGATGTTTGAAGGATAGCAAAATGATCATATTTGAATTAAATTTTTACAAGATTAATGCTCTAGAAAATAAAATTGCCTACTCTTGGAAAGGAATAAAAAGTAACAACTTTAAAGTGAGTTGGAATTAGAAAATGAAAACTTTTAAAGTAATAGTAAAATATTAAAATTCCAAGTCCGTCTTTCTGGAGTACTAAATTGGTGCTCAATAGACTAAAGTTGTATCACCTTAACACTTATGGGAACAAACAGACAGTTTCACTTCATTTAAAAAAAACAAACACCTCAAGTTAAGTTTTGCTATAGATGATTTGATATTGTCTTATATAATGTAGCTTTCTTATATTATATTTTATTCTTTAAAAAATATTGCATAAATCAGTCTTTTTTTCTATTAAAATAGTATTTAAAATTTGTGAAGATGACTATTTGAATATTTTTACAAGTACATTAAGCCCCAAAACATTTTTAGCTCTTAAAATATTTTTGAATTAAAATACTTTAAAGAATAGTTTTGATAAAACTTCATTTATCTTTCCATAAGGACCTATATCTAATAAGAATTGTGTTATTGCAGAAAGTCTTTTATCGGTATGAAGAAATAGCTTCACATTAAAAAAAATCAGAATTTTATTTTATTGCTAGGCCTAATGGAACTATGATAACATTTTATAACTCTCTAGTCATTAATTTGCAAATATTTCTTATAGCTGGAATTAATGACAAAAACATAATTATAAATTCTTTCAATTTTTTCTTATTCTTCTGCTAGTTAATAGGAAAGAATTTGTCCTTGCTATACTTACTTCTTAACCTTCTATACTTTTCCAATAATTCTCAAGAAGTTTTATCTACATTAAGATGTGCTCTTGATGAGAAAGTCTTCTTTAACATCATTATTACTTTTATTCATTTTTGTCTGTTGGATTGTTTCTTTGAATTTAGCTTCATGGCAGCCAGTCTGGAACATGGTATAAGATGACTTTATGCAAGTGATGGATAAGCAATTCTAATGTTTAAAGTAAAATTGAGAATTTTTTTTTGCATGATTGTAATCCCCAACAGCATAAACATTTTTAAACCTACCATTATTTCTTTCTTCGGAAATGTCATCTATGGTTAACAGAAAATCAAGGTAGAATTTATTACCTAGACTTAGGGTGTCTCACAGACAAATTCCAGCTGCAAGCCATGATAGTGAATCTAGATTTAATGTTTGATTTTCTGATTGACAGGTGAGTAATTTGACAGTAGTGATCCTCAACTGAAGCATGTTGATGTATTAGCAAATTCTTCTTGAAGTTAGTCTGAACTTTTCAATATTCTTAGTCAAGGAAAATAAGCTACTCGAGGGTTGTATTAAATAAAACAAACCATCAGAATAAGATCTCTTCAAATATACATTGCATAAGGTTTTCTTGACCATTCAATGATAAAAATGAAAAACTTGAACTTTTTTGCTTGCATTAATCTTCACCTGAGGATTGGTTGCCTCCCACATGTGCCCAGATCAAGGCAGGGATCCAGCCTGCAACCATAAGCTGTGCCCTTCACTGGAATCAAACCCATGATCCTTCAGTCTGAGGGCCGATGCTCTAGCCCTGGAGAACACTGGCCAGGGCCCTGACCTATTAATCCATCCTGTTATAAAAATAAGAACGGGGTGAGAGATAAAAGGAATGATGGAGAGTAGAATTTAGGTAATCAATATATTGTTTTAAGTTCATTGTTAAATCATGGCTGGTCTGAAAATAAGTAAGAATATGTTAGATGTGGTAACAATCCCATAATAAAAATTAAATTGACAGATTGAGGTTGCATGGTAATTCTTAGAATAATGTCCATATTTATATTTTCTAGCATGGATGTCAAAGGTTTTGTTTTCCTAATTTCCACAGCAGAAAACTCCACCGGGGATGTCAAATTGAATCTGTTTTTTTTTTTCCACCTCTTACACAGATAACAGTCTTCACAATTTTTCACTCAGATTTCATAGTCATTTGGCTTAACATTTTTATAATTTGGCTAAGATCTTAAATATTGAACAGGAGTATGAATGTATGTGTTAAAAAAGTTGTCATGTCTTAACTTATCATGTTTTTTATCTTCCATTTTAATATTCTTCCATATGTTTGTAATATGTTAGAGTAATAAGTAAGGAATATATTGATTAACTAAAAAATATTATGGGTCACAACATAGAAAAAAGAAGAGAAATTTTGTTGTTTGTTTTGCCTTTGACAAAAATAAGGAAATCTTAGTAACAAAATTTTAAACAATTACTATAGAAAATACAATAGTAATTCACAGTGTTTGACATTATTTTTATTATTGTTATTATACACTATCAATATTATAGATTGATAAGTTCCAATCAGAAGAAAGGAATTGAAGTTTTAATATTTATTCCAAAACCCTTCCTTTTACTTCTTACATCCAAATTACTGCAGAGTGAGAATCCACTTACAATGTAAGAACTGAGGTATTGCATGAAAACTATCAAAAGAAGGTAACTAAGTTCATTGCACTATATTTATAAAGACAGGAAAGTGGAGCAATGCATTATATTAGAAAAGCTTTTCAAAAACAGGAGTTTGAACCAAAGGCACTTTCTGTTTGTATTTTCAGAGAGTAATCCTGCTGGATTAATATATCTCTTAAGAACCCACACAGGGAAGAAAGGCAGCAACTCAGTTTTCGAACAAAAAAAAGTCAACTTAAAATTTTTTTTTATATAATTGATGATTATTACATCATTGTTTAACAAATAACACTGTGGTACATGATCATCTAATGAACTAATTTGTTTTAATTTGTACCCTGTTCTAATTTCCCTACCATTTGAGCACTGGGTCATCAACCTTATTAAATGAGATGCTTTAAAATATTTATTAGTTACTTCTACACTAGATGCCTGGTTCATGATATTCTTGCACAGGTGTCATCCATAGGCCTAGCCATAGATTGAAGCTTGAGTGTCTGGCATGGAAGGGCAGGTTGAACTCTGGGCCCTGGGCAGCACCTGGGCCCCTAGGCTCCCACATGATCCCCTCTACCTGAGTCACGGCGCCCCAGTCCCCACACAGAGATGTGGTGAGCATGGCTGGATACTGTGGGCCGGGGCGCAGTGTGGGTCTCTGGGCCCACCAGTGGTGCTGTACAGAAGCTGGGCAGGCAGAGCACTCTCTCCCAGCCAGCCTTGCAGACTGGCTCCTGCATGAACCCATGAGCAGTCCGACTGGCCCCTGCAGTCCTGGTGGCTACAGCTCAGCTCATCCAGAAGAGGCCACATGGGTGTGGGGCAGGCTCCTTGTGGGCACCCTGCACTGGAGCATTGGGGCTTCCCCAGTGTGCAAGCCCTGGTATCCAGGGGATCATAGCAGGAGGCGTGAGAGTGAGCTTGGCAGACACCCCACATTCTCACTGCACCTCCGTCCCTGTCACACCCACCCCAGGTAGCAGGCAAGAGATCACAGCCCCCACCCCAGGTGCCATGGGAGGCTGGTAGCCACCACCCACCCCCAGCTCCCTCAGTACCTGAGAGCCGTGCAGTGGCCTCCCCCCTACCACCAATGCTGGTCACCATCTGCGGGGCATCCGGTGGGGCAATGTGCCTCCTGCTCACACCTGCCTTGGCTTGGAGCCACCTGCTCATCTGTTCTACCATCCCATCATGGTCCTATTACCATCGGGGCCCTTTGGGGCTGGCAGCACCTCCACTGCTGCCTGCTGCCATCACCGTGTCACCAATGCCTGCCATGTTCTATGCTGCCCCCTGGTGGTCATCATATGTCATAGCAAGCCATCAAACTCCTGTTGGAATAATTTGCATATTAGGCTTTTATTATATAGGATAATAAATTGTCCCTAAAACTTAGTGACTGTGAACAACACATTTTTTTAAATGTTATTCTTTATGCTAATCAAGAATCTGAGCACAACTTAACTGAATCCTCTGTTTTAAAGTCTGTCAAGAAACTGCTTAATCAAATCAGGTGTTAACAAGGGCTACTGTCTCATAAAAAGCTTGACTAGGGAAGAATCTGTTTTGGTCTGGGGCTTGCTTCTATTTTTTGCTGGTTGGAAAGAGGCCACCCTCAGATCCTTACCAGGAGGACCTCTCCACAGCAAACACAGAGGAGGACTAAAAGAGTGCTAGTAAGACAGAAGTTACAGCCTTTTACAACCTCATCTCAGAAATTAAACTTTTGTTATATTCTAATTATTATAAATAATCACTAGGTCCTGCCCACATATAAGAAGAAGGAATTTCACAGTGGTATGAATACAAGAAGTCAGGGATCTTTCAAAAACATTCTTTTTAATCTTTAACATATGTTTGTTTATTTTTATTATTGTAAAGTATAAACATGCCTATATATAAATGTTTGCCTAACTTCTGAAAAATTCTTTCTGATAGATTCTTAGAATTAAAATTACTGTATCAAGATATGTACATCCTTTAAGACTTTAAAGCATATTGCTAAATAATTTTCCAGAAAAGATGTATAGTTTATATCAAGTTATAATAAAATTTGTCTTCTGACCACACTCAGCATGTTTTTTGATGATGGAATTATGTTTATCATTGATAATTTGACAGCTAAAAACTATTATTTCCTTATAGTCTTCATTTTCATGTATTTGACTATAGAGAGGTTTAACATTTTATTTTATTTATCTTTATTTTGAAAGTATTACAGATGTCCCCCCTTTTTTTCCCCATTGACTCTCTCCACTGCATTTGCCTCCCTCCCACCCCCAGTGCTACACTATTGTCTGTGTCCATTGGGCTATGAATATATACATATAAATTCCCTGGTTAATCTCTCTTCACCCTCATACCCAACAAAGCCCCCCTTCCCCCTAAAGGCTACCTGTAACAATAGTGGACCATTTTATAGATATGTATGTGAACATATGCTAATGTGTCATGCTTAAAATAATTTTTCAGAATAATACTTTTGCTTTAAAATACATACATATTTTTTTAAAGAAACAGTCAATTTGTTTTCTAATGAAAACAACAGAAAAAAAGGAAATAAAAACACATACATCCCCCACCACCACCCCTGAAGTTACTGAAATATGCAACAACATCACTGAATCTCAAATCATTTTGCTGAGTGTCAGAATACATCCCACACAAATCCTTTTATATACAACTTTAGAAGAGGCACGATTAATCCATGGTGCTGGAAATCAGATCAGCAGTGACCTAAGGCCAGGGGTCAGCAGGATGGCTGTGAGGACTTGGAGAAATTTGGAAGCTAAGGAAATTTTCTATATGTTTTATTATAACATTAGTTATATATGAGTAAACATCTCTCAGTATTTATCACACTCTAAATGGCAGCATTTTATTATATGGAAATTATACCAGTCAATTTGATAGTCACTAATATAGTATTTTTTAAAGATATAAACACAGACATCTATATATATAAAAGACTAAGTGACTGACTGTACATTCATCTGAATGTCCAACTGGCTGACTAGCGAGTACATATGACACACTGACACACAAGGGTAATTTAAAAATAAATGTTGATTCATGCATGTATGATACATATAAAGTTCTTGCTGGTGCCGATCGCACAGAATGCCAGAATATATTGAAGACAAACTATTGGCACATGTATCTCTGAAGCTGAAAGAAGTTGGTATCAGTCATCAACAGAAAGTATCTGAAGACCAATTATTGGCTTCACATTTAAATTAATTCAAAGAGAGTGTCCTGTGATGCCAGCATTTGCCATGATTATTCATAAATCACAAGGACAAACTAGACAGAGTAGAAATATTCCTACCTGAACACATTTTCAGACATTATCAGTTATATCTTGCTTTCTCTTTAGTTCGAAGAGTGTATAACATTAAAGTTAAAGTTGTAAATACTTCATCACAAGGGAAATTAGTCAAGCACTCTGAAAGTGTTTTTACTCTTGATGTGGTATACAGGGAGATATTAGAATAAGTTTAATCAATTTATCAGTCATTGTTTTTATCAATGTTGTTTTTATATCATGTCTTTTGTTGTTTTTAGATCATGTTATTATTTACTTATTAAATCAACTTATATATTATTTTCATATACATTTTACCAATTTTCTTTTATCTCCAAAACTTCTGTTATAGAGAAAGGATGAATAGTGATATTAAAATATTTTGGAGACGCAGTGGGTGGTGCCGGGGAGGGCGCGGCGCAGCCGGCTGCAGCGGAGAGTCGTGGGCCGCGCGGCGGTGAGTGTGCGCTTTCCCCTGGCCTGGCCGCACCGCTCGCTAGCAGGAGCTGCAGGAGCTGCAGGAGCTGCAGGAGCTGCGGCCGCGCCATCACCGTCTTCTCGCCCACGGCCACCTTTTCCAAGTGGAATACGCGCAGGAGGCCGTGAAGAAGGGCTCGACCGCGGTTGGCGTTCGAGGAAAAGACATTGTTGTTCTCGGTGTGGAAAAGAAGTGGGTGGCCAAACTGCAGGATGAGAGAACAGTGCGGAAGATCTGTGCCCTGGACGACAATGTCTGCATGGCGTTCGCAGGCCTGACTGCTGACGCAAGGATAGTCATCAACAGGGCACGAGTGGAGTGCCAGAGCCACCGGCTGACGGTGGAGGACCCAGTCACCGTGGAGTACATTACCCGCTATATCGCCAGTCCGAAGCAGCGCTACACGCAGAGCAAGGGGCGCAGCCCGTGCGGCATCTCAGCCCTTATTGTGGGTTTCGACTTTGATGGCACCCCCAGACTCTACCAGACTGACCCGTCGGGCACCTACCATGCCTGGAAGGCCAACGCCATAGGTCGGGGTGCCAAGTCAGTGCGTGAGTTTCTGGAGAAGAATTACACTGACGAAGCCATCGAGACAGACGATCTGACCATCAAGCTGGTGATCAAGGCTCTCCTGGAAGTGGTTCAGTCAGGCGGCAAAAACATCGAACTAGCTGTCATGAGGCGAGACCAGCCCCTCAAGATTTTAAATCCTGAAGAAATTGAGAAATATGTGGCTGAAATTGAAAAAGAAAAAGAAGAAAATGAAAAGAAGAAACAAAAGAAAGCATCGTGATCGATCAAATCTAGTTGGGAGCAATTTTTAAATATGCAAATCATGAGTGATATGAGAACTGACCAACGTGCCAGCACTGACATGCCATTGTCTATGTCCTACAATAAACTCCCATGTTTTTTTTAAAAAAAAAAAATATTTTGTATTTTAATGTTATAATACTGCGAGAGGCCTGGTGCATGAGATTCATGTACTCAGGGACAGGGGTCCCTCAGCATGGCCTGTGCTCTTTCAGTCTAGGAGCCCTCAGGGGATAGCCAACAGTCAGACATCCCTCTCACAGTCTGGGACTCTTCACTCTTTACTGTCTGCCTGTTCACTGCTCCTTACCACTAGGCAGGAGAGGCTTCCGCTACCATCACTGTGCTTGCCAGACATGAGCCTGGCTTCTGGCTGAGCGGCACTCCCCCTATGGGAATGCACTGACCACAAAGGGGAATCTCCCGTGTTGAGCATCTACCCCTGGTGGTCAATGTGTATCATAGTGACTGATTGTTCTGGTCATTCTGCCTTAACAGTTGCTTATATAGATGTTATATATACTATTTTGGCATGTAATTTTTTGCAGTCATGTAATTACTACATGAATCTTTTAATTAATTTCCTTTTAATGTACACGAATCTGTGCACCAGGTCACTAGTTTTCTTATAATATGGGAGATAGATAGGTGATTATGAGGGCTTTTCTCTAAATGATATATCTATCATACAAGTAGGAAATTTCTCATATTACTAACATACCTCTAATCATTTGCTAAGAGTGCCAAGATTTCAGAATTTCCAAGGGTTTTCTACTTTCCAGTTGTATTTATGTTCTAGATTTTTACCCTTAAATTTTAGGACCTTTAAGCATCTGTTTTTAAAAATAATACCCATCCATTATATACAACACTTTATTTCCCTATCACCCATTTATTCACATACAACACACATACTTACATATATTAAACTGAATGTGGTGCTTGTTAAGAAAGTCCTTATCAGGCTATCTCCTTATATATAACTATTTAATGGAAGCACATTCCAAATTACTACTTACAGCAGTAATTGGCTTTGATTCCTCTTTAGGACTCACCCAGGGCAGCCAACTGAGCAGAGAAATATAAACTTTTGGATTTGCATCTTATTTCTTGCTTCATTAATTTCATTGAAAGTGATGAATTTTTAGAATTAAAATGCCATTTACATTTAATACCTCAAATCACTTTTTTTTTTACATTTAAGCCTTTTAATTGTATTTTTTGAGTTCTAGTTCTAAATTGTGTTTGTCAAGTCTTAATTAGACTGATGTCATAGGAATTAGCTGAATAAGATGGTTTTCTTTTAAATTAATTGAGAAAGGGCTTCACATATCTGGTATGCAATGTAGAGTTCCTATACTGGCTAACTAAAGACCAAGGAATGGTGTAATTAGGAAACTATTGATTTACATGGGAAGGCAAAATCTGAACACCTAAAAGAGAGACCTTTCTTTTTTCTTACAGGTATAGGCTGTGTGGGATTTGTGTGGAATTTCATTTAATAAGAGATTTTACTTTGCTGTTTACTTACAACAGAAATATATGGTGGCCAGAGGGAAAAGCAAAGTATGTAATCAATCTTAACACCTTTGTTGTTTTCCTGAGAGAATAATAACAGGAAAAAAAAGGAAGGAAAAAAACTAAAAAATAACAAAACACAGAATATACTTGGAGAGAATAAAAGTGTTTGTAGTTTCTATTAATGATGATGATGATGATGATGATAGCAGTAATAATAAAACAATGTACAACATGGTAATTATAGTTAATGATACTGTATTGTATATTGAAAGTTGCTAAGAGAGTAAATTTTTAAAGTTCTCATCACAAGAAAAAACAGTGACTGTGTTAAAAACAACAATAGTAAACTGCAATTGCAGATCTTTGAAAAGACAATGTAAGTGCCATGGCTGTGATTCAGTGGTTAGAGTGTCAGCCCACACACCAAAGGGTTGCAGGTTTGATACCTAGCCCCATTCAGGGTGGGTGTAGAGACAAACAATCAATGTGTCTCTCTCACATCAATGTTTCTCTCTCTCTCTTCCCCTCCTCCATTCCTCTCTTCTATTTTTCCTAAAAATCAATAGAAAAAATATTCTCAGCTGAGTATTAACAAAAAAATAAAATAAAAGAATACTGAATATTATGTATTAATATCAGTTTCATAGTGTGGGTATTTGAAGTTAACAAAAGATTAAAATTGCCTACTTTGACATTTCTAAATAATAGTAGAGCAATATCAGACACAGCTCCGTTTTTCTGTAAAGTCTGAATCCTTTCTAATATTGCATGCTGTCTGTCATAAACACACTCACTGACAGTGGTAGTCACTGTTTAATGCATTACGTTCTATAGCTGTAGTCACATGAAAAATCCAGTCCCTGTAATTCCTTCCTCAAAATTGCTTGGAACTTGTGTTAGCCATTTATTTATTTATATCTTTAGGAATATATGTGTTTGTGTTTTGTTTTTTTTTCTTTAAATACAAATTTAACTCTACTACTATGTGGACATATTCAAAGAAAGTGAAACATATTATGAACAAAATATAGCAAATTTTTCATGGACAAAAAGATAAAGCAAATAGGGGGTAGTACACTGAGGCTCCTGTCACCTGACTCCAAAGTTCAACAAAATTCACGTAAGCAGGAGTGGACTCATTTAGGCTAAGATCATACATCCCAGCTCCAACACTTCTGACAGCATTCAGATTTTATAAGTATGTGGTCAATTTTTGCTAAGAGAAGAGATTAAGGCCATGAGATCTTGAGAGAAACAAACATGAGGCAAATCTCATTTTTATCAATAGTCGTGTAATTTATATCTAACTTCACGATAATATATTTTTTATGTAGAGATTAATTAGTATGTATTTCATTGTTATTGTGTACAGTAAAGGCTTAATATGCTCCATGAATATACATAATATTATTGCATTTACTGTATTATCATCCTCAACATTGAAATCTGAAAGAGCACTACCAAAAACAATTAATTTTTTTTTAAAAAAATGAAAGAGCACAATCAATATGACTACTTATGATTGCTTCTCAGTAGCTCTTATTTATTCAATTATATTTATTGATGTTGGATCATTTACCCAAACCATGCTAGTCACTGAGATGGAGGGGAAATAAAATATGCACTCTTCCTTCAGCCCCAATTCCTAACAACCCTACTCTCAAAGTGCCCAATGGCTTGAAATATAGCTAGAACTTAGCAAGAAGCCAGACTATCCAAAGACCTGTAGGAAAAAGGCTGTTACTTCTTATATTTTAATTTTTTTTTAAATAAGGATGAACTTGATCATATTTAAAAATCACTCTGGCTACTAAAAATGAGGTGTGGGGAGAGTGTCTGTGAACACAGATATCAGTTGATTTGGCAGTCATTGGTAGTTGAGACAGAGATAGGATGGACTTGATATATAGAACAGAGGCAACACTGGTAGATCTGACAGATTAGATAGGTGAGGACAGGCAAACAGAGAACAGCAAGGATACTTTGAAACTAATTTGGGAAAGAGAAACTAAATTTAGATGAGCTTTAGTTAGGAAAACCAAGAGATAAGCTTTGGACATGATGGATTTGAAATATTTATAATATATCCAAGCACAGATGTCACTTAGGTTCTGGACCAGAGAAAAATAGAATTTATAAAAAAAAATTTTAATTAAGGAGTTTTTATCAGGCAGATGAATCAAAATTCAGTGAGTAAATAAAGAGAAATTTCACCAAGCTGTGAAAAAATTCAATACAACAAGGTCAGATAAAGAGGGTAATGCATGTAAACTACCCAGTAGAGTCCCTTGTGCATGTTTCAGTATAAATAAAAGCTATTTTAATAGCAATAATTAAAAAAATTGTATTTGTGCTTTTCTCGGATACCTATAGAAAATGAATATTATGCTAAACTGTGGCAATGAAAGAAAAATCCAAACCTATAAAAAATGTTTATGAATTAAGTTGAGCCAAAATGATGACATATGCCAGGGTGGAAGATCTAGACTGATGACTTATGCCAGAGAACAAGATCTAAAACACTTCAGAGAAGGACAGTTTTGTAAGTTCTTTCATGCATTTGAAATTAAGGAGTGTGGAGGAGATTACATGAAAGTGGGAGAAAGCAAGGCTGGGATTAGATTTCAGGATAGTTAACATTATTATGAGCTCTCTTGAGGTGACCATGTCTTTGTATTACTTCTGCCATTTCCATGGTGTGCTAATCTAGATGCAGAAGAACATGGGTAAGGCTGGCTTGAAAATCTTTCACTAAAGATACTATAGGCCTGGGTTTTGACTACCCACCTTAACCTATCCAGTTAGTAAATTATGAGCACCCTGTGAGGTTAGTTTCTATGGAACTCTTTTGTTTTTGTTTGTTAGTTTATTTATTTGTTTTTGTCCACAAAATGAGGCCACTAAGTTATGGCTATGTTTGTATTTTAATGATTCCATTGTCTACAATTACATTTTTACTTACGTTAATTTTTCCAAGTTTATCTTCCAGAGATAGCATTAGTAACTTGTACTTTGTACTACTTTTACTGCATAAACTACAACAGAAAGTCAAATACCTTTCTTTGTGATCTAGCTGAGCAAGAAGAATGCCAGAGAATGCTAAATTATAAGAAATATAAAAAGTGACCTTCTGTTTCATTCTTCCAGCCTTCTGATTTTTGGTGCTCTGAACACTTTCATTTGGAATGTAAATCTGCTTTTCAACAAAGGGGACTTTGATTAAATCCTGTAAGTTCTTGGGTGAAATTTCAGCCAACTCTCAAGGTTTTCAGTACATTTTCACATTACTTAGTCTCTCAGCTGTCTTTGGCCTTATTAAAAGCAATGACTTTATGAATTATGCATTTTTTGATTTGGACACTTTATGTCATTTTTGTACATGCTTTAAGTCTAGATGGATTTTCTCTTTTTTTTAGATGAAAAAATATTGAGTAGATTTACTTTTGCTTAGTCTGTGAAGGAAGAAAAGTTATTGATATTCAGTATTGCATTTATACTCTTAAATTTTGGATCTATTCATCATTGCCATATTTGTTTAAAGATATTTCTGTCATATTTTAAATTTTATGACTGACAGGGAAACTTGGATATAATAAAATTTTTGATGCTGAATACAGATGACATGTAGCACTTGCTCAGGGGTCTTAGTACACAGATGTCTAAGCTATAATCTTCTGCCAAATCCTCACTTATTTTGCCAAAAGCAAACTATCAATTAAATAGAGTTAGAATTTTCTGCAGTATAACATTCACATTGTGACTCACTGAATGCATCAACATTAACATTTTGGGTTTGTTTGTGCTTTCTGTTTGAATGAACTAGGCATCCTGTCAGTCATTTTTTTTTTTAATCTATCTTTTAAAACTAACACAACTTTTTCACAATCCCTGAGTTTATTTTAGTCCACTCTTAAATAAACTGTTAAAATTTAAAAATAAAAATCTTGTACTGATACAATTTCAGTTTTAGAGAAAGCAAAGAATGGTAGAAAGAATCTCACTACTGAAGCCACACTGAACTGGTTTTATGCTTTGGCTTTGCATA
Source organism: Lasiurus cinereus (assembly GCA_011751065.1). Lineage (NCBI taxonomy): Eukaryota > Metazoa > Chordata > Mammalia > Chiroptera > Vespertilionidae > Lasiurus > Lasiurus cinereus. The sequence continues at coordinate 45,146,733 of JAAGEH010000393.1, forward strand.
GTTAGATTGCTAAACTTGGGCAGGTTTTTTTAAATATATATTTTTATTGTTACTGTTTTTTTAGTTAGTATGTTTCTGTATTTTTAATAAACTGAGAATATTAAACTGTCTATAAAATTATTTGAAAGTATTAGATGAAATAGAAAGTATTGTTTCATCTGGCACAGAGTAGATTCTTAATAAATGACAGTTTTTATGTGTTTTATTATTATTATTATAGAATTTTGGATATCATGGAAGCTGAAGTAGATGCTCTAAAATGGTTGATTCAATTTTTCATTCCAACTTCTCAGTGGTTTAGCATTGACCTATGAACCAGGAGGTCACAGTTAAATTCTTAGTTAGGACTCATGCCTGTGTTGTGTCTCCAGTAGGGGGTGTGCAGAAGTCAGCCCATCAATGATTCTCTCATCATTGATGTTTCTATCTCTCTCTCATTCACCCTTCCTCTGTGAAATCAATAAAAGTAAAATAAAGTAATAAAATAACTGACCAGTACAATAATGACTTATATATGATGAAAAATAAAATTTCTAATTTATTTAAGCCACTGGTTTTTGTTTGTTTGTTTGTTTGTTTTGAGGTAGGGCTGCTCTGTTATTTTAGTTAAGCTTTATGATTAGAAAAGTTATGCTCAGAACTTACCATGTGGAACTAATTAAAGGAGGGAATGGTAAGTTAAATATTAAGAATCAAAAATTGCAGAATAGAAGCAATATCTTCTATTCTTGTTGCAGGATAGTAAAATATTTTGTATTCAGTCACTTAATGTATCTTTGAAAGCAAGCCACCTACCAAGGGGAATTGAAAAAAAAAATATATTGAGGTAGCTATATTGAGGTAGCTTTAAGTCAATGTCTTCAATATTACAGGCCCAGACATTCAAATTTTGTGTGTATGTGTGTGTGTGTGTTCTTTAATTTATTGATTTGAGAGAGAGAGAGAAGAAGGGTGAGAGAGAGAGAGAGAGAGAGAGAGAGAAAGAGGAGACAAAAACATCAGTTTGTTGTTCCATCTACTTATTCATTTACTGGTTGCTTCTTATATGTGTCCTGACCAGGTATCAAGTCTACAACCAGGGAGTATGGTGACTATGCTCTAACCAACTGAGCTACCAACCAGGGCCAGAAATTCAAATTCTTGTTCTCTTTTTCTATATAGATATCCAATTATCTGGCACGATCTATAATAATAAAAGCATAATATGCTAATTAGACTGAGCAGCTGAACAACCTTCCAGATGATATTCTGGATGAAGTCACAGCTGAGAGGGCCAAGCCCCTTGCAGGAATTTTGTGCATCAGGTCTCTAGTTTATTAATAAGATCACCCTTTCTCCATTATATTGTAGTGTCACCTTAAATTAATCAAGGGACTGCATAGATGGGTTGGCTCTGTGTTTGCTTTTCTGTTCCATTGTTTTCTGTATGTATCTAAGTGCTAACAGCATAGTTTTAAATATTGTATTCTCCTCCCCCCCCCCACTGACTCCCTTCTAGCCTGCCCTGCCCCACTCCTCACACCAGGTCCTCAGAAACCCATTGTCTGTGGCCATGGGCCATGCATATATGCATACAAGGTTCTTAGTTTATTACTTCCCACCTACCATCCTTCTATCATTATAAGTGTGTGTGGTATTTTTTTATTTAGTGGTGTTTATTCTCTTTTAAGATTGTTACATTATTATTGGTACTATGCATTTTCATATAAACATTAGATCCACATTGTTAATTTTTATAATTTATTTATTTATTTTGGACTGGAAATCTGTTTAAAATGTGCTTTTATTGATTTTTAGAGAGAGAGGAAGGGAGAGGATAGTAAGTTAGAAACAGAAATAATGAGAGAGAATCATTGATTGGCTGTCCCATGAATGCCCCACACTAGAGATTGAGCATAAAACCCAAGCATGTGCCCTGACCAGGAATCGAATCATGACCTCCTCCTGGTTCATAGGTTGATGCTCAACCACTGAACCATGCTGGCTAGGCTCTGGGAAATTTTTTGGCTGAAATTGCATTGAATCTAGTTTACTTTGAAAGAACTGATGTCATTCAAATATTGACTCTTCCAAACTGAAAGAAATACAATTTCCCAAGTTTATTGAAACATTTAAAAATATCTCTCAACAATGTTTTATAGTTTTCTCTGTATAGGTCTTACTCATCTTCTATTTTATTTATTCCTAAGTACATATTTCAGGGTTCTTACAGAAATATTTAATTGCATAATTTATCAAATTTTACTTTCTAATTGCTCCTACCATATAGAAATATAGTTGCTTTCTCTACATTGATCTTATATCCAATTCATTTTTGAATTCTAATAATTTGTCTTTAGATGCTTTTGGATTTTGTCAGTGTATAATAATAACTTTAGGAAATCACCATATATACTTCTTCTTTTACATGCTAATAACTTTACATCTTTCTGTTGCCTTATTGCTGTTTAGTACCTCTAGCAGGGTTGAAAAGTATATTAATAGTGAATTTTTTTGCCCTAGCTGGTTTTGTTCAGGGTGAGAGCATCAGCCCTGCTGACAGAGTTTGATTTCTGGTTAAGGGCACATACCTCAGTTGCAGGCTCTATCCCTTTCCCTGGTAGGGCATGTACAGAAGGCACCCAATGTATATATCTTTCTCACATAAATGTTTTTCTCTCTCTCTCCCCCTCCTCCCTCCCTCACACTCTCTCTCAAAATCAATGGGAAAATATCCTTGGTTGAGGATTAAAAAAAAAAAATAGTGGACATTTTTATGCACTTATGATCTTAGGGGAAAATTTTAGTAGAGAAAAAATATTTTTTCCTGTACCTCTCTAGTTTCCTGGTTGAGATCCCTCTTTAATAAAATATTGATTAACAGAAGAAAAATAAATAGAAGTTTATTGAACATTATGGGGAGAAACCAATATGGCGGCGTAGGTGAACACCTAAGCTGCTGCCTCACACAACAATTTCAAAATTCCAACTAAAAGACAGGGACACCATCCAGAACCACAGGAAAGCTGGCTTAGTGAAAATTCTACAACGAGAAGTAAAAGGAGGGATTCATGAAGACTCAGAGGAGCTGTAAAAAGCTGAGGTACGGAGACATGCTGGTGGAGAGGACAGGTGGAGGAGGGTCTGGTTGGCTTCCTCTAGCAGGAGGGAGACAGAAAATCCTGACTGCACTGGACCCCAGCTCCAGGGGAGACTCATATAGGAGAGTCTTGAGTGTTGTGAAAAGGAAGGAGTGCATAGAAACTTAGGGGAGCCGCTAAAGACATAGGTCTGGGGGTGTATGAAAGTGCGTACACAGAGTTGGCTGCTGATTGTGCCACTGGCTTTCTCTAGTGGGAGGAAAACAGAACCTCACAACAGCACTGAAATCCAAGTCCAACTGCACTAAACCCCAGTTTTGGGCGAGACCCTGGGGACCCAGATTAGAGGAACACAAAAATCAAGTAAAAAATTTGAAATACAAAGATGCAAAAACATTCCACTGGAAAAGAAAAATGAATAAAAAATGTGAAGATAGTGTAAGGAGCCTCTGGGACAACTTCATGCATACCAACATCAGAATTGTGGGGGCTCCAGAAGAAGAGAGAGAGCAAGATACTGAAAACCTGTTTGAAGAAATAATAACTGAAAACTTTCCCTACCTGGTGAAATAGACTTACAAGTATAGGAAGTGCAGAAAACCCCAAACAAAAGGAATCCAAAAGGACTACACCCAGACACATCATAATTAAAATACCAAGAGCAAAAGACAAAGAGAGAATATTAAAAGCAACAAGAGAAAAACAATTAATTACCTACAAGGGAGCACCCATACGATTGTCAGCTGATTTCTCAATAGAAACTAGGCAGGCCAGATGGGAGAGGCAAGAAATATTCAAAGTGATGAATACCAAGAACCTACAACCAAGATTACTCTACCCAGCAAAGCTATCATTCAGAATTGAAGAGCAGATAAAGAGCTTCACAGAGAAGAAAAAATAAATAAATAAAAAAAGGAGTTCATCAACACCAAACTAGTATTACATGAAATGCTGAGAGGGTTAGGAAGAGGAAGAAGAAACTATAAAAGTAAAAATTATGAACAACAAATACATGTCTATCAACAAGTGAATCTAAAATTCAAGTGAATTGAAAATCTGATGAACAGAATAATCTGATGAATATAATAGAATTAAGGGCATAGAGCCAAAATCAGTTTGGCTCAGTGGATAGAGCGTCGGTCTGTGGCCTGAAAGGTCCCGGGTTCAATTCCGGTCAAGGGCATGTATCCTGGTTGCAGGCACATCCCCAGTAGGGGGAGTGCAGGAGGCGGCTGATCAGTGTCTCTCTCTCATCGATGTTTCTAACTATCCCTCTCTCTGCCTCTCTGTAAAAAATCAATAAAATATATTTTTAAAAAAAAGAATTAAGGGCATAGAAAGGGAGTGGACTGATAATACTCAGGGAAAAAGGGGTGAGGGGGGGTGCAGGGAGAAACTGGACAAAAATCATACACCTATGTATGAGGACAATGTGGGGAAGGTAAAGGCAAAGAGTAGGGTGGAGGGGAGATATAGGGGAGGAAAAGAGGAACAATTGTAATAATCTGAACAATAAAGATTTATTTTTTAAAAAAGAAACATTATGAAGCTGATAGTGATTTTTATTTTTATTTTTTATTTTTTTAAAATATATTTTATTGATTTTATACAGAGAGGAAGGGAGAGGGATAGAAAGTCAGAAACATCGATAAGAGACATCGATCAGCCACCTCCTGCACGCCCCACACTGGAGATGTGCCCGCAAGCAAGGTACATGCCCCCGACCAGAATCGAACCTGGGACCTTTAAGTCTGCAGGCTGACGCTCTATCCACTGAGCCAAACCGGTCTCAGCTGATAGTGATTTTTAAATGTCTTTTTATTTTGTCTATCTTTGACAGACTTTTCATACCCCATAACCCTCTTACCTGTCACTTTAAAAGCTTATCCTCACTGAAACCGGTTTGGCTCAGTGCATAGAGCGTTGGCCTGCAGACTGAAAGGTCCCAGGTTCAATTCCGGTCAAGGGCATGTATCCTGGTTGCGGGCACATCCCCTGTCTCTCTCATTAATGTTTCTAACTCTCTATCCCTCTCCCTTCCTCTCTGTAAAAAAGCAATAAAATATATAAAAAAAAAAAAGCTTATCCTTAAAAGTCTCTATCTACAACTCCCAGCCTGAATGTCCTATATTTACATATTTCTTCTCCCCTTATTTTTGGTTTTTGCTTTTTTAAAAAGTGACTAAATATTTTTTGCTAGGGCTGCACAATTTGATCTGGATAACTCTCAATAGATATTAAGATCACAAATAACAGTTGACACTAATTCAACTCTGATGCATATAAAAGATTATACGTGTTAACATTTAATTGCTTGCCTGCACAAAATTTGAAATCCCTGTTTGGTTTTAAAGGGGAGCACAATATGCCACTTCAAAATATGCTTTTTGACATAAGAATTATCTCAAGCTGATTATTTATAAGAAAGAGCAGACACAGAAATAGCTCTGGAAACCAAGTAGAAGTTGAGTTTTTATAAGAGAAATTTACACATGTAAGGGAATTCTTCATTTTTAATGTTGTCTCCTATGTTGTACCAGAAAGAAAATGACTAAATCTCTAGAAACTTATCAATGGAGAAGGTGAATACTTCAATTTGCATAAAAACTTCATCTTGTTTGCTGTGCCCTCCTCCCTTCCTCTCTCCATCTCCAATCTCTTCTGTCTTTAGCTGAAAATTGCATTTAGAGTAGTGCCCTGGGTCATTTTAAAGAGTTACTCAGTTTTCCTGGGTCTTTCCCAGGTATACAGAAAATTTTTGCCATTTAATAACTTTGCTATCACATAGTTCAGATATGATGGTTTTGACTTAAAACAAAGTGTTGGTTAATCCCATTTTTTTTGAGGTAACTTCAGTTAACAAGTGTACTTGTTACTGCTTTTTTTGTCTTAAATCCTGAAGATTAAGGTTCTCTCACTTGCTTTCAAACAGACCATTTGATTCTTTCTTTTGTCCTTTAGTTTTATCCAATTTAATGGCTATTTTCTGATTACTTATCTGCAGTTTCTATTACTCCCACTGACACTGGAGAGGAGAGGGACTCATTTTGCCCAGTTGATTATGGAAGTGGGGCTTTTGGGGTACTACCAAAAGAAATATTGCCAGAGTCACCCATTAGAGAATGAGGAAAGCTTTATTTCCATGGAATTATACTCCTGAGTGTCCAAAGTTCCATTTCCCTTAGTCCAATCATAGAAGAGTAGCTAGGGCTTCTATAGATCTAAAATCAAAGCCACTGTCCAGAGTTTCCATTCTATATTAAGGCATGGTCCAATCCAGCATGCGGCTAGCTTAATCTGTGCTTCCAACTGCAGTCCATAACTCCAATACATGAAGGGTCCACGTAGCTGAGGGACATTAGGGGCAAATACAAAAAGTCAAGAATCATGAACAAAGTGTGCCAAGAGCAGGAAGCAACAAAAGAGCCAAAGGTGTGCCAGGAGCACAAGAGAGCCCAGACCAGCCAAGTAGCAGTATACTAAAAGCAACAAGAGAGAGAGTTTCTTTGTTTAGGAGATTATATATCCCCAAATTTTCATGAGCTTTCAGTGGCCATGCCCATTATGACCAATATTTTCTGGTCCTAGGCATGACTGGCAGACAAGTACCTTGCCTATATCACTGAACTGTATTGGGCATGGATATGTCTTTCCTTTGTTGGATTTCTGCACTCAATGTTTTGTAGGGAATAGGCTGTTTGTTCACTTGAGAATGCAAAGTTGCATGTTCCTGAGTAAGCCTCCCAAATGACATGTCTATATTGTCTGGCCTATCCCCATTGCTCCTTTCCTATTATTAATAAGTAGCCCAGACCAGCAGAGGCAGCAGCCAGAGCAGCCGCAGCCTGCGCCCTCTCCCGCCTGCCCGCCCCCCACCGCCCCCTACCCGCCCCGGGGTCTCTTTCCCCCTTCCTCTTCTACCCCCCACTTCCTCCTCCACCTGCCCAGGGGGCCCCCCTCGCCTTCCCTCCCGCCCCTATTGTTCCACCACCACCCTCCCGCCTCCCGCCCTTCCCCTTCCCGCCCGCTCCCCTTTTCCCCTCAGTCTCCTCGAGCCTGCAGTTCTTGGCTATTATTAATAAGTAGCTAATACAACAGTATCACCATGTTCCTTTTTACTTAATTATTTGAGTGATTGAATTATTTCTCTTAAATTCATTTTTAAAGTTCTGTCAATTTGTCTCTTACACTTCTAATGAGGTTTACTATAGCAAGTAGTAAGGTTTATTTCAAACTTGAGCTTCTCTCTCTCAATCTTTCTCTCCTGCTAAAAATCTGTGAAAATGAGAACCGAAACAATAATGTGATAAAAATTTAGGGTCTCTCTTTCGTTGCTACTGATAGGGAACAAATTTTTTTCTATCTCATAACATAACTTCTTTCTGATATTATTTTAAGTTGGATATTTTTTAGACAGGAAAGACTTAGAAAAATCCAATGATTTTCCTCCAACCTGCCGAAAATTTTTTTTTTAAAGACCTTTTCAAGGAAGGGAGATATCATCACATATAACCATATTTAATATGAGTTAGTGTGTGATACACAGGAAGAAACCTAGCAAGAGATATTAGACCAAGGTTCTTTCTGTCTCATTGTTAAAGATGGCCCAGCAAATGTTTATTTGCAAAACATTTGCTTCTCAATCTCTATGTGAATGCCTTTCTCCCATTTGCAGTTCAAACCTTTATGACCTGGCCCCGTCACCACACATTTCTCTTTAGATCAAGGTGGCATATAAGCATCAATTGCCAGACTTGTCGTTGGGCCCACTATTCTTATGGAACCCATATATGTATATACTAAACTAAATTGGTTATCTTCTCTTGTTAATCTGCTTCCTGTCAATTTGATTATTAGACCAGTCAATAAAACTGAAAGGGAAAGGGGAATGATTTTTTTTATTTTTTCTTTCACTGGTAATTTTGCTGAACCTAGTACAGTGGTACCTCGAGATACGAGTTTAATTCGTTCCGTAATCTTGAGGCATGGGAAACCATGAGATGCTCAAGTCGCGGTAAACTGGTGGGTCATGTGCAGCTGGCCGATCTGCGCGATTACTCATATCTCAACTGTTGCTCATACTTCAAAGCAAAAATTGCTCGCTCGACAGCTCGTATCTCAAAAATATCGTATGTTAGGGCACTCGTATCTCGAGGTACCACTGTAACTGAAAATCAATCACAATAGACATAACTGAATAAATATATAAAAAATATGGATGAGGGAGTGAGGTAAAAAAAAAAAAGTATATAAAAGAGAGGGTAGCCATAGCTGATTTGGCTCAGTTGATAGAATGTGGGCCTGTGAACTGAAAGGTGCCAGGTTCAATTCCGGTCAAAGGCATGTGCCCAGGTTGTGGGCTTGATCCCCAGTGGAGGGCTTGCAGAAGATAAGCCAGTCAAATATTCTTTTTTATCACTGATTTTTTTCTACCTCTCTTTCCATCTTGCTTTCTCTCTGAAATTAATAAAAGTATATTTTTAAAAAACTCACAAATGTATTATTAAAAAAATGGAGTCTAGGAGAATCCAAGACGGCGGCATAGGTAAACACCTACATTGCTGCCTCGCACAACAATTTCAAAACTACAACTAAAAGACAGAACGGACATCATCCAGAACCACAGGAAAGCTGACTGAGTTGAAGTTCTACAGCTAGAGGGAAGGAGAGGGGCTCACGGACACCCAGAGGAGCTGCAAAAAGCTGAGGTACGGAGATGCGCACATGGAGAGAGCAAGTGCCAGAATACCTGGCTGGTTTTCTCTAGCAGGAGGGAAAAGGAGACTCTCAAAGGCATTGAGCCCCTTATCTTACCACACTAAACCCCAGATCCAGCCGAAACTCATACGGGGGGAGTTTAGACTGTGAAAAGGGAGAGGTGCATGGAAATTTAGGGGATTCTCAAAGGATCAGAGGCCTGGTGGCGCGCATGGCACTGAGCAGAGGACAGATTGCTGATTGTGCCGCTGGCTTTCTTGAGTGGGCGGGAGACAGACCCTCCCAACTGTGCCACTTCTGACTCCACTATGGCCCTGTTTCGGGTGAAACCCTGGGGACCTAGACTTGTGTGGTCCTGGAGTACAGGGAAGCCGGAAATGCAGCGGTCTAGAGGCACTGTGGGCGCTCACGCACACAGGGACCGCTCCAGCGATTAGCCAGTCACGTGAGACTCAGGGGCCATGGAGGGCGGGCTGACTGGAAGGCAAGGTGGTCCCTTCAGCCCTGAGACTCCACCCATCCCAAGCTCAACAGAGTCTTCTTTGGTTTTGCAAGTCTGGTATCATAAGGCTGAATCCAACACAGAAGTTCTCCCGGCATAGTGAAAATGCCGAGACAAGGGAAGGGATCATAAACAAAAGAAATGGAGGGGAAAAAAAATGACTGGATAGAGAGTTCAAAACCACGCTTATAAGGTTTTTCAAGAATATCCTAGAAAAGTTGGATAAATTTAGCAAGACCCAAGAAGAGATGAAAAAGGACCAACTAGAGACACTGACTGAAGTAAAAAATATTTTACAGAATCCTAACAGCAGACTAGAGGAAGGCAAGAATCAAGTTAAAAGTTTGAAATATAAAGAAGCGGAAAACATTCAACTGGAAAAGCAAGAAGAGAAAAGAATCCAAAAATGTGAAGATAATGTAAGGAGCCTCTGGGACAGCTTCAAGAGTACCAACATCAGAATTGTGGGGTGCCAGAGGAAGAGAGAGAGCAAGATACTGAAAACCTATTTAAAGAAATAATGACTGAAAACTTCCCACATCTGGTAAAAGAAATAGACTTACAAGTCCAGGAAGCACACAGAACCCCATATAAAAGGAATCCAAAGAGGACCACACCAAGACACATCATAATTAAAATATCAAGAGCAAAAGACAAAGAGAGAATATTAAAAGCAGCAAGAGAAAAACAGTTCATTACTTACAAGGGAGTACCCATACGACTGTCAGCTGATTTCTCAACAGAAACTATGCAGGCCAGATGGGAGTGGCAAGAAATATTCAATGTGATGAATAGCAAGAACCTACAACCAAGAATAATCTATCCAGCAAAGCTATCATTCAGAATTGAAGGGCAGATAAAGAGCTTCACAGAGAAGAAAAAGCTTAAGGAGTTCATCAACTCCAAACCAGTATTATATGAAATGCTGAAAGGTACTCTTTTAGAAGAGGAAGAAGAAAAAGGTAAAAGACAAAAAATTATGAACAACAAATACATATCTATCAACAAGTAAATCTAAAACTTAATTGAATTAAAAATTTGATCAACAGAATAAACTGGTGAATATAATAGAATCAGGAGCACAGAAAGGGAGTGGACTGATAATTCTCAGGGGGAAAGGGGTGAGGGTTGTACAGGGAGAGACTGGACAAAACTCATATACCTATGGAAGGGTGGGAGCTGGGTGGAGGGGTGCTATGGAGAGGAAAAAAGAGAAACAAATGTAATAATCTGAATAATAAAGATTTAATTTAAAAAAAAGAACTGAAGGATTAAAAAAATGGAGTCTAAATTAGAATGTTCTAAAGCCAATTTTTTTGCATCATTTCTAATTGATTTGGCATCTGTAACTTATGAGACTCAAACTTGTAATTTTTTCACATGAGTGTATAATCCTGAGATTCTTTATATTAGCTAACATATATGAAGACCTTTATGAGATAAAACTTATTATGATAATGTATCTGGAGACTTTCATGCCGTATCTGATTTAACATTTTAAAAAGCAATAAGCTAGCTATAAGATATGATATTAGGGATAATAAGCCTCTGTTTAGACTATAGATACTAGATTTCTACGACTTTGAGGATTGTAGAAGCATAGAAATATCATGCCTTATCATTGAAATTCCTGTTGGGGTTATTGAAATAAGAATATCCAAACTTATAGAGTATTTTATAGGATTTTGTTTGAGCCAAACTTATGACATGCTGATCTCAAAAGCTTCAGAGAATGTCAGTTTTTCAGGGTCTTTTATACATGTGGAATTAAGAAAGGAACATAAGAAAATTACATAAAGGTTGGAGAAACCAAGGCAGAGAAATCTCTATTGTTGGATTACAGGATAGTTAATAAGGTTTATTTGGCTTTAAGGTAGTTATCCCTTTCCAAGGTGTCTGAAAAACATTACTGTGGCATTTTATAGGTATGGTAAGCTAGATGCACAAGATCAATGGACATGGCTTGCTTAAGACCAAGATAAATTTTTTGCTAAAGAAGGTATGAGCTTGGGGTATGACTATCCACCATGATGTGTCCAGTTAAGGATTTAGGATCAGGTCATCCTGTGAGGTTCCTTTCAGTTACCAACCTTGTCAGAATATTACAGAGCTTCTTTTTTATTCAGAGGGTATATCTACTTCAAGCCTCAATCAAATGATGTATATATTTCTTCTATGTGGTGGAGGCAACCCTCTGACCAACAAAGGTGCATCTTTTTCCATAGTACAAAGAAGGTACTAGGAGAAAGCTATTCAGCTAAGCATATGCTTAGGTTGGGGCAAAAGTAGGTTTACAGTAATGAGTATGTAAAATGAAGGTTATTCTTATATTATTGTTTATTAATTCTTGTATTGCTTTCCCTATAAACCACTATAAACCTACTTTCACCCCTCATTGTATGTTACCCCTCTTCTGAATAGACAGAGACACATGATTAACTCTGGTTAATGAAATGTGAGCAAAAATGAATATCACTTCTTCAACAAGGGAGTCATGTATCCTATGTGTCTTTCTCATGCTTTCCCCCAACACACCATGGTAAACATGTTGATCCCCAAATGCTAAAGGTGTAAATACTTATGTGAGCTTGGAGGAAAGCTGTCTAACAAAACACATTCGTTTAGGTGGTCATACTTCTTAAGAACTTTGTGGGCCACAGCTATCTCTGTCACTTGTTCTCCTTCTCCTTTAAGACTTTTAAAAATATAAAAAAAAACATTTTTAGCTTGTGAGTCATATAAAAACAGGCTGTGGGATAGACAGGCCTGTGGGCTCAGGTCAGCCAATCCTATATTAAGCCACTGAAAGGTTTTGTAACTGCAGTGAGCACTGGAGCAGAGGTTGGTTGCATACTTCATCCTCAGGCCTAATCTGGTCTGTACTAGTAGCCTATTTGTATAAATAAAATTATATCCTCACACAGCCACACCCCTCACTTCTATATCCTCTGTTTTTGCCCTACAAAGGGATTATTGAGCAGTTCCAACAGAGGCATATTGCCAGCTTAGACTAAAATATTTATTATCTGTGCCTTCACAGAAAAATCTTGCTAACCCCCTTTCTATAACTTTGATAGTAGTTTTCCTGTCTCTAAAAGTGCTTCTTCATTAAATGGCGGTCACAACTCTCAAGGCAGCTCATTTTCCAGCTTGACAAAATTTTCTCCCTCACATTAAGCCAAAATTGCTTTCCTTGTAACCTCTATCTATTGATCCTAGTTTTTCCCCTCTAGCCTCACAGCATACGGTATACTCTCTTCTATAGAGCAGACTCTCCAATGTTGGGGGAACTTCTGAGAAGAAAATGAGTTACAGTGAGATATATCATTGGTTACTACAAAGAGGTGCAATTTGTTCTCTTTTCCTTATAACAATTTCCCAGAGTACATGTTAGAACCAAAAAGGAAATACTGAGTTCAAATTGACCTCTAAAGTGATTCTTCATGTATAAAAATAAGATTTAAAGAAATAAAATAATATTCCATTTTATGTTTCTCCTCTGGGTGATATTGAAACTATTCCCTTGTGTTTGATGACATTTAGGATGAGATTGTATGATGATGTGTAATGATTACTTTCAATAGGACTATGGGGTCAGATGGACCTAAAGTGCAAATACGACTTTATCAGATAAACTGTGTAACTCTGGGCAAGTTTCTTGGGTCCACTGTGCCCCACTTTCCTGGTTTGTAAAATGGGAAAATTATTGCTTAGAAATACTACCTAATAAGTCTATCTTGAGGATTAAAAGACATAATACATGTGTAATGCTCTATGCTATTCTAAACACATTAAGATCATTGAGAGAATGCTATTTATTATGGTGCCAAAGCATACTTTCATTTCTTTTCTATATACTCAAAATAGTATCATATTGTCAAAAAGCATAGTGTATGGGAGTTTTTTAAAACCTTCTCTCAAGGGTATGTTTTTATTGATTTTAGAGAGAGACAAAGGGGAAGAGAGAAACATTGATGTGAGAAACATTGGTTAGTTGCTTTACATACAAGGAATTGAACCCACAACCTAGGTATGTGCTTTGACTGAGAATCATACCCGCAACTTCTTGGTAAACAGGGCAATGCTTCAATAACTAAGCTAGCCAGCCAGGGCTGGAATTTGAAAATTTGTGTTGAATTCAGTTAATTAACTTACTAGTACATTGAAATGGTCCTAACTCTATTGTGCAATTCTTAGTGATTCTTCACAAGTTCTACAATATAATTGTATATTTCCTTGAATATACTTAAACATTATTTTAATGTGATTATTATAAATTTTAAGTTGTCTTGAAGATACTGTATAGTTTTTAAACAGACCATCTCCCATTTGTTACTTTCATTATTTATTAGGCTAAGAGGAGAATAAGATTCCTACAATGAATGAGATCTTAACCTAATGGTATTTCATCCAAGGCATGACTAGCTTCAACAAGTTTTATTCAGAGTATCTGCTTTGTGCCTCCTTCTTTCTTGGAATATTCATTCTAGTGTGGGAGAAAAAATAATCCAAGTTAAAAATAAATAAGTGCAATGTAGTAATGAGATCAGGGTTAGTTTTCCAAAAGCAATCTAAGGAGTTACCCCTTAGCTCTAAGGCTCAGCTCAAATGCTACCTCCTCAGGGACAAAGATGAAAAGGAAGAACACTTTAGGCTAAGAGAACTACAAATAATAATGAGATCATGTGGGGGAAAGTGGCATCAAGTGGCAAGGCACTATCTTGGCTTGGCTTAAAATAACATATTCTAACTAGCCTAGTCAATAGAAAATCTTTACTCTAAGAAAATGTCTCTTTTACTGCCTCCACTTGTTTCTACTTTGGTTCTTTGAAACTGTGCAATAATACAACCCCAATCCTTTGAATATTTGTCCTCTGTAATACTAAACTTCCTCAATTCCTTTCAGCACTATAAGATAGTATAATGAAAGTGTCCTGGCTTTGTTGATAAACACCAGCTCTAATACAATCTAGTTAGTTGTGTGGTCTTGGTGCACCTTTTCCAGTTCTAATAAATACTAACTATGTGCTCTCAGGAGAATTACATAATCTTTCTTAGCTCCACTTCTCTCTCTTGGGAAATAAGGAAAATCACAACCAGTTTCCAGGAATATTATGAGGATTAAGTAAGAAAACTATAAAGTGTAAATACAGCACCAGGTCCATGGCATGTGTAAAATGAAAGGCGGCAGTAATGGCAGCCATTACATTCTATCACCCTGGCTTTATAGCAGCTCTCCCCATTGTCAATGTTCCTTTGAGAGTGTTGCTCCCAGAATTCAATGCAGAGTCCCAGGTGGGGTGTGCTGAGACCATCAGTAAAGTACTGCTATGATTTTTGTTCTTGGCACTTTACTTTTATAAGTGAAGCTTAAGATGATTTAAGTATATGATACTTATATTGACCTTGCTGTAGACAAAATGTCTGTCTTGTTTGCATATGTCTGTCTTTTTTCTCCTTTTTTGAATTCAGAGTTCAATTTCTGAAACTTAGATGGCAGGCAATGTACCGCAGAAGATAAAATACCATCTTTGTGTCCAGATCTGGCTTTGAATACAGGCTGTAACTATCTGAACTTGAACATGTTAAAAAATTCCTAGCATCTTTCTTATTTGTTGAGTGTGGATATTAATAGCTACTTAAGGGTTTGTGTAAAGATTAAATAAGATAATATATTTTTAACTATTAAATTTGTCAGGGTGATATTTGTTAATAAAATTATATAGGCTTTAAGTGTACAATTCTATAATATATCATCTGTATATTACATTGTGTGATTACCACCCAAAGTCAAATCTCCTTCTGTCACCATATATTATTATATCTTAGGCCTTAGCATAAGGCCTAAGATATAATAATAAATCAATAAAGGTAACTATCATTAATGTTCTATTAAACTATATTTTGTTAGTTTAATTATTACTCCAGTTTTTAAAATCCTTATTCTGTTATACACACACACACACACACACACACACACACACGCACACACACACACATACTAGTTAGGCATAACTTTTATGAATGATGTATTACATTTATGACCACATGATTGATGCAATTTTGAAAAGGACAAGGCTAAGTGTGGTGCTCTATTAAAATCCATACAATATCTCTCCACATGCAAGTTAATCCACTATCAGATAGTGCTAAGCAATACTATTAGATTTTGATGTGATTCATGTCAATACTTAGAATTTCAGTAATGACTCTATTGATAAGTATGGGACTTCTGGATCAGGTAAATCAGATGAGCAACACATTCCAGTTGCACTCAACAAGGTAATTACAACTTTTATAAATATGTAAAAGAATCAGTTGAAGTGAAGAAATTAAATGAGGCTAATATAAATAATATAAATGTCATTAAGCAATAGAGATTTCTAATTTTTACCCCACTCCACTAGCTTTTCAAAATTCTACTTTTAAGTGAAAATTAAAAAGATAAATATTTAGAGAGCATAATGTATATTCTTTGTCTTTAAATAGGAACAAAATATTCTCACATTGATTCTTTTCTACATAATTTTTCTTCCTTGTAGAGATTCTTAGGGGACAGTAAATGTAAATTTATGTTAAAATTAATTTTACAAAAGACTTTGATCAATAATAGGTTTTTATTTTAATTTTAAAATACAGTATGTCAGCATATTAGTAATTATGTTTTAAAAAGGAAATTTCTTTGAAGAGGTGTTTATTTAAGAATCTACATGGTTTAATTTATCTTTTTTGTATTATCAATAAAAAAATTATTTTCTTCTTTAAAACTTCAAAAAATGAACAGTACTGAAAAATTAAATTTAAACCTAAAGTTAAAATTAGGTAGGTTTAATGCAATTAAATAAATAGTTCATAATGATTTCTAAAGATGTTAATAGCATTAGTGGGCATGCAAATTTATTGTATAGCTTATTAATATTGATATTGGTATTTTTACCTAATAAGACAATGTAGAATTATGTGGTTTGGAGAGAGATAACTCTTTTTTTTTGAAGAAAAGGCTAAAATACTCCATCAAAACTAATTTTGGTTGAGTTATATCTCATTGAATGATTTTTAACAAGATGTATTAGACAATGAAATCACACAATGTATTTAAAAGGCCAACAAGAATGCATATAACTTTATTGATTTTATATTATATTGGCTTCATTTTAAAATAATTTACTTATCTGAGTTAAGTAGATTTCAATTTTGACTTTAATTTATTGAGTGCCTTGAAATATTTACAATGAACTGTTAGAATGCTGTGGGCTCTGGGTAAAATATGGCTTATCGTAATATTTGGTAGTTGTAGTAAATGACTCCCTTGAATCTGTAAAATTAAGAGCTGAGTCCAGTTCACTGTTGTAACTCTGCTCACACAAAGATTTGAGCATGTCTAGGTATACCATGAACAACTATATGAGTGAATAAATGAATGCTAGCAAATACATTCAGAAAAATGTTGGCAATAATAAAGGTAGCCTTAACTTATCTGGGGAAAATCTAAAAATACACATATATTTATAAATATACACACATTTTTAAGATTGAGAGTCTGTTTTGTGAGGTTCCAATCAAAGCTAGTCAGGTAGGAGTTTCCTGAACTTCCAATGGACACACAAAATCTATAGCTACACATGGAGCAATGCCTCTTAAAGAAATTTAGAATCTAGCTGAGTGCTGCCTATACCCCCACCAAAATACCTTCACAGTGTTCGGCTGGTGTGGTTCAGTGGTTGAGCATCAACCCTTAAACCAGGAGAGCACGGTTCAATTCCCGATAGGGACACATGCTCAGGTTTTGGGTTTTATTCCCAGTAGGTGGTGTACAGGAGGCAGAGGAAAGAACTCACAACTCTCTGCTTCTCCCTGAGGTACAAAGAGTTTAAACCCAACATCTCATACCAACCTTTAGACCTCTACCTGAGAGATAAGCTTCAAAACTCATACTGCTGGAACCTAACAGGGATTGCATCCACAAGACCCACAAGACTGGTAAACAAAGAAACAGTTCTTAACAGACTTGTGAGGGCTGTGGCTCTCCTCTCAGGGCTCACTCAACAAAGAGGGTGCAGACAGAAACACCCTCTCACAATCTCTCCCTGAAGATGCCTATTTGCATAGTTTAAAAGCTGCTACCTGAGCATCAGGCTTCTAACTTAGCACACATTTAGCTGCCAACCATCATCCTTCCTGGGACCAAGGAACGTGGTGCCATCTCCACGTTCACCAGTGCTTCCTTGGAAGGTACTAGTGTGCATGTCTGGTGCCTCAGCTTTTGCAGCTGCTGCCCAGGGCATGCACCCATTGATCACCAGGCTTTGGTGTCCAGTGGGGACTGCATTCGTAGGTCCAACAACATGATAACAACAAAGACAAAAACAAAACAAGCATGCAAAAAAAAAAAATCAATTCTTAATCAGGTATACCCCCAGAGCACAGCACAGAGGAATAGTCAGAAAAGCCTATCGCCTGGTCTTTCCCTAAAACTGGCCTAATGAATCCTTTAGAAGTTGCTACCTCAGAGTCCAGCTTCTGATCAGCCTTCATGCAGGTGTTGACTGAGATCCTCCCCATTGGAACGCTGTTCACGGTTAGAACATCTTTAACTGGGAATATTAACAATAAAATAGGCTGCTTGGACAACTGCGAACATTTGAGAAAAAAAACAAGAGCTAGAGTAGAGTTGAATGATAAGGTTTTTTTTTCCTACACAAGGCTATTTTATCAAGACTTGGAGATATGGTTGTTTTAGCTAATGTGCAGAAACCAATACAAAAATAATCATGATAATAATTAAGGATGGCCCTGGCTGGAGTGGCTCAGTTGGTTCAGTGCCCCAGGCACTGAAAGGTTGCTGGTTGGATTTCCTGAGGGCACAAGCCTGGGATTGCATGTTCCATCCCCTATTCCCAATAGGGAGCGTGTAGGAGGCAACTGATCAATGCTCACTCTTACATGCATTGAAGTTTCTCCCTCTCTTTCTCTCTTCCTCTTTTTCTAAAAAATCAATAAAAATATTTTTTAAATGTCAAAGAAAGACAAGTACTTATATGTGAAATCAAAAAACAAGCAAATGAACTCAGAGAAACCGATACTCAATTGGTCTTGCCAATGGTGGGAGTTGAGGGTTGAGAAAAAATAGATTAAAGTGATCAAATTGTACAAATTTTCAGTTATCAAGTAACCTAGTTCTGGGGATGTAATGTACAATACGATCACTGTAGTTAACAATATTGTATTGCATACCATTTGAAAGTTGATAAGAAAGTAAATCTTAAAAGTTCTTATCACCAGAAGTAAATTGTGTAGCTATTTGAGATGATGGATGTTAACTAAACTTATTGTGGCAACCATTCCATAGCATATTACATATACCACATGATTATATTATACACTTTAAACTAATCCAATGTCATTGTCATTATCCTATACGTATAAGAGAGAAATATGCTAATTATCCATTACACTGTGAGACTGAGTAACGCCTGGATCTGCAGGAGGGTGGGGCAACAAACTACAAGCAGGTTGGGAAGAACTACAGGAGGAGGCAGGGTAGCAAGCAAACGGGAGGCAGAGAATTACAGGAGGGGGCAGAAAGCTATGTGTGGGGGGAGCTACAGGAGGAGGGCAGCAACCTACTGGCACATGGATTTGTGCGCAGAACTACTAGTATCTCAATAAGACACAAAAATCAGTTTTGTTTATGATTTTGACACTACAAATATTCTCGAAAATAAATAATTGAGGGTAAAGGAAAAATGAGTGGGAATATAAAAAAAGTTAGTTAATATGAAATCAAAAGAAATTTAAGAGTTTATTTCTCTACAGTCAATACAATGATAAACACTGTTACCTGGTTCACAGTGTCTTTAGAACAAATTATCTGTTCATGAGAAGTTAAAGTTTTCCTGAAACTTAAACTGGAGAAAAATTTTTCTCTGAAAGAAGATTCTCTGACCTGAAACATGCCCATTCTAGATAAAATAAGATGTTTTCATAGAGTCATTTCTCACAATGAACATGACATAGTCACTATGACAAGTATTATTTACTGAAAATTTGGTCTAGATACATTGTAAATTATACCCTTAACTTTGATAAGTTAAATCATCTAAAGTGCTGTTTTTCACATGGTGTTCTGCAGACCTCTAGAGATCCTTGAAGTATACTAGAGATTTCCTTCAGAGACAGGAGGCACAGGGCTGATTGAAGTGGAAGCAATATAGGCAAGAACTGCATGGGTTTTATGTAAAATTTAAGAAATGCTTTTCTCTAGTAAAAACTATTTGGATGATCATTGATCTGCAGAAATGTTAGACTGCCTAACTTTTAAAGCATCATTTCTAAATGTTTGCAGAAATCATATTTTTAATATAAAATAAGATGCAAAAAGTTTAAAGTTATTGAATATGATAAGGTCAGATAGGTTATAGTGCCATTTTAGAACAGTCATATGTTTTGTCAATCAGTTTTATAGTAAACAAAGTTATTGTCCTTTTAGAAAAACCAATGCTTTTAACTGAAACAAACATAGTGCAAATTGATGGGGTGACATTTTTCATACCTAAAGTCATATGCTGAGAGGGAAAAGGAATAGATTAAAAAGAGCCTATAAATTTTTTAAAAGTGAGACCAGTGGCCAATCATTTTTTAATATTTTATAAGCAAAAGCTATTCTGCGAACTGAGAAATTGAGAGAACAAAGATATGCTCTTGAAGTATTTGTTAATGCAACTTTCTTTTGAACTGAAACTGCAGATAAAAATGTCAATGTGAAAGAGAACAGAAAAAATAGTTAACCAGAAAGCAACTTGATAGCAAAGGTTTATGAAATATAAATATGTGTTTGTATTTGTATGCATAGTATATACATGTATATATGTGCATAGACATATGCATAACACATTTTATTTTTAGAGTAGTACATATTCATTCTCAAATTTAAAAACATAAAGAAGGTAATAAGAGTAATCTATGGAGCCCTGGCTGGTGTGACTCAGCAGCTGGAGCATCAGTCTGCACACTGCAGGGTCTTGGGTTCAAATTCCAATCAACAACACATACTTAGGTTTTGGGTTCACTCCTTAGCTCTGGTGGGAGCATGTGTCTCTCCCACATTAATGTTTTTCTCTCTCCCTCTCTCTCTCCCCCTCGGTCCTTGCCACTCTCTAAAAATCAGTGGAAAAAAATATCCTTAGGAGAAGATTAAAAAAAAAAAAAAACAAGAGACCAGCAGGTGTTGCTCAGTAGCTGAGCATCTACCTATGAACCAGGAGGTCATGGTTCAATTCCCAGTCAGAGTACATGCCTGGGTTGTGGGTTTGATCCCCAGTGAGGACAATTCAGGAAGCAGCAGATCAATGATTCTCTCATACCATTGTTGTTTCTCTCTCTCTCTCCCTCTCTCTTCCTCTCTGAAACCAATAAAAAAAATATTTTTTTAAAAAAAGGAAGAACCTATGGATTTCACCAAGATAGTTATTTATTTTTACTTGCATTGTTACAATCCTGATTTTCCTATGTATATATGTGTTTCATAGAGTTGAGATTTTATTTTTGATATTTTTAAAACAATGTTATAAAGATTTTCTTTTATAGGAAACATTTACGCACCTAATTTTAATGGCTGTATAGTATACTATTTCATGGCTATAACATAATTCACTGAATTATTCTCATTTTGTAGAATTAAGCTTCTTTCATTTTATTTATTTATTTATTTATTTATTTTTAAGAAATAGTTTATTGATTTTTATAGAAAGAGGAAAGGAGAAGAATGAAACATCAATGTGAGAACATAACATCTATCAGCTGTCTTCTGCATACTCTTCACAGGAGATCAAATCCACAGTCGAGGCATGTGACCTGATCAGGAATCGAACTAATGAACTTTCAGTGCACAAGATAACACTCAACCAACTAAGCCACACTGGCCAGCATGAGCTTTTTCCATTTTTTAATGTTTAAGTTTTATTTTTAGTATTTGTAGACATTTTTATGTTCTTTGTTGTTTTCTTATAATTTCTTTCTAAAGATAAAAATAATAGAATAAAAATCATAAACATTTGTAAGTCAATTGTATATATCTGCCAGGGTGTTTCTCAGCATCTAGAAGGGTTCAGGAATCTGGAGAGAGTTACAAGTAAATTGATAAAGAGACTAGACAAGAAATATAAATTTGGAAGGCATTTTGGAGAGCCAGAGGAGACCTAACTTCAGTAATCAAGTTCTCCTACTCTCTGGACCCCTAGCTTTTTATTAACACAAATTGCCCTAAAGCAAAGCAGATATACATATCAAAAATAAGGTTTGCTATACTGTAGGCATTGTCAGGTTAGGGCAGTGGTCGGCAAACCATGACTCACTAGCCACATGCCATGGTTTGCCGCTCTGTTGACTAATGAGTTTGCTAGACTAGACTGGACTAGACTAAATGTTACCATGTAGTTGGAAGCTGTGAGGATTAGGCAATTGTGGCATTCTTTGTGCAAAGCGGTAAAGGGTAGTATATATGACAGTGGTTGGCAAACTCATTAGTCAACGAAGTGGCAAACTGTGGCTCACTAACCGCATGTGGCTCCAGAGCTGCAGTTTTCCGACCAATGGGTTAGGGGAACTGCTTTTAGCTGTTCCAGTAGCAGGCAATAATATATGCAGATGTTTATGTTTGGGGAAATGCTTTCAGCTATTCCAGCAGGCAATAATATGTAACTTTAGCCCTGCCAAAGCCTCAAAGTCCACCAACCTTTTGATGAACTTCTTACATTTATGACCTGCTGGAATTAGCCCCCAGCATATATAATATGACTAATTTCTAGGAAGCTGTGGGCATTTATAACACATCTTCTGTGTTCCAGGATTCTGATCTCAATGCATGCACAGCAGTGAGTGTTATCTATGCTAGTCTGAAAACTTTACAAAAGGTTTTTTTAAGTTTGCAACTGTATGTTTACAAGTAAGATTGAACACATTTTTAATTATATCATTCAGTTTTCTTTTCTGTGAATTACATACTAATTTACTTAATCATCTCTTCAAGACTTAATGTTTTACCTCATTAGGAATTCATGATTATTTTAAATAGTAATTTTAAAATGAAAGCAAAGAATTTTTAAAATGAATTGAGAAAATATGTTAAAGGTGCCACTTTGAATTAGGTTTAAAAGAAATATAGTAATGAAGTTTATTCATTTTAGACATTGTGATTTTTATATCTTCCACATTTTTATAATCCAACTCTTGGATAAAATAATATTTTGAGGGTTTTTTCTATCATCTTCCAATTTCAATAACAAAGGTCTAAAATATAGAGGACAATAGCCTAGTCATTTTGGCTCAGTGGATACAGTGTAAGCCTGTGTACAGAAGGGTCCTGGGTCTGATTCTGTTCAAAGGCAGGTGCCTCTGTTGCAGCTTGATCCCTGGCCCTGATCAGGGTATGTGGAGGAAGCAAACAATTGATGTGTCTCTCTCACATCAATGTTGCTCTCTCTGTCTCTCAGCCTCCCTTCCACTCTCTCTGAAAATCAATAGAAAAAATGTTCTCAGGTAATGATTAACAACAACAAAAACAACAGCAAAATAAAATAAAATAAACTGTAGAGAAAAATAAATATATTTAACATGATTATAATTTTTGTGGAATGTACTGAACTCTACATAATATTTATCTTCAAATTTTTAAAATCTACTAGTTTTAACTTTCTGTGCTTATCTCTTCTTACTTCAGGAAATACTCAGAAAATGATGCATCATGAATTGTGTTTTTCCTTAGGTGAGGTGTGATTTATTCCATTACAATAATTGGCTTCATAGAATAAAATAAAAGTATAATTAAAGTCATGCTTATATCCAGAAAGCCTATAGCTACAAAATAAAACATGGAAGCAGTTACCCAATAATTTGGCATGAATATCCAAATAGTATTCTTCTTCAAGATAGACTCAGTATTTAGAAACATGTTGTATCTTCTAACATAATCATTTTCATGAGGAGCATCTTGGGATAAAAGATAAATAAAAAAATATCTACAATTTAATAATCAATTTCTTGTATCATTGAAGATAAAAAATCAAAATAATTTTAAAATTGTTGAATGCATAGTATAATTCAGTGGCTAAGAGCAGGGTTCAAAATCAATAATCTACATGGAGTTATGGCTTTTACTTACTTCCCCCTGTATAAATTACATATGCACATGAGTTTATTTTCTACAAATGAGGTGATAGTAAAAACCCAAGACATATGTTTCAATGTTTCAAGTCCTTTGGAAGAGAGTATCCATGTTGTCATTTATAAATTCAGTTAATTTTGCCAAAATGATCCCATAACTATCTTTACTAAAAATTTCTAACTTATTTATTTTATATGTGAAATATATATTATGTTGGTGTGTCCATATACATATTTTTATGCCTTCAGGTACATGGAAGTGGAAGAAATTACTTTTGCCTTTTATTTCTTACTAGAGGCCAGATGCATGAAATTTGTGGATGGGGGGTGAGTGTGTGTCCCTCAGCCCAGCCTGCACCCTTTCCAATCTGGGACCCCTCTCATAATCCAGGACTGCTAACTTCCAACTGCTTGTCTGCCTGACTGATTGCCCCTAACTGCTTCTGCCTGACAGCATGATCACCTCCTAACCACTCTCCTGACAGCCTGGTCCCCCCAACTGCCTTCCCCTCCAGGCATGGTCTCCCCCAACTACCCTCCTCTGTAGGCCTGGTCCCCACCTCCAACTGTCCTCCCCTGCAGGCCTGGTTGCCCCCAACTGCCTGCCCCTGCAGGCCTGCTCCCCTCCCCCCAACTGCCCTTCTCTGCTGGCCTGTCACCCCTAACTGTCCTCCCCTGCAGGCCTGATTGCCCTCAATTGCCCTCTCTTACAGGCCTAGTCCCTACCTACCAACTGCTGGCCTGTTGGCCCACAACTGCCCTCCCTTGCCAGCCTTCTTGTGGCAGCCATCTTGTGTCTACATGGGGGCAGCCACCTTTGACCACATGGGGCAGCCATTTTGTGTGTTGGAGTGATGGTCAATTTGCATATTACTCTTTTATTAGATAGGATTTTTTTATATGTTTTTATTAAGATAATCTCATAAATGTTATGCACTCCCTGAGACCAGAACTTTTTTTTTTCTCTCTCTCCAGGGCAGAGTCCTGTAAGATGTTCATTGAACCTAGCAGATGATCACAGAGAAGTATTAACAATGGGCTTGTATGGATTAATAAAGCTCTAGCCATGAGAGCACTTACCTGCCAGTAGCATTTCTAGAGCTAGGGATAAATGGTTCTAACAATTCTCTATCATCTCTTAAAGTACTAATAAAACATAGTAGTTTGAAGAAAAAAGGAGGCCATATTACTTTATACCAGGTAATTCCTGAGAATTTCCAAAGTATATTTTTATGGCAGTTTTCTCTATACAGCTTTATTTATCTATAGCATTGCTTTGAAATGTAAACTTTAAATTGATATTAAGTCTAACCTACCTTATTTTGTTTCAAGTAAAACTGAACCTTTGGAAAAATAGCTTCCCAAAGAAAAAGATTAATTATAGTAGCAATTAAAAACAAAACAAGCAAACAAAAGAAAACTGCTGCCTTCTAAATCAGTGAATCACTTGTCTTGATTATTTTAATGAGGCTCTCTTCATTTACATAACTTTTTCCTTTCAGCAGTCGGTCCAATTACCTTTTTTTCTTGTTTTATGACTCTGCTAATAAATACAGCATTTATAATCCATGAAATCAGCTCCCCTATTCAATGTTATTTGTTTTTGTCTCCAACTCCCTTTTTCTTAAATGCCATTTGAAAATCAGGTTTGTTTAATGGAACTGTTGCTTTCCTAATAGCTGTGACACCTTGAAATTCTCTATCAATTAAAGCTGAGGACTCTGTTAGTCTTGCAGTTTTTAAAATTGATTTAATTTTAGTTCTTTTAGAAATTAATAGCAACATTAAAGTTGAGGCTATAGTCTTGCATTTGTAATGTTGTATTTACCTGGAAGAAAAAAAAAAAGCTTAAGTGTTAATGTCCTTGATAAAAAATATACTATGTTGGTAAAGGAAAAGATATTCTAATTTCCAAGATCAAACTAGCTCTGAGTGGTATAGATAAACCAGCTCCCCACATCAAGATCAGGCATACCCTGGGCTGCAGAGACTGAGAAGATAATTTAATAAATGAGTAGAGCAACCTAATGCAATGAGAGGACCTGAGAGTGGAATTTCCTAGGGTGAGTTCATTCACTATCCCTAGGATAAGAGCTGGCCCTGAGAAGTAGATCATGATCACTATAAATATAAATGTATTTATAGGACAGGTTGTGTATGTATGCCGGGGAATAAAATTCCATTATTAACAACCCAAAGTTTCATGCCCATTGGTACTTTTCTCCCTAAACCCCTACATTTGAAGAAATAACTTTCCATTTGATTATTATCCATCGCAGATACTAAATAAATTTATTATTCAGCAAATGCATTTAATTTGCATCCTAATATTCTCCAAAGTAAAAATTATTGATTTTCTTTCTCATTTTTAATATTGGTTTTGCAAATGCACCCCAAGGAAAATATATTACTGGAGACATGTAATACAAATGTTTTACTTCTTCAAATACTACTTTACTAAAGAAAGAGAGGGGGAAAGTCCTGAATAAAACATAAATAAATCATATTTTCACAAAGGAATGCCCCAATTAATCTGATGGCAGGGCTTAATGAAACACGGACTTGTACAAGAAAGTAGGGGCTCAAAAATGCTTGTCTTCTCTCACAGGGATGTAAAGTACAGCAGCCTCGGGCAGTGGTTGGAAAATTTGCCTTAATGTTGACTAATGATTTTACCGACCACTGGGATAGGGGCTTAATCACAAAGAACAACAGCCTGTAATTATTGGAATAGAGAGTAGGGAATACAGTCAATCATATTGTAATGACTTTATGGTGTTAGGTGGGTATTAGAATTATCAGGGAGATGATTTTATAATTTATATAAATGTCTAACCTCTATGCTATACTCCTGAAACTAATACAAAATAATATTGAGGGTCAATTATAATTGAGGAGAAAAAAAAACAAACGGGTCTTCTCAATAGCTTTTTTACAACCCATTTATGACAGATACACAATCACAAGGAAAATAGAGAATAAAGACTATATCAAGATTAATAATTAAATATGTAGAATTAAGTTAATCATATGCTAATAGAATACACTATTAAAAAGTTTTTTATTATAGGTTTTATGAAAGCACCATCTTTGTCTAATCCCTGAGGCTAAAAAATATTGTTCAAAGTAATACTCAGATACATTGTTCATTTTTTCTAAGTAGAAAGAAAAAAATACTTCCATCATGTGAGACACAGCACAAAGATGGTTGACCGTGTGAGTGTTAGAGAAAACCAGAATAATCAAACCATGCTCGGAAAGTTTGGAGTTACATTTATTTCATATGGGTCCAGGGGAAAATGTTTCCCAAAATCTGGCTCCAACATGCAGAAATTTTCTCTATTTATATGTTTTTACCTTCTTTGTCTCCGAAATATGGGATGTTTCCTGCTCCTTCACAAGTTCTTAAAGGACCCCTATGTGCTGAGGCCTTGAGACCTCACCCAAAGGCCTGGCCTGGTTGCAGCACTGATAATTTTGTCCAGCGAAGGTTTAATGGCCTCTCTGAAGTGAGAATAGTCTCATTTTTCTTATTATTTAAGCAAGCAAACATTTAGAGAAGCCAATAGCAAGGTTAAAATTACAATCAGCAGTTTTTATATAAGATGGATGCTTCATTCCCCACTGGTTTTATGTACATGAGTCAAATCATTGACTCTTGGTTATTGTCAAGAAGGGTATTATATTTACCCCTGAGGACTATAATTTTAATTTTCTGTCTAATAAAATTAGTGAGCCTACTTATAACATAAGGGCCCAGAATTTGAGAAACATTTTCCTCTGGACTCACGCGAAATAAATGTAACTCCAAACTCTCTGAGCATGGTTTGATTATTCCGGTTTTCTGTAACATGAGCTCTTACCAAACACCAGATCCGCCTCACCTTGACCTTGGATTTCTCAAGATCCAGAACTGTGAGAAATGAATGTTTAACACTGTTTAAGTGTGTGTGGGTGTGTGTGTGTGTGGTGTGTGTGCGCAAGCAGTTTTTTGTTTTGATGATTGCTTGTAATTCTGCATTAATTTATAAAATTAAGCAACTCTAAGCATGAAAGTCAATTTTATTTGGATCTTTCTTTCTCCAACACTTGAGCCAGTTGTGCCAGGGGATAGCAGAGGACAGCCAGGTCTTTGTCAATAAGGTAGAAGCTCCAATGACAAGGAGATCTGGCTATTGGCTGCCAGGTATGTATATGTCTAGATTGTTACACTACTGAATCTTTTATTACTTTCTCACAGATTTTATGTTTCAACTCTCTCCAAATTTTTTTATTCTAGTGGAGTTATAGAAGAATGTAAATAAGTAAAGGACAGTCTGGAGCTGTATGGGTGTATCCCATGTCTGTGGGAATTGCATTATGTTATAACAAAATATAAATGTGTCTGATAATGATATATTTAATGAACAAAGGATCTTGCATCAATCCAGCTTTAGTTTTGAGAAAGTGTTGAGAGTTATTTTAAGATATATTTGTTTTCCTTACACACAAATCTGAGACTTACTTGCTGGGTGGCCTTGGGCAGTAATCTAAGATCTCTGAGCTTTAATCTTTCCATATGTAAAATAGAAAATAATACCCATTTTGCAAGATTGCCTTGAGGGTTATAGAAAATTTACATTTAGCACAATACACTATACCAAAGAATTGCTTTTAAAATGACAGTTTTCATTATTATTTGTAATATTTTAAAATGAAAACCTTTAACATATTAGTCACCTACCATGTGGACCACCTTATCCACCCAAATTTTACTTGTTAGCAGGCAGCATAGTGATTAAGCATGCAGGCTCTGACTTAAACCGTAAATGTAAGCTTTTTTATTTCTCACCTGTAAAATGAGAATGTGCTCATTTTTACCATTTTATATGGTGGTTGCAGAGAATAATGAAATAAAATAATAATCAATAAGCATACTTCCTAAAAATATATCCCCTGCTAGAATGGACCCATAGAAGATCAAGTGCCTTATCCATCTTGTTTACCACTCTATTGCCATCATCTAACGGTGCCTGGCACGGCACATAATGGGAATTCAGTGAGTGATAATATGATGGCAGAAGGAACGGTGCCTCTCACACAGTACACAGTCATTATCTGTATTATCATTCTTCGCATGTACTTTCCTCCAGTTCTGTGTGCTCTTCTCAACATCATCAGCACACTCAATTCCCTGCTTTCTGCTCTTACCTATGAGAAGTCCTTTGATTGAAAAGTTTTATTTTTTTCTTTCTCTCCATCCAAAATAACCAGACTTCTTAAAGAAGCCAGCCTTAAAATCCCATAATCTGTTGTGTTTTGACCTTTGTGTTTACTTTTGACTTTGTGTATGTTCACTTTTGACTTATATATTTTATCAGCTCACCTTGCCTTAGTGTGACACCAGAAATATGTGTGCTGGGAGGTGGAAGGAATTGACTGCCTCACTTTGCACCAATTATAATATATGCATTTGCTCTCGTTTTAGTTTTCTGTCGCTGCCTTAACAAATTCACACAAATTTAGAGGCTGAAAACAAAATGAAGTTTTAATCTTACAGTCCTAGATTTTAGAATTCCTGAAATGCATCAATAAGATCACTGAGCTAAAATAAAAGTGTTCATAGGGCTATGTTCCTATCTGGAGCTACTGGGGAGCAGGGGGATCAATTTTCTTGTCTTTCTAGGGGCTGCCAGCATTCCTCAGTGTGTGGTCCCTTCCATCTTCAAACCTAAGAATGGCTGGTTTTTCACATTACATCACTGTGATACTGACTACCTTTCTCTTTCATGTTTTAGGACACTTGTGATTACTTTGGGCTCACAGGATGTTTCAGGATAGTCTCTGTAACATAAGTTCAGCTGATCATATTATCTGCTACCATAATTTTTTTAAAATATATTTTATTGATTTTTTACAGAGAGGAAGGGAGAGAGATAGACAGTCAGAAACATCGATGAGAGAGAGACATCGATCAGCCGCCTCCTGCACGCCCCACAGTGGAGATGTGCCCACAAGCAAGGTACATGCCCCAACTGGAATCGAACCTGGGACCTTTCAGTCCGCAGGCCAATGCTCTATCCACTGAGCCAAACCGGTCTCGGCTGCTACCATAATTTTAATGTCTTTTCCATGTAACCTCATCTGTTCATAGATGCTGAGAATTAGGACATGGACATTTTTGATAGCCCATCATTCTGCCCAGCAGAATGGCAGTTCACTATGAAGATTGTCTTTTACAGTCAGCTAGGAAACCTGGGTGAAGGCTCAGCTCTGCCACATCTCAGGTACTCGTTTGTTCATCAGGTGAAGGTAATTTGAGCTTCTGAATCCTAGCATTTACATAATTCTCTCAAATATTTCACAGTTGATATCTGACTCATTTCTTTGACCAAGGCCTCACCTAGTAGCCAATTTCTTGCAATGGTTTCACTATTCAATTTCTCTCAGTCAAGTTTGTACCTAATATCTTTCAGATTAACCACTACCTTGTCCTAAAGTTCTCTCCCTAGAGCTAGATAGAGTTCTGCCTTTACTCTCTGAAGTGTGCTTGGGACTCTAATTTGTGTGACTTCATATAACACTGTTTCCAAACTCTTAGTCACCTGGTTCCCTTGTATGTATCAGGACCCTTCGAATATCATGTGCTCAGATTTTCTGAAGTCAGCCACCTGCTTTGACAAACATCTTTTTTATCACTGTGTCCTGAATCTAGCATCATGCCATTATAGGAATTTTGCACTACGGTACCTACAACATTCTGATTGGTAAGTTGAGACTTCAGGTAATTCATCACTGCCCAGATGAACCACCACTCCTTTTATTGTTGGAGAGTAAGGGGCATCATTCAGTCTCTCACTTAAACAGATATTTTTCTCTTTTTTGTCCATTTGTACATCTACATTCTCTAGCTTAAAATATGTTCCTTTGGCTCTGCCTAATAAACAAATTTCCACATGCTCTCTCTTTTCCCAGGAGTAGAAAGGAGTGCTGGTAAAACAAGAGAGGAACCTTTAAAAAATGCTTTATTTATTTAATAAAGCATTCACTCACTATCAGGGTTGTACTAGTGCAGGGTCCACCCCTGCATGACCCTGAGAGTGAATGTCTTCTTAAATTTTGTTTCCTAGGCTTTTCTCTGGACCCACACTAGCTCAAACTTGATGCTTCACCTTCAGACTTAACAGAAACTATTATTACATTTCTATTCACTATGTGTGATTGCAGGAAAAGAGAAAGAAGAGATACACTGTGTCTCACAAAATAAGGAGTGATGCCTTATTCTCCAAATGGGAACATGATCTGTCAGCTCTGATGTTCTCCCATTGTGATTCATCAGTTCCAGTTTTCCCCTCCCTGGCCCATCATCCTCAACTTCTTCTACCATGAGCTGTTACCATCAACTTTTCCCTCCACAAGCCCTCAATCTTGACTTCTCCATCAAGCGTTTTCAACACCAACTTCTCCTACCATGACTTTTTGTCCCCATCTTCTTTCATCATGAGCTCTACCTTTTTCTACTGAAATAATTTCTGCATTTTCTTTAGAGACATTCCTTACAAATATGGAAATTATATATTACCCCATTTTTTAAGACTGAATTTGAGATTTCAAGGGTAAGAAAAAACATTCACCAATTGCAATTCCCCCCAGCAACTGGAAAGGTAGATAGGAAGCAGTTCTTTGCATACCTTCCTCCATCTAGATGACTTCCCCAATCTATATAAAAGGCTAATATGCAAAGTGTCCCCTCTGGAGTTTGACCAGGAGTTTGCTCACTCCCTTGCTATGATTTGCACTGACGGCCAGGGGGCAGCATAGAATGAAGGAAGGCCCTGGCTGGCATTTGACAGCTGGGGAATGGAGTCTCCCATCCAGCAGCCAGAAGGCCCTGAGATCAGCCCTGATTACCAGCCAGGCTTAGGGATCTTACCCATGCACAAATTTTGTGTACTGGGCCTCTAATTCTATTATAATAAATCTCCCTCCTAAGGGTCTCTGCTGTATTAGATTTTTAGTTTCTTCCAGCTTTCTGTCCCTTTTCATTCTTCTCCTGACATTGATTTTAATGACACTTTTTGGACAATTGTGCTTATAAAATTATTTACAGGGGACAAAGACCAAAATGCTGTCTACCAATGAGATTTTCTCCAGGGTCATAAAATTCTAAATTTTGCATTAGTTTTTTCTTTCACTGGAATAAAATTAAATACTTTTAGTTAGGTCAAGTGGTAGGATAAGGAGAATAGCTTTTTTTTTAATTTCTGGACCATTTTAAAGATTTTTATCATCATGAAAATATTTCAATTATTGGCTATTTTCATCTCATCTAAATTCTTCAAATTTACTTTCTCTCACTTGAGGTTCTGTGGGAACCTCTTTCCACGTCCCGCGTGGTTCAGGGTTCCCGGGTCAGGGTTCGGGTTCTGAAGGAGGCCACACGCAAACAAAATGAGAGACTAGAAAGCATAAATTTGGCGATATTGGGGGGCCAGGCAGGAGCCTTCCTCTAGTGGAAAGGACTGCCACTTGCTCTGGCCTTTTTCTCCCTTTTATTAAGGCTTTGGGACACACCCCTAGCCTTTAGGCAGGAAATAACAAAAACAGAAATTAACATGAAACAAACATAGAGGTTGCTTCAACTAAACAGTGAGTAATTAGCTCTGACCTTTCAGAGCAGTTAAGGTTGACCAGCCTTCTGGCTTCCTGTTTACATCCATTTAGTGAGAACAATATTTGGTTTCCGACAAGATTCTTAAGTTTCTTTCTCTTTTTTAGCTTTAAAATTAAATGTTATATTTAACCACATATTAACCTATAAAAATGGTGAGATATCTTTATTAGTAAAAGCAAGATTAATTCTTAATACATCCAATACTCTTTTTCTTTCTTTCTTTTTTTTTTTTTTTTTACTTTTCTTGCTTGTGTAGTTTGAATGTTGATCTTTGTGCTCATGAACTGGCTTGACCTGGTTTCATAAACTCTTATTTTTCTGGTATTGTCAGTTTTTAAATAACATTAAAGCAACAAAATCTTCCTAAGGAATCTAGAAAAAAAGGCATGCAGCATGGTCTTACTTCAAAATTAATTCCTTAGGCATTGTTTCAGCTTAAAAAAAAAAAGAAGGGAAAGAAATAGCAATTGTCTTGTTTAAAAAAGATACCTTGCATATTCAGAGGACATGCTTCTAAAAATGCTCCTGAATGAAGAAAATAAACTGTATTTGACAGTTAACCACTTTAAGGTTTTCTCTTTGTGGTGCTATTTCAAGTGTTTTGGGAAAAAGACTCAATTAAATGTTAGTTTATATTTAACACTTTGCATCTGTCAGAGTTCAGTCAGAGAAGCATGGCTACTGAGCATGAAGGGAATATCCGACTGGGGAGATGAATGAGATATTGCATAGATGGAAGAAAGCTGGAAAGTGAAGCAGAATGGTGAATTGAAGGAAGGAAGGGTCGCTGACCCATTCTCCTGGGAAACCAGTGCAGGTGAATAAATCAACTTTCAATAAATCTAAGGAGTCAGTCATGTCGACTCAGCTGCTGAAGGGGGTGACAAAAGCTGAGCTCATGCTGAGGTCTTTGAACTTGTTGCCTCTATGTGTTCTACTTCTGAGGCTCCTCAGCCAAACATCAAATATTAGTCTGGGGTCACTGCTGGCCAGCAGGAGGGAGAGATACAGATAGGAAAGGACCCACTGGGTGCCTCTGCATTGCATCTGATGACAAGACCCTACAAGAATAACAGCCTAGGTGCCCCTCAGCAAATGAGTGGATCAGAAAACTATGGTAAATCTACACAATGGAATTCTATGCTGCCATAAAAAAGAAGGAATTCTTACCATTTGCAGCAACTTGGATGGATGGAACTGGAGAGCCTTATGCTAAGTAAAATAAGCCAGTCAATGAAGGAGAAACACCACATGATCTCACTCATTTGTGGATAATAAAGAACATTATAAACTGATGAACAAAAAAATAGATACAGAGGCAGTAAAGCTTCAAACAGACTGTCAAATTACACCAGGAAGGTTAAGGAGAGGAGAGGTAGATAAGAGATCAATCAAAGAACTTGTATGCATGCATATAAGCATAACCAATGAACACAAGACACTGGGGGGTAAGGATATGCCTGGGAAGGGGGAGGAGGGTCAATGGGAAGATATGTATACATGTAACACATTAATAAAAAAAATAAAAATAAATAAATAAAATAAAATAAAAAAAAAAAAAAAAAAAAAAAAAAAAAGAATAATTGCCCCGTCCCGCGGGGTCATTCAACAGGGGCAGCGAGGCGACGCACCTAAGAGAATGAGAAACAGACAGGGACACGAAGAAAGGGGGCAAGGCAAATGGTGTTCTGATCAAGCCTCAAAATTTTATTTCTGGTGGCTCTTCTTATATACGCTCAGAAGGGGGAAGGGGAGGAAAAAAGGCGCGAGGAGGTATGTGGCCTAAGCTGGTTGGCTAAGCTAGTTCCAGATGCTGGCTGCTGATTGCGGATGTGACGTTTAATGACTTTCCTGGTTAGGGAGGTTTCAGGTCTGCAGTTCTGGCCTTAGGGGAAATTCCAGAACCCCGCTGTATTTTCCTGGCTCCTGACAAATAATGACTCCTTTTCCTCTTCCGTGGACGGCAACTTCAGTATTCACCATGGCCCAGTGTTTAACATACCGTCAGAGGCTGTTCTACAACACAGCCCCTAACAAAACTAGACTATCCTGAACCCCTGGGAATAGAATTGTTCCCAAGAAGGTTCGAAAAGCACCAAAATCTGCATGTGATGTGTGCCTGGCCTGACTTCATGGTGTTCATGCTGAGACCTAAGGTTCTAGTAAGGTTGTCTAAAATAAAAACATGTCAGCAGGGCCTATGGTGGGTCCATCTGTGCTAAATGTGTCTGTTCCAGGTTCAAGCGTGTTTTTTTATTGAGGAGCAGAAAATTGTTGTGAAAGTATTGAAGGCACAAGAACACAGAAAACCAAATAAAATTTTAAAATGCTTTTTTTTTTTTTTTTTTTAGTGATAAAAGCCAAAAAGCCAAAAAAAGAATAATGATTGTTGATTCACTTCCACCTTCCAAATCTTATTCAAATTCATCTATTGGCCAACTTTAACCTAGAAGCATGAGGGAAAGTGGATCCAGAGAAACATGGTCCTTGCTTGGACTGGTTAAAATAAGACTCCCAGTATGTTCTTCCCTACTGCTCCCTAGGGCGTGTTGACTAGAGATTTAATCCTGAGGGCCTGTAACTGCAGGCATTGCTGTGGGTTGACTGGAATGGCAGAAGACAGTGGTTGGCAAACTGCGGCTCGAGAGCCACATACTCAGTGATTTGGTAAAGCTCTGCCGCCGCTCTGTTGACTAGAGTTTGCCGACCACTGGCATAAGAGAAGTGAAACTTGTGAATGGTTTTAGAGACAAAAGTAAATTGCCCGGGCTAGTTTGGCTCAGTAGGTTGGAGCATCGGCCCCTACACCCAAAGGTTGCTGTTTTAATTCCTGGTCAGGGCATTGTTGGAGTGTGTATGTGTATATATGTGTGTGTGTGGCGTGGGGGGGGGGGGGGGCAGGGGGGGGGGAACCAATCACCCTTCTCTCTCTCTAAAGAAAAAATAAATAAATAGAAAAAAAGTAAATTGAATCCAAATACCTTAAGATTATGAGTAATTCCATGATAAAATTTAGATTTTGCTTTCTATGTGACATTGCATTAATCTGTTTTTCTTTTGTAAAATGGACTTTACCTTGTAACTAGCTGTCTTAGCATGGATTCCCTGGGTGCGGACCCTGAGGTGAGCTTTTGTACAAAAATGATGTATTAGAAAGTATTCTCGGGAAAGGGATAGCAATGGACGCAAATGAATTATCAATTCAATCCCACAGGGGACTCTGATGAAAATGGAAGTTTCACCTCTGCATTGACTCAGGGGGACGAAACAAGTGGAAAATTTATGTTCTGCGCTGCCAGTCATGGGATAAGGCTACCATGAGGGAATGTCCCAAAAATTCGCGTCTTCATATGCACAAGCAAAGCAGTCTAGCAGCACAAGGGAAGCTCTATGACAAAGCAATGCAGATATTAGCTGCAGGTTGTAAGTTGCAGGGAAGCCACTGTGTAAGAAAATGGTAAGAGAACCAGATGGAATATGCTTTGAAGGCTTGACAGGTATTACAATACTTTGGAAGGATTTTGTACAGCTTCCCTCCTTCCCTCCCTTTTATTGAATTTATTGGAGTGACACTATTAAAATGTAAAGTTTCAGGCACACAATTCCACAACACATCATCTGTACACTATATGGTGCCTGTTTATCACCCCAAGTCAAGTCTCCTTCCATCACCATCTGTGCAGCCCTAATAAGAAAATGTATGTATTTAAAATGCCTAGAAAATTAACTGACACAAAGTAGACATCCAACAAAGTAGCAGTAGGAGTAGAGGCACTGCTGAGTGGAGAGCATTTAGAATAAACTATCTCGTGTAAGATAAGTGCATTGACAAGACTGGCTTCATTAAGAATGGGGAGTGGGCCGAGACCTGTTTGGCTCAGTGGATAGAGCATCGGCTTGCGGACTGAAAGGTCCCAGGTTCGATTCCGGTCGGGGGCATGTACCTTGCTTGCAGGCACATCCCCACTGTGGGGCGTGCAGGAGGCGGCTGATCGATGTCTCTCTCTCATGGATGTTTCTGACTTTCTATCTCTCTCCCTTCCTCTCTGTAAAAAAATCAATAAAATATATTTAAAAAAAAAAAAAGAATGGGGAGTGGTTTGGTAAAGCTACACATACTCAGGGGAAACATGATACCCCTGGGCAAAATTGTTGCTCACCTTTTTAAGCTACTAAAATACATTGTAAAGCTATTGTAATTTAGACAGTTTAGTATTATCATGGGGTCTGATAGTTAAATGCAACACAACACATTAAAAAGCAGACCAGAGGCCTTAACCAGTTTGACTCAGTGAATAGAGCATCAGCCTGCAGACAGAAGGATCCCAGGTTGAATTTCAGTCAAGGGCTTGTACCTCGGTTGTGGGCAAATCCCCTGTAGGGGGCGTGCAGGAGGCAGCTGATCCATGTTTCTTACTCTAACCTCCTTTTTCTCTATAAAAAATCAATAAAATATATTACACACACACACACACACACACACACACACACACCAAGAAAACAGACCAGAGAATATGTAGTGATAATCATATGATAAACAAGGCACTTTAACCTAATGAAGAAAGGATGTTTTTTTTGTTTGTTTTTAAAGCTTGCTTTTATTTATTTATTTATTTATTTATTTTTAATTAAATCTTTATTATTCAGATTACATTTGTTTTTCTTTTTTCCCCTCCATAGCACCCCTCCACCCAGCTCCTACCCTTCCCTCCCTCCCGTTGACCTTATCCATAGGTGTATGATTTTTGTCCAGTCTCTCCCTGTACACCCCTCACCCCTTCCCCCCTGAGAATTATCAGTCCACTCCCTTTCTGTGCTCCTGATTCTATTATATTCACCAGTTTATTCTGTTGATCAAATTTTTAATTCACTTAATTTTTAGATTCACTTATTGATAGATATGTATTTGTTGTTCATAATTTTTTGGCTTTTACCTTTTTCTTCTTCCTCTTCTAAAAGAGTACCTTTCAGCATTTCATATAATACTGGTTTGGAGTTGATGAACTCCTTTAGCTTTTTCTTATCTGTGAAGGTCTTTATCTGCCCTTCAATTCTGAATGATAGCTTTGCTGGATAGATTATTCTTGGTTGTAGGTTCTTGCTATTCATCACGTTGAATATTTCTTGCCATTCCCATCTGGCCTGCATCGTTTCTGTTGAGAAATCAGCTGACAGTCATATGGGTGATCCCTTGTAGGTAATGAACTGTTTTTATATTGATGCTTTTAATATTCTCTCTTTGTCTTTTGCTCTTGGTATTTTAATTATGATGTGTCTTGGTGTGGTCCTCTTTGGATTCCTTTTATATGGGTTTCTGTGTGCTTCCTGGACATGTAAGTCTATTTCTTTCACCAGATGTGGGAAGTTTTCAGTCATTATTTCTTTAAATAGGTTTTCAGTATCTTGCTCTCTCTCTTCTGGCACTCCCACAATTCTGATGTTGGTATGCTTGAAGCTGTCCCAGAGGCTCCTTATGTTATCTTCACATTTTTGGATTCTTTTCTCTTCTTGCTTTTCCAGTTGAGTGTTTTCTGCTTCTTTATATTTCAAATTTTTTACTTGATTCTTGCCTTTCTCTAGTCTGCTGTTAGGACTCTGTATAATATTTTTTATTTCAGTCAGTGAATGTTTAATTTTTAGTTGGTCTTTTTTCATCTTTAGTTGGACCTTTACCATCTCTAGTTGGCTCTTTTGCATCTCTAGTTGGTCCTTTTTCATCTCTTCTTGGGACTTGATAAATTTATCCATCTTTTCTAGCATATTCTTGAAAAACCTTATAAGTGTGGTTTTGAACTCTATATCCAGTCGTTTTTTTTTTCCCCTCCATTTCTTTTGTTTGTGATCCCTTCCCTTGTCTCGGCATTTTCACTATGTCGGGGAAACTTGTGTTGAATTCAGCCTTATGATACCAGACGCAAAGCCACAGCAGCCTCTGTTGAGCTTGGGAGGGGTGGAGTCTCAGGGCTTAAGGGACCGCCTTGCCTTCCAGTCGGCCCCACACTCCACGGCCCCTGAGTCACACCTGACTGGGTAATGGCTGGAGCGGTCCTTGTGCTGGAGCGCCCGTAGTGCTTCTAGACCGCTGCCTTTCAAGCTCCCCTGCGCACCAGGACCACAGGAGTCTAGGTCCCCAGGGTTTCGCCCGAAACAGGGGCCCAGTGGACTCATAAGTGGCACATTTGGGAGGGTCTGTCTCCCGCCCTCTCGCGAAAGCCAGCGGCACAATCAGCAATCTGTCGTGCGTGCGCTACCGGACCTGATCTTCTGCGACTCCCCTAAATTTCCGTGCACCTCTCCCTTTTCACTGTCCAAACTCCCCCCGTATGAGTTTTGGCTGGATCTGGGGTTTAGTGTCGTAGGATAAGGGGTTCAATGCCGTTGGGAGTCTCCGTTTCTCTCCCGCCAGAGAAAGCCAGCCAGGTACTCTGGCACCCGCTCTCTCAGCGCGCGTCTCCGTCTCCATACCTCAGCTTTTTGCAGCTCCTCTGGGTTTCTGTGAGCCCCTCTCTTTCCTTCTAGCTGTAGAACTTACACTCGGCCAGCTTTCCTGTGGTTCTGGATGATGTCTGTTCTGTCTTTTAATTGTAGTTTTGAAATTGTTGTGCGAGGCAGCAGTGTAGGTGTTTACCTATGCCGCCATCTTGGATTCCCCCCCAAAATATACTATTAAGTATAAATAGCAACTTTTTAAAATATCAAGTACAAAGTAGTCATTTATTAAGAAACAATAAATTTGTTGACATATATAGAAACATCTTCTGCACTCAGCAAACTGTTACTGTTTAGAGAGAAAAAAAAAACACAGCCTAGAGTCTCAGTTATTTTGCTGATTTGTGAGTTATGGTAGAATTTGAGAAATGATGGATATTGGTTCAAATCTGGAAGCAAAATAATGTTTTATCACCACATGTTTTGTTTAAGTTGAGCAACTATTAAATGAAACTTTATGAGGGTCACATAAGAAATCAGAATTGCAACCTCTCTTTAAAAAAGTCAGATTTGGCAACAGTAGGCAGGGATTGTGCCTGGCTGGTCATACTTTCAAGCCCATCAAAATACCTATTGACCCTTCTACTTACTTCATCTACCTGGAAATTGTAGGTTTGGGGGTTTTATTTCTTAGGTTATTTTCACAATCACTATATTTAATATCTAAAATTCTTGACACCCTTCTTTGGATTATGATATACTACTAGAACCAATGATACATCTGCAACATGATGAAGTAAACTTGTCCCAGTGCTCCCAAAAGGGAATATTCTCTTTTAAGTATAATAATGGCCACAGTGCCCATCGCAATGCACAAGGCACATCATGAAGCATCAGTAAGAGAGGGAATGAATGAATAAATATTGTATCCCCCACTTATTTGAATTTCACTTTCCTTGATTTCAGTTACTCGTGGTTAACTGTGATCTAAAGATATTTAATGAAAAATTCCAGAAATAAGCAATTCATGAGTTTTAATTTGCATGCAATTGTGAGTGGCATGATGAATTCTCATTCTGCCTGGCCCAGGAAATGAATTATCCCTCTGACAAGCATCTTCATACTCTATACACTCCCCACCTGTTTGTCACTAGTAGTCAGTCATGTGCAGTGCATTAGATTGACTGTCATGGTATTGCAGTGCTTATATTCAAGTAACCTTTATTTTACTTAATGCCAAATTAACATAACTTTTATTATAGTACATTGTTATACTTGTTCTATTTTTAGTTATTATTATCTCTTATTGTGCCTAATTAATAAATTAAACTTTACTAGAGGTATGAATGTATAGGAAAAAAACATATACATAGGGTTTGGTGATATTAGTGGTTTCTTGGAACACAACCCCCTTGAAGAAGAGAGGGCTACAGTAAATGAAATCGGTGTCTGTTGAAGAAAATAAAGGCAATGAGTTATGGTTGAATACAACAGCTGAAGTTTTAAGAGGAAGTTAAATGTGATTAATTTTCCTTAGCTCTTGGCATGGCAACAGAAGTACCTTCAGACTAGCTTCTTAGAAAATTGTGAGTTGCTTGGCTTTTGATGTAGATCAGAACCAATTTGGTAGAACCATAAAAGTGAAAGCTAGTAGTACTTAGGTAATCGGGTTAAGTCTAAATGATTAGGGGCAAAATCCAAGTCCATCATTTGCATTTTCAAAGATAAAATGAAGAGTTTGTCTTATCTTATTCTGGGAAATCTTTAAGTTTAATTTGAGAAGTAAATAAATTCTAAATAAAGCAGTGGACTAACATTCTACAATCTCAGTGGACTCTTCAGATAAGTTGAACATCCTGACAATAAAATATTGCCCTTGAATTACAATTATTTGAAAATCCATTTGTCTCTTAATGTGACTTAGATATTTCCTATATGCAAGGGATATAATCAGCATTGAGAATGAATATACAGAATAATCAGGATCCATTCATTAAAATTTCAATTCTTATCAAACTGCATTTTTAAATTTAGAGATAGCAACTTAATGCATTTAATTTATATTTTAACTTTTTCATTTGGTCTGTCACTTGATCTTTCTCTGTTGAGCTAAATGGCCCCAGTGTACACACAGAAAGTCCTATAAGAAAGTGAAGTCTTATTTTTTAATTAGAGCAAATGTGCTAAATGGATGTAAAGTAATTTGAATATAGAAGCGACCTCTTAAATCTCTATCAATAAATCTGGAATTGCAGCAGGTCTATCTCTGCACCATAGATTTAGTTAAGGTTGAACTTGAAATATGATAGTGAAATTAATTTGTTACTAATGCAATCAAGTGTTTCAGTAATTCATGAGAAAGTAATTCCTCAATGTACATGACTCACTTAATAATTTAAGATGTTTCAGACTTGAAAATAGAACCAATGAGCTCTTCATAGATTAAAAAATAAAGACATACAGGACCTGTTTTAAGTATTGCATTCCTTATATTCACTTTAATAATCATGCTACTTATTTTTTGAAATAAAAATTGGGGGCCTAATGGTCTATTCTTTTGTGATGTTTCTATACATGCCACACAAAAATTATTATATCTTATGTATTAATAATCAGTTTGGTTCTAACTACATATTAAGCATTTTAGTAAAATATCCATTGTGCTAGTTGGATATTCATTATATATAACAGGTTTATTACAGGTAAAGATTTATTTTGTAAAGCAATGATAGGTGTAAAAAATCAGGGTTTTAGAAATATCTATTTGAATAGTCTATTTTATAGGCAACATGTTTTCTAGAGACATTTATTTAAAAATGCTGGCCAGACTATATTGCCTGTACTATAAAAGAGATGAAATAATTTGACAAAATTAAAAGAGTAAAAGTTTTCCACCCCATTTGATATTCACTATCTACACTGTCTTTGCTAAAATACTAGTTGTCAACGTAAAAAAAAAAAAAAAAGTCCAATCCTGTAGAGAATTTTTTTAGTTTACTTGAGGCAAACTGGTGACATATACTGAGGAGCCAGATCTCAAATGTTCAGAAGAATAAGAGTTTGTAGCTTCTTTTGTGTATTTAAGATTAAGAAGGGGTGAATAGGGGAGATTATGAAGGGGCATAGTAAAGATTACATGAGGATGGGAGAAAGCAAGGAGGGGATTAGCTCTATTGGTGATGATTACAACTTATTTCACATGTGTGTAAACCTAGATGGACAGAACCAATGGACAATGATTGCTTAAGGCAAAGATAAGCCTTTTACTAAAGACCTTATAAGCCTGGGCATGACTATCCACAGTGACTTGCCCAGTTAGAAATTTATGGTGATATCACCCTATGAGGTTACTTTTCAGAGAATACCTTTCTTTTTCTTTCATCCATACAGTAAAATTCATGTTTTTATCTTATTTTATACTTCTAATTCACTACTGTGTTTTTTTTCTCTCCTTAATCTAATGTTTTAAAGAGTTCCATCCAATACTATAAAAACAATCTTATTATTATTATTGTTTGTAATATTGGATGTTCAAAAGTCCTTTGAAAATATATTGAAAAATGGGTCTCTTTGGTATGGGGATTAATTTAGGCTTATTACTTGCAAGAAATAAAAGGCTCTTGAAGAGCTGTTTACTGCCCCTTCACTGCTTAAAAGAATTTAGATAGAGGGCTGTTCCAGGAAGGGAGCTATCACAGAGATGTAACTAAGTCACTACGGTATAAAGATTCTGAGCTGAGTGTGGTAGGCCTGGGAACTAAGAAATACTGTACCTGCTTGTCCAAAGCCCTCTTTGTGCCTCACTGTCTCTGTAGGGCATAGCAAACATTTATTTATTAAACATGTGTTTTCCCATTTCCATATGCATTGCCTTCCTCCCCTTGAAGTCCCAGACTCCTACCCCTTCTCCTTCGCTCAGAATGTCATATAAGCTTCAGTTAGTGGCTGCCCATTGGATATCACATTATAATTAAATGTATGTGTGGGTCCTGACCAGAGTACACTGGAGGTTAAAAGCCCACTTGCCATACTCATGTGTGAGGGCAATGACAGCAGTAGCATCCTAGGTACTGTGCAGGTGCACCCTCATATAACCTACTTCTCTTAATGCAGCACAGATGTTCCTATTTGGCATGAGACCTCTTTTGTTTGAGTGAGGTAAGGTGCCACTGACCAGCTGGTTATTAGCTGCTTTGTTTGTATTAAAGTTTGACCCACTTACCTATGGCTGCTCGTGTCTTTTTCCAATTCCCAGTATCCAAACAGCTGAAGTCCCTGGCAGAGGAATTTGGACCCCACAGTGTACAAAATTAAATTAAATTTTCTCCTGGTAATCTATCTCATGTCAATTTATTTCTTATGCCAGCCAGAAGAACCTAGAAGAGTAGAGGATAAATGTTTCTTCCCTGACATGTATTAGCTAGGGTCTCTTAGCTACATGTTTATTTCAGCTCCTTAAACATTCTAAGTTTTTCCTTCACAAAAACAATGTTGGCTTTACTACAGTAGGATGTTTTGTTATTTAAGTTATATAAAACATGTTGAATTAGGCAATGCATTTAGAGGGAGAAGAGAAGGTTGTTTCAATTTAATCCAAGCTAAATTCCAGCTGCAGAATACTTTAAGACACTAACGGTGTGATTGAAAAGGGGGCTAGGTAACATATCTGCCAAGCTAAAGTGGGGAGGATGACAGAGGATGGCTACATGGCAGGCCTGACAAGGTCACTGACTGAAAGTAACCACACTGGATATAATTCCTCAATGGGAAGGTTGTGTTGAATAGTCATGCTTCAGGCCTGTAACACTCTTAGTAAAAAGTTAATCTTTACCTGAATTGAGCCCTCTCCTTTGTCCTTATGTAGATAGGATTTCATATCTTTAAAATGAAAAAGAGTGATCTTCATCCAGCCTGAGTTGCTCAATGGTGAGCATCGACCTATGAACCAGGAAATCCTAGTTGGATTCCTGGTCAAGGGCACATGTCCAGGTTGTGGGCTCAATCCCCAGTGGTGGCTGTACAGGAGACAGCCAATCAATGATTCCCTCTCATCATTGATGTTTCTATCTCTCCTCCCTCTTCCTTCCTATCTAAAGTCAATAAAAATGTATTTTAAAAAAGAAAAGGAAAAAAGTGCTCTTCTTTTCCAGACCCTCAGAATTGTATGTGCAACAACCCGCACAGGCACAAAAACTCCTAATTGTTATCTTGTTGCCAAAACACTACCTCTATTTCTGTAAATGCTAACTATCCTGTACCCACCAGGATACAGGATAGATTTGGGAGTTTTTTGGTGTGTTTTGTATTTTTGCTCCGGATTACTGATTTTATTTTCATAGCCACCTTTCTCCTAGATAAGAACATTAGCAAAACCTGAGTCAGAAATGCCCTTTCCATGCCAATCCTGTTCAATTTTCTTCTTACAGGTGACTACTGAGCAGCATATTACCACATGGAGCTTTTTCACAGTTTCAAAAGTTCTCCTCATTTTAAAACAGAAGAAAAAAAAATACTACATAAATCTCCATTTTACTTTTTTATCCTAGCCTAGAGATTCTCCCACTTTGTTTTCTCCCACCTCCTGAATCTGCCACCAATGTATTTCATGCAACCTTCCTTACATTTTCTCCTTTGATTCTAAATGTATAAAAAGAACTGCAAATATGACATTCTCCAGAGTATTCTCAGTCCTCAGAGATTTTGCTTCTGGGCATGTCCTTAGATTTTTGACTCAGCTAAACTCTTAACAACTTTTTCTGTAGGTTTGAATTTTCTTTCATGACAACTGGATTACACAAGGTACATAAAAGGCATCCAGTTACCCAGGCGAACCTTGACACTTGGAGTTTTGGTGCCATTAGTGCTC
Organism: Lasiurus cinereus; assembly: GCA_011751065.1. Lineage (NCBI taxonomy): Eukaryota > Metazoa > Chordata > Mammalia > Chiroptera > Vespertilionidae > Lasiurus > Lasiurus cinereus. Next base: position 45,191,141 of record JAAGEH010000393.1, read on the forward strand.
TTCCTATCAACCAAAAAAAGTTTAGGCTATAATGAAAGATAAAAAGCACTTCTCTGAACAAAAAGAGCTGCCATCTGAGGGATGCAGATTCAAGTGGCAACTCAAACTATGTTCTGCCAAGAGAAAATAGAGACAATCTTTTATAGAAAAAGTTTTCAACCAGGTCTGTGTGTGCCAAGGACGAATTTAAATCTGATGAGTGTGGATTGATCTATCTAGATGCAAGTGAGGGGTACAACCTATGCAGTTCTTATTGATCAGGACAGGTCTACTGGGTAAGTGCCATATGGTGATGATGGAATAAGGAACTTTCCTTCAGCGGTTGACTCAGAGAAAACAGGCTGGGAAGAGGGCAGGAGGTTGAAAGTTCAATCTGGTGCTTCCTGTTAGTAAATGCTGCTAAACTCTAGTTTTGAATTTAGGCCCAGTTAACTACAGGGAGTTCATCTTTACAGACAAATTCCTTCTTGGTATTCACACACATTTTGTTAATCTAGTCTGGGTTTAAGATCAAAAGTAGCTTTCATATTACATCCACAGGAATTCAAAGCAGCCCTGTGAATGCTCTTTCTGTATCTCTGGAACATTCTCTTGTTTCTCGTGGTGTTGTCTGTGGCTCCATTGCATTACCTTATCTTACCTAGAGTACTTGCTTAACATGCTTGTTACCAGGACCCCATTAATGAGTCATCCATGTCCATGCTTGGCCTGAGAACTTGAATTTTAACAAGATTCTCTGGTTGTTCTTAGACACTAATTTTGACCTTTTCTCCTTTTTTTTTCTTTTAATTCAAACTGGCCTCATTCAGCAACTGACTCACCTGCATCCTTCTCTCTTACATGACCACTCCCTTAATCGTTATGCCCTCAGGACATTGAGGGTCACATCAGCATCGAATAACCTTAGAAACAATGCCTTAGGTCTGCTGATCACAGAAACAGTTCAGTCAAACCAATATGGCAGCAGTTAGATGGTCATGAGCAGAGTAATAACAAGAGGCCAGGAACAGATGACTACCCAGGGTGTAAAGCCAGGAGTTTCTTGAAACAGACAATAGTAGGGTGGGACCTTAGCCTCAGGGTGACCTTTTCCTCCCTCAACATATCCCTGGTCATTCGGTATAGATCCCCTGACCTTTCATACTGTGGGTCATGTAGTTGGACCCACTGGCCTTTTCTCCCCTGGCATGTCACAAGTCATGTGGTAGACGCCTTAGAGAAGAAAGGAGCTGGAGTATAGCCTCGTATGACTCCCTTGCATGGCCACTCCCTTAATTATTAAGCCCACAGGACAGTGAGGTTCTGACCCACATCTAATAATTTTAAGAATGAAGCCTCCAGTCCTTTACTACAGAGACAGTGTTTTGGCCAAACTAAAGCTAATATCCAGGTCTTAGTTGTATTTCAGCTCTCAGCCCAGAAAAGCAACAAAACCAGGTGGGACAATGCCATGGCTGATATCAGGACCAGCTGCAATCCACTGACTCTGACCAGTCAGCAGAGACCATGACTTAGAAAGGGCATACCTGGAAAGCTGATGAATATTCTATTGAGATCATCCCTAAAACTCCCAGATAAAAACCCTGAAGGTAAACAGCTTTGTGCAGCTCTCTGTCTCTTGAGCACACCCATGCTTTTCCTCCCCTTTTCTTCCCTAAATAAAGGCCGATACCTTTGTTTTCTTTCTCCTAAGCACCAAGAACTCTTATCTTGTCTTTGTAACTTGTTTTCTTAGCCCAGGGTTTCCGACTGGCTCACTTTTTCCATGGCTTACTTCTTTTACCTTTGTAACTTTCTTTAGTTTTGACTCAATTCTTAGCCAAAACGGAAGGACTAAGATCTAACATCTGGTGCTGTTCACCATTAACAAAACTAGAGATAACAATAAAACCTCAGTTGTGTTTCAGTTCCAGGACCAGAAAAGTGGAAAAACCAGATAAAGAAATTCCATGGCCAAATAGAGACCAAGACCTTGACAACCACTCCCTTAATCACTATGATTACCCCAATATAATCCATCCCAGGGAAGCCACCAGAGAGCCAAGTCTTTGAGCATTAGCTCATCTGTCTCTGGGTAAGGAGCATTTCCTAAAAATTAATACTTTCTTTTAATTTTTTTGTTTTGTTTCATAAATTCTTACTTTTTTGATACAAGTTCTTGTTCCTGTTTTATTGGGCTCTGATGCATGCAGGCAAACAAACCCTTTTAGGCTGGTAACAATTTTTAGAAACACTTGATAAAATCCTCTCTGCTAACTAAAATATTTTCAGCAAATTTTAAAGCTTTTGAGTTAAGATGTGAGTCAGAGGAGTTGGAGATAAATTCTCAGGTAGGCCAATACTTTTTTTCCCCCTATTTTATTGGAGTAATGAGGAACTAATGATGTCAGTTTTATTGAGACATTTCAATAACACTCTGTATCCTAAAAAATGACACTACTATCTAACAGTGAAATACTTAGTCTCTCTGACTTTTTTCTTGTTCAAGCTTGTGTTTTTCCCGTGGTCTTCAGGCTAATACCTCCTGCTTTGTCTTTTCCATAGACATGATAATCATTAGAGGAATTCTGATAGTGGCTTAAGTTTTACAAAAACAGCTCCTTCCATTTCCTCTTCCTTTGATATGAAAAAAAAAAACACACTGAACTCTGTATTTCCTTAAGATGTATTTGAGAAACCACTAAAGCTCCCATTTCCTTGCTTCGTGTCTTATCAATAAACCTCTCCTTAATCCAAACTGTGCCGTTTTGAGTTTTGACCTTTCAGAGAGACAGGCACACTGACTTTGGACCAGTAACACTACACAAAGTCCATGTGTCTAAATAACAAACCATCTATGGGTAAAATACAAAGGTGCTTAATTTTTTAACTATCTCTCTAGGTTCACAATGTCCTATTACTCAAGGGATATACTGCATCATTCATACTAGCGTCAAGATAATAAACTTCAAAATCTGCAAGAATTTTCATGAGTTTATTTGAGTCAAATGGAGGACAACTGCCAGGAAGCAAAATCTCAACTGATTGAGAAAATGCTCTAGAGTGGCGGTTTTGTGCCTTATTTTAAATGTTACAATCAAAGAAAAAGATGAAAGAAGGTTATATGAAATCTATTGGAGATAGATTAGTGAGATGGGAGAAAGCAAAATGTGGGAATCTCTGGGACTGGCTAAAAAGTAAAATGAATAGACACATGCTTTTTTTATAAGGTGGGAACAGGATAGTTAACAGTTAAAAATTAACATGATTAAAAAAATGAGGGTTTCTGTGATCTCTGCTTTGGTGCAGTGATTATGCCCTAGATGGTGTGAATTAGTGGATAGAGCACTGACCCTTGCACCAAAGGGTCATGGATTTCATTCTTGGTTAAGGGCATATACCTGAGTTGTAGGTTTGATCCCCATCCCCAGTTAGGGCTCATATGAGAAGCAACCAATTGATGTATCTCTCACATTGATGGTCCTCTCTCTCTCTTTCTCTCTCTCTATTTCTCTCTCTCCCTCCATCCCTCCCTTCTACTCTCTCTAAAATAAATAAATAAATAAATAAATAAATGGAAAAAATATCCTTGGGAGAGGATAAATAAATATATAATTAAAATGTAAGTAATACATATACAAATTTTAACATAATACCCAACTGATAAATCGAAGCTCAGTAATGTAGGAAAAAAAGGGGGCTACATACTAAACCTTACAAGCTTAGGGGATGCCTGCATGGCTACTAGAGACCTAAAGTAAATACATAGGATGTTCTAAAATTAAAACTTTCTAAATAAAAGCATAGTCATGTTCTAATCCTGTATCCTCCCTGAGGAAAGTCAATCTTCACCTAACTGAGCATGTCTATTGTCTTTTTGCATCTACTATAGCATACCTTTTGAATGTCAGAGTAATATATATATATATATATTAACCTCTTTCACGTTTCATGTGGTTCAGGGTTCCTGTTCAGGGTTCAGGTTCTGGAGGAGGCTGCATGCAAATGAAAAGAGAGACTAGAAAAGCATTAATTTGGCAATATTGGGGGGCCAGGCAGGAGCTTTCTTCTAGTGGAAAAACTACCATCTTCTTTTGGCCTTGCCATCCCTTTTATTCAGGTTTGGGATACACCCTTTGCCCTGAAGCTAACAATTCCAGTAACAAGTAGATTATCTTATCAGTAAGGATTTACATGATTATTTGATGGGGAAGTTCATTGCCTCAATTATATAGGGGGTGGCTGGCTTTGACCTTTCAGAGCTTTAAGATTGACCAGCCTTCCAGGTTCCTTGTCCACTTTCTATTAGTGAGACAATTATTGGTTTCTGACATCTATCTATCTATCTATCTATCTATCTATCTATCTATCTATATTTTTTTTAACTCACTGCACCAGAGCAGAGACCACAATCACAAAGCCCCTCACTGTAATTGCTATCATGTTAATTGTTAACTGTTAACTATCCTATACCCACAATATAAAAGATGTATGTGTCTATTTATTTTATTTTTTATCCAATTCCAGAGATTTCCCTATTTTGCTTTCACCTACCTCACTAATCTATCACCAATGAATTACATGTATCCTTTTATACCGCCTCCTCTGATTATGCATTAAAATAAGTTGCAATATTGCCATTCTCTGGACCATTTTCTCAAACCTGTGAGATTTTTCTTCCCAACAATTGTAATCAGTTTAGCTCAAAAAAAAAAAATCTCTACAGGTTTAAACATTTCATACGTTTATAATATAAAAATATTATAATTGTTATCATTAGTATTAGAGTAATATTGTAGGAGTAATTTGTTCTTTGCTTAATCCAAAAATCAGGTTAAAAAAATCATTAGTCTTACTGTTATAGCTATCTAAATAATTACAACACCAAGTTTTAAAAAAATGGACTGTATGTCTTCTTTATACATTAGAGTTTGATTAAGCTAAGAAATGATTCATCGCAGGTAGAATGCTATACAGTAATACAAGTTAATTTAAAAACTAATCTCATATGTATTTTAATTGAAGAAAAGAATGATACTGCAGAATTATGTGGCATTTTCTTCATTATTCTTGGAGGTCACTTTGATGTGGGGCATGATTAGATTACTTTCAGAGGGCAGGTTAAACAAATTTCCATTGAGCTAAGTTATTGGCCTGGAATTTTATAAGATTATGCATTTTAAAAGCTGGAAAACTTAAAAATCCTTCAGTATTAATTGTTTCTTGACTAATTTGGGAAACAACATTTCTAAGAGAGTCAAAACACAAATTAGCATATTTAAGTTGCTGAAATATCTTATCATGAGGAAGTATATTCAATATTATTTCCTCAAGGCTTTCCACATTTAACTGTAACTCCATACATCCTTTATTAATTTATTTATTTTTACAAAACACCTATTAACATATTGACAGATGCACTAATCTTGGGTAACAACTTCTTTTTGAGAGAGGAAACTGAAGACTTATGAAATTATGAGAATTATAGAAGAGAACAATATGGGGGTGCCGTGTGTGTGTGTGTGTGTGTGTGTGTGTGTGTGTGTAACAGAGTGAAATGCTGGGCTCTGACTCCAAGCCTGCTTTGTTTAGTAGTTTCTGCTTAGTCTTGCATAGTGACATGCTAACACCAGAAAACGTCTCTCCTGAGGAGGTATGGGATGTATGTATTGTATGTATTGTTTATCAAAGATTTGCCTGATCCTCCTGATCAAACTCAAATCAACTAGGACATCTTCCTCAGACCCTGCTGCTGCTCAGATGTCTGCAATGGTCACTCAACTTTGCCCCTCCCTTTGCCCCTTTCCTTGACATAAAAGAAGCCTGACCTCTATACTTTTTCAAGATGGATTTGAGGAACCACTAGGTCTCCCATTGCCTTGGTTGGTATTTTTTCGATGGATTAAATTTTACTTACTCTAAACTCTGACATTTTGAGTTTTGGCCTTTTAAAGATTTTTGACCGGTAACATGTTTAGTTTTTAATACAATTATATAGCAACTGCTTCTGTTTCTTATTCACCCAAATAGCTATGAGAATGTGAATCATATAATGATCACTAAGCAATTTCTTTTTCTGAAAGTTTCTTAGTTGAACAGAATATAACTTTGAACTCTAGTAACACTCTGTAATGAGCATAGTAATGATCTATAAAAGCAGAAAAAACTTTACACTTTGAAGTTTAGTGTGGGGGGGTGACTCTTAATTAAACTGAGAATTGCTAGATTTTAAAAAAGCATACATATTTATCATTTTAAAATTTTATGTGCATGGGGTCATCAGGAAGACATGAATATTCAAAAAAGTAATAAGATTTGAAAGGCTCTGTCATTTTTGTTTAAATATATTTTTATTGATTTCAGAGAGGAAGGGAGAGGAAGAGAGATAGAAACATCAATGATGAAAGAATCATTGATAGGCTGACTCCTGCACGCCCCTACTGGAAATGGAGCCCATAACCAGAGCATATGCTCTGATCAGGAATTGAACTGTGACCTCCTGGTTTATAGGTTGATGCTCAACCACTGAACCACACCAGCCAGTCTGAGAACTTTTATGATTTTACTAGGGGAAAGGCGGGGGAAGGGACACCTGAGAGAACAAATTATTTCCTAGAAGGACAGACAAAGGGCATTTATAAATATATAAATGAACTTTTTTGAAAAGAAAAATGGGCCACTTAGGAAAATAGATAGAATATGGGAGAGTTTTGTGACAATCTTTGTTTGAGTGTAGTACTGAGCTCTTAACTTAAAAAAGAGAATTTCTGGTAAGCAGATTTTATAACAACTGAGGTTTTTTGGGAGGTTCTGTTTTTATACAGGTAAGAAATTTCCTGTATTTTGAGCAGGGACTCAAATGTCTTCTGCTCAAAATACTGTGGAGGGGCAAGGACCAGATTGCGTTCCCTCCATAAGGAGTCAAATTAAGGTCAGGGTGACCTCAGGCCTGGAGGCAGTAAAACCAGGAACTGGTGATTTTCATACACAAACACCAGGTACCTAAGGCACAGGCAGCTCTGAGGAACCACAGGGTCTTACAAACCACCCCTAGGAAGGACATCTGCATTCCAAGCTGCTTGCTTAATCACAGTTTAGATAAAGAGTAATGCTTAGCCAAGTCCTCCTGCGATGAGGATAAAAGGCATTTGCTGCGGAAGTTCAGGGCTCTCGTGCTTCCCTGCTGTGTCAGTGGAACCGGGAGCCCGGACTCGAGTTCGTAATAAAGGCTTCCTAAATTTTCCAATTGGCTGTC
>JAAGEH010000393.1:45198384-45228292 GCA_011751065.1 Lasiurus cinereus
GAGTTCGTAATAAAGGCTTCCTAAATTTTCCAATTGGCTGTCTGGTGGTCATCTTTCTCGGGTGGGTTCGAGTCCCACCTGGGTCGCCCCACAACAGATGTAAGATCTTATCTTGTCAAAACTCCATAGAACACCAAGTGGTCCAATAAATTTTATCTATTTTTTTTTAAACCAGGCGTGTGCTTGCTTTTGTTTAACCAAGCATGTAGTCCTCAATGGGAGTTGAAGAGAATCAGAGTACACTGATATGAGAGAAATCATTACTTTCTGACTCATTGTGTGCTAGGGGGAAAATTTATATAAAATTATAATATAGAGGCCTTGTAATCTGGTTTAATGGAGTTTATATTAAACTAGCTTTATGCAAAATGGCCATTGATGTAATTAAAGCCAAAAGAAGATTATTCTCATATAGTTTTGTGTGGTCATATAGTTTTGATCACTTGCTAAATTTGTCTAAAGGGCAAATAATACATCTGTCAACATATTACTTTGAATAGAAAAAAGTACTTAATAACTGTTTTTAATAATAGTGATGAGAATTATATTACAATGAAAATATACTTCAAGAAAATATTATGTATGAATGAGTCTGCTCTGTTCTTACCAAAGGGAAAGTTTCCACCAGTTCTTTAGACAAAAATACATGGACTACTCCCATCTACATCACAAACACCAAGGCCAGGTGGGGCAGCAGTATTTCTTTAGTTTTCCACTCTCTAGAAAATATGCCTACTTGTGGGAAACCAAACATTGTTCTCATTAAATGGATGTAAACAGGAGGCTAGAAGGCTGGTCAACCTTGAACCTCTGAAAGGTCAAAACCTGCCACTCCCTATCTAATTGAGACAATGAACTTCCCCATCAAATAATCATGTCAATCCTGACTGATAAGATAATCTACTTGTTACTGGAATTGCCTGCTTTAGGGCAAAGGGTGTATCCCAAACCAAAATAAAAGGGATGGCAAGGCCAAAGGAAGGTGGTAATCCTTTCCACTAGAGAAAGGCTCCCACCTGGCCCCCCAATATCTCCAAATTAACGTTTTCTAGTCTCTCATTTCATTTGCGTTCGGCCTCCTTCAGAACCCGAACCCGGACCCAGGAACCCTGAACCATGTGGGACGTGGAAAGAGGTTCCCACACTACTCACCTGAAATCTATATGTTCATGTTGACCAATTTCAACCCAATACATTTAATTTTTAAAAAAAGAAAGAAAGCAAATTTGCATATTGCTGGTCCTGATTGCATCCTGCCCAATTAAAAATAAAATGGGCTAGTGAGCACAGAGGTTTTCACCATATGATTGATTAACCTATACATACTGTAGAGATAAAAGCTTCTGCTGAGTACAGCTTCCCTAGTATAAATTTCACCTGACTTGATCTCTCAGGTTTCTCTTCTATTGTCTCCCCAAACCTTTGATCTTGTTGGCTTATCTTCTTGAACTTGTACTTCTATTGCTGTCTTCCAAAATCACTACCCTGACTGAAATGAAGCCTGCTGTCAAAAGTAGGCTTCTCTAAAAATTAAAAATTAAATGTTTAAAAATAAAAAGAGTAAGTTTCTCTACTTATGTCAGTCATAAGACTTAGAAATAAATGATGACTTGCTTCAAAGTTCAAGGTGAATAAGATCCAAAAGTGTCAGTATGTGAGGATATTCTAAAGCAAATGTAATTATGTATATCTAGGACTGACAGCAAGATTGTTTAAGGAACAAAAAGATACATGTTAAAAATACTGAGTCAAGAGTCTTTATATTTCCTTGAAATCATCCCCTCTGCCCCATGGTTGACTTGATTTATGATCAACAATTTTTACTTCAGTTAAAGTTTACCACAGAGCATTTCTAACTAGATAGGTGACTGCTTGATTCTAATTAATTTTAATAAGCACTAAGAAATTAGACTTTATCAGAGCAGCTTGATATAAAACAGTGTTTCCCAGCGAATTTCCTTATTCCATCTACATCAGAATAACTTGAGGTCCTCTGTTTGGGATGAGGCTTAGAAATTTTCTTTTTATGAAGTATCAGCTACTTTGCCCACTAATGTATGTGACCAAGCTTTATAAAAAGCCTAATAAGTACTATTGAAAAATATAGATCTGATTAAACATTGGTGTGTGGTGCAGAACAAGTTACCTCAAGACTTGCCTCTGTAGTGTGCAGGTTACTTTTAACTAAAGGCAATTTTAGCTTCAGGTTCAAGGTAAACTTCTGTTGCCCCTACCCTCAACTACCCAGAAGAATTTAGAGCCTTGCCCATAATAATCTATTATCAGAGATAACTTCCATTGAATTATCTATAGGGAAAACTTCTATTTACCAAGCCTCTGCTCTTATATCCTGCAAAGACTTTCTGAAGTCCCCAGGTGCATTACCTCATCCCTAGTTCAGAATGTCTTACATACTCACTAGAGGCCCTGTGCAGGTTCTTAGGCCTGGCAGGTGATCAGGGCCAATCAGGACATTCCAGCTGACAGCTGGAGCCTTCCTTCATTTCACACCACCCCCTGATGATAAGCACAAGTCATCATGAACTATCAAACTCCTGGTCTCCTGGTCAAACTCCCAAGTTTTGCATATTAGCCTTTTCTATATATACTAGAGGACTGATTCACAAAATTTGTGCAAGAGTAGGCCTTCCTTCCCCCTGCTGCCAGCACCGGTTTCCCTCTGACACCCGGGACCTAGGCTTTCCTCCAGCCTTTGGCAGGCACCTGGGACCAGGCTCCCCTTGTAACCCCACCTTTATCTAGAAGGACAGAAGAATGTTCAGATGGATGTCTGGTCTAACTAGCATATTAAGCTTTTATTATTATAGATAGATGTCCCCTTCCTATCCCTAGCTCAGAATGTCTTATGTTCTCTTCCTGTCTCTGAACCTCTCATGCATGGTTCCCATACATACGTATGTATTAAATTTGGTTATTTTCTGCTACTAATCTGTCTCATGAAAACAGTTTGTTCTTTCTCTACTATTTGCAGAATCTTGGAGATCTTGTAGCTTAACTGAATCTTTGATTATTATTGGTAAAATAGGAATGCTTACAAAACTTATAAGATTGATAATATAAATAAGATATGTAAAAAAGCACTCCAAGTGCTTAAAATACCATGTATACTCAAGGGTAGATTTAAAATGAAAGTCTATTGTATACAGTCTTTCCTAGAATTTGGAATGAGACATAGTATTCTGCTCATATGTTCACATGTATTTGCCAAATTTGTAAAAGTAAAATAATCATTTAAGTTCACTGCTCCTTGTACTATAACTTCTACAATGTGTTTACTGGTATAACATGACTGTAGGAATTATAAGATTTAATTAAGAGATGTTGAATTGAGAATACTTTTAGTTTGGCTTGAATGAGGAATATTTAAGTGGTGTGCAACTGTCTAAGAGCAGGTGTGGCTTCCAGAAATATGCTACCTTTCTCTGTGAGGACAACCCCAAAAGTGCAGGGCCAGAAGTTATTTGCAATATGATTGTTTTCCGTAGTAGTAGACACTCCTGGGAATACATGGGAAGAGGAGATGAAGAAGGCATGAAATGTATGGAATCATAAATTACTATATCAAACATTTTCTTATCAAATGTATAAAATTTTAAGCAAAGTATAAGATTCTTAAAGTTGCGAACTAAAAATGTAAATTCTGTCAGGAATATAAACACGTGTAATTTTAAGTTCATGATGCATTGTTTTTATTTTTGATAGAAAATCACACAGCAAAACTATCAAAATTCAGTCCTAGCCTGCTTGGCTCAAGGAATAGAGTGTCACCCTGTGAACTGAAGGGTCCCAGGTTCCTTTCCAACCAAGAGCCTTTGCCTTGGTTGTGGACTCGATCCCCAGTAGAGGGTGTTCAAGAGGCAATTGATCAATGATTCTCTCTCATCATTGATGTTTCTGTCTCTCTCTTCTTCTTTCTTCCTCTCTGAAATCAATAAAGAAATATATATATTTTTTAAAAAAACTATCACTATATTCTGTGGTTTTGGGGTGAAATGTTCTGAAAAAAAAATTACAATTTATAAGCTTGTGAGCCAAAATCTATAGTAGTATTAAAAACAAAAAGTATATCTGTGTAGAAGTTGATATATCTGCATTGTCAATAATAATAATATACACTAATAAAAGAGAAAGATGCAAATTGACTGTACCTTCACAATAGCCACCAGTCAATCATGATTGAGTATGCAAATTAACCCAACAAAGATGGTGGATTAATTTGCATACACTAGCAACAAGTAGCCAGGTGCAGGATACTTGCAGTGTTGCCATGGCCCTTGGTTGGAAAGGAATCTGGGACCCTTCAGTTCATAGGATGACGTTCGGCACCACCCCAGCAACTCTGGGCCTCTGGGCAGTGTGGAAAAGTGAAAAGGCAGCTCTGACAGCCAGGGGAAGGATGGCCCATTCTTCCATGAATCTTCATGCATCAGGCCTGCAATAATAACAATAATAATAATAATAATGATGATGATGATGATGATAAAATTCAATTAAGCAGTCTCAAGAAAAAACTGAACTTTAAAAGAAGTTCTCTTTAGGAAAAAATATTGTAAAATAATTGTTTAATCCAAAGGTAACCAATTATTTGCAATTTAAAAAATATAGAAAAATAAATTTTAAAAATATGTGGAAACAAATAAAAATATTATTTTGTCTTTTTTTCATACTTGCAGTAAATCGGTTCTTTTTAAACTTGTTTTTATATATTTCTTTATTTCTCTAAATAACAGTCATGTTTGTATTTAATTTTTATTATAACTAGAGGTCTGGTGCATGAAATTTGTGCACAAGGGGTAGTGTCCTTCAGCCTAGCCTTCACCCTCTCCAATCTGGAACCCTTCGAGGGATGTCCAACTGCCCGTTAAGGCCTGATCGGACATCCCTTTCACAATCCAGGACTGCTGGCTCTCAAAGCTTGCCTGTCTGCCTTCCTGATTGCCCCTAACTGATTCTGCCTGCCAGCCTGATCACCCCTAACCACTCCCCTGCCAGCCTGATTGATGCCTAACTGCTCCCCTGCCAGCCTATTTTCCCCTAAGTGCCCATCTCTGTGGACCTGGTCACCCCTAACTGCCCTCCCCTACAGGCCTGGTCACCCCTGACTGCCCTCCCCTGTAGGTCTACTTCCCTCCATCTGCTCTCTCCTGCAGGCCTGATTGCTCACAACTGCCCTCCCTTGCAGATCTGGTCCCTCCCTTGCTAGACATCTTGTTGTGGCCAACTTGTGTCCACATGGGACAGGATCTTTGACCACATGGGAGCAGCCATCTTGTATGTTGGAATGATGGTCAATCTGCATATTACCCTTTTATTAGATAGGATAGAGGCCTGGTGCATGGGGGGGGGGGCAGCTGGTTTATCCTGAAGGGTGTCCCGAATCAGGGTGGGGGTTCCCTTGGCGTGTTGGGCAGCCTGGGTGAGGGGCCTGGGGTGGTTTTAGGCTGGCCACACCCTCCAGCGACTCAAACAGAGGCCCTGGTATCTGGGATTTATTTATCATCTACAATTGAAACTTTGTAGCCTGGAGCAGAGCTAAGCTTTCTGCTGGCTCTGTGGCAGCAGTCATTTCTGTTGAAATTTATTTATCTTCTATAATTGAAACTTTGTAGCCTTAAGCAGAGGTCTGAGCTGGCTGGGATGTGTGAAATGCTTAGCTTCCTCCATCACTGGGGCAACCGAAGACTCCCTCCTGCTCTTTCTCTTGCCATAGCCATCTTGGCTGGGTTAATTTGCATACTCACTCCTGATTGGTTGGTGAATCTGGCTTGTGAGTGTAGAGGGGGTATGGTCAATTTGCATATTACTCTTTTCTTAGGATTTTTGTCCTTTAATAAGGTCCAATACTTTTTTAAGCTTCAGGGAGCAGAAAATATGCATGCACAAATATGCAATGTGCATGCTGATAAAAATATATTTGTAATCTGGTTTGGTGTGTCTCAGTAGTTGAGTGCTGACCTACAAACCTGGAGGTCATGGCTTGATTTCAGGGTATAAGCCCGAGCTATGGGCTGAGTCCCCAGGGTGGGGCAAGCCGGAGGCAGCTGTCTATGATTCTTTGTCATCATTGATATTTCTATCTCTCTCCCTTTCCCATCTTCTCTGAAATCAATAAAAAATATATTTTAATAAAGAAAAATGTATTTGTTAGTAAACAAAAAAAACCCACTAATTAATAATAATGATTTATATTCTACACACAATAAGCATCTAACTAGGCTATCTGAAGATGTGAGAATTAAAATCACTATTTTATTTCAGTTAGAAAATTAATAGAGTGATCATATTAAGATAAAAATAGGTGAAAATTGACTTGCCTTTGATATAATAACTATTGGGTAAAATAGCAAAGATGTCACAATAATAACTCTTGGATTCATTAGATAGCTCAGTAGTTTATATATACAAGTGGACACACAAGATAAAATATGACACTAGAAAAGGGGGGATAGGCATGGATTAAAAGGAGACTGAGAAGGTCAAAAACATATTCTGATCTCCCATTTAAGATTTGCAACATTACTAAAATTACATCAGCAGTGAAAACCAGAATTTCACAATAAGCTTCACCAAGGTTTTTATTTTTTCCCCAATGATTTAACTTTCTTAAGAATTTTTCACATTCTTCTAAGTAGTTAAACAAAAGTTAAACATCAATTTTTTTTTCAAAGTTGACTTAAAAGTAATCAGATCTAGTGGGAAAACACAAGTTCTTAACAATGACTGTAGTTAGAAGCCAAGCAAATGTTATTGAAAGGTATCATCAAAGAATGAAATTGCTTTAGAGATATAATTTCAGTCATTGTGAAATTTCAGTCATTAAATACAATTAATCTTAGACTCATTGTGACCCTTCTGAGGAGTTTTTTTTTATTATTTAATAAATCTTTATTGTTCATATTATTACATTTGTTTCTTTCCACCCCACCCCCCTCCATAGCTTCCCTCCACCTAGCTCCCATCCCTCCCTCTACCATTACATCCCCCTGTGTCTTGGTGTGGTCCTCTTTGGCTTCTTTTATTTGGGCTTCTGTGTGCTTCCTGGACTTGTAAGTCTATTTTTTTTCACCAGATGTGGGAAGTTTTCAGTCATTATTTCTTCAAATAGGTTTTTAGTATATTGCTCTCTCTCTTCTTCTGGAACACCCATAATGCTGATGTTGGTGCGCTTGAAATTGTCCCAGAGGCTCTTTACACTATCTTCACATTTTTGGATTCCTTTTTCTTTTTTCTTTTCCAGTGGAGTGTTTTCTGCTTCTTTTTATTTCAAATCTTTAACTTGATTCTTGTGTTCTTCTAGTCTGCTGTTAGGTCTCTGTATAATTTTTTTTTTTCAGTCAGTTTATGTTTAATTTCTGGTTGGTCTTTTTTCATCTCCTCTTGGGTCTTGCTAAATTTATACATCTTTTCTAGGAAATTCTGAAAAAATATTATAACCATGGTTTTGAACTCTATATCCAGTCATTTGTTTTCCTCCATTTCTTTTATTTGTGATCTGTTTCTTTGTCTCCATATCTTCACTATGCTGGGAGAACTTCTGTGTTAGAATCAGCCTTATGATACAAGACTTTCAAAACTGCAAAAGACTCTCCGTTGAGCTTGGATGGGGTGGAGTCTCAAGGCTTAGCGGACTGCATTGGCTTCCAGTCATCCCTGCCCTACATGGCTACTGGGTCTCAAGTGTCTCTCAGTAATCATTGGAGCTATCTCTATGTGGATGTGCACACTTGCTTCTAAAACACTACCTTTCCAGCTCCCCTGTGCTCTGGGACCCGTATGGGTCTGGGTCCCCAGGGTCTCACCCTAAACTAGGGTTCAGTGTAGTTAGAAGTGGCACAGTTGGGAGGCTCTGTCTCCTGCCCACTAGAGAAAGCCAGTGGAATAATCAGCAGTCTGTCTTTTGCACCTAGTGGTGTGCATGCCCCCAGGCCTCTGCCCTTTTGTGGCTTCCCTAAATTTTCATGCATTCCTCCCTTTTCACAGTCCAGACTCCTCCCATATGAGTCTCGTCTGGAACTGGGGTTCAGTGCCATAAGATAAGGGGTTCAGTGCAGTTGGGAATCTCTGTCTCCCTCCCTCCAGAGAGGCCATCCAGGCACTCTGCCACCTGCTCTTTCCACATGCACGTCTCTTTACCTCAGGTTTTTGCAGGTCCTCTGAGTCTCTGTGAGGCCCTCTCTTTCCTTCTAATTGTAGAACTTCCACTCAGCCAACTTTCCTGTGGTTCTGTATGATGTTAATTCTGTCTTTTAATTGTAGTTTTGAAATTGTTGTGCAAGGCAGCAATTTAGATTTTCACCTATGCCTCCATCTTGTTTTCTCTCGTCCTGAGGAGTTATTTTTGAGGTAAGTATTGAATCTGGAAGCAATTGAAAAGGGTAACAAATTTTACCACCTATATAACTTATTTTAAGACAATAATACAAATTATGTTACATTATTAAAAGTGAATGAAATTAAAAAAAAAAAGCCAAAAAAAAAGTGAATGAAGTAAAGTTAAAAGTATTTATTTCTCATTTATGGTTTTCATTCAGTTCTAAACGATGTATGTCTGCAGAGATAAACTTTTAGCAGTTAATGTTACTTTGATCATTGGTAAGCTGAATTGTAAGTTTGATTTACTAACTTTTAAAAGAGATTTACTCCATCAAACCTCATAGGAAAGGTAGGGGAGGTTGCGGTAGGAGGACGATATCAACTAAAGGACTTGTATGCATGCATATTAGCCTATCCAATGGACACAGACACCAGGGGGGTGAGGGCATGAGTGGGGGGTTGGGAAGATAATGGGGGGATAAAGACAAATATGTAATACCTTAATCAATAAAGAAATTTAAAAATAAAATAAAAGAGATTTACTTTTTTTTATATAATTTTATTGATTTTTTACAGAGAGGAAGGGAGAGAGATAGAAAGTCAGAAACATCGATGAGAGAGAGACATCGATCAGCCGCCTCCTGCACGCCCCACAGTGGAGATGTGCCCACAACCAGGATACATGCCCCCGACCAGAATTGAACCTGGGACCTTTCAGTCCTCAGGCCGACGCTCTATCCACTGAGCCAAACCGGTCTCGGCAAGAGATTTACTTTGATTTTACTGAATTGCAGGATGCTTCTTTCTAAATATTATTGAAAATTACAGTTTTCTTCCATTTGTAAGAAGTAGTCATAGCTTTTTAGTAGAAATAAATAGAAGTAAATTTGAAGCAATATGCACTATTTTTTCCTCAAAAAGTTCAGAATTGTGTGGCAAAGCTTTGAAGTTTCTAGACATGCAAACTTTATGTATAAAAGAGACTTTAACACCCTATGTGGGAACAGATTAATTACATCTTATAAAACATTTTTTAGGCCTAAATTGTAAGGATAAAAATAATACATTGGGGATACATAAATATAGTCAGATGACTATGTTAATAGATAGCGTGGATTTCAATAACAAAAAATTAGACTTCTAATTCCATTAAAATTCTGATGATTATTACTGTAAAAAATAATAAAAGTCATAATTATCATGCCAGCCATCTCTGGAGAGGGCCTCTAGTCTATTGTTTAATCATTGAAGCTGAGTTTTGTTTATTCATTTTTTTAAGATTTACAGAATACCTGTAAATATGAAAATTGGTATTCTTTTTTTAATTAAATTTTTATTATTCAGATTATTACATTTGTTTCTCTTTTTCCCCCTCCATAGCTCCCCTCCACCCAGCTCCCACCCTTCCTTCTACCCTTACTTCCCTCCCGTTGACCTCATCCATAGGCGTATAATTTTTGTCCAGTCTCTCCCTGTATACCCATCACCCCTTTCCCCTGGAGAATTATCAGTCCACTCCCTTTCTGTGCTCCTGACTCTATTATATTCAACAGTTTATCCTGTTGATCAAATTTTTAATTCACTTAATTTTTAGATTCACTTGTTGATAGATATGTATTTGTTGTTCATAATTTTTTGTCTTGTACCTTTTTCTTCTTCCTCTTCTAAAAGAGTACCTTTCAGCATTTCATATAATACTGGTTTGGAGTTGATGAACTCCTTTAGCTTTTTTTTTTATCTCTGAAGTGCTTTATCTGCCCTTCAATTCTGAAGGATAGCTTTGCTGGATAGATTATTCTTGCTTGTAGGTTCTTGCTATTCATCACGTTGAATATTTCTTGCCACTCCCGTCTGGTCTGCATCGTTTCTGTTGAGAAATCAGCTGACAGTCATATGGGTGATCCCTTGTAGGTAATGAACTGTGTTTCTCTTGCTGCTTTTAATATTCTCTCTTTGTCTTTTGCTCTTGGTATTTTAATTATGATGTGTTTTGGTGTAGTCCTCTTTGGATTCCTTTTATATGGGATTCTGTGTGCTTCCTGGACTTGTAAGTCTATTTTTTTTTTTACCAGATGTGGGAAGTTTTCAGTAATTATTTCTTTAAATATGTTTTCAGTATCTTGCTCTCTCTCTTCTTCTGGTACTCCCACAATTCTGATGTTGGTATGCTTGAATCTGTCCCAGAGGCTCCTTATGTTATCTGCACATTTTCGGATTCTTTTCTCTTCTTGCTTTTCCAGTTGAGTGTTTTCTGATTCTTTGTATTTCAAATTATGACTTGAATCTTGCCTTTCTCTAGTCTGCTATTAGGACTCTCTCTAATATTTTTTTTTATTTCAGTCAGTGTATGTTTAATTTCTAGTTGGTCCTTTTCCATCTCTAGTTGGACCTTTTCTATCTCTAGTTGGTTCTTTTTCATCTCTTCTTGGGTCTTGCTAACTTTATCCAACTTTTCTAGGATATTCTTGAAAAACTTTATAAGCGTGGTTTTGAACTCTATATCCAGTTGTTTGTTTTCCTCCATTTCTTTTGTTTGTGATCCCTTCCCTTGTCTCAGCATTTTCACTATGCCAAAAGAACTTCTGTGTTGGATTCAGCCTTATGATACCAGACTTGCAAAACTGCAGAAGTCTCTCTGTTGAGCTTGGGATGGGTGGAGTCTCAGGGCTTCAGGGACCGCCTTGCCTTAAAGTTGGCCCTGCCCTCCATGGCCCCTGAGTCTCACATGACAGGGTAATCGCTGAAGCAGTCCTGTGCCTGCTCGTGCACTCTCGCAGTGCCTCTAGATGGCTGCCCCTCCAGCTCCCCTGCGCTCCTGGACCATACGAGTCTGGTTCCCCAGGGTTTTGCCCGAAACTGGGGTTTAGTGGAGTTAGAAGTGGCACAGTTGGGAGGGTCTGTCTCCCGCCCACTCCTGAAAGCCAGCGGCACAATCAGCAGTCAGTCCTCTGAGCACAGTGCCTTGCGGGCCATCAGACTTCTGATCTTTTGCGACTCCCCTAAATTTTCGTGCACTTCTCCCTTTTCACAGTCTAAACTCCCACCATATGAGTTTCAGCTGGATCTGGGGTTTAGTGTCGTAGGATAAGGGGTTCAATGCTGTTGAGAGTCTCCGTCTCCCTCCTGCCAGAGAAAGCCAGCCAGGTTCTCAGGCACCCTCTCTCTCCATGCGCGCGTCTCTGTCCCTCAGCATTTTGCATCTCCTCGATGTCTCTGTGAGCCCTTCTCTTTCCCTCTAGTTGTAGAATTTCCACTCAGCCAGCTTTCCTGTGGTTCTGGATGATGTCCGTTCTGTCTTTTAGTTGTAGTTTTGAAATTGTTGTGGAAGGCAGCAGTGTAGGTGTTTACCTATGCCACCATCTTGGATTCTCTGGAAACTGATATTTTTAGAAACTATAATGATGGTGTGAAATATAATTTATATTAACTACTTTAAGGGGTTTTTAGTTTATTTAAGAAGATATGAGGCAATTAATTTAAGTTTTATATACACAGTTGGGAAATAACAGACATTAGAGATGTGAAATAAAAGAGAATACGTACAGGTGTCCTCAAATTTCTGAAAGTTCACATTAGGCCATGTTATCAAAAAACCTACATTAGTAAAATAATGTTTGTTTTTTTGTTTGTTTTTTATAAAAGTGAATATTTTCTTCAATATTTTTCCATTAGTAAAAACTACTGCTAAAGGGAGGTGACGTAACAAATTTTTAGAAAGGAACAACCTTCACTTTATATCATTTTAGCTTACCAAATACTTCATAGGGAATCTCAACTTTAGGATAGTGGGGGACATCAGCATTCAGAATTAGTATGTTCAGAAAAAAATGCCTATAAATGGAGAATTGATTTTTACCCTGGACATCATATAAAGGAAATTTCCTTTGTAAAGTCAACAAAGGGCTTCAACAAAAAGTCTTAATAGATAAGGAAATTAAAAAAAGATTTCTCAGCACTCCTCAATCTCCATCACTTCCAATAACATCTTCTCCATGTCAATCCAACATCCAATTTTTGTCATTTGGTAAATTCTAAAATGTTTTACATGATGAAATAATTAATTTACTGCTAAGGCAATAGAAATGTCTTTAGCTTCTTTTGGAGATGGTGGAATTAGGTTTGACTTGAACAGCTTTTACAACAACCTCACAGACTCTCCTTAGCTGCAATGCCATACATTAGAGCTCTAATGTTTTTTGTTCTCCTGAGCTTCAGCAACAATTAGGTAGTATCGCCGTCCCTGTATGTTACATGCAAGTGTGCATAGTCTTCTCCCCTTAGTCCTTCAGAGAAATGAAAGTCATGCTAGAAATTTTATTCCTCATTCTTAACTCAAGATTGATTAGCAGTTTTCCAAACATAATAGTCAAATGTATGCCATTTTGTTAAAATAATGAAGCAACAAGATATTTCATAATGCATTTTTATATATTATATTAAATATTTCATATTTACTAAAGTGGAATTGCACCATATATGATTTTGTAAACTACTTTCCAATCAATAACATATTCTTATGAAATAATTACCTCATTTTTAGGAGCATCATATATTTTATTGTTTCAAAAGGGCAATATTCTTTATCCATTCTGCCTTTTATTCAGCAAGCATATACTACTATATTCCTGACTTTATTCTAAGACCTTTATGAATATTAACATATTTGATTATCATCACTACTATATGATGTAGGGTTATAACAAATAAAATTCTATTAGCATCTCTAGATTTGTATCTTTGTATAACCTTCTGAGAAGATTCTCAGGTGGGAAATTTTCAGATCAGATAGGAATTTTAACATTGATAGCTACCACTGAGCTGCACTCTGAAAATATCTTATCACTTCTACTATGAATAATTAAAAATGGATGTTTTCCCATTCTTGCTAACACATGCATTCCTTCTCTTTAAAAATATATATGTATTTTTTAATATATATTTATTGATCTCAGTGAGGAAGGTGGTGGATGAGAGAGAGAAACATCAATAATGGGAGAGAATAATTGATCAGCTGCTTCCTGCATGCCCTCTAGCAGGCATTGAGCCCAAAACTCAGACATGATCATCAATCGAACTGTGACATCCTGGTTCATAGGTTCATACTCAATCACTGAGCCATACAGCCTGACTGCATTCCTTCTCTTTGAAGTCACAAATATATCTACTCAGAAAAAAATGGTGGCGGAAGAGACAGACATGTCCAGAGCAGACAGTGAGAACGGCTGAGGGTCACACTGGGATTGTTTGTTGGCAAGTTAAGAGACAATTATCCTCCAGGAGAAGGTAGGGGACTGCAGGACGGGGCTACCCTGACCATGCAGCCACACTGCCATGAGGTTTTTGTCTCCCGGAGCCACCAGCATGAACGTGGAGAACAAGCCTTCTTTCAGAGAGAAGTGGATATCTACATCGGTCTGAAAAACTAGCTGCAGCAACCACCGAACAGCCGGGGGATGCAGAACACGACTCTCCAATTGGCACAAACTCAGACTCAGAGGAGGTGCACATGCCACACGGAAAGTGTCTTCTGCGTTGTACCTGATCGTGTTGTAGTTTGCGTCTTTAAACAAATATAGGAGAGAGAACAACATAACCAGACACCTAGAGAAGAAAGACCACGGGCAGATGGAGAAACCTGTTTGAAGAAATAATGACAGAAAACTTCCCTGATATAGAAAAGAAAAAACCCACACAAATCCAAGAAGCTCACAGAGTCCCAAACAAAATGAAGCCTAAAAAAACGACACCAAGGCACATTATAATTAAATTGACAAACACCAATAACAAAGTAAGAATTTTCAAAGTGGCCAGAGAGAAACAGAAAGTTACCTACAAAGGAACCCCCATAAGACTAGCAACTGATTTCTCAACAGAAACTCATCAGGCCAGAAAGAAATGGAATAATATATATAAAGTCATGCAAAGGAAGGCTCTGAATCCAAGAATACTATACTTGGCAAGGATTTCAATAAAATTAGAAGGTGAAATCATGAGCTTCACAGACAAAAAAGAATTAAGGGAATTTATTACCACCAAACCAGTAATGCAAGAAATGTTAAAGGGTCTTCTGTCAAAAAAAAAAGAAAGAAAGTGAAGAAGGAACACAGGGGTAAAGAATAAAAATGGCAACATATAAGTACCTATCAATAATAACTTTAAATGTAAACTGAATAAATGCTCCAATCAAAGGACATAGGATAAGTGTTTGGATAAGAAAACATGATCCATATATCTGCTGTCTACAAGAAACCCACCTCAGAAAAAATCATACACACCGAATGAGGGTGAAGGGATGGATGATGGTGTTTCAGGCAAATGGAAATGAAAAAAAAAAAAAAGCTGGGGTTCCAATTCTTATATCTAACAAATTAGATCTCAAAGTGAAGGACATAACAAGAGTTAAAGAAGACCACTTCATAATACTAAAGGGAACAATCCAACAAGAAAAAATAACTCTGTTAAACATATATGTACCCTATATAGGAGCACCTAAATACATAAAAAAACTCCTGGAGGATATCAAGGGAGAGATGGACAGCATTACAGTCATAGTAGGAGACTTTAATACTCCACTGTCACCACTGGACAAATCCTCTAAACAAAAAATCAGAAAAGAAACATCAATCTTAAATGACTCACTAGACCAGATGGAATTAATTGACAACTTCACAACATTTCACCACAAAGCCATAGAATATACATTCTTCTCTAGTGCACATGTGTCATTTTCAAAGATAGACAATATGTTGGGTCATAGGCAAAGTCTCTTCAAAATGAAGAAGATAGATATCATAACAAGAATTTTCTCAGACCACAGAGGCATTAAACCGGAAATCAACTATAATAAAAACAATAGAAAAAAATCAAACACATAGAGACTAAACAGCATGCTATTAAACAATGACTGGGCAACCAGAGAGATCAAGGAAGAAATAAAAAACATCACAGCAACAAATGACAATGACAACACAACAATACAAAATTTATGGGACACAGTGAAAGCAGTCTTCAGAGGAAAGTTCATAGCTCTACAAGCCTACTACAAAAAACATGAAACAATGGTAATAAATTATCTAACCCTACAACTCAAAGAGCTAGAAATAGAGCAACAAGAAAAGCCCAGTGTAAATAAAAGGAAGGAAATAGTGAAGATCAGAGCAGAGATAAACAACATGGAGACCAAAGAAACAACTCAAAAGATCAACAAAACCAAGAGCTGGTTCTTTGAAAGGATAAACAAGATTGATGGACCTCTAGCCAGGCTCACCAAGAAGCAAAGAGAGAAGACCCAGATAAATAAAATCAGAAATGAAAGAGGAGAAATAACAACAGACCCCACCGAAATACAAAGGATTATTAAAAAAAAGTATGAACAACTCTATTCCAACAAATTAAACAACCTGCAGGAAATGGACATATTCCTTGAAAAATATGACCTTCCAAATTTTAATCACGAATAATCTAAACATGTCAATAGTCCAATAACTATGGAAGAAATTGAAGCCGTCATCAAAAAGCTTCCGGGAAACAAAAGCCTGGGGCCACATGGCTACACAGGAGAGTTTTACCAAACATTCAAGGAAGAATTAAAACCAATCCTCCTCAGAGTACTCAAAAAATATTCAAGAAGAAGGAACTCTTCCAAACACCTTCTATGAAGCCAACATTACCCTAATACCAAAACCAGATAAAGACAACACAATCAAGGAGAATATAGGCCAATATCTCTCATGAACATAGATAATAAAATCCTTAACAAAATTCTAGCAAATGGGATCTTGCAGTACATCAGAAAGATCATACACCATGACCAAATAGGATTTATCCCAGGGATGCAAGGATGGTACAATATCCTCAAATCAATAAACATGATACATCACATAAACAAATTGAGAGATAAAAAAAAATCATTTGGTCATATCAATTGATGCAGAAAAAGCATTTGACAAAATCCAACAGCCTTTCTTGATAAAAACTCTCAGCAGGGTGTGAATAGAAGGATCATACCTCAATATCATAAAAACCATATATGATAAACCCACAGCTAACATCATACTCAATGGGCAAAAACTAAAACCATTTCCCCTAAGAACAGGAACAAGTCAGGGATGCCCATTCTCATCACTCCTGTTCAACATAGTTCTAGAAGTATTAGCCATTGCATTTAGACAAGAAGAAGAAATAAAAGGCTTCCAAATTGGAAAAGAAGAAATAAAGCTGTCCTTATTTGCAGATGACATGATACTGTACATAAAAAACCTGAAGGACTCCATCCAAAAACTAATAGATTTAATAAATGAATTAGGCAATGTAGCAGGATACAAAATTAATGCCAACAAATCTATGCCATTTCTATACACTAATAGTGAACTTATAGAAAGAGAGACTAAAAAAGCAATCCCATTTACCATCGCACCAAAATAAATTAAGATACCTAGGAATAAACCTAACTAAGGAGGTAAAAGACCTATAAGCAGACCACTACAGGACACTGAAAAAAGAGATAGAGAAAGACATATACAGATGGAAGAGCATACCATGCTCATGGATTTGGAGAATCAACATCATTAAAATTTCCATACTACCCAAAGCAATCTATAGATTCAATGCACTACCCATTAAAATACCAACAATATAGTTCACAGACCTAGAAAGAACTCTCCAAAGATTCATCTGGAATAAAAACAGACCATGAATAGCCACAGCAATCCTGGGAAAGAAGAATAAAGTAGGTGGGATCTCAATACCAGATTTCAAGCTATATTACAAAGCAACTGTTCTCAAAACAGCCTGGTACTGGCACAAGAACAGACAGATAGACCAATGGAATAGAATAAAGAATCAAGATATCCACCCAAACTACTATGCTCAATTGATATTTGTAAAGGAGTCGTTAACATACAATGGAGTCAAGACAGCCTCTTCAATAAATGGTATTGGGAAAATTGGACACATGCAAAAAAATGAAACTAGACCACCAACTTAGACCATATACAAAAATAATCTCCAAATGGATACAGGACTTAAAAATAAGATGGGAAACCATAAACATACTAGAGGAATCCACAGGCAGTAAAATCTCAGATATATGCCAAAGAACTACTTCACTGATACTGCTCCAAGGGCAATGGAAGCTAAAGAGAAAATAAACAAATGGGACTATATCAAAATAAAAAGCTTTTGCATAGCACAAGAGACCATCTATAAAACAACAAGAAAGCCCACTGTATGGAAGAACATATTTGCAAATGTTATCACTGATAAAGGTTTAATCTCCAACATCTACAGCCAACTTATACAACTTAATAAAAGGAAGATAAATGATCCAATAAAAAATGGGCAACGGACCTTTTCAAAAGATGACAGAAGGAAGGTCAAGAGACACATGAAAACATGTTCAAAGTCACGAATTATCTGAGAGATGCAAATGAAATGACAATGTGATGCCATCTCACACCTGTCAGAATGGCAATCATCAACAAATCAACAAATGACAAGTGTTGGACAGGATGTGGAGAAAAAGAACCCTTGTGCACTGCTGGTGGGAATGCAGACTGGTGCAGCTACTGTGGAGAACAGTATAGAGTTTCCTCAAAAAATGAAAATAGTAGTCCTATTTGACCCAGCAATCCACTCTTAGGAATATATCCTAAGAAATTAGAAACACCAATCAGAAAGGATTTATGCACCACTATTTTCATAGCAACACAATTTACAATAGCTACAATTTGGAAACAGCCTAGGTGCCCATCTGCAGGAGACTGGCTCAGAAAACTATGGTACATCTACACAATGGAATTCTATGCTGCCATAAAAAAGAAGGAATTCTTACCATTTGCAGCAACCTGGATGGAACTGGAGAGCCTTATGCTAAGTGAAATAAGCCAGTCAATGAAGGAGAAATACCACATGATCTCACTCATTTGTGGATAATAAAGAACATTATAAACTGATGAACAAAAGGATAGATACAGGGGCAATAAAGCATCAAAAAGACTGTCAAATTACAGCAGGAAGGTTAAGGAGAGGTGGGGTAGATAAGAGATTAACTAAAGAACTTGTATGCATACATATACGCATAACCAATAAACACAAGACACTGGGTGGTTAAGGTATGCCTGGGAGGGTGGGGGGCAATGAGAAGATATGTATACATGTAACACATTAATAAAATAAATTGTAAAAAAGAAAGTAAATGAAGTCACTAATGTATCAGCAAGTACACCCAGTCAACTCTGTGAGTCACTCTGTGAACCTAAGTTAAAGATAGCTAAACATCATCATAATATCAATGCTGGAAGATGTTCCATACAAAAAAGGTCACATTTTAAAGAACCCTTTCTTAGTAAAAGGACAAAATTTCATTCTTTTGAGGAGAAATTAAAGTACAAGTCAGTAGATTATGTACTAAACTTTAACTTTTTAACTGTTGTTCTTCATCTTCAACTTGATTCCTTCCTTAATTCTAGGTGGGAACTGCCTTATTGTTTTCCACAGGAGCTGCAGCATCCTATCCAATAAAGAGGGAATATGCTAATTTACTGTCATACCCTCACAAAGATGGTGGCCCCCACAACTAATAAGGAGGGAATATGCTAATTGCCATGCTTTTAAAGATGGAGAAACCCAGTCCCCTCAGCCGTACAGCCACCCAAAACTGGCCTGAGATGCAGGCAAGCCTCAAATGACAGCTTCCTAGCCTCCCAGCAGATGCCCGAGACACAGGCATCCCAGCTGCCAGCCACTGAGGGCTGGCCCAAGGGATGTCCAAATGACTGAATAAGCAGGTTGTGTGGGGTAAGGAGGCCAGCAGGGGGCTTAGTGAGGGATGACCAAATGACTGAACAAGCAGGCTGTGTGACCAGGCCAGCACTTGGGCTGTTGACCAGGCTGTCAAGGGGGACAGTTAGAAGCAATTAGTCTGGCACACAGAGGCAGAGAGGAAGGTGAGCAATTAGGAGCCAGGAGTCCAGGAGTGTGAGAAGGATGTTCTACTGCCTGTCTGAACTGACAGCTAGACATCCTCTGAGTGGTCCCGGATTGGAGAAGGTGCAGGCTGGGCTGAGGGGACACCCCCCAACCCCTATCATGCACTAATTTCATGCACCAGGCCTCTAGTTTTACATAACCACCGATAGTGCATGGGGTTCAATTTTCTAAACATCCTGTCTAAAATTTGTCATTTATTTTCTATCTTCCTTTCTTAACTCCCTTCCCTTTTATCCATCCCTTTCTCTCTTTTTGTTCTTTCTTTTTTATAATAGCCATTCTAATGGTTATGAAGATATCTCATTGTGGTTTTATATATTATAACCCAAATGATTTGTAATGTTTAGCTTTCACATGCTTAATGTTTTGCATATCCTATATAATAAAAGCCTAGGTGGAGTCAAGCATGACATTATCACAAGATGGCTGCCACAAGATGGCCACTCTCATGTTGCAACAAGATGTCCACCACAAGATGGCTGTCACAAGACGGCCATCACAAAATGGCCATTACAAGGTGGCCACCATTAGATGGCCAGCAGGTGCCAAAACCGGTTTGGCTCAGTGGATAGAGCATCAGCCTGCATATAGAAAGGTCCCAGATTCAATTCCGGTCAAGGGCATGTACCTTTTTCGTAGGCACCTCCCCAGTGGGAATTGTGCAGGAGGCAGTTGATCAATGTTTCTCTCTCATTGATGTTTCTGACTTTCTATCCCACTTCTTTCCTCTCTGTAAAACATCAATAAAATATATATTTTTTAAAAAGATGGCTGGAAGGGGGGTGGGGGGCAGTTGGAGGCAAACAGTCCAGCAGAGGAGGGCACTTGGGGGTGATCAGGCTAGCAGGGGAGCAGTTAGGTGTCAATCAGGCTGGCAGGGGAGTGGTTAGGGGATGATCAGACTGGCAGGCAGAAGCAGTTAGGGGCAATCGGGTATGCAGGCAGGAAAGTGGTTAGAAACCAGCAGTCCCAGATTGTGAGGGGGATGTCTGACTGCCCAGGAGTCTCAGATTGGAGAGGGTGCAGGCCATGCTGAGGGACAACCTCCCTCCCATGCACAAATTTCATGCACCAGTCCCCAAATTTTAGAGAAAAGTCTATCCTGTTCTTTAGCCATATTTTTAAATTGGGTTGTTGTTTTTGAATTGTAGTTCTTTACATTATTCTGGATATTAATCTCATCAGATACATGATTTGAAAGTATTTTCTCTCATTCTATGGGTTACTTTTTCACTGTTTTGATAATGTTCTTTGATGCACAAAATATTTTTAATTTAGATAAGGTCCATAATTTTTATTTTTGTTGTTATTTTTGCCTATATCATTTGTATCATATCCAAGAAATTACTGTCAAATCCATTGTCATGAAGCATGACTCCTGTGTTTTCTAAGTGGTTTCATTCTTATGTTTACCTCTTTGATCCTTTGAGTTAATTTTGGTATTTTGTGTAAGATTATGGTCCATTTTCAAACTCATGCATGTGAATAGCTATAGTTCCAAAAACATTTGTGGAAAAGACTGTCCTTTTTGCATTTTATTGGTATCCTTGTAAAAAATCATTTGACCATGTATGTAAGAGTTTATTTCTGGGATCTCAATTCCATTCTTTCAGTATATATCTCTGCTACATTTTTATTCCTCTACTACATTGTTTTGATTACTACATAATTGCGGTAAATTTTGAAATCGGAAAGTGTGAGTCCTCAAACTTTATTCTTTTTTCCAAGATTGTTTTGTCTATTTGGGCTTTTCTGAATTTCCATATGAATTTTAGCTTGGATTTTTATATTTCTGCAAAAAGAAAATGCCAAGGGAATTTTGATAAAGATTGCATTGAATCTATAGACTGTTTGGGGGTAGTATGGTCATTCCAACAAGGTCATACAATCCATAAACACAGGTTGACTAGTCTGACTTTGGTATTAGGGCAATGCTGACCTCAGGAGATATATTAGGAAGTATTCCTTTCTCTTTAATTTGGAAGAATTGGAGAAGGATTGGTGCTAAATCTTCTAAGAATAATACGATTTACCAACAAAGATATTGGTCCATGACTTTTTTGTTGTTGTTGGGAAAGATTTCCATTATTGATTCAATCTCATTAATTACTGATTCAACTTTACTCGTTATAGATATCTTCTAATTTTCTATTTTTTTTTTGATTCAGTCTTAATAAGTATTGTGTTTCTAAAAATTTGTCCATGTAATATAGGTTAAATTTTTTGGCTTACAAATGTTTATAGTATTATAATCCTTTTTTTTTTGGTAAAATTGGTAATATTGTCACCACTTTAATTTCTGAGTTTAGTTTTTTGAATCATCTCTCTCTTTTTTTAATCCATTTAACTGTTGATCTTTTTAAAGGATCAATTTTAATTTCATTGATTTTCCCTATTGTTTTTAAATATTTATTTATATTCACTATATTCTTTATTATTTATTTTCTTCTATTATCTTTATGCTTAGTTTAATCTTTTTTTTATTCATTAGGATATAAAGTTAGGTTTTTGTTTTGAGAACTTTCTTCTTTTTAATGTTTCTGCATAATTTTGCTGCTTTCAATACATTTTGATAGATTGTTCTTTTATTTTCATTTGTTTAAAGATATTTCCTAATTTCCTTTGTAATTTCTTCTTTGACTCATTGGTTATTCAAGAGTGTGCTCTTTAATTCACACATAATATTGAATTTTCTAATTTCTCTTCTGTAATCGATTTCCACTTTCATCTACTGTGATAAGCAATGTATTTTATATTATTTCAGCTTTTTATAAATTTACTAGAACTTCTTTGGGCCTTCTATGTGATCTTTCCTAGAGTATGTTTCAAGTGCACTTAGAAGAAAAATGTCTATTCTGTACCTCTAGGGAAAATTATTCTGTAAATTATCAAATGTGTTCATAGATATAAGTCCTTAGAATAGTTCTAGTCACATATTTATCAACAAATAATTAAATATTATTGCTATTATATAAATTCTGCATATATCAATGTTATAAAAATATTTGTTTAATTTAGATAAACAGTTTTGAAATACTGGTAAAGCTCAATTATTGTTTTGACTTTTATGTATGCATACATTAATGAATCATGTACATGTTGCTTAAGTATTTATATGCTACTTTATCAATATTCTATTACTGCAGAATTTCATAAAACAAAAATGATAATTAATTTTAATTGAAAATATTACCTAAAATGTTTAATTATGCCTTCTATTTGTCTGTTCTTTCCAATGAGCATTTTGGTACACTGACAATAAAAATAAAAACTATTAATTGAGGCTATTTATGAATCATTATACTACTTTATTTACAAGTACTTTACTCACAGATATTATTGAGTTATGCAAAATTATCATCTTTTCATTATATTTTAAGAAACTATAATTAATTCATAATTTTATCAGATTCATATCTCCATCAGTGAAAGATTCTTTTGTAGCCATATGATTTAGCAAAGCTAAAATATTTTAGCTAGAATACTGATCAAACTCATTTTGCGAAAGAAAGATTAATGACTAAGGGGATTTTCATTTTATAATTTTCTTCCTAGCTCATTTATTTAACCTATAAATCAGAGTGTAATTCAATATGTAAAATATCATTACAAATGAGTTTGTCAACAATATGCAAACAATATACAAGAAACTTATTTCATCATATCATTATAATTTTTATTCTGCTTATGCCTATTCTGTTCTTAAAAAGAGAAAATTCATTCTTTTTATATGAATAAAACTTCACTTTATTAAACTGTAAGAGTTTTCTAAGATTTATTCTTTGTCAAAATATCCTACCATTTTTTTAAAATGACAACAAACATGCCTGCCTATGAAACTGAGAAACAGATCCAAGCTGAATATAAGGTACCCTATCTTCATTGTTCCAATGATATAGAAGTCACAGGCAATGTTTAGGATGCCAATGACAAATCTCAGGATAGGTATAGAAATAGCAATGATGATTATATGTTCTTGAAGGGTAAGAAAAGCACCTGGGAAAAGTCTACTTCAATCTTCCATTGTAAAATCCATTTTTGCAGAAATACAGCCTTAAAGTGTCCTTCACTTTACCTTTAGTATAAAGAAGCAAGTGAGCAAAACCCCAGCTAGTATTAGGAGATTGTATTCCTTTTTTGAAAACAAGTGCCCACCTATTCCTAAGATAAGTGTTCTTTTATTCTAGTACCTGACTAGAATCTCTAGCACAGTATAAATATTGCACTTTATAATGGACAAAACATACACTCAAGTGATACTTAAAAAAATTATCAGTTGAAATCAAAATCCCTTTGAATAAGCTTCATTAAAGATGGCAGAAAAATGCATATTACAAAAAAGGTTGATATCAACTGTTTTAAGGAAAAACTTAAATGAACTGTGTGAAGTGTTAAACTTCAATTTCTTTCAAAATTCACATATCTAGAACTAGCTACTTTTTTTCAGTACTACTATCTCTGCAAGAATTGGAAAACATTTTCTGTAAAGGGCCAGAAGGAAAATATTTTAAGATTTGTGGGCTATCTGGACTCTGTTGCAACTATTCAATTCTGCTGTTTTAGCATTAACGCTGCTGCAGAAAATACATAAATGGGTGAGCGTGGTTGTGTTCCAATACAACTTTGTTTATAACAGACGGAGTACAGGATTTGTTGCTTGGCTGGAATTTGCCTACTCCGTTTATAAGAGTGTCACTACAACTTTTGTACACCTTGGGAATCAAAACATGTAAGTTCAATGACAGTGAGAACAGTCTGAGGAATTTTTATTAAGGTGTGCATTTCCATGGCACTGTTATTATTTTTCCCACTGTATTTTATTCATTGTAATACCAGCTACCTGAAAGAATCTCTATAATATCCATTATGTATTGTATCCTTCTTCTAGGTCAATGTTGCTTAAATTACAATCAGACATTAATTCAGGAGCTCTGCCTTTATTTTGGCAAGTCATTGGTCCCCTGGATCATCTCAGGGATTTTAGAGAAAACTTTCCTTTGAGTAATGTCACGGGGAGAATCATGCATTCATTACTGTCAGCAAAACCTAAAGATTGGTGAACAGCTTTTTTCGCAGCTCTCTAAATCTGATTAAAAACCAATGGGCTCATGTCTAATAAACATACCCTTTCAATTCTCGCATGTAATTTAGAGATCACAGCAGGAAAATACCTATTAGTGTGCTGCTGCACAGCCTGGAGGGTGTAAAGAGCTCACGATGGATTCCACAGCCTTCTTGACTAATGTCTTCAACATGACTTGTTAATCTGCAATGATCAAGTGGCTATTAACGATAAAGCAATGCTAACCTTTTCAAGATTTTGAAGAGCGTGACTACAAGGGAAGCAGCATGGCTTCCTGGAGAGGCATCCTTACAGGTGAAAGATCGGCCTATTCAGCAGGGGTATTATTTATGCATTATTTATACAGTGTGTCTGGGCACTGCATGAAATATGGAAACCCTGCCCAGGAAGTGCCTTTCTCAGCAGGACTATTTCAGTTAAAGTGCACAATGGGAGGAAGGGTTGAGTTTCCAAAGCTGATTAAAAATTAAGACAATAGGAGTGACAGGATTTCTTCTTTCTGGGATTGAGTCTATGTAGAAACAGAACTAATGAAGAATATAGGTGAACATAAAGGGACTGTAGCATTGGAGTTTATTGTAGAAAAGAAACACATAATCATTTACGTTATTAGCTTCTTTCTCTGCACCTTCTTTTAGATTTACCGTTATTTAGTACATATTCTTCTTCCTTAAAGGAAAAGAGCTGTTTCTTCACAAACTCAGTTACTTCTACTTTCTACCTTGACATGAACCCTCCTGGAAATATTAAAGCACTAACCTTAGTACCCAATTGAATGGGTGAAGGGCAAAGAAATTACTTTAAAAAATATTTGTTAATATGTTAAAAAAATTGCTATGGTGCTTTAGCTAGCATCTTAATATCTCATACCTTAAATTAATCTGCTCAGTATTACTGTCTAACCAGACAAACATTCTCACATTTCTCTGATATACACTAATTCTTTTTATAATTCCATGACTTTGAAAATGCTGTCCTCGGTACCTAGGATACATTTTTCCCTTCCATGCCTGAGAATTCAGGGACTTCAGAGCAGTTGTGTGTGGTTTACAGTGTACACCTGTGCATGGTATATAATGCATTAACTCATTGTTACATCCTCTCTGAAGCTTTCTTCAGCTTTGAGCTGGCGGATGCCTTTCCCGTGTTTCTATAGCTCTTTGTATATATATCATTCTAATTTTAAATGCATCATTTCAAATTATAATACCTATCTCCTTACAGTGGAAACAGAAAAATTATAAATCTAATTACAGTATCATAAATTCCACCTTAGAAAATAAGGTTTCCATTGGCAAGCTCTCATCAAAGAATTTTGAGGGAAACAATTTGCAGTAAATGAAAGATGAGCACAAATTCTTTGTTTATAGAATACTTTTCCCATTTAGAGGAGCTGGACTTCCCCTTTGAATGTGGCTGATTTTTGTGACTTGATTCATTAACAGAATGCAATGGATGTGGCTTTCTGTGACTTCTGATGCTAGACCACAAGAAACCTTTAAAAGCTCCCGGCCCCCTTGGAATGCTGGCTTCTAGAGATGCCCCCTTTGGAATACTCGCCCTTAACTCAGTAATGTTGTGAGGAAACCTAAGCAGTTTTGAGAGAGAGCTATATGGGGAAGAATCAAAGCCCCCAACTGACAGTGTGAAGCCATTTCCAAATCAACAGCAGCACCAATTTTTCCTCCATGGGGGGAGCAGTCTTGGAAATGGGTCATCCAGCCTCAGTCAAGCTGCCTCAGGTATGGCCACATGGATCAGAGATAGCACTGCCCAACTAGTGGGCTACTGAGAACAATTAGTGATTATTGTTGTGGTTGATTAAGTGATTGATTAGGCCTCTAATTTT
This sequence comes from Lasiurus cinereus, assembly GCA_011751065.1. Classification (NCBI taxonomy): domain Eukaryota; kingdom Metazoa; phylum Chordata; class Mammalia; order Chiroptera; family Vespertilionidae; genus Lasiurus; species Lasiurus cinereus. Next base: position 45,224,640 of record JAAGEH010000393.1, read on the forward strand.
GGGATATTTTGTGATTTAGCAATAGATAACTAGAACAATGATGGTGTTGATGTTTTAAAGAAAGTCTCCCCTTGCCATAAATAATCTTGCATATATGGGAGAAAAGTTAGTAAATATTTACATTACCCTTATATAGCATCTTTGATTTTATTAAGCATCTTTGATTTTCCTGTAAATAGACCTTAACATGCCAAACAAAAATGAAGCAGAGAAAAAAAATATAAATATATTGTATCATGAAAAGGTAAAATTTAGAGAGTTCCCTGAGATTATCTACCACTTAATAGAGAAAGAAAAAATAAAAGTTCACATAATTTGATGACTTACTCTAGGTCACAGAAACAATCAAGATAGTTCCCTGATTCTAGGCCTGGGATATCACACCATCAGATTTCTATTTTTAAAAAAATTTTAAGTAGAAATAATATATCAATGAAAGGTCCTTTGAACATACAAGCTTTCTTGTATCAGCTTTAGCCTATTATATTGCAGTACTATGTTCAGTGACAGTTACTAGGGGATATAAATATTTCAAACTGATTATATATGGGCCTTTAAATAAGAAGATAAGATATTTTTATAACCTAATGGCCCTTGTATTATGCAACTCCCCTTAAATGTCCATAACTAAATGTATTCATTGAGGACATCTAGGCCTATTTATATTGCAGAAGAGTCTCACAAAATAAAAATAAAGCCACAATAAATCACTTTAATGGGTGATATTTTCAAGAGTGTCTCTAGAATAAGACATCATTTATTGGCACATTATAGGTGCCTACAAGTATTCTATTGCTATACTATGGAACTTGAAGGAAAAGCAGCTGAAAAAGTTTAATACAATGATGATGTGAGAATTGAAGGGAAAGGATTAAAAATTAGAGTACCTTTCCCTACCATGGGAGCTACAACATAGTCTCTTGGACTTTGAGATAACCTGTTAGTGGGTAGCTCTGGGTTGATGTGTGAGGGGTTCTGGTAATATAGAAAAGCTCCTTATGTGGTTAAATTTGTAGGCTAAGAATCATATAAAAAACAGGTACTTTAGAAATACCTTGAATCTCAAGTCTCAAAGACTATTTTCCAAGTCCAGCATTCCACCTGTTGTTTTTGCACCATACTCAGGGTTTCATCTCCTTCCTGATGCTCCCTCCTCTGGACCACATAAACCATATACTCTCAGGTGGGTCACTGCTTTGGTAGTGCTCTCTTCCTTTTCAAAATGCTGGCTTCTCTTTGGTATAAAACCACAATTAGGTAGCTATGGAAGACAAAAAGAGGCATCATCTTAGATAAAATTCTTCTTTCAACCCTAAAACAAACATTCCTAAGGATGAAATAAAGAGCTTTGCTTGAAGTAGGAAAAAAGGAAGACATATGTATAAATACTTTAAACTATTTATATTGTTACCCTAGTGTAGTTAGATATGAGTTAAGGGAAATGGTAGGCTCAAGAGTATTTACCATATATCCAGGTTGTGAGTCTGGTTGAATGGCTGGGCTTCTACATTAAGATGAGGAGTTATAGCTATGAACCTGTATTTGGAAACAATGATCAATTTTATTTTGTATATGTTCAATTTGAGATGATGGACAGCTAAAAGGAGATGACAAGATGGCAGCTCTGTAATTGTGTATGGGGCTCTGGAACAAACTCTGGACTAGAGATAAATTTGTGTCAAGTTTGTATAATGGTGATGGAGATGCCAATGAAAGTTTTGGTGAGTAGGTGAGATTATGTAGAGAGATAGCATAAAGTGAAGAATAATTTAAAGCTTCTGTAAAAAGGGATAAGGATAACATGACAAAAATGATGAGTGCAGTCAGGCCAGTGTGGCTAAGTGGTTGAGCATCAACCTATGAACCACAGGTTGCAGACTTGATCACCAGTAGGGGGCATGCAGGAGGCAGCTGATCGATGATTCTCTCATTCTTGATGTTTCTATTGCTCTCTTCCTCTCAAAAATTAATTAAGAAATTATTAAAAAGATAGGAGTGCAAGAAATTAGAAGGAAAATGAGAAGAGTATGATATCAGAAAAACTAAAGAGATAATGTTTCAAGAAGAAAATGGACACTAGCACCAATTATTCTTCATAAATCAAGTAAGGAGATAACTCTAACCCATTTTAACTCACTGGGCTACTTTTCAGGGATATTTGTTAGTTTCCTAAACATGCCACCATCTCTTCCTTCTCTGAGTTTCACACTGCTGGCTGCTCAGTATGCCAGAAGTGAACTTTCTTTCCTTATCACTGGACTAGTCATTTTTCAGTCTTCAAAGTTTTACCTTAAAAGTTACTTTTTCGAGCTGGATCCAAGATGGCGGCATAGGTAAACACCTATGCTGCTGCCTCGCACAACAATTTCAAAACTACAACTAAAAGACAGAATGGACATCACCCAGAACCACAGGAAAGCTGGCTGAGTGGAAGTTCTACAGCTACAAGGAAAGAGAGGGGCTCACAGAAACCCAGAGGAGCTGCAAAAAGCCGAGATACGGAGACGCGCGCGCTGAGAGAGCGGGTGCCGGAGTACCTGCCTGGCTTTCTCTGGCTGGAGGGAAACGGAGACTCTCAAAGGCATTGAACCCCTTATCCTACGACACTAAACCCCAGACCCAGTCAAACTCATATGGGGGGAGTTTGGACTGTGAAAAGGGAGAAGTGCACGGAAATTTAGGGGAGTCGCAAAAGATCAGAGGTATGGTTGCGCACGGCACCACGCGGAGGACAGATTGCTGATTGTGCCGCTGGCTTTTTCGAGTGGGCGGGAGCAGACCCTCCCAACAGTGCCACTTCTGGGTCCACTAAGCCCCTGTTTAGGGCGAAACCCTGGGCTCCTAGACTCGTGTGGTCCTGGTGTGCAGGGGAGCCGGAAAGGCAGTGGTTAGAGGCACTGCGGGCGCGCGCACAAGGACCGCTCCAGCCATTACCCAGTCACGTGAGACTCAGAGGCCGTGGAGGGCGGGGCCGACTGGAAGGCAAGGCAGTCCCTTAAGCCCTGAGACTCCACCCCTCCTAAGCTCAACAGAGGCTTCTACGGCTGAATCCAGCACAGAAGTTTCCCAGGCATAGTGAAAATGCCGAGACGAGGGAAGGGATTACAAGCAAAAGAAATGGAAAAAAAAAAAACGACTGGATATAGAGTTCAAAACCACGCTTATAAGGTTTTTCAAGAATATGCTAGAAAAGATGGATAAATTTAGTGAGACCCAAGAGGAGATGAAAAAGGTCCAACTAGAAATTAAACATACACTGACTGAAATAAAAACTATTATACAGAGTCCTAACAGCAGACTAGAGAAAGGCAAGGATCAAGTCAAAAATTTGAAATATAAAGAAGCAGAAAACATTCAACTGGAAAAGCAAGAAGAGAAAAGAATCCAAAAATGTGAAGATAATGTAAGGAGCCTCTGGGACAGCTTCAAGCGTACCAACATCAGAATTGTGGGGGTGCCAGAAGAAGAGAGAGAGCAAGATACTGAAAACCTATTTAAGGAAATAATGACTGAAAACTTCCCACATTTGGTAAAAGAAATAGACTTACAAGTCCAGGAAGCACACAGAACCCCAAATAAAAGGAATCCAAAGAGGACCACACCAAGACACATCATAATTAAAATACCAAGAGCAAAAGACAAAGAGAGAATAT
>JAAGEH010000393.1:45272125-45296788 GCA_011751065.1 Lasiurus cinereus
ATATGATTTTTGTCCAGTCTTTCCCTGTATACCCCTCACCCCTTTCCCCCTGAGAATTATCAGTCCACTCCCTTTCTGTGCTCCAAACTCTATTATACTCACCAGTTTATTCTGTTGATAAAATTTTTAATTCACTTAATTTTTAGATTCACTTGTTGATAGATATGTTATTTGTTGTTCATAATTTATTATCTTTTATCTTTTTCTTCTTCCTCTTTTAAAAGAGTACCTTTCAGTATTTCATATAATACTGGTTTGGAGTTGATGAATTTCTTTAGCTTTTTCTTTTTTTTATTACAAATTAATTAAATCTTTATTATTCAGATTATTACATTTGTTTCTCTTTTTTCCCCTGCATAGCTCCCCTCCACCCAGCTCCCATCCCTTTCTCTGCCCTTACCTCCCTCCCATTGATCTCATCCATAGGTGTATGATTTTTGTCCAGTCTCTCCCTATACACCCCTCACTCCTTCCTCGTGAGAATTATCAGTCCACTCCCTTCCTGTGCTCCTGATTCTATTATATTCACCAGTTTATTCTGTTGATCAAATTTTTAATTCACTTAATTTTTAGATTCACTTGTTGATAGATATGTATTTGTTGTTCATAATTTTTTTATCTTTTATCTTTTTCATCTTCCTCTTCTAAAAGAGTACCTTTCAGCATTTCATATAATACTGGTTTGGAGTTGATGAACTCCTTTAGCTTTTTCTTATCTGTGAAGGTCTTTATCTGCCCTTCAATTCTGAATGATAGCTTTGCGGGATAGATTATTCTTGGTTGTAGGTTCTTGCTATTCATAACGTTGAATATTTCTTGCTACTCCAGTCTGGCCTGAATCGTTTCTGTTGAGAAATCAGCTGACAGTCGTATGGGTGCTCCCTTTTAGGTAATAAACTGTTTTTCTCTTGCTGCTTTTAATATTCTCTCTTTCTCTTTTGCTCTTGGCATTTTAATTATGATGTGTCTTGGTGTATTCCTCTTTGGATTCCTTTTCTTTGGGGTTCTGTGTGCTTCCTGGACTTGTAAGTCTATTTCTTTTACCAGATGTGGGTAGTTTTCAGTCATTATTTCTTTAAAAAGGTTTTCAGTATCTTGCTCTCTCTCTTCTTCTGGCACCCCCACAATTCTGATGTTGGTACGCTGAAAGCTGTCCCAGAGTCTCCTTACATTATGTTCACATTTTTGGATTCTTTTCTCTTCTTGCTTTTCCAGTTGAATGTTGTCTTCTTCTTTATATTTCAAATTTTTTACTTGATTCTTACCTTTCTCTAGTCTGCTGTTAGGACTCTGTATAATATTTTTTATTTCAGTCAGTGTATGTTTAATTTCTATTTGGTCCTTTATCATCTTTAGTAGGACCTTTTCCATCTCTAGTTGGCTCTTTTGTATTGCTAGTTGGTCCTTTTTCATCTCCTCTTGGGTCTCACTAAATTTATCGAATTTTTCTAGCATATTCTTGAAAAACCTTATAAGCGTGGTTTTGAACTCTATATCCAGTCGTTTTTTTTCTCCATTTCTTTTGTTTGTGATCCCTTCCCTTGTTTCGGCATTTCACTCTGCCAGGGAAACTTCTGTGTTGTTATGATACCAGATGCAAAACCGAAGAAGCCTCTGTTGAGCTTGGGAGGAGTGGAGTCTCAGGGCTTAAGGGACCGCCTTGCCTTCCAGTCGGCCCTGCCCTCCACGGCCCCTGAGTCTCACGTGACTGGGTAATGGCTGGAGCGGTCCTTGTGTGCATGCGCACCCGCAGTGTCTCTAACCGTTGCCTTTCCAGCTCCCCTGAGCACTAGGACCACACGAGTCTAGGTCCTCAGAGTTTCGCCCGAAACAGGGGCTTAGTGGAGTCAGAAGTGGCACAGTTCGGAGGGTCTGTCTCCCGCCCACTCGCAAAAGCCAGCAGCACAATCAGCAATCTGTCCTCCGCGCAGCACTGTGCGCGTGCGCGACCGGACCTGATCTTCTGCGACTCCCCTAAATTTCCGTGCACCTCTCCCTTTTCACAGTCCAAACTCCCCCCGTATGAGTTTCACTGGGTCTGGGGTTTAGTGTCGTAGGATAAGGGGTTCAATGCCTTTGAGAGTCTCTGTTTCCCTCCCGCCAGAGAAAGCCAGCCAGGTACTCCGGCACCCACTCTCTCAGCGCGCGTCTCAGTACCTCGGCTTTTTGCAGCTCCTCTGGGTCTCCGTGAGCCCCTCTCTTTCCTTCTAGCTGTAGAATTTACACTCTGCCAGCTTTCCTGTGGTTCTGGATGATGTCCGTTCTGTCTTTTAGTTGTAGTTTTGAAATTGTTGTGCGAGGCAGCAGTGTAGGTGTTTACCTATGCCCTCGTTAGCTTTTTCTTAACTGTGAAGCTCTTTATCTGCCCTTCAATTCTGAATGATTGCTTTGATGGATAGAGTATTCTTGGTTGTAGGTTCTTGCTATTCATCACATTGAATATGTCTTGGCACTCCCATCTGGCCTGCATCATTTCTGTTGAGAAATCAGCTGACAGTCGTATGGGTGCTCTCTTGTAGGTAAGGAACTGTTTTTCTCTTGCTGCTTTTAATATTCTCCCTTTGTCTTTTGCTCTTCGTATTTTAATTATGAAGTGTCTTGGTATAGTCTTCTTTGGATTCCTTTTATATGGGGTTCTGTGTGCTTCCTGGACTTGTAAGTCTATTTCTTTTACCAGATGTGGGAAGTTTTCAGTCATTATTTATTTAAACAGGTGTTCAGTATCTTGCTCTCTCTCTTCCTCTGGTACCCTCACAATTCTGATGTTGGTATGCTTGAAGCTGTCCCAGAGGCTCCTTATGTTATTTTCACATTTTTGGATTCTTTTCTCTTCTAGCTTTTCCAGTTGAGTGTTTGTTTTCTGATTCTTTATATTTCAAATTTTGACTTGATTCTTGCCTTCCTCTAGTCTGCTGTTAGGTCTCTGAATAATATTTTTTATTTCAGTCAGTGTATGTTTAATTTCTAGTTGGTCCTTTTCCATCTCTAGTTGGATCTTTTTCATCTCTAGTTGGTTCTTTTTCATCTCCTCTTGGGACTCGCTAACTTTATCCAACTTTTCTAGGATATTCTTGAAAAACCTTATAAGCGTGGTTTTGAACTCTATATTTAGTCATTTGTTTGCCTCCATTTCTTTTGTTTGTGATCCCTTCCCTTGTCTGGGCATTTTTACTATGTGGGGAGAACTTCTGTGTTGGATTCAGCCTTATGATACCATACTTCCAAAACTGCAAAAGCCTCTCTGTTGAGCTTGGAATGGGTGGAGTCTCAGGGCTTAAAGGACTGCCTTGCCTTCCAGTCGGCCCCGCCTCCACGGCTCCTGAGTCTCACGTGAGTGGGTAATCGTTAGAGCGGTCCCTGTGCATGCACATGCCTTCACAGTGCCTCTAGATTGCTACCCCTCTGGCTCCCCTGTGCTCTGGGACCATATGAGTCAGGGTCCCCAGGGTTTCGCCAGAAACTGAGGTTTAGTGGAGTTAGAAGTGGCACAGTTGGGAGGGTTTGTCTCCCTCCCATTCTTTAAAGCCAGTGGCACAATCAGCAGTCAGTCTTGTGCGCAAAGTGCCATGCGTGTCACCAGCTTCTGATCTTTTGTATTCCCCTAAATTTCCGGGCACTTCTCCCTTTTCACAGTCCAAACTCTCCCTCTATGAGTTTCGGCTTGATCTGGGGTTTAGTGTCGTAGGATAAGGGATTCAATGCTGTTGAGAGTCTCCGTCTCCCTCCCACCAGAGAAAGCCAGCCAGCTTCTCTGGCACCAGCTCTCTCCACGTGCACATCTCTGTACCTCAGCTTTTTTGCAGCTCCTCGGGGTCTCTGTGAGCCCCTCTCTTTCCTTCTAGTTGTAGAACTTCCACTCTGCCAGCTTTCCTGTGGTTCTGGATGATGTCCGATCTCTCTTTTAGTTGTAGTTTTGAAACTGTTGTGTGAGGCAGCAGTGTAGGTGTTTACCTATGCCACCATCTTGGATTCTCCATAAATCCCTTTTAATGTTCACAAATCTCATGCACCAGGCCACTGAGAGATATGTATATCCTATTTAATAAAGACTAATATGCAAATTGACTGTACCTCCACTATACCAACTAGCCATGCACATGAGCCAATCAGAGAGAGTATGCAAATTAACCCAACCAAGATGGCTATGGCCACAGAGAGAACAGGAGGGAGGCTTCGGTTGCCCCTGGCGATGGAGGAAGCCAAGCTTTCCGCAAACCCTGGCTGGCCCAGGCCTATGCTTAAGGCAACAATATTTCAATGGCTGTGCCAGCAGAAGGCTTGGTTCCATTCCATGATACAAAGTTTCAATTGTAGAAGAGAAATAAATCCCAGATACCAGGGCTTCTGCTTGGGCTTCAGGGGGGCGTGGTTAGCCTGCAAACCACCACAGACCCTCGCCCAGGCCACCCCACGCCCCCAAGGGAACACTCACCCTGATCCAGGACACCTTTCAGGGCAACTAGCTGGCACCCACCTGTGCACCAGGTCTCTATCCTATCTAATAAAAGAGTAATATGCAGATTGACCATCACTCCAGAAAACAAGATGACTGCCTCCATGTGGTCAAATGATCCTGCCCCCATGTGGACACAAGATGACCAGCACAAGATGGCCAGCAGGCGAGGGCAGTTGGCAGGGACCAGGCCTGCAAGAGAGGGCAGTTGGGGGTGATCAAGCCTTCAGGGGAGGGAAGTTATGGGTTACCAGGCCAGCAGAAGAGGGAAGTTAGGGGTGACCGTGCCTGCAGGGAAGGGCAGTTTGGAGAGATCCACGCCTGCAGGGCGGGTAGTTAAGGGTGACCAGGCCCACAGGGGAGGACAGTTAGAGGCAAACAGGCTGGCAGGGGAGCAGTTAGGCATTAATTAGGCTGGCAGGGAAGTGGTTAAGGGGTGATCAAGGTGGTAGGCAGGAGTGGTTAGGGGAAATCAGGAAAACAGGCAGGTGAGCAGTTGGGAGCCAGCAGTTCTGGATTGTGAGAAGTATGTCTGACTGAGTACCTGTTTAAGCCCCATCTTATTTAGATCAAACCTAAATGGGCAGTCGGACATTCTTCAAAGTATCCCAGATTGGAGAGGGAGCAGACTGGGTTGAAGGACACTCCCCACCCCCATTCCACCCCGTGCACAAATTTCATGCACTCAGCTTCTCGTGTGTGTGTGTGTGTGTGTGTGTGTGTGTGTATATATATATATATATATATATATATATATATATATATATTTAACATATATAGTAATTTACTTAGCTATATTTGCTATTAAATGGTACCAAACTAGGCAAATTTTATAAAAGATATTTAATGGTTAAGTTCTATTGATGCTTTGGCTTTCTTTATTGTTTCTTCTCTCCCTGTTCCTCTGCATCCCCAAACTAATGGTCTCTTGGATGACTCAATATTTTATTCTGTAAATGAAATGGCAGTATTTTTCTGCCAAAAATGTAGTCAGTGGGCTCATTGTGGATTAAGTAGCTTTCAAATTCCAAGATTAATTAAGAATGTAGTCAGTAATCAGTTTCATTCCTCCCAGCAGTGTCAGCTTCTATCTCCACAGAGGCCCAAATCCTACTAAATGAATACTCTCTTCTCTCATTGCCTTTATAGATTCATGACATAGCCCATCCTTATCTAGAGCAGTGCTATCATATAGAAATATAATGCAAGCCATATAGGAAATTTTAAATATCCTAATTGTCACCTTAAAAAGTAAAAACAGACATAGGTGATATTCATTTAAACAATATATTTTATTGAACCCAATATAGCCAAAAAAGCATAATTTCAGCCTGTCATCAATATAAACAATTACTAATGAGATACTTTCCCATCTTTCTTTTTTTTAAAAAAACTAAGTCTTCAGACTTCAATGTGTATTTTACCCTTCCAGTAGTACATCTCAGACCAGCCATGTTTCAGGCACTCAATAGTCATATGTGCTGATGGATCCTGTATGGTACGACACAGATTCAGAGCAGCCTCATATTCTTGGAGAACAGTATCCCATGAATTTAAGAAATTCATAAAATCTTATATCTTCAAATCATCTATATATTAAAAAAGCCAGCAACCAGAACACAGTAACAATTAGAAAGACCAGTTGCTGTGATTCCCACTGCAGCCTGTGAACTGGCCCAATCAGGGGTGAGGCCGGCTGGCTAACCTCCCAGGGCCCCTCACCCCAGCTGCCTACCTGATTGGCCTCTCCCACTCTGATTGAGGATGAAAGCCAACCTCCCACTGCTCTCCCTGCAAGCCCCCTGATTACCACCCATACCCCAATAGGGAGCGGGCAATTTCCTTCAGCCCTGAGCCCCAGTCAACCCAACCCCTGATTAGCCCCATAGGGGGCAGAGTTGGCCACCCAACCTCCTACAGCCCCTCCCCCCAGCTGGCCCTGCTCCCAATGGGCCCAACCCACCTCAATCAGCCCCAGTCCCTTCCCCCAGCCAGCCCTACCCCTGATCATCTTCTCAAACCAATAGGGGGCAGGGCCAACCAGCCAAACTCCTATATCCCCTCCCCCTGGCTGGCCCCATTCCAATGGGCCCAACCCACCCCATTGGCCCACAGCTCTTCCCCCTGGCCAGCCCCACCCCAGATGGGCCTCCACCACCCTGATCAGGGGCAGGGCCAGCTGGCCAACCACCCATGGCTGCTCCCCCAGGTCACTGGCTCCCAATTGGCCTCCACCCCATTCAGGTACATGCCCATATGTATAGGGATAAGTACCAAAAAGTGTATCACCTAATTCAATAAGAGAAAAAGAAAATAAAAACTAAATCCAAAATACCATTCATTTAAAAAAATACACTTCTTACAAAACAATAAAAGTAATAACATTATGTTATGATATGTCATCTTTCTCAGACTTTGTTAATTACTAAAAAATTGTAAATAACACATTTTGAAGTTAATAGTTATAAGGCTACATGTACTTCTATTTAAAACATTTTCCCTCACCTTAAACATTTATTCTTTCCCTCTCTTGACTTTAAACCTTCAGTCACCAATCCCTGTATTACTTCTGTTTTCCTCAAACAACAGTGTGAGCCCAGAAGATAAGGAAGACAAATTCGTAATTAAGTCTTTTGAGAAATGGATAACCACATCTGTGACAGAGAGAGAGGGAGAGATGTTGGTACAGAGTTGTTCATGTTAGTCAAAATAGATATTTTGTTTGTATTGGAATTCCCTGGTAATTACTTTTTAAATGCATATAATTGTTTTAAAGCAGTGCTACCACTCTTTCATGGAGAGAGTAATAACTGCACAGGATGCATGAAGTATCTGAGAGCCACCTAGAGCTAGCTCAAGAGATGCTTTTAGCACATGAATTCAAAGGCTGTTTCTCTAAGACCCTGAAGCAACTAATCTGTTACTCCCACTGACCAATCAAGTCAGTAGGAGAGAAGTCAGTTAAATTAATTGTTTGACTGAATGGAGTGAGTGTTCATAGGCATAATTATGGCTTCAGCTATAATGTGATTGACTGTATTCACAGGAAGATACTATGGAAAAGGGAGACAAGACACAATTGGATAGTTTAGATTTGCTAATATATTCATTAGAAGCATTTGGATAACTGGGTTAGAATGCCCATGTAGGTTTGTTTATGAAGACCCAACCTCCTACTGAAGGGTGGGAGGAAGTATCCAGGGGGCTGTGAACCTCAGTGAAATAGGAACCAAAAACCAACAAAAGAGCAGAAATGAAAATACATCAGTGCAGAGAATGAAAAGCAAACAACATGGACCAGAATAGTTTAAATTAAAGGAAAGGTTGATAGGATTGAGGTGCCTGGTAGAAAAATAACATACTTGTTTCTCCAAATTTTCTCTGCCTTCTTTCTCTTTTCATATTATTTCCTTTCCTATCTAGATTGTCCATAGGATATATAAGACAAACAATACAGATACAACCCCCAAACCAGTAATTTATGCTAGAGTGATTAATATTTCCCAAGAATTTAGTTTTACTTCTGCCCAAAACAGTTTTAGAGAGAAATTCTATAAATGTTCACATATAGATATTATATTAATAACATTTTGAATAATAAAAAAATTATATCTATCCATCTGCCTACCTTTCTCCTCAAATGTAAATATTGTTTGATAAAATAGTCACTTCAGTGGTGTTTTATTTAAGAGAAAAGAAGATAAGTCCACTTTGAATAAACTAATTCTCAGTTTTGGTTGCTTTTTCCAAATGTTAAACTTAAGGCCCACACACTTCACATCAACTATCAAACCTTCATTTCTTCTTATAGATTCTACTATCCCATTAATATATGGCTTAAATATAAACATAGTTTGTTATGATTTTCATAATTGTCAATAAGTTAATTTTGCAAATCTCATCCTAACTATATGTAGGACCTTTTAAAATCTTTCTAGACCTCAATTTCTTTACTTGTAAAATAGAGGAAATATGTACAATACAGAGTTGGAGTGAGGACTCAGTGATATTCAATAAAAAACACATACAGTTGCATGGCTATTTACTGATTTTTGGTGCTCACATGAATCTGGAACATTCTGCCCTGGAACATGCTCTAATTATTTGCCATGTATCTCATCTTCCCCACACATAAGCTCCCAGAGGGCAGAGACTATATCTCAACGGTGTGTTTGTGCTATATGCATTTTCCTAGTATAATCCCGTGGCCTGTCTCCTCTGCCTAGAATTGCTTCCTCTTACTTTGCATGTTAAACATTGCTTTTCCTTACTCCAAAATCACCTTTAGCTCCCTTTCTATGAAACTCTTGATTCTCTCAGCAACTGAGGCACTCCTTGCACTATGTCTCTATTTCACCCCATCTATACCCCCATTATATACATTAGCCATGTGATACATTGGTACAATTTTTCCATAATCTTATAAAGCTATTTAAAATATTTAATAAATTTAATAATACTAAAAAAATTAATAGCTAATATTTACACAATGCTTGCTAAGTACCAGCTACAATTCTAACTTCACAAGGTAAGTTACTTATTCCTAATACAAGTCAGTGATGTATTATTATTATTACTCCTATTGCAGAGATGAGAAAACTGCGGACTATAAAGATTAAGTGACTTACCCAAAACCACACTGTGAGTAAATAATGAAGTTCATCTCCATGGTTTGGGTTGGGAGCCTTTGTTGCCTATCTCCTCAATCTAATGTTTCTATTTTTTTAGTACTTGTTACATAATATGTTTATATAATATGTTTATATATATATATATAATTTTATAATATATTTTTATATAATATGTTTATACACACACACACACACACACACACACACACACACACATATGTTGAAAGAATAAATCAAAACAAGGAGTTATGAGTGTTTAGGCACAGCCAACTAAAAAAGAACTCTGCCCTGATATGGTGAAAAAGTCAGAAAATCATGCTCAATATATGTTTGAGGCAGGAATTGGAGACACAGCAGTTTTCATTGTGTCTTGTCAAACATGTGGGAGCATATCTAGGATGTCATCTGGTCTTTCTGCTGCTTGCTAAAATCAGTTCTGACAAATGGGCAGCTTAAGAAGGTCAAGTTGAGAGGAGCCAGGAGCCAACAGTAATACATACAGAGGAAATCTGGTTTGTTGTTTCATAATATTGAGTCTGAATTTCCAATGATTTCTGATGGTTGTGTTTATGCCTCTTCATGTACTTTACTATACAAAAGTTTTGTTTTTCCTGTTCTAGACAAAAGAAAAAAAATTGTTATAGACTATTAATCAATTGATGTGTATCATTGATCTAAAGAGTTTTACAGTATAACAAGAAAGATAGTAAAACATATGCATCAATTGAAATACAAATTAAACCTACACCTAATTTACATTATGGAGTCTGATTACAAACACAGAAATAGATCAGAGGAGAGATGAGTCTTCTAGGAGAGATAGTTTAAAATTGTCCCTTAAGAATGTGTCATGCTGGGTCAGAGAAAAGGTTGGTGGGGAGAGGTGAGAAGGAAATAGTGGCAAGGTTGCTTGACAGGTTTCTGAAAGGAAGTAAAAACACTTATGAAGGCAGAATTCTATTAATCGAGGGTCACAGGTATTTGAGTCTGTGTTTGATAGTCAGTAGGCAGACTGTTTTCATGATATATTTCACAGGTGTTTCTCAGAGAGAGTTGCAAAGAAGTTGTCTATCACCTTCGATGCTAATTATAATAAGAATTCTGCATAAGGCTCATATTTTGAACCCAAGTCACTACATATGTATTTCCTTTCCATCACTTTGAAATGCTTCATTTCCTTTCTCTTACGCTCAGACTTTTTAAAGCAGTTATTAAATGAATACAGATGGTGCAGGTAGGTTCCTGAGTACTTGTGAACTAGATGGCAATTTTAAAATCTTCTTACAATCCAGCCAGTGAAGGGAAAGGAGGGAAACAGTGATCAATAGTGACATAATTTTACAGAGGACTAACTAAGAAAAAATAGACTAGACATACAAAGACATTTCTTGATGACCAGGGAAATTAGACACTGAAATAGGTATCAGTGCAGCTAGTGGAATCTCTATTCTGGGAACTCATTGAATACACCATATGCTCCAAGGAGTTCATTCACTGAGCTGCTGGGAACAGGTGGTAGACCTCTTGGAAGCTAAGCATCTGTGGTATGACCAGATTTCACATACTGGCTGAGAGAAGGTTCATCATTTTACTTAGTACAGATACTCACATATTCTGATTAAGTAGCAAAAACTATGCCTGATTGTTTCATTTTAAATGGAGCTAACTATCCTATCTAATAAAAGAGCAATATGCAAATTGACCATCACTCCAAAACACAAGATGGTTGCCCCAATGTGGACACAACATGGCCACCATAAGATAGCCAGCAGGGGAGTGCAGTTGAGAGGAACCAGACCTCCAAGGGAGGGCAGTTGAGGGCAATCAAGCCTTCAGGGGAGGGCAGTTGGGAGAGATCCAGGCCTGCAGGGGAGAGCAGTTGGGGAAGACCAGGCCTGCAAGGAAAGGCAATTAGAAGTGACCAGGCCTGCAGGGGAGGGTAGTTAGGGCCAAACAGATTGGCAGGGGACCAGTTAGGTATCAATCAGGCTGGCAGGGAAGTGGTTAAGGGGTGATTATGTTGGCAGGCAGAAGCAGTTAGGGGCAATCAGGAAGGCAGGCAGGCAAGCAGTCCTGGACTGTGAGAGTGATGTCTGACTACCTGTTTAGGCCCGATCCTACCAGGTAGTCAGACATCCCTCAAGGAGTCCCAGATTGGAAAAGGTGCAGGCTGGGCTGAGGGACACCCCACACATACCTGTGAATGAATTTTGTGCATCAGGCCTCTAGTTATATATAAATATAAATTCATATATCCTAATATATAAAAACCTTGGGTCATAATGACCAGTAACAACCAGAGGCTGACCAACCAGAAGTCAATACTGGTCCAACCCCCAAGCAAGTGGTAAGGGGCAATAAGACAAGCAATCAGGTAGGCAGGCAGAGGGGTTAGTGGTGATCAGGTAGGCAGACAAGCAGTTAGGGGATATCAGGTAGGCAGACTAGTGGTTATGGATGATAAGGTAGGCAGACAAGCACTTAAGGAAGATCAGGTAGGCAGACAGTCCCTTGCAAGGCTGGCCCTTCCCCCAAGTAAATGTTTAGGGAAAATCAGGCAGACAGGTAGGTAGAAGGTTTAGGGGTGATCAGGTAGGCAGATAGCCCCTCACTGGGCTGGCCCCACCTCCAAGCAAGTTGATAGGACTAATCAGCCAGGCAGGCAGAGTGGTTAAAGGTGATCAGGTAGGCAGACCAGTGGTTAGGGGTGATCACGTAGGCAAGCAAGTGGTTAGTGGAGATCAGGTAGGCAGACGGCCCTGCCCCTAAGCAAATGATTAGGGGCAATCAGGCAGTCATGGAGAATAGTTAGGAGTAATCAGGTAGGCAGACCAGCAATTAGGGACGATTAGGTAGGCAAAAGGACTCTGCAGGCTGGCCTCGCCAACCAACAAAAAAAGAGGGAGGCCCAGGCCAGCCAAGCCATTCCACCCCAGTCTGTTGCATACAGAGACCGGCCACTAGCAGCAGGGGAGGGGTGGCAACACTGCACAGATGGCAAGCAGTGGCAGCAGTGGGGGTGGGACCAGCTGCCTGGGGAAGGAAAGCCCCAATAGGCCCTGATCTCAGGTCAGGGCTAGGAATCCTACCCGAGGGATCCGGGATTGTGAGAGGGTGCCGGCCAGGGTGCCCCCCCAAGTGCACTAATTTTTGTGCACTGGGCCTCTAGTAGATATAATAAAATTGTAAGTACACACACACACACACACACACATTATTTTGAATGAACAAAGTAATATTTATAATACACTAAATATTAATTTACTTAGATAATTTATCATAAAGCACAATTTCAGACACCTTCATCCTTGGTGTGTGTGTTTGAAAAGACTGAATAAGTATTTAACATCTACCAAGCTCTCGGAACTGATAAAAAAAAATATATATATATATATATGACATAGATCCTGCTTTAAACAGTATTTTAAATGTTGAAATGTGTGTAGATAAAAATGTTTAAATGTAAGTAGTTATATTTTGGTTCAACCTCATAAAACCTAATGACGGGATGAAGGGGAAGTAAGACAAACACACCCAGAGCACTTAGTTCATTCGTTATAGAAGAGAGCACATGATTGAGCATTCTGTTGAGTATTAGAGACAAGAGTGCTCAGAATTTGGAGAAGGAAGAGATCAATGTGGTCTCTAACATTCTAGGTAATGAATGCTCATTGATCTAAATTGATTCAAATTGTTTTTCCAGTTCTGCTAAAGAAACAAATCTCTCTTTCCTCTTTGGGTCACTATCTCTCTCAGCTCAATGAGGGTTATCTAGATCCCAAAGTGAGTAAATAACGTGGCACTTGATTGAGTGAATTCTTCAACAAAGTAGTTCCATGACTAAATACCCAGAAGAATATGAAAAGAAAAATAAGGTCTGTCTGATCTCTTCCCTAGAAGATCTTACAATTCTGTTTATTAAGTAAGACTGAATATATGGGTCTAAGTAAAGAAATATTTAAATACTATTGAGCAGTGTAAGTCAGAGAGTGATGCTGGAGTTTAGTGGGAGAGAAATCATTGTGGATTAACATGATTAGGGAAGGTTTCCCAGAAGTTTGTCTTATCTGGGTTTTGAAGAATGAACATAGTTTAATTGATACATTGCAGGCAGCAGTGCCCTTGATAACTGAATGACCACAAATCTGACAATTACCCTCTTCTTGAAATAAGTAGCACATTTTCAAATTCTCATTATTTTTGAAAAAGGTTGATGTAGTTGTACCATTTTTTTTCCTATACAGATTTCTATGAAATATTCATTTATCCAGCTGTGCTGCAATAAAAATTTAGTCTAAGTTCAGTCACACTTTTTAGTGAACTTAAATTTTTTGCAGTGCTGTGTGAACATAAAAGTTCAGGTTCTAGAGAATTAGTCTTTGATGGTATTTTAAAAGTAATGGTATAGGATTCTGAATAAAGGTTTGTAGTCAGTAATGAAGAAGTATATTAGGGACTACTAAAAACCAATTATGAAACAGCAAAGGAAAATTGGACAACTGATTAGACCAGGGGTCATGAAGCTACAGGTATCCATTCAGGGCTCAAGACTGATACTGAGAATCTGGTTAAATCATTAGTGACTATTATTTCAAAGGGAATCTATAATTACCTATGTCTCACTGAGGTTGGTCAGCACTCCACTGAGACTTAAATATTCAATTACATGAAGGAACAGAACTCCAATTAAAAAACAAAACCACGATCTAATCAAACAAGAATTTCAAAAATTGGAACGTTGGTGAGAGTTGAGTCCATATTCCCTATTGAGAAAAGCCAGGAATCGATGCCGGTTGTGTGTCTCAAGTAAGTTTTTTGCTACTGGCTCCTCAAGGGCATTCCACTTACCTGGGTTTTACCAATAACCCTGTAAGCCAGTTACATTTCAAATTCTAAGTGTGTATATCGTAATTGCTTTCAATTTTACTTTTCTGTACCTTCCCCATGTTCTTTCCAACCATGCAGATTTCTTTACAAACGTGTGTTATTTGCAAGCAGTAACAAAGACAAGGGCCCACAGAATGCATCTCTAATCGTGATTTTTTTTTTGTTAAGTTTCTGTACCAAATAGTCACCCCATGGTGCACACATATTGTTTATTATATATCCTTGCATATTTTAAATTAGTGCACATCCCCATGAATGTTTCTAGACACAGTTTCCTATTCATTTCAAAGTAGATGTAATTTAGAAACACAGAACTTTATTAAAGGAGTAGAATATTAAGATTTTCCCCATTTTTTAAAATATATTTTTTTATTCATTTCAGAGAGGAAGGGAGAGGGAGAGAGAGAAACATCAGTTATGAGAGGGAATCATTGTTTGGCTGCTTTCTGCACGCCCCCATGGGCACTGAGCTTGTAACCCGGGCATATGTCCCTGACCAGACTCGAACACGGCACCCTTCAGTCTGCAGGCCACACTCTATCCACTGAGCCAAATTGACCAAGGCCCCATTTTTTAAGGATGAGGAAAATATGCTTTAAAAATGGTCTGGGTTTAACAACCTATATGTTATAATTAAAGGGCCCCAGGAATAGAAGTCAAAGCAAGACCCTGCAGGCATACTGTCTGAGGTTGTCTGCAGCCCCTCCACTTATTAGCTGTGCCTCCAGCTAGTTATTTAACCTCTATGTGATTTTGTCTTTTTATCCATAAAATCACATGGTGCTTAAAATAAGAAAATAGAAATAAAATACCTAGATTTTCTTAAAGCTTGGAATAAATACTGAAAGTTAAGTTATTGCTGTCATTCAAAGTGCTGCTACTGTGTTTAGCAACTCCTAGTTGCTGAATATTAGTCTTCAATGTGCATTCAGAGTGGAGGGGCTGGGGGATGAGGTTTTGGAAACTGAAAAAGTGACAAGGATTAGAAAATCTTTTGAGAGAGTTAGATATCGATAAACAAAAATGATTTGTTCCAATACAGTTTATATCCTTCAGCATCCTTTGGGACCAAGGCTATGAAAGTGCAGGCAGGTAATTATTAATAATATTTCAGTTGTATAGTGCTTTGAACTATTTTTCCCAAGGAACCTGTTCAATTTTCCAAATGAAAAGTTATGAAGAACCAGGTTAGCATGGCTCAGTGGTTGAACGTTGACCTATGAACCAAGAGGTCACAGCTCCATTCCAGTCAGGGCACATACCTTGGTTTCAAGCTCCATCCCCAATGAGGGGCATGCAAGAGGCAGCTGATCAATGATTCTCTCTCATCAATTATTTTTATATCTCTCTCTCCCTCTCCCTTCCTCTCTGAAATCAATAAAAATATATATATTTTAAAAAATGTTATGAAGAAATAATAGAGTATACAATATTTGCTTCATATTTATTTAGTGTTATAATGTAGTTCTAAATATATTACTTCCTTTGCATCTAGCAGGTGATATTAAATAGGGTAATACATGAGGGAATACCTAGCACAGTGCTAGTTACTAAGTTCATCCTTACCGTGCTGAGTTTTCTACATCTCTTTCTAGATAAAAGTCAGAGCCCAGAGCTACACAAGAGGCACTGCACTTCAAAAGGCTTTTGTGTATGGAGGAAGGATAGCATCTCCCAATCTGGGGTCTTGTAGACATTCTACCTGTGTGGATGGGTGCCACAGGTTTATATTTTTCATTAAGAAACTGAAGTTTAGCCGATACTGGTTTGGCTCAGTGGATGGAGCATCGGCCTGTGGACTGAAGGGTCTCAGGTTCGATTCCGGTCAAGGGCATGTACCTTGGTTGTAGACACATCCCCAGTGGGGGGTGTGCAGGAGGCAGCTGATTGATGTTTCTCTTTCATTGAGTTTCTAACTCTCTATCCCTCTCCCTTTCTTTCTGTAAAAATAATCAATAATATATATACACTGTATATCTATAAAATAACTTTTAAAGAACTGAAGTTTAAATTTTATTCTATAAAAAAAGTCTCATATGATTTTTTTCCAAAAGAAATCCCAAACTGAATTAGAAATGTATACAGATACCTTATTATATTTTGTTATTTTGCAAGTGAAGTAACCATGGTCCAGAATAATTAGAGAGACCCAATAGAGTTGAAAGCTGTTGTCAAGAGGCACATGCCCTTCATTAGTTATGTGTGTATTCAAACTATTCTCATTAATTTTTATGAATTAAAGTAATTATCTACTCTTAAAAATATACTGTAAAGCCCTGGCTAGTTTTGAACACTGGATAGAGCGTCAGCCTAGTGACTGAAGGATCTCAGGTTTGATTACAGTCAAGGGCATGTAGCTTGGTTGCAGGCACATCCCCAGTATGGGGCATGCAGGAAGCAGCTAATCAATGTTTCTCTCTCATTGATGTTTTTAACTCTCTAACCCTCTCCCTTCCTCTCTGTAAAAAATTAATAAAATATATTTCATTAATATATATATATATATGTATACACACACACACACACACACACACACACACACATACACACACACACTGTATATCTGTGGGTATGAAATTGTGAAATCCCTGGACCTGTGGATATAAACAACAAACAGTTATGTAGTAACCCAACATAATTCTCAGTGCCACTATCTGTGAATGAAAACAATATTTTAACAATGTATTTTTATTTTATTTTATTGTTGACAATATTACAGATGTCCTCCAATTTCCTCTCCCCCTTCAGCTTCCTCCTCCCAGCTCCTGCCCACCTCAGAGCCTTCACTATTTCTATGTCCATTGGTTATGCATATAGGTATAGCGTTCTTTGGTTAATCTCTTCCTGTCTCCCCTCATTCCCTATAAGTCAGTCTGTCCCATGTCTCCATGCTTCTGGACCTATTTTGTTCATCAGTTTAATATGTTCATTAGATTCTATATATAAGTGAGATCAAATTCTAAAGATGTATTCTTAATTGTTATCAACAACAAATACAAATGTTTTTTAGGTTCTGAATATATTAGAAAAGTTGTATTGTATGCCTTCACTTTGGTTGGTGGACATACAGTGCAATATGCATCATGTATCATAGAAATGTACACTTGAAACCTACATAATCTTATTAACCAAAGTACCCAATAAATTTAATTAAAAATTTTAGAAGTAAAATTATTTTTAATTAACAATAATCTTTTTAATGTATTTACAGATTCAAAACACATATTTTCTTATAGTCCTTCTACCATAAGATGTATCATAATCATGTCTTTTTTTCATCATAATATAGGCTGAATTCCCAATTCTTGAAAAGTGTTCATACATTCATTTATCTGGTTCACATTCTTTGACTCTTCACCTTATACAGGCACAGTCTTTCTTGAAAATGTTTAGTCATTCAGGTCAGAACCTTATTTCAGTAAAGTTATTTCACAGAATAAATTTGTTCACTGCTGTCTTCTAGAGAGTATTTGCCAGTAATATCAGGTCTTATCAAGTTAGTGCCTAAACTTTCATATCAGTACACCAGTGTATCTGATAGCAGGTAATAAGGGGATGACCTTGTTCTGCTAAGATTTCCTGAGGTGCCTATGCTGAAATAAACCGTAGCCTTGGAGACACATTTCCTTTAGGTAAAAACAAAACAAAACAAAACAAAAAACCCAACCTAGAAACAGATCTAAATCTTTGGAGGCTTGAAAGGAAACTAACTTGAAAATAGAGGTCAAAGAGTAGATGAAATATCATGAAAAGACCAGACAGAGTGGCAAAGGTGAAGTACACCTGTGATTCCTTAAGACCTGACCTATGGCTAGGTAGATTGTTGAGGCCTGGGTATTTAACACAGCTATACGAAGTTGAGGGCCATTTTCAAGCAATGTCTGTCACAAGATTTTACTATAAAGTTGAAATTTAGAATTGCAGGGGAAATCAAGCTATTACTACATTGAACAATTGCTGAAATCCTGCTTCTACACAAAAAGCAAAGATGTGTTGTTAATCATATATCCTATTTATTCTACAAAGATTTATGATGAAGTAATAGTTCTCAACAGTTACCATGTATGAGAATCCAAGAACTTGGTAACTACAGATTTCTGAGCCCCATTCTGAGATTCTCTGACTCAGTAGGTCTGGGGAAATAGGGAATTTGGCTTCCTAGTAAGTTCACAGGCAATGCTGACTCTGCTGGTTCGGGGAGGACACTGAGAAATGCCAAAGTAAAGTGACAGACAGATTTCACTGAAGATTGATTTCACAAGAGTGGTGAGAGTGGACATCCTTGTCTTGTTCCTGATTTTAGAGGAAAAGCTTTCAGTTTTTCACCATAGAGTATGATATTGACTGAGGGTTTGTCATATATGGCCTTTATTATGTTGAGGTATTTTCCTTCTATACCTATTTTATTGAGTGTTGTAATCACAAATGGATGTTGTATCTCATCAAATGCTTTTTTTTGTACCTATTGATGAGACCATATGCTTTTTATCTTTTGTTTTGTTAATGTTCTTTATTACATTGTTTGACTTGTTTATGTCAAACCATACTTTTGCCCCTGGAAAGAACTTCACTTGATTGTGATGAATTATTTCTTAATGTGTTGTTATACTTGATGTGCTGGTATCTTGTTTAGGATTTTTGCATCTGTATACACCAGATATATTGGTCTTTAGTTTTCTTTTTTGTGTGCTATCTTTGCCAGGTTTTGGTATCAGGATTATGTTGATTTAATAAAATGTGTTAGTATTTCATCTTCATTAATATTTTGGAAAAGTTTGAGAAGAATAAGTATTAAGCCTTCTTAAATGTTTAGTAGTATTCACTAGTGAAGCCATCTCATCCCGGACTTTTATTTTTTAAGAGGTTTTTGATGCTTGCTTTAATTTTTTCACTGTTTATCAGTCTATTTCAATTTTCTATTTCTTTATAATTTAGTTCTTTATAATTTTCTATTTCTAGAAAATTATCTATTTCTTCTAGTTTATTGGATTATAATCTTTGATAGCATTCTAGTAGGACCCTTGGCATATCTGTGGTGTCTTTTGTAACTTCTCTTTCATTTCTGATTTTGTTTATGAGTCTTTTCTCTTTTTTCCTTAGTGAGACTAGTAGGAAATTGACAACTTTATTAGTTTTTCAAAGAATGAGCTCTTTGTTGTATTATTATTTTTTATATAATGGAAGTTAGTAAAAGGGGCAAATAAATGATGACAAGATGGTTGGACTTTGGTGGTGGGCACAACAGATCATGTATCATAAAAATGTACACTTGTAACTTATATGACCTTATTAATCAATGCCACCTCAATACATTTAATAAATAAGTAAAAGTAAAAATTTAAAACAGGAACTTAATTTCTACTATAGTAGAAATCAATCTGAAAGATTAGAAAGATCATTTATTCTGAAACCAGAGAACCTGAACTAGATTTGTCCTGTTTCAGTTATTGATGACCTTGACCTCAAAGAATTACAGTTACCTCACTGAAAATTAAGATTGCAGTACAGACGTGCCTTGAAGATATTGCAGGTTTAGTTACAAACCACCATAATTAAGCAAAATCACAATAAAACAAGTCACACAAATATTTTGGTTTTCCAGTTCATATAAGAGTTATGTTTATAATATACTAGTAGCCCTGTGCACAAATCCGTTCACCAGTAGCTCTCTGCAGGCCTGTCTGCTCTGCCCCGGCTACCCAAAGGCTCTCTGCAGCCCAGAGGCCCATCCACAACCAGGCTCAGAATGCTTGCCTCATCTCTGGGGCAAGAAAGCAAGCATTCCACCAGTCCACTCATACTGCCCACTCCTAGCGGCTGCTCCCCTGGGTTTGGGGGACTCCAGTGGGGCTGAGAGGACTGGGCACTGCCATCTTGTGGCTATGGGCGTTGCCATATTTGTGATTACTCTTTTATCAGATAAGATTACAGTCTACTAAGTGGACAATAACATGATGTCTAAAAAAATGTATATGTGTTCATTTAAAAATATTGTATTACTAAAAAATGCTAAGCATCACCTGATCCTTCTCTTATTGCAGATAGAGGCCCTTTCTTCCAGTTTTTAAAAAAAAATGCAGTATCTATATGTGAAGCACTATAAAGCAAAGCACAATGAAATGAGGTAAGTGGGTATTGTAAGAATTAATTAAATATTATTTGCAAAATGTCTGACATATATCAAGTGCTTCTACATGGTAGTTATAATTATCATGGTGGTTGTTATAATATTATTTTTATAAAATATGCATTAATCAGTTTGAAAATAGGTG
This sequence comes from Lasiurus cinereus, assembly GCA_011751065.1. Lineage (NCBI taxonomy): Eukaryota > Metazoa > Chordata > Mammalia > Chiroptera > Vespertilionidae > Lasiurus > Lasiurus cinereus. The sequence goes on from JAAGEH010000393.1 coordinate 45,292,369, forward strand.
GAACTTATAAATTTATAAAGAATAATTGTACCCTTTGCTACAGATACAATAGGGTAGAGCCTATGGTCCCACATAGGCTGTTGCCTACCCTATCTACTGAAGGCTGTTACAATCTCCTAACATCTTCAATCTGGAGGATCATGTTAGTCATAATGAAATCTTCTCTCTTCTTGTTTTTACTAAAAGTGGAGGTCTGAGTTCCATTGTGTTATTAATAATTTCTTTCCTTTCATCCTCCTCTTCATGTAAAGTCCAAGATTCCTAGATGTTCAGTTATCACATACACATTTACCACATATGGCTTCAACTGTTATCTACTAAGACTCATCTATTCTCACCTTTCCTTTCCACGCCTGTTTTACTATATCCCTGTAAAATAAACACTTACCAATTTCACAACATATTCACTATCTAGGATCAACAGACTTCTCTACATCTGTAAACTGTTCTCTAAATATTTCTTTTCTATCTAATCATTAGGTCATCTCCTGAGGTATGGGAAAACCCCTCCCCCAACACTTTTTTTTTTGTTTCTTCTCATACTCACTTCAATGATCTCAAGGCTTAGGCCAAACAGTTGTGTACTTTCAGTTTTTATACTCAAATAAATTTTCCTCTCATTTGCACAAATTTTTACTTCTTTTGTAATATGTTCTCAGAATTTGCCAGTGTTGTTATATCTGTGTCCTCTCCCAAGATTCCTAGGTATTTTTTTTTCTTTTTTTCTACAAAATCCTATCATCATTCTTAGAAACTTCAGTTTTGAGTTACATGGTTTGAGAAGTAGATCTCTTTTTATTTTAATCCTCACCTGAGGATATGTTTTTATTGATGAGAGAGAGAGAGAGAGAGAAAGAGAAGCACTGATGTGGGAGAGAAACATTCATTGATTGCCTCCCACACATACACCAACTTGGGATCACATTCACAACTTAGATATGTGCCCTGACCAAGAATGGAACCCGTGACCTTTCAGTGTACAGGACAATGCTCCAACCAAATGGACCACACAGGATAGGGACCCTTAGAAATAAAGATTATTTCCTCTACTCCCACCAAGTCACCTGCTCACACGATGGCTGCCTGGATCTTGTCAACACCAACAATGGCACCACTGTCAGAAAGTTTTTCTACCTTTTTACTTACCACCTTTTCATCATCTCATCTCTTCTGTCCTGTTCATTTACTCCCATTCCTATTCAACATTGAAGTTCTGTAAAAATAAATTTTATAAAAAACATTAAAACTTTCTGAAGATAGAGCCTGTCCCATTTTCTTAGTTAATGTTCCAACTGTGGAAGGCATTGGGAGAAAAAGCCCAATTAACATGCAATGAAATGACTTTACACAACTCTTCTTACTATTTTTATGGGAGAGATTTGAAAATCAGAAAATTTGTTTATGTTTTCAACAACAGAAATCAGGAAATTAGATAGTTTTGTCTCTGGCTGTATGTCCCTGCTTTGTTAAAAAATTGCTAGCCAATTTTAGAACTTCTAGGAGAAAACAAGAAAAATAAATATTACTCATTAATTCTTCCTCTCTGCTTCCTCTGTGTCCCAATAGTAATGGGCCCTGGCTGAATTAGATCAGAAATATCAATCACATAGATGACTTTTAAAAGAAAGGAAAAGTAAATATTTTAGTTTCTTAAATCTCCACAACTTGCTTTTTTTCTTCTTTTTTAAAATTCTTACCCAAGGATATATTTTTTATTGAGCATTTTCCCTGACCAGGAATTGAACCAGTGACCTTTTGGTGTAAATGACACTTTAATTAACTAAGCCACACCAGCCAGTGTCCCACAACTTGCTTTTTTATACAAAGCTCTCAAGACTAACCATGGATATGATGGAAATATTTACTGATTTAATTCAGCAATTAAATTAAACCATTCTACACATGGAAATGAGTTTCAGGGCTCACAAAGGTGATCTTTCTCTTGTTGTTTATTCCAAGGATAGTTCCCATAGCCTTGAGCCAGAGTAAGTGGTCACAAAGATTTGCCAGAGAAAATGACAATGACTTTTCCTTTGTTTGAACATATGGTTCAGACCACACACATGACCAAAGAAGAGATCTGCACTGCTTCTGAGGTTGCTGTGGAAGGAGGCTTTGGGGCAGTTCCAGAGAGTGGATGATTAATGACTGGACTGCAGCCTCTCTTATTACCACCTAACCCCTTTCTACTTTTTGGCAAGAAAACAAACAAGAACAAAGACTATAGAAACAAAAAAAAAAAACAACTACCTTACAATGACAGTTTGGGGCAGCTAACATTTTAAAACTGTCTAGTTTCCTCAGGAAAAATTATTGGAAAAGAAAAATAAAGCTGTTTCTTCTTTATAAGAAGGGGTAGATCTGGGAACAGAGTTTAAAGCGACCTTACAGAATTACCTAGGAGGACAGGTTCCTGGTGGGAAACCACAAACCACAGCTCTGGCAGAGATTGATAGACCAGGAGGGATATGTGTCGGGGGGAGGAGAGAAGAGGGGTGGGGGCCTTGCCCTAGAAAGTCATGATCAAGAATGAACCGTGGTCCTCCCTCTTCCCCCCAAAAAACACCCTACCCTTACAAACCCCTAAACTTGGTTCCAACAGGGAAAAAGCAAATATGCACCACATCATCAGACACATCCCACACTCCTCTGCTCTAGCTTCCCCATGCCAGACCATTTGGCCATCATAAAGATTTCTTCCCACTCCTTCCCTTGCCTCAGATTTGAGTTTCTGCCAAGTGCAAGCAGTGGGGCAGGGTTGTAGCCTACTACAGAGCCTTGCAGTCAATCAGTAGTTCCTGTTCTCTTGTAGGTGATGTTCATTTAACTCCTCACAGGTTATTTTTGTGTGTGTACATGGTGTTCAGGAAAAACAAATAAAAAAATCCCACTCTGAATAAAAATAAGAAAAAAGAAAAAAAAAGACAAATGTTTGATCAGATTTGGTTTGGTGGACAATAGATTGGGTAAATGCTAGGAATACAAAGTAGAACTCACTGCTGCTCAATAACTATCAAATACTTCACTGAACTGAGGGAAACTGTACTGAAGAAATTCTATAATCTATTACAGCTCATCTTAGAACTTCTAAAATAACCCATCCTTGAGAGGAGAATCAAGATGGTGGCATAGGTAAACACCTATACTGCTGCCTCGCACAACAATTTCAAAACTACAACTAAAAGACAGAATGGACATCACCCAGAACCACAGGAAAGCTGGCCGAGTGGAAGTTCTACAACTAGAGGGAAAGAGAGGGGCTCACGGAGACCCAGAGGAGCTGCAAAAAGCTGAGGTATGGAGACGCGCGAGGAGAGAGCGGGTGCCGCAGTATCTGGCTGGCTTTCTCTGGAGGGAGGGAAACGGAGACTCTCAAAGGCATTGAACCCCTTATCCTACGACACTAAACCCCAGATCCAGCCAAAACTCATATGGGGGGAGTTTGGACTGTGAAACGGGAGAAGTGCACGGAAATTTAGGGGAGTCGCAAAGGATCGGAGGTCTGGTCACAAACGGCACCACGCGGAGGACAGACTGCTGATTGTGCCGATGGCTTTCGCGAGTGGGCGGGAGACAGACCCTCCCAACTGTGCCACTTCTGAGTCTAATGGGCCCCTCTTTCGGGCGAAACCCTGGAGACCTAGACTCCTGTGGTCCTGGTGCGCAAGGGAGCCGGAAAGGCAGCGGTTAGAGGCACTGCGAGCACGCGTACAAGGACCGCTCCAGCTCCAGCCATTACCCAGTCACCTGAGACTCAGAGGCCGTGGAGGGCGGAGCCGACTGGAAGGCAAGGCAGTCCCTTAAGCCCTGAGACTCCACCCCTCCCAAGCTCAACAGAGGCTTCTGTGGCTGAAACCAGCACAGAAGTTTCCCCGGCATAGTGAAAATGCTGAGACAAGGGAAGGGATTACAAGCAAAAGAAATGGAGGAAAAAAAACGACTGGATATAGAGTTCAAAACCACGCTTATAAGGTTTTTCAAGAATATGCTAGAAAAGATGGATAAATTTAGTGAGACACAAGAGGAGATGAAAAAGGACCAACTAGAGATGCAAAAGATCCAACTAAAGATGAAAAAAAAACAACTAGAAATTAAACATACACTGACTGAAATAAAAAATATTATACAGAGTCCTAACAGCAGACTAGAGAAAGGCAAGGATCAAGTCAATAATTTGAAATATAAAGAAGCAGAAAACATTCAACTGGAAAAGCAAGAAGAGAAAATAATCCAAAAATGTGAAGATAATACAAGGAGCCTCTGGGACAGCTTCAAGCGTACCAACATCAGAATTGTGGGGGTGCCAGAAGAAGAGAGAGAGCAAGATACTGAAAACCTATTTAAAGAAATAATGACTGAAAACTTCCCACATCCGGTCAAAGAAATACACTTACACGTCCAGGAAGCACACAGAACCCCA
>JAAGEH010000393.1:45301788-45763322 GCA_011751065.1 Lasiurus cinereus
TGCTGAAAGGTACTCTTTTAGAAGAGGAAGAAGAAAAAGGTAAAAGACAAAAAATTATGAACAACAAATACATATCTATCAACTAGTGAATCTAAAAATTAAGTGAATTAAAAATTGGATCAACAGAATAAACTGGTGAATATAATAGAATCAGGGGCACAGAAAGGGAGTAGAGTGATAATTCTCAGGAGGACAAAAATCATAAAGCATCAAACAGACTGTGAAATTACAGCAGAAAGATTCAAGTTAGGTGAGGTAGATAAGTGATCAATCAAAGGACTTGTATGCATGCATATAAGCATAACCAATGATCACAGACACTGGGGGGTCTGGGTACGCCTGGGAGGGAGGGGGGGCAATGGGGAGATATGTATAAAAATTAATAAAAAATAATTAAAAAAATAATAATAAAATAAAATAAAATAAAATAAAATAAAATAACCCATCCTTGAATTTAGCCGAGAGCAACAAAGAACTGTGCACCTGGATTGATGACATCGCTTTTGCAACCTCCCTTCTACCTTACTGCTACCACCACACTGCCTGGGAGAGCAGCCATTACCCATTCATGCTTTGGTACATTGCATTTTTTCTATGTTGAAAATGTGAAAAGATGTAACCCAAAGAAACATAGAATAATATCTAGTGTGAGGACATTGTTCATAGTGCTAATTATGAATATCCTTGTGAAATAAAAAATATTTTATCTCAGTGCCAAGAAAAAATTTGCTTGTGTTGAGACATTTATATTGTTTTTATATTTTGGATATTAGGGATCATGCAATGGATTTTATTTCCCTTTTTACACAGCCTGCTAACAGGCTTAGAATTAACTTTGATGCCTACTTGTAACAAACATTGCAGAATTTCCTTACTTATTTAAAACATCTTTCTTGTTGTCAATAATCTGTTTTTGGTTCAAAAAAGAATAAAAGCATATTAATATTTTAAAATAAGATAAACTGTTTATATTGATAAGAAAGTGTTTCAGAGTACTATGCAGATGATTTACCTTCCCCCTCTGTTTTTGTATACAACTGTAGGAGGTGGTCTGGCCTAATAGTTCAGAAATGTGCCTAGAATTGAACAGGATTTTGATTCCCAGATTCTTGTATTATCTTGGATTGATGCCCTATTTTATCTAAGTTCCTCTTTCTAGATAGTGCAGATTATAATTTGACTAAATAAGGATCTAATGCAATTAGATTTTTAACAAATAAAGAATCAGGGCAAAAGTAATTTATAGTTATTTGTATTAAAGTAATGCAATACTTAATAAATAATAATACAAAAATAAATTGTTTTGCATACTCACAAATGTAAACCTACTTTTGTCGCACCCTATATTTGGTATCCCCTTCATTTATACATACATTTAACACAGTGACTGATGCACACACACCATAGATTTAAATTAGGAGATGATACAGGATAAATAATACTACAAAATTATTCAACAAATGATAGCTTCATTACATTATTCCTCTTCTTTGCCATTGCCACTCTTTCATGCATGAGCACGGGGTGAGTTGAATCCATTCCCAACTCTTCCAGATAGAGCCCCCTAAGGAAATGCAATCTTCATTGATGGGCAATGTTATTTATGTATTTATTTTTTATTGATTTCAGAGAGGAAGTAAGAGGGAGAGAGAGATAGAAACATTAATGTTGAGAGAAAATAATTGATCAGCTGCCTCCTTCAAGTTCCACACTGAGAATCGAGCCTGCAACCTGGGCATGTGCCCTGACCTTTTTGGTTCAGAGATCGATGCTCAAACACTGCACATCCCAGCTGAGTGATGGCCAATTTTATATAAAATAGGACAAGTTTTATGGGGAAACCAGAGGTAATGAGATCAGATATTTTGTAAAACACTATACAAAACAAAGTAAAAACTAGTCTATTTTTTAAAAAAATAGATTATTGATTTCAGAGGGTAAAGAAGAGGGAGGAAGAACTAGAAACATCAATGATGGTAGAGAAACATTGATTGGCTTCCTCCTGCACACCCTTACTGGGAGTAAGCCCACCTGTGCCCTGACCTGGAATCTAACTGTGACTTCCTGGTTCATAGGTCAATGCTCAATCACTGAGCCATGCTGGCCAAGCAAAATAATCTATTTAAGAAAATGCTAGTGCTTTTAATATGTTAGTATGTGCATAAATTCTTCAAACCAGGGACATAGAATACAGCTTTTATCAAATTTATTTATTTTTTTCTCTCTCTAGAATAATTTGAGGAGCTGGATTTCTGGAGAATCAGCTTGGGGTAATGTTACACTATTCTAAACTTTCTCTTATTAACTTATTAATGTGCTTAAAATTCTCACTTTATTATGATAAATTGCTACTTGAAGAACTGATGAATCACACCTATTTATATCAAAACTCTTAGGCATCAAGTGTAATCACCTAAGCAGTTTATAAGTTCCCATGTAGGAGAAAAAATAGACTCAGGCAGATGGAAACACCCCATGTTGTCCAGGGTAGGGGCCATGGTCAAGAGAGCAGATCCAGATGGAGGAACACAGAAGTTGAAGTACAGTATGGGGCACCGTGGGAAGGAGCTGATGGAAAGAGGGATGGGGAGGAGGTACAGAAGAAAAGCAGTAAATAGGAGTGTTTTGGGAAAACTTGATGAGTCTGCATGATAGTCATGTACAGATGTGAAAACTAATGTACCACATATTAGATGGTAAGGAAATGGTTAAACATCTATCCTTCATCTTTTGAGAACTTCTTTTCCATAAAAATGGGTCATGGCATTAGTTTGAACTACAGATGCTAGGTGACAAGTAGGGAGAATCTAAGATAACAGTAATGAATCCAATGTTTGTTACCTCATGCTGCACATCATCATCACCAAGAGCACTCTGGGAAAGAACCAACTCCTGGTTCCACTCCAAGCTATTTACACCAAGATTTGGGAGATCGAGACCATGACACTGGTACATTTTTAAGCTTCTTAGAAGATTCTAATGTGCATCTAAGGTTATAACTACTTCCTTAGAGCAAAGACCATTCAGGCAATAGTGGGAAGCAGAAGATAATTTCTTTAAGCTACTACTTAGGGGTGAAGTTTCCTTCCTACCAAAAGCAGTTCCTAAAATAAATTAAAAATAAAGTTACCATATGACCAAGCAATCCTCTTCTGGGTATCTATCCAAAATACTCAAAAACATTTATTTGAAAACATATATGCATCCCTAAGTTCATTGGAGCATTATTCAAGATAGGCAAGACATGGAGACAACCAAAGCGTCTTATGATAGAGAACTGGATAAAGAAGCTGTGGTACATATGTCTAGGTGTGAGCCTCTTTGGGGAGTATTATGCTAAGCAAAATAAGCCACACCTACATGTTCTTTTAACTAATGTTACTCCAATAAATTAAATTTAAAACAAAGCTTATCTATGATTATGTAGGGCTAGTGAGAATTAGAAATTCTTTGAAATTATTCTATAAGCCTTTATCTAGTTATATCTTACTTTTATTATCTTAACATTGCCACAGGAAATTTCTGTTTGGTGATTAACTATTTCCAGTCTCACACTCCCCAATTAGTGATCTTTTTTACCTTGAGACTAGTTGCTAGGGTGCAGATAGAATTTCTCCTCAAAATTTTGTCATCAGTCTTGCATGAGTCAACTTGTTTGATTATTTCAGTTGATTACCCAGTAGCTTCAGTTTTATTTCAGATCTTGCTGGATTTTCTCTTTTCTTCTCCAGTAAAGTTGTCATTTCCACTAAGAGTACCTTAATGGATTTGGGGACAGTATTCAAGTGATGATGAGTTAAGGTAATAGGCACATCTAGGAGGAATGGGAATCTCTGTCAAATATAGGATATTTTTTGCAAGTGTACCTAAGACTATCATCAGGGCTGATTTACTTTATCAAACAATCCAAGGGCAAAGAGAAAAAAAAATATTCTCAAAGCTGAAGGCAGTGAAATAGTCTGCACCATGATAACAATCTTAACGCTTAAGATCAAGCATGTCAAACTCAAAGGCTAACATGTGCCAAATAAACAAAGTTTAAGTTTATATGGGCTGCAAAAAAACAAAAGCTTCAATTTTCATAGAAATGTAGAGATATGCTGAATACAAAGGTGTGAAATAAATGAGTAATTGATAACATAAAATAATAAAACATTTTAATAAAAATTAAATTTTTTCTTGAACATGAACTTACCAGACACGGAATAGCTGCACAAATTAATAAGTATAATGCATTATATTTAATAAGGTAAAAATAAACCTATTTTTCTTGTTCTCTGAAACTGAAATATTCCTCTTGCGCATACCAACCTAGTCAGTGCAAGATTAATGACGTGGCCATCAGCTGCTAAAATATTCTCTGCTAGTATTAGTAGAGAGAGATGGTGCGCCTGTACATAAGGAAAATGAATGCAACACAATTATAATAATCAGTCATTAGCGAAAATTGTAGTTCCTTATTAATAATTATGTGGAACAAGATATTGTAAAAATTAAGTTACAAATTTTTTATTAAAACGTTTCTTACATACAGTTATATTGTCTGGGCTGCAAAAATATTTATTATGGGCCACATGCGGCCTGTGGTCAGTGAGTTTGACATGTTTGATCTAAATGAATTTTGATGTGCTGGGTTTCTAGCCAACTGTAGTGGAATCTGTTCTTCCTGCACCTCCCCCTTTGACCCACAATGAGAGAAAAATAGCAAAGATATAACTATACAGAATCCTATTGCTCAAAATTTAAATAAGATAAGTATATTTTTTCCACTTCAAATAGTCATGAAACTTTATACAGGCAGAATATTCATCAATTTACATCACTGAAAGTTTGCACCATGTCCTTTTATTTTTCTTCTGAGTGATTCCTGCCATGGCAAATATTTCTCTTTGGAAAATGGACAGACTGTCAGTATAAATCCTATGTTAGTTGAGATTAAAAACATTTTTACTTGGTATTAACATAAATCATAATCAAGTGCAGAATGGCTCCTTTGATTATTCCTAAATAGCCATGCTAACACAGAAACTCCAGTGACTTGTTTTTCCCCTTTAGAATTATCTTTACATCTTTCTTATTCTAACATGATTTCTTCAGTCTTTTGGCAGCAAAGTGGCATGTTCTATATTAATAATATGTGGACAAGCAAACCATTTCATTAGTATGCTCAGAAATTCAAATAGCATTTCTATCTAGGCTTCTCATTTTTTATTTTTATCTTAGTACTATCACCCATTTTATTGGACTGACAAGATACTCCCATCATTTCACTGGCTGTAATTTTAAATAATAAACATTGTTCTCTTTCTGTTAACAAAAGGAGAGACATAAAAGGAGAGAGAAGCATGATGATACAATTGCTTTCTCATCTTTCATTACAAAGCACTAAAATGGTATAAATCAATTCAGAAATATTTATTAAGAGCCTATGATATACTTGGTACCATTTAAGGTCCTGGTTTTAAAGTAGTGAACAAAACTGACCAAAAAAGCCTTCCTTTGAAACTTACTTCCTGGTAGTATTTTGTTAATGTGAGATAAAGTTAAAGGAGTTGAAGTTAACAAGTCTCAAAAGAACTATTGAAGTTAAAAGTATGATGGTGACGGTATGATCCTACATTTTAAAGAATAATAATAGCATTGTCAATAATAATCAACTGTTATTTAGTACTTACTATGGGCCATGAATTATTGAGTGAAGGTTTTTATTTAATAATCACAGCTTCTTATGAATTTGGTACTTTTAAATTCCCATATTACAGATAAGAAATGTGAAAGAGTTTTAGTAACTTGTTCATAGGCACACAACTGAGACATGGTAAAGCTGGGACCCAAACACATGGCGACTGGTCTCCAGACCTGTGCTCTTCACCCCTTCACTTCATGCCTCTCTTGTACAGAAGATCATAACCAAGATACAAAACTAAGTACTTTAAAATTAACTGTGTTTCATCTTCAGTGACAGATCTCAGTTATTTAAAAAGTTAACAGTAGAGTTCTACTTAAAAATTTCATGACAGATGAGGATATGGGCAATTAGATAAAGGGTTCATATATTTCACCCCTAAACATCAAAGAAATACCTAAATTCTTATCATTATTTTATGGAGTCTAATAACATGACAAAGAGCACAAGCTTTTATACAACTTAGTATCATATTAAATAGGCTTACTCTGTGTTTTTTTCATTATTATTCAACTTTTAATCCAAATATTAATTGGGACTGTGAATTAAAATTGATTAGTATTTATATTTCCAATGTGCACCTTTTAGATAATATTGTTTCTTCCTGCTATTTACTTGCAGAATGAAGTGAGGGGAAAATTATAGAAAGATTATGACTTATGTAATAAGTTGTATCTCCTGGGCAGCCCTACTGTTAGCCAATTCTAGTATTTAGCTCATATTAAACCCCATTTCATTTTTTTCCTACTGGAAATTCCAAACACTCCCACACTTATTTAGCCCTCAATCTAATTTCTATCATTGTTGTTCTCATCAACATCATTAATTGAAGTCATTTGACATAGATCATAATCCATTTATTTTGAAAATGTTTTTTAAATGTATCACCTTGCACCATCCTCTGTTTGACAACACATTTTAACTCTTCTCAATTATTTTCCCCTAATTCTTTTTCTTTTATTTCTTCTTTCCCCTCTCTCCCTCAACCTCCCTCCCTCCCTTCCTCTCTCTCTCTCTCTTTTTCTTTCTTCCTAATACTTAAACAGATATTGGTGGAGTTACTCTTATTAAAGTAAAGTAAATGGATATTGGTGGTTCTGCCTCCCTGGACACTTTCTTGGACACCTTTTTCCATCTTTCATACAAATCACATGCCCTCAAGTCATTCTTGTAGAACCCTCTGATGCTGAGGACCAGAGTTTGAACACCACTGCATCAGACCATACTCAGATGTAATCCAATAGGCTTGCTCTAGCTTTTCAGAGGGATCACATATAATATGCAGTAAATGCATTATGGAGGGCACAGTGACAAATTCTGGGGATGAGCAGGAGTCCAATTCAATTTCCCAAGAGACAGCATCCTAAAACATTCCTGTCAACAAAAGTACTTTATTTAGGATGCTCAATCTTTCTATTTCTCTACTATGTGCCATTTGATTTTCGGAGGTGAAATTCTGCATAGATCTTCTCCCTAGAATATCATTTAGAAACCAAGTTGAAGTCCCTTCAAAACAGCTGGAAAGGGTATAAGTGAATACAGCAGGTGGAGGAACTCTTTAAATTATGCTTGCCTCTTGCTCTTTATTCTGAATTTTCTGAAAACTTGACTGCTACAATCAAGTTTTCTGAAAACTTGAATCTACAATCCAAGTAGATTTTCAGCTGCTGGTTAAACTGATCCTGTGAGATAAGTAAAGCAGAGGACAAAACCAACGTGAGGTCAGTAAATGTTGCCAATGAACTTGAAACCAGAACTCTGTGTTTATTCAATCCAATGCTTCTGCTTCCACAAGAAAGAACTGTTTTCATTGGCACTTGCTGATTTCCACAATGATGTTTTTCTTGCTCACTATTACTTTTCTGGTGCCTGGCCTTTCCTAGGACATTCTATAAGCAAGTATTCTTATTTGAATTCTCATTATACTTCATTGATTATTTCAAAATGAGACTAAATCATTAGAGAAGATAAATATGTTTTTTTTCTTTATTCCCAAAGAAGGAAAAATTATATGATAAATATTTTTAAAAATTAACATTTTGGCATTTCAAAAGGAAAACCTCTCTTCCTTAAAATGAATTTATATGAACTTCTATATTGCCAATAGCATGTAAATGAATTCTATCCTTTTTCATATTAATGATAAGAATAATAGTTGCCATTAACCACCAGGCCTTACAATAGGTCCAGAATTAAGTATTACTGTCCTTGACTTACAGATGGAGCTTGTATTTTTCTTAATGTTTTTCTACAAAGTTTTTGTTGGTTTTATTTCTGTAGGGTTTTTTTTCTTCTTTTTTCTCCAGTTTAGTTTCCATAAACTCTTTACTCCATAGCTTAAGACACAAAAGCTTTTAAAATCAGACTTTATGATAAAATATTATTTTCCTGATTTTACTTCACTTTCAGATGACTTTGTCCTTTATTGACAGTATCTCAAAACAGGATTATTTCACTGTGGTTTCACAATACACTCAGCCACACCACAATCTCCTTTCCCACAGCTCTACTCCACAAATAATGCTCTGGCAAAGGTAATTAGTGCCCTTCTAATGGGAATGTTTAAGACTTAAATTCTTGGGTGGAATCCAAGATGGCGGCATAGGTAAACACCTACACTGCTGCCTCGCACAACAATTTCAAAACTACAACTAAAAGACAGAATGGACATCATCCAGAACCACAGGAAAGCTGGCTGAGTGTAAGTTCTACAGCTAGAAGGAAAGAGAGGGGCTCACAGAAACCCCGAGGAGCTGCAAAAAGCTGAGGTACAGAGATGTGCACACTGAGAGAGCGGGTGCCCAAGTACCTGGCTGGCTTTCTCTGGCGGGAGGAAAACGGAGATTTCCAACGGCATTGAATCTCTTATCTTACAACACTAAACCCCAGATCCAGCCGAAACTCATTTGGGGGGAGTTTGGACTGTGAAAAGGGAGAGGTGCACAGAAATTTAGGGGAGTCGCAAAAGATCAGAGGTCTGGTCGCGCATGGCACTGCGCAGAGGACAGATTGCTGATTGTGCCGCTGGCTTTTGCAAGTGGGCGGGAGACAGACCCTCCCAACTGTGCCCCTTCTGACTCTATTAAGCCCCTGTTTCGGGTGAAACCCTGGGGACCTAGACACGTGTGGTCCTGGTGCGCAGGGGAGCTGAAAAGGCAGTGGTCTAGAGGCACTGCGGGCGTGCGCACACAAGGACCACTCCAGTGATTACCCAGTCACGTGAGACTCAGGGGCCATGGAGGGCGGGGCCTACTGGAAGGCAAAGCGGTCCCTGAAGCCCTGAGACTCCACCCATCCCAAGCTCAACAGAGGCTTCTTCGGTTTTGCAAGTCTGGTATCATAAGGCTGAATTCAACACAGAAGTTTCCCCGGCATAGTGAAAATGCCAAGACAAGGGAAGGGATCACACACAAAAGAAATGGAGGAAAAAAAACCTACTGGATATAGAGTTCAAAACCACGCTTATAAGGTTTTTTAAGAATATGCTAGAAAAGTTGGATAAACTTAGCGAGAGCCAAGAGGAGATGAAAAAGGACCAACTAGAGATGCAAAAGAGCCAACTGGAGATGGAAAAGGTACAACTAAGGATGAAAAAGGACCAACTAGAAATTAAACATACACTGACTGAAATAAAAAATATTATACAGAGTCCTAACAGCAGACTAGAGAAAGGCAAGAATCAAGTCAAAAATTTGAAATATAAAGAAGCAGAAAACATTCAACTGGAAAAGCAAGAAGAGAAAATAATCCAAAAATGTGAACATAATGTAAGGAGCCTCTGGGACAGCTTCAAGCATACCACCATCAGAATTATGGGGTGCCAGAGGAAGAGAGAGAGCAAAATACTGAAAACCTATTTAAAGAAATAATGACTGAAAACTTCCCACATTTGGTAAAAGAACTAGACTTACAAGTCCAGGAAGCACACAGAACCCCATATAAAAGGAATCTAAAGAGGACCACACCAAGACACATCATAATTAAAATACCAAGAGCAAAAGACAAAGAGAGAATATTAAAAGCAGCAAGAGAAAAACAGTTCTTACCTACAAGGGAGCACCCATATGACTGTCAGCTGATTTCTCAACAGAAACGATGCAGGCCAGACGGGAGTGGCCAGAAATATTCAACATGATGAATAGCAAGAACCTACCACCAAGAATAATTTATCCAACAAAGCTATCATTCAGAATTGAAGGTCAGATGAAGAGCTTCACAGATAAGAAAAAGCTAAAGGAGTTCATCAACTCCAAACCAGTATTATATGAAATGCTGAAAGGTACTCTTTTAGAAGAGGAAGAAGAAAAAGGTAAAAGCCAAAAAATTATGAACAACAAATACATATCTATCAACAAGTGAATCTCAAAATTAAGTGAATTAAAAATTTGATCAACAGGATAAACTGGTTAATATACTAGAATCAGGAGCACAGAAAGGTAGTGGACTGATAATTCTCAGGTGGAAAGGGGTGAGGGGTGTACAGGGAGAGACTGGACAAAAATCATACACCTATGGATGAAAGCAATGGAGGGAGCTGGGTGGAGGGGTGCTATGGAGGGGAAAAAAGAGAAACTATTATAATAATCTGAATAATAAAGATTTAATTTCAAAAAAAGAAAAAAAAGACTTAAATTCTTAAAATTATTAAACACATTTTATTCTTTTGTTTCTTAATACCCATAGGTATCAAATTTTTCTAATTATATGACTATTCTTTTGAAGATGCCTTTGTTGCTTCTTTAATTGCTTAAGTGTGAGTTCATTCACAATTGGTTGAATACCAATTTTGTCTATTTTTGCTTAACAGTTTCCCCTTAAAAAATATTTACCTTCAGAGTTTCAACTTTCACCTTTAATTTCATGACTCTCAAGTCCATACTATTAAGCCTTGATGCTTAGCTACTTTCTAAACATCTCAATGTAACCATGCTGCCAGCTCCACAATCAGCCCAGGAGTGACCTCATTATCTCCCTTTCCCAGGCTGCTTTCTGCCTTTCGTCATTTTGAATCACCATCAGTTTTTCTTTCTAATTCACTTCTTAAACTCTGTTACTTCGATCTTAACTATGGCTTGTTTCTATGATTTTTCATACATTCCCAATGATGCTAAACCAACGGTCCTGAATTGTGTGTGAGGACTATTGCAATAACTTCCTGATTGGTATAGTGACTTCCAATCTTTCATTTTTTTTTCAATCTATGATTCTTATCACCATCACCCTTCCTTTCCTAAACCAAGACTGCATCACAAATTCCTTTATGAAATGCCTACACCTGCCCTCTATTATAAAGAGAGTGAAATACAAACTCTTTAGCCTGGCATATTACTTAAAGAGTCACCCAAAACCTCACTATATATCTAATTTCAGTCATCAGAGTCTTTAACTATTATCCCTTATATTTCACTCACTTTCCTATCTTAGTGATTTCATTTACAGCCATGCTCTGGGTAATGACATTTTGGTCAATAATAGACCATGCATATGACAATAGTCCCTTAAGATTATAAAGGAGCTGAATTTCCTATAAGAAATGGAATGATGTATGGCTCAAGAAATTGTTTTTTTTTTCTTTCTGATGGGAACAATATTTGTGGGACTCAGCAATGGATTATCTCTCACTCACGGCACATCAGTTTTGAGTGCACCAATCACAGCCCCGTCAGTCAGCCGCCAACCTGCTCTAGCATAGAGGAACCTACTCCCCCAGTGCCTCCTATTCAGAGGGGGCTCCAGCCCTCCCAGATCTAGCGTATGGTCTTCAGAGTACATCCCGTACATTTTTCACTGAGGGCCTAAGATCCTATGCAATAAACAAGTTCCCAGAAAGCTGCCTTTACAAGCATTAAGTGTCATGGTCATTTTAGTAAAAGCTTTCTGTGGTAGTATGATGCTTGCTTATCCCTGTACTTTGGACATATTTTTAGATTGTAATGATGTAAAACACTTAAGTTTATTTCTTCCATCAATTTAAAACCAGAGAGAACCCTTAGTGCCAGATAGGGTTAATGGAACAAAAAAATAATTTTCAGAGACATAATATTAGGTCCTCAGATCTATACCTTTTCCATGTTTAATGCTCTCTTTTTAAATACCACAAATGTCCTTAATCTGACCACTGCTCCAACATGTAATAGCTAAAAACAAATTGCCCTGCCAATCCCGTTTCTTTGTCTCTTCATCTTGATTATTTTTATTCCTACTGAGCCTCAGCCCACCTTTCACTTATTCTTGACAGTCTCTATTACAGTGACCTATGCCTATCCATCCAGTGTCTCCTAGCTATTTCCAATCAATCCAGCCTACATCTCTGTGAACAGAATAAGATTGACAGTTTTGATGTTCTATTTCTGATCTTATCAGAAAGAAACCATAGGGGAAGTTTGTGGGATAGTGTTTTTAAAATCCCCAGTAGCGTCCAGTAATGTCCTAGGCCTTCATATTCACTCACCACTCAGAGCAGCTTTCAGTCCTGTAAGCTCCATTCATGATAAGAGCCCCACATTTTATACTGTATTTTTACTGCATATTTTTGTGTTTAGATATGTTTAAATATAGAAATACTTTTGTGTTGTAATTGCTTAAGTATTGAGTACAGTAACATGCTGTACAAATGTACAGCCTAGGAGTAATAGACTATCCTAGTTGTATAGAAGGCTAGACCATGTTGGCTTGTGTCAGTGCACTGTATGATGTGTGTACAATGCGGAAACTGCTTAACAACATATTTCTCAGAATAATTGTCATCATTCAGAGACATATGAATGTATGTTATGTTCTCATATAGTTTTATTCTCTTAGCTCTTCCCAATTTTCTGTCATACCTTTCTCATCTTTTAAGACCTAGTTTAAGCTCTTTGACTTTTGACCTCATCATATTTCATATTTTGTTGAATAAAATTGAACTAAAAAATTCTTGAATACATTTTGAACAGTGAAATAGGTTTTGTCCAAGTGATAAAATTAGCTAGGGGTTAGTTGTCAACGAAACTGTTGTGATTTTTAAAGCATTTTAAGAATAACTATAGTGCCGAAACCGGTTTGGCTCAGTGGATAGAGTGTCGGCCTGCAGACTGAAAGGTCCCAGGTTCGATTCCGGTCAAGGGCATGTGCCTTGGTTGCGGGCACATCCCCAGTAGGGGGCGTGCAGGAGGCAGTTGGTCGATGTGTCTCTCTCACTGATGTTTCTGACTCTCTAACCCTCTCCCTTCCTCTCTGTAAAAAAAACAATAAAAAATATATATAAAAAAAAGAATAACTATAATTACTCTCCACTTGAAGCCTTATATTACTACAATTAATAGTTCATAACAAATAATTGTTACTATTGTGTTAATTTTTAAATACTGATGTAAAAAATGCAGAGAATGAAATTTAAAGATTATATATCTACAATTAAATACTTCTATATATAGTAACAATATACTTGATTAATAATAAAATTGCTTTATTATAAAACCTAAATTTATGTTAAAAAGATTGCAGTCTACACTTTATTTTATATGGACATATTTTTATTAATATTATTGAGGAAGGGAGAGGGAGAGAGAGAGATAGAAACATCATAATGAGAGAGACTCATTGATCAGCTGCCTCCCATGAGATGCACAACCTGGACATGTGCCCTGACCAGGAATGAAACCTTGACCTCCTGGTTCATATGTTGATGCTCAATCACTGAGCCATGCCAGTTGGGCTGTTTTCTACACTTTAAAGCCGAATTTGAAATTTAAAAATTACAAGTAATTACATGCTGAGATAGATTATACTTGGAAGCAAAGTTTTGTTTGCCACAAAAACTCAAACTCAGTCTAGCTTAAGTTTCAGTAGAGCTAACTCTGTTGTACTTATATTTCTCACAAATCACAGAAATATGTGCAGTACTTTTATTATTGCAATTGTAGATAGATATCACAAATAATAATAAGTACAAGTAATCAGCATAACTGGAAATATATTCACTGGCTTTTCTTTTTTCCCTTACCATTAGGCAATTAAAATTAATAACAGCAAATAAATAATTATTTCCCCTAAATTTTATCACCATAAATAGAGATTCTCTACTTACTTTAATCATTTTCCTCTGTCTTGCATTCATTTAATATGCATAGTTTTAGCTTTTTGCATAGCAGTCATAGTTTACAAGCTTGGGTTCTAATTTTAGATGTGTCACCCACCAAGTTATTCTGAACAAGGAATGTCATTAGTCTGTATGTAGGTCGTTTGCCTCATCTATGGTAAGTCAAATGTGAAGAAGAGGCTATGAGGAATTTACTGGCTATCGTAAAAATCTTTAAAACATTAGTCAAATTGTGTGTGTGTGTGTGTGTGTGTGTGTGTGTGTGTGTGTATCAAAGACAAAGACAGAGAGAGACAGTCGTGGAGACAGGGACAATGAGTTAGAAATAAATGATAGATTAGATAGATTAGATAGATAGATAGATAGATAGATAGATAGATAGATAGATAGATGTAGATTAATATCAGTGAGAAAGTTACATAAAAATGAGGTTTTTATAAAAGGAGATTAACCAGATAAATTAAAAAATGCATATCTAACAAGAAACACCTCTTAGTTAATCTTAGATATTCCTCCAGTGTTTTATATAGTTACGCAAAGTCACACTCAAGCATCTACTCTGTTAGATCTATCCTAGCTTACCTTCTCATATAAATTATCACGTACCCATTTTACACAGACTCCCGGTCACAGTGAGATTAAGTGGTAGAAGTTGAGTTCCATTCCTCATTTACTTTCTACAAGGACCGAAACCCACTGTGTTTTTGAAGCAGATTCTGTTTCTCAATAGCCTGGAGGACTTGCATGTAGCTATAAGTAATGAAAGCGTTAGCTGACATTAAAAGGCACTCTGTGTGTTGTGTAAGCACAGTTTAAATTGAAAGAGGGCTTAGGGGATAATCACTGTATGGACTATGTTTTTAGGAAATTACATTAAAATTTTTATTAGTACTTTAAGGCCAGAGTCATATTTCCATTTGTCTTTGTAGTTCTATTCTCATTTATGGGAAGTGTAATAACAATTTCCAGCATGGTCAATTTCAAAGAGCATTTTCAGATTCCTCCTATGCTAGTTCTACTCTCAATTTCTTCAATAGCTCTGTTTGCCTTTCATGCTTTAAGAGAGTCATAACCCTATATTCTCAATTGGAAGTTAAGGATTGAGAATAGAGAAAATAAAGCTAAAAGAATTAGAAATGCATTCTCCTCAGTCTAATTTGTACAATTAAAATTATTTCTCCCTCCAGTCATAATTTGTCATCATGTTTTTATACCCAGAGTCATATATTTTGTTTTCTACCACAAAGTCATCAGAATTCTTTCCTTGTTGTATGCACTTACTTCTAGCAATCTCCTGCCCCCATTCTCTGAGACAATGTTAAATTTTATCTGAGCTCTATGCTCCTATTTTTTGTGTGTGTGCCAATTAATGGCTAGCAGCAAAGGATCACCCAAGCCTTTTTATTCCCAGATAAGACCCACTTTTATACTTCAGTAACTCATCTCCATCTATTTTCATCACTCCCATGACATTTATACTGTAAATGGCTCACTTTTTAAAAAAAAATATTTTTTAATTAATTTCAGAGAGGAATAGAGAGGGAGAGAAGGATAGAAACATCAATAATAAGAAAGAATCATTGATTGGCTACCCACCAATTGGGGATCAAACCCGCAACCCGGTCATGTGCTCTGATGGGAACCAAACCGAGACATCAGCACTCAATCACTGAGCCACTAGAATGGGCAAATGACTCACTTTTTATCTGCCTTTCAATAACTCTAGATCTCCGTTTTTGTTGTTGTTGATAGGTTTCTTATTAGTAAATGTTTTCCATATGGCAGTAGTCTGAATTACTAAGTGCAACATTTGATCTCTTATAGCTTCAACAAAGATAGATTTTTTCAAAAATAATTTTTAAAAAAGGTTGTCTAAACACATCAATAGGGAAAAATATCTTTGTCTTTTGTCTTCATGAAACTTAGTAAGCTGCTCTAATGGCATGATAAAAAATTTCATTGAACCAGTAAAATATAGACATATGGGAAAACATACTTTACATATATATTTGTGATATTAGATAATATAAAAATAAGTAGATAAGAAAGTGGAAAGAGTAAGAAAAACTCACATATTAAACTAGTACACTATTGCTTGAAAGATGTGCTATTTTTCTGAAATTAATGAGCTTTAGCAATTATTAATGCACCTTGAACAGGAAAATTAGATGAAAATCTTGCTAACTATAGGGGGTTTATGACTTCTTATTCAATTCCTTTGTAGATTTCTGAAGCACATCATGAATGTGAATGTTTATTACACATTTTTTAAACCTAATATGGGAGAGATGATTTTGTGACTAATCCTCATTCAAGAATATTTTTCCAATGATTCCTTTCACTATTTTTATTTTACACTATAAAAACAACAACAACAACCAACAACATACTCCTTTTCTTCACATTTGTATGGCTTTTAGCAAATTGTTGCCTTTTCCCCTGGAGAAATAACCTACAGACAAAATATAAAATAGTACAACACTACAAAATGCACAAACCCTAGAAGTCAGCATCTTGAAAACAATCTCCAGGAGTAAGGGAAAAAACAAGCAAACGAAAGAAACAAATGTCACAAGAGATGAGACAAGCACATATAAGGATAGCCAGCTGGGGAAAAGACCGTGTCAGTGACACTGAACCAGATAGTAGGTACCCTTTTTTCTCCTGGCAGCTATGGCCACCACCTCAAACAGGTTTTTTCGTCTATGGTCTAAGGAACTCTCTTCAAAATGATACAAGAGTGGCTTTGAACCAAAGTGTAACAATCAAGGTTCAAGTATGAGTAAGAGTCCTGCCAACATCAAATCATAGCCCATAGTGGAAAGGCAACCCATAAGTGTCAACATCTGGCTACTTCAACAAACTGCCTCTGTAGGACCCAAGAGGGAATCTCAAAATGATATAAGGGTTCAAATCAGCATACACATTGGGTCCCTACAAACCTTGTAGGGTTACTTTCCTGACTAGATGATTAGCTTATTCCTTGAAGCAACAGAGACAGACAAGGAGACTGCTAACGTTCAAAAGGAAAAGTAGACATTATGCTTCCTTCAGAATGAATTGGCTTCTGACCTGCCTTTTCTTCAGGTCTAGCAGCTGTTTTCTCCCATGATGTTTCAGATGTTTGCTGCCTTATACTTGAAATGAGAGGTAAACTTTGAAGGGCAGGGACTAAGCAGTCCTGAGAAGGCAGGGGGTCTGGAGTACAGGCTGCACTCTCATAATGGCTTGGCCTTTCTTCAGTCTGAGAACCTATCCCTGAGTTCAGTCTGGGACCCCTCACTATTCCATGGGGACAGCAGGACAGAGAAGGTCTTCAGTATTACACAGGTATGAAATGTCCACAAGTTTAAAAAACAAAATCACAGTTGTTCTTGGGGCTGAGTGGGTTCCCCATCCAGTTTTAGCAGGATGTGGCTGTGGCTGTGGCCGTGGGGCTCCTGCTGAGTTCTGAGACTGTGGAGTGGGTGGGCACTAGTGCCAGCACCGAAGGAATGAGCAGTAGGCACTCTGTACATCAGGGCTCAGTGTCTGCTGAGGCCCTAAAGAAAGAGTTGGCTGCCTCCCCTTGGCAGGAGGGAACTTGGGGAGTGGGCGTGGAAGACAGAGTCTCAGATTCATATGTAGGAACTGGCCCAGGAAGTTAGAGTTGAGCAAGACCATACTCCTCCTCTGTTTGATGTAATGGAAGGCATCCTTCAGGCGCAACTGCCTGGTCTTCAGAGGTAAGCCATGGAGATGGTGGGTGACCAGAAATCCCAGCCTCCCAGTGAACCAGAACCTTGCCTCCCTTTTCCCTGATACAGTCAATGAAGTCTGTTGCTTCTTGAAAGTGAAATTAATGCAATCGTGTGGCTGTCTCCCACGGGGATCCATTTGTAGTGTAGGTGGCATGGGCAGGCCTCGGAAGTCCAGAGGCATTCAGCAGGGCTTGATGTGCAGTGTGGCCAGGAACTCGCACTTGGATGCACAGTAGGCACTTCCAAGGCAGAGGAACAGAAGGATTTTAAATGAGCTGTCCTGGTCACAGGTTGGCCTGCAGCTGATGCTGAGCACAGCTCTCCCACACTGGCTGATGAGGGCTCTCTATTTCAATCTTCTCTTCAGAAATGGTGCACCGTCAGTTCCCACTGTTAGGGTGCCTGCTGGCGAGATACAGTAGACCTGGCCTACCGAGCCATGAGTGAGAACAGTTTCTCAACTTTTCTTTCTCGCTCCTAACACTTGCTGCCCCAGAATCCAGACTTCACTGATTTTTAGAGAGAATATAAGACACACAGAGAAAAGCATTGATGTGAGAGAGACACAGGTTTTGGTTGCCTCCCTCATGGCCCCAGGGCCAGGGATTGAGCCTGCAAGGAGGTTATGTGCCCTTGACCTGAATGGAACCTGGGACCTTTTGGTCAGTTCATGGGCTGATGCTCTGTCCATTGAGACAAACTGGCTAGTCTAGAAGAGATGATTTTATATTTAAAGTGTATATCAGTACTTGATTACAAAAAAATAGGGGTTAATTCCATTAAAATAACCAAGTACTGTAGATATACATTAACTTCAGTAAATGTCAAGAAATATGTAATGCTCTTATTTCTCTTCCTAAAAAGGTATGTGTAATTTGTTATGTGAAAACAGCCACCTGAGAATAGATTGTGTTTGAAGTAGCCTCACTGGAATTATACAATCACTAACAAAATTAAATTGCATTACAGCATTTAAGCACCTGATTGATATCATGAAAAGAGCCAGTGTTTGAAGTTATCTATAAATTCTAATAGTCTTTAGCTGGGTTGTTTCTGATATATTGTTATTGATCGCCTATTATGTTCAGTTCCCTATATAAATATTCTAGAAACACCAAGGAAAATAAGATAAACAAAATCCTTGTCCTTCATATTGAGCATTAAAGAAACAATAATGGTAAAAAGATAAACAATACAGAAGTACTGGTAAGATGTGGCAATTGCCAAATGGTTGGAATAGAATGAATTTGAGGAAGTGAATTGATACATGATATTGAATTTAAAGAAGTGAGCAAAATGCCTGGCAATAGGTGAGTAGTCAATGTATAATATCTGAAAGAATGCAAATGCTACTTTACAAAAAAAAATTTGACTCATAAAATAAGAGTAAGCACTAGAAGACAGTATCCTAGAAGGGACAGGAAAAGCAATGATACTGAGGAATAATGATTATAACATTAATGTTTAGAGGTTTTTAATTAAACCTATGCTCTTCATTGTAGTTTAAGATGAGCCATAAACCCATTAACAACACTGAAAACTAAAGCAGTGCTTCTCTGGGGAGTGCTTGGGTTTGAGGTGGACTTCACAGAGTAGGACATGTAGCATTAAAATGACCCTGGAGACTCTAGTTATTTTCTCTTGAAATTCACAGGAGGTAGTAAACAGTTTGCAAGTTGGAAATAAATGTGTATGTGGAGGTGAAAGAGCACAAAGGTCAGTAAATATCCATCTCAAGATCGTAGGACATATTGTGGGAAAGCACCAGAAGACAGTGTCCTAGAAAGGGTAGGAAAAGCAATGATATTGAGGAACAATGACTATAACATTAACATTTAGAGGTTTTTCATTAAACCTCTGCTCTTCATAACTGAGGCAGGGGTACGTGTGCAGAGTCAAGGAAGGATACCAACTAGGAGACTAGGAACATTAGAAGTGTCTAAGACTAACCATACTTGACTGAATATTTTGACAGTTTATGACTGATAATGTGATTGCAATTTATAATCCAATTCTGGTGTTCCAGTTGCCAATTTTTGAGTAAGAAATCAGCCCACTATACTGAGCGATTCTGTGGTTGTGTATTCCAAATGGGCAGAGTGAGGTTTCAGATGGAAGGTTTTGAATGTCTTGGGTTGATACAAGTTCTGAGATCTCCTAAATTAAATTACAATGGTCCTAAGAGTGAGAGAAAGAAACAATAGTTAACCAGTTAATAGCTGTGGGCCATCTTACAAAAGACAACTCACATTCCTGAATGTATGTTAGAGTTTTGAATCAACTTCTGTAGAGTCCTTGAAGTTTCCACTTTTGCTTGAAGTTTCAAGACTATTGACCACCTCAATCAAAAGTAGCAAATATTTCTTCCTAACAGACTGCATCTATCATAAAATTATCCCACTTAAGCTTTTGTCTCCAACCCTGCTTTTCTGTAGCCAATGTAGTGAATTCTTTCAAAATAACTTATATCTTTATTTTCCTTTTCTAAACCATAATGCATAAAGTGCCTGTCAATTCCAGGATGGTGGACATGTTTTTCCACTTAGCAATGTATCGGTGGGGGAGAGGTCCTCATCCCTATCACATACTGGGGGAAGGGGACTTCTTGCTATACCTCTCAAAAAATTATTTTTCTGAGACTTGTGGATGAAATATTGTAGAGAGCTTTATTTTTATGAAATTAAACATCTCAGTTCCCAAAGTCTCATTTCCCTTTGTTCTGCCGAGGAAGACGTCCCATGTGCCTTCAGCAGGGCTAAGATCAAAGTCAGTGTCCAGAGTTTCTGTTCCATATTGGAGCAGTCCAATCCAGCATCTGGCTAGCTTACTTTGTGTTCTCCACTGCGGTCCCTCAATCCATTGAGGTCTCCATTGGGGTCTCCATGGCTATGTGGCTATAGAAAGAACAGGGCAGAAGCAAAGCCAAGGGAACCAGAGAGCCAAGAACTAAGGACCAAGAGCAACAAGTGAGATAGCTCCTTTATTTTGGGATTATGTATCCCCAAATTTCCAATGGGTTGTAGTGGCCCCATCTCTGTGGCCAATGATCTACGTTCTCAGGTTTGACTGACCGGCAAGTACCTTTTCTATGTCACCCCACTCACTGTGCATGTCTATCTCCTCTTTGTCCAGGCCTTTCCCCCAGTAATCTTCAGGGGTTCTTTGGGGAGTATGAAATTGTAGCTTCCTGGTAAATCTGCCCAAATGACATGCCAATCATGTCTGCCTTCTCTTTGCTCCTTTCCTGTTATTAATAACTAGCTGATTACAGTGGTATCAGTCCTGCAGCTGATGGCTTAATCTTCATGCCCTGAGACTTTGTCCTTCTCAGGCTACCATCAACTCAATAAACCCTTTCTCTTAAAAAAGGGTTTAGCTATAAAAATTTCTTTGTTTAATAAAGTGATTCAACATCTGTGGACAGGAATTTTTGGAATTTTTTTATTCATTTTGGTACCTAGACTAGGATGACAGAAAGACTAGCCTTCGCTAGGACTGTGACCCAGAGAAACTAATCAAGGCCTGACCTCTTCATGCCACTGGGACTTCTCAGGATGTGAGATCCTGTGTCCATAGATCCTGGGGGAAGTGAATGAGCATTCTGAGAGACCAAGGCAAAGCTTCAAGGCTTCTTATGATTTTGTCTTGAAGTCAAAGTCATGCAACATCATTTCTTCTGCATTGTATCAAAGAATTACCAGATTCAAGGGGAAAAGGCATAGACATCACTTTTCAATGACAGTGTTACTGGGACCCCAAAGTTTGTATCTGGCTTCCTGCGTGCACTGGCCCAAAGAAATGCATGAGCAGAAGTTTGCAGTTTAGGAATAAAAATAATTCAATATTGAATTAGCCAATCTGGAGAACAAGGAGAACATGCTCTAAATATCCCATTCCCGATTGTGTGCAGGTTACCAATTATACCGGGCAAAATCACTAGACATCAGGGGTTATAGTTGGAGGTTTTACTGATTGGTCAGAGGTAAGGTAAGGGTTAATAAATTATTTTTCAGATCCTGAGAATAGTTATGAGGTGTGTTCCAGTGTTCCTCTGTCTGGTTTCATGGGAAAGTGGCCAGGGGGCCATTCCATTTTAGGTTCAGGAGCTGAGACCTAACTTAGATCAAGATCTTTATCCTTAGATGTTTGTGCCCCCTAATCATCAGTTGGTCTCTGCAATTGTCTTCTGCTGTTTCCTGGGGGTTGCTGATTACTGGGGGAAAGGTTAGGTCTCTGAGGAAAAAATATAGAGGGAGATATGCTTTCTAAATCTAGGACTTAAAACTAACTTTAATCATAGTCATGAGGAACTTCAATTTCAGTGGGAATGTCCAAGAATCTGAGGCTGTGTTTAAAGCTGCCACATATAGATAACAACAACAACAACAACAACAACAAAACATGTTCAATATGAAATAAAAGCAGTTCTAGCAATTATTTTCAAAGAACCTACTAAATATCAGACTACTTATTTTTGACATTATTCATGCAACCATGTAGCAGTCAGGATTAGGGGGCATAGAAGGGACATGAGCAATGCTGATGAAACAAAACCAGAAGCAGAATTGTAAATCAACAATGTAAAAACATTTTCAATTCAAATGAAACTATTAGGAGGTTTAAGGTTAAAAGGGATACCATCTAAAAGACTGAAAGTTCTTAGAAATGCATGTTTGAAACTATGACTGGCCCTCAAATAAAAAAAATCAGAGATTTAAAATTATGCAATTAATTATTCCAATGTTTTAAATGTCAGTGTTTGCTATTTCTCTCCAATTATCAGCAGTTGTTTGTTTTAATTTTTTTTTCTTTACATTTAGGTATTCTGAGTTGCAAATTTATGTAGCGAATGTTGATCATCCTTAAGACAGCCCATCACCATATGTTTTGTCTAGGCATGAAGAATGAGAATAACCTAAACTTTTTCCATGAGATAGGTAAAGGATTCCTATCAACAGCCATTATCTCTGAGTAATGGGGTTTTAAAGAGACAACTTGTAGTATTGCTCTTTAGGAAGCTCGACAGCAATTGTGCTTTAGCTGCAGGTTTCCAGATCCAGCAGCTGGCCCCTGGCCTCTGTCACCACTGCTTGAACCCCTCTATGGTATCATCTGTTACCAATTCCTTTTCAAAGAGCATCTGCCACCAGTAGAGGCAAGCTTTTAATATGTTGATCTATCATTGTCATTACTTATGGGGGGGGGAAGAAGTGGGGTTTATTGCTTGCATTTGAATATTGTATTTAAGGTGCTTTTGTGATTACAGATGTTTTACATATAAATTGCTTTATATTGGAAAAATGTTTTTTTTAGTATTTTTAAGGAAACTTCACATTCATATTTTACATTTTAATATCTTCTGCATTGCTGAGCAATTGTGAATTGCTTACTGTCTGCACTAGCAGTCTGCATGAGCAACAGCATCTGCATCTGTTTCTATTTCAAAGGAGAATATTAAATGTGGGCATAGTTATTTCCAGGGAGACAGAACTTATTAATTACTAAGGGAGGCTTTGATTGTTATTTTACCCCAAAGGGACAGAATAGGTCACTGCATAAAGGTAGCTTTCCACTCCATAACCTTTGCAAACCAGAACACTATGTTAAGGTTTCACACTTCTCTTTCATTTGTTTCTGTAGTTTTAAAAAATTCTGTCTTTGGGACTGTATAGTCTTTGAAATAATAGCACCATCTACTGTCTGATCCTGGATTCATTTGTCATGCTAAGGAAATAAGGAATACCACAGAGAAATTAAGGGGTATTCTGAGTCATTTAATACTATGGCCCTAAAATAACATAACTGAAAATTATAAAAATTGTTATCTAATAAGAAAATAAAACTAATCACATCTGAACTTAGTCACATCAAATACATTGTAAAATACTCATTTTCCTCAAGTATTAAAACTTACAAATAAGATAATATTGTTATATTGTCATTGTCATCATCATTATTTTAGTTTCCCAAACTATATTATATCCACTTCTTAAACTTACAATATGTTCATTTAGGTAAAGGGGAGAGGTGGGTGAGAGACTTACAAAGAAATATTTAAAAACTATTCCCCACCTCTCAGCAATGTGTGAAGAGGTAAGTACAATTGCTTCATTTCTGCCTGGAATGCCAGCCAGCTCACAGGGAGCACTTCTCATAGTGGGCGTTGTTAAGAGGCCTGATTGCTTCCTATCCTCAAATTTTTTCCCCAAAGGAGTAATGCTATTTCATTAAAGAAACTCAACTGTCTGGATAAATGATCAGTGAAAGTAGGTCTCAGGGCTCTCATAAAAATAAGCTACTAGCTATTTGAAGAACATAGTGTGAAATTTAGGGCATTCTCCAAACCTCCTTCATGCTGATTTCTTTCAATGAGCAAGAGGGCAGTTGTCACTTTGCCTCATGCACAATTATTCCCTTAACTGTACAGCTCCCAGGGGACTGTTTTGCCTCCCACACATCCATTACAGATATGACTCTTTTTTCTTCTGGAATTCACCTATAGCAAGACTTTTATGCTTTCTGTCCAATTTATCATTTTTAAAAAATCAACTTGGAAGGATTATTTTCTATATTTTGCTTTCCACTCCTTTTCACTCTTCTTCTATTCTACTTCCAAGTTTTTATTTCAAAATGAGCCCTGAATTTAAATTTCTTACTTTAAAAAGGTTTTATTTCTACAGTTTGTTGTTAATCCTCACCTGAGGATATTTTTCCATTGATTTTTAGAGAATGAAAGGAAGGGAGAGAGACACACACAGAGAGAGAAATATCGATGTGAGAGGGGAACATTAATTGGTTGTGCTTTGACCAGGGTAGAGGATCAAATCTGTAACCAAGGTAGTGCCCTTGACTGGGAATTGAACCTTGGACCCTTCAGTCCATGTGCAGACTCTCTATCCACTGAGCCAAACTGGTTAGGGCTACACTTTTTAAAAAAATACAATTCCTATTTATTTTTTTCTTCCAGAGAACTTTTTTTCAAGCATTAAAGATTTAGCTCCTTACATGGGCTTTGGTGGAGGTCATGGGCACCCACAGGTCTAAATCTGGGTGGGGGTGTTTGGTCCTTCGGGCTTTATCAGCACAATTCCTGAACATTTTCCTGTGAATGGCACAGCTCCCAAGGTAATGTGGTTTCATATACAGCTTGGGAAGAACATATGCATTGAAGACACATGCTTCAGAAATGCCCCTAATGTCTGAGGTCTCTACTATGTTTCAAATGACAAACTTTTTTCTTCTTCTAAATGCAGTTTATTTTTTCATTTTTATTGAAAAATAAAAAGTTTTCAATACTTTCAAGTTTTGAAATGCTTTTTATTCTTCAAATGATCTTCAGATTTATTTATTTCAATCACAGTTGCCTTAACAATATTATATCAGTTTCAGGTGTACAACATATTTTACAAAGTGAAGTGATCACCCTGGTAAGCCTAAAACTCATAACACCATACATAGTCATTACAATATCATTGAACACTAGAGGCCCGAGGCACAAAATTTGTGCAAGAGTAGGCCTTCCTTCCCCGCTGCCAACTCTGGCTTCCATCAGGCACCCGAGACCCGGGCTTCCCTCCAGCCCTGACTTCATCCGGAAGGACATCCAGTCTAATTAGCATATTATACTTTTATTATTATAGATAATCTTTATGCTGTACTTACATCCTCATAACTATTTTTATAATTGGCAATTTGCGTTTCTTAATCCCTTTCAACTTTTACACCCCTCTCCAACCCCCTGGGCCCTGCTCCCAAATAGCCTTTCCCATGGAATGACCATCAATTTGTTCCCTCTATCTATGTTTCTTTTTTGTTTGTTCATTTATTTTGTTTTTGATTTCACATATAAGTAAACCATATTGAATGACAAACGTCTTAATGGCCTTGTCCTTGGGCACGTATGGCGTGCAGTTGGTGCAATGAATAGGCTGCACATGGCCACGGCCTTTTTTGGCATGACTTCTATTCATTCTTTTTTTTTTTTTTGATTTTCATATTTTCTTTTTTCTTTTTTTTTAAATTAATTTTTTATACATATCTCCTCATTGCCCCCCCTCCCTCCCAGGCATACCCCGACACCCCAGTGTCTATGTTCATTGGTTATGCTTATATGCATGCATACAAGTTATTCATTCTTTCCTTGGTCAACTTGGAAATGAGGACCCAAGAGCTATTTCTACAGTTGTTAATAGCCAATAGCCTTTGCATAAAATAGTTGGAGAAACATCTATTCTTATGATTGACTTTTCTTATTCTGGTCAACTTTTTTAGATGCTACAAAATGTAGTAGATAGGAAATAAACAATGTATCATTAAAATCCGAACTATGATCCTATACTTATCAGCCAAATATGTATCAACTCTCCCTCTCTACCAAAATACTTGAAACACAATCCTTACCTTCCTTAGAGCTAACATTCAACTAAATATTTTATCTTGTCTTTTTAAAAGGGTACTATTATTTGCTCATCTCCACTGTAGCAGCTAAATACTGGCAAAGTGCTCAGTTTTCTACCTTATTTTAGTTATTATTGTAAAACTATAGAAGGCAGTATTTTGAGATATTAATTGTGTTTTTATTCACTGAGCAAAGAAATCATGACTTTAGTTTTGCAGTGTATATATAGGGGGAGAATGGATGAAGGTGGCAAATAATAATAGTACTGTAGTAGTAATAATCATAATAATCTTTAATCTTTAATCTCATGAAAGAAAACATCATAAAAGTCAATACATTTAATTCATAGAAGTAGGACATCTTTTTTCTTCCTTTTTTCTCTCCTGAATGAGGGGAAAACATTTGAGAGTCAAAAAAAAAAAAAAAAAAAAAACTCCAAAGGAAGCGGAGAAGTGAGATCATCTATAACAAATGCAGGTAATGCTTAGACATAATAATGCAAGTGCTGGTTTCCCACTCAAATGGGGTTATAATTCACTGCCTTTGGGGAGGGAAGAGAAAATAGGCCAATGAGAGATGAGCAAGGTACTTGCATTGGGTGCAAAATGTAAGGAGGTATAAAAAAATCAGTAAGCAAGATAAATAATATTTTAATGTAATTCTTTTAAAATAAAAAGCAATTCCAAAAAAAAAAAAAGCCCAGGATGGAACAAGTTGAAAATTTTTAAATAAAGACAGGACTATATGAGTGCATAAATGTCTCTGAAAGAACCAAAAATCATGATTTTATCCTAGGTGAACCCAGGAGAGTGATGGACATAATGGAATTTGTAGTTTGACCTAGACTGAGTTTGGCAATAGTATACTTTTACCTTACAGTCCCTTCTCATTCCCATCATAGACCAGGATGCAGAACTGGTTTTGGAGAAGCCATGTATTGTGTAAAGGGCTAGTTTGTTGACTTCACAGGAAGCCTCCAAAAGATCTTAGCTACATCATCAGAAGGGTACACATCTGGGGATTGATAAGGTGCAGAAAGGTGAGAAAGAGCAGATGAAACAAAAGTTACGAGCCTGGGATAAGGAGGCCTTCAATAGGGTGGACCAAGCCACTGGCCTCACTGCAAGGACACCAGCCTCAGCAGCAGAGACCCAAGCAAGTCAAACCTGAGCAGACACCATCAGGATACAGAGAATGGCATTCAAGCAACATGTAGCACATGTAAATTTCTCCTAACCTTAAAAGTGAAAACCCCCTTGCAGAGAGAGAGAGAGAGAGAGAGAGAGAGAGAGAGAGAGAGAGAGAGAAGGGAAAAGAAGAGAAGGGAAGGGAAGGGAAGGGGAAGGAGGGAGGGGAGGGGAGGGAAGGGAAGGGAAGAGAAGAGAGAAAGAAGAGAGAAAAGATGAGAGCTATGCATTTGACTCAGTTGTTTCTGAAGGGTAGTGCTATATGTCACCCCATATATCCCACTTTGGTTTAAGGATTGTTTTGAGCAAACACAGGAGAAAATTTAAAAACAAAGTAGAAGTTACCCTTTTATAAGGAAACTAGAGGTCTGGTGCATGAAATTCATGCATGGGTAGGGTTCCTAGGCCTGGCCTGTGATCAGGGTCAATCTGTTGGGCAACCAGCAGGGTGACTGGGGAGCCCCCACTGGTACCTGCCTTAGCTGTCCTGGCATCACCCACTCACTGCCCCCACCACCACCACCATCAGTTGTTTCCCTCTGTGGGGCAACCAGCAAGGTCATTGGTGGGGGGAAAAAGTAGGGGGGGTCTGCTGGCACCCACCTGGATTCTGTGAGCTGGGGGCAGCTCCCGCAATGAGTGTTTGCCCTCTGGTGATCATTGCACAATATAGCTACCAGACATTCCACTGGTCATTCTGTAGGTCATTCTGCCATTGGATTGATTTGTATATTAGGCTTTTATTATATAGGATTTCACATTTATAAAGGAAATTTACATTGGTTAGGATGCCTCCCTCTCCTTACCAGGGAAGATAGGTATGGCTAAATCAAGAAAAACTCCTAACAATGGAGAGGGCATGGGCTTAAACCTGCATGAGAAAGCTTTCCCTTATTTTCATACTTTGCCTGGTCACCTTCCCATGACTAGACTCCCCTCATTTGTCTGCAGTTAAAGATGGTATTTAAGCCTGAATTTTAAGCCACTTCTGAGAGTTACTAATTTTTTCCTTGATTATCTCCCATGTGTACATGAGAGATACATATTAATAAATTTCTGTTTGTTTTCTTCATATTAATCTTTTTTCTTACTACAACATTTTCAGCTGAAAACTTAGAAGGGTAGAGGTAAAATAATATTTTCTCCACTACATTACCCAAAAGAGACTAAATTTTAAACTGCAAGTGACTGTGAGTGGAAATGAGGTTTGACAAGCTACATTTAGTTTAGTTTTAGAAAATCTAAAGATAATTTTTCTATTTGCATTTAGTTACTCAAATATGTGGTCCTTGTAGCATTAGCACATGCATCACCTGGATGCTTATGAGAAATGCAGAATCTTGGCAGTCACATGAAACCTGAAAAGAAGAATTTACATCTTAGTTAGCTTCCTTCTGTAAGAAAAATAAAACCTTCTAATAAAAGGATGCTCCATCCTAATATAAAACAAGAGAGAGAGAGAGAGAGAGAGAGAGAGAGAGAGAGAGAGAGAGAACATCATTTTAATATTGGCTCAGCATTATTAGAGTTTCACTCAAGTAAAGTAGGATGTATGTACATATGAGGAAAAATAACTCTTTCTTTACCCTTCTAGGTTCTTGGCTGAGATTGTCTTGAAATAAAAAGATAGATTAACTAGAGTAAAACAAACAAATGTTTAATAACATGTATAACTCACATACACATGAGAGACACCCAGATAAAATGAGTAAACTCCCAGAAATGGTCCAAGCCATTACTTTAAATACCATCTACAGCTAAAGATGAAGGAAAGATTTGAAGAGTGAGGAAGCCAGTTAAGGGAGTTAAAACACACACACACACACACACACACACACACACACACACACACACAAGCACGCACGCACCCACGCACACACAGAAGAAATGAAACTAAGGTTTGTTATGCATATTTATGCATATTTAATGCCTTCTCCAATGAAAAATGTTTTTTCTGCCTTAGCCAGTTTTGTTCAATGGATAGAGTGTCAACCCACAGACTGAATGGTCTCAGGTTTGGTTCCGGTCAGGGGCCACTCTCACATCAGTGTTTCTCTCTCTCTGTCTTGGCCTCCTCCTTTCTACTCTCTCTAAAAATCAATGGGAAAATATCCTCAGATGAGGCTTAACAAACAAACAAAAAATCCCACTTCTTCCAAATTAGCCATCCTTCTCTTCCTGCTACAAAGAGAGAAGGATGGACATTTACCTTATAAAAGTAATTTTTTTTTCTTACAAAAGGGTAGCTTCTATTCTGTTTTCAGAGATTCTCTTATGTCTGCTCTTTTAAAAAAAAACAATCAACTGAAAATATTTCTTATGCCAAAGAACCATATTTTGGCATATTCTGCTACCTTTTGTATAAAAGTGACTATAGCCCTGGCCAGTATGGCTCAGTTAGTTGAGTTACCTCTTATGCACAGAAAGGTCACTGGTTTAATTCTGGTCAGGGTACATGCCCAGGTTTCTGGCTTGATCTCTGGCAGGAGGCAGCCAATCTATGTTTCACTCTCACATCGATGTTCTCTCTCTTTTTCCCCCTCCTTTCCCATTTCCCTGAAAATCAGCACTCCCCAACCCTCCAAAAAGTGGCTACAGAATCTAGACAAAAATTTACACAAATTTATATAAAAAGCAGAAGAAATAACAATTAAAATTTTTTTTAATCCATTGAGAAATAAGAGGAC
Organism: Lasiurus cinereus; assembly: GCA_011751065.1. Taxonomy (NCBI): domain Eukaryota; kingdom Metazoa; phylum Chordata; class Mammalia; order Chiroptera; family Vespertilionidae; genus Lasiurus; species Lasiurus cinereus. The sequence goes on from JAAGEH010000393.1 coordinate 45,331,567, forward strand.
AGATTTATTAATGATTTCACCTATGCCTGTGAGAGACCCTGGTGGTAAATGTTCACAGTTCTAAGGGTCAAAAGGTCCAGAAGCTTACATTGTGTAATCAAAAAAGCTAATCCTTTCTAACCACACCTCTTGTGTTTCAAGGAAACACCCTAAGGCAGCAACTTCCTTCTCAAAAAGAATTTCATCATTCTCCCCTTATACTACACAGGTAGTGTTCATATTACCATTTGAGAGATAGTATATCAGCAAACTAAGTCAGCATCCAAGTGTATGTATGACTATAAATATGAGTTTGTGTCTATCATTCTTCTCACACAACTTTTTCTTTCCAATTATTCAATGAAATAGTGATTTAGGTCCCAGTCAACAAAATTTTTGTAAAGGGCCAGATAATAAATATTAAATACCACAAAATCTGTTTTGCATCACCAACTGTACTATTTCAGTACAAAAATAAACACAAGAATGAAACTTCATTTATAAATATAGGCAGCATGCCAAACTTGGCCCCCAGGCCATAGTTTCTCAAATCTTGTTCTAGAATGTTCTGCAGAAGACTCTTTTATCTATAGGGCAGTGGCAGCTAAAAAATAAGGTTTGTAGCTTCTCTAATATCATTTCTTCATAATTCATAAATTATCTCACAATCTTTTGGCACATAGTCTCTGCTACTATGGAGTCATTCATCTCTGTGTTGTGCAGTCTTAGCACATAAGGGCATGGTTTGCTCTTCTCAGCCTTGGATTAAGTGCCCTTTTGCTTACACTGGTAATGAAATTCCTTGCTGTGAGATTTTTTTCATGTTATTGATGGATTTGTGGCATCTGTAAAATAAATATAAAAATATTTCAGGTGTTAAATAAAGTGTGCCAATTGTAGAACACTTGAAAAAATATAAGCTTAATAAAATAATAAAGTAATAGTTAGTGGTACTATCTTTTGAATATAAATTATTTTTTATTTCTCTTTTGCTCTTTTGTCCTTTGGTTGATAAACAATAGGGCCAGCAAGATAGGAAAAATATTTTTTAGAGCTTTGAAATATTAATAAGATGTTCAAGATCACATAGCAAATGAAAGTTGGATCTTGACTCAAGCCTATATTTCTACTTCCAGTTCTAGTGCACTTTTCACCACAATATAATGTCTTCAAATAGCAATAAGACTATATGTTAATATGGTTGATAAATCTGTAATTAGAACCCACAATACTCTTTTAGAAATGCCTTCAGATTCATTAATGACCTAGACCAGGGATGGGAAAAATCTGGTCCCAGGGCCATATAAGGCCCAGGAAATCATTTGCTCTGGCCCTGCCAAGGCAATTGCAGATGGGACTTGAAATTCAATAAATATAGGAACTTTCTTCATAGCAACATACATTTATATTAAGTGAATTATATTAAACAGATTATGTTATAAATATCCAATGGCTGTTTACAGAATAAAGATTCCCCCCCTTGACCTAGACAGAACTGTTACATGCATTTCTATTATTTTATCACACCCTATTTCATTGTACATTTCCTCTTTGCAGAAACTTTTAAAAATTCTTTTCAAGAAACTATAATGCTTATTTTATTTTTATAAACAAATACAATTGACCAATTTGTTTTTATTATCAATTGTCCAATAAATTTTCTTCTTTGAAAAAGTTATGTTCTTTGAAAAACTCACAAATGAATTAATTTATCCAGTGAAGTTCAGAACAAATACTAGTCTTGAATATCTCTTACAGGTGTATTTGACCTCTCAAATTTACACCCATCTATTGAAGATAATCTGACACAATTACCTTGATCTTTTCTAAGCAAATAATAGTTACACCTGGAAGTATATATTACTGAGTTTTAAATTCCATTAGAAGAGTCTCAATTTTTAATCTTTGTTCTTTTTTTTTTCTCCAATTCTGTCTTATATATCTTTGGAAGATATTTAATAAAGTTATGAGAAATAATTTTTTTAAATTATTGGCATGATAGCCTTCTGTCAGAAATTAAGAACGCTTTCAGGCAAATAGGTAAATATGAATAAAGTATGCAAAGAATGACTGGGGTTTCTTTTTGTTTTGCTTCCTATTCCCCAAAATATTCTTAGTTATTTTAGGAAAAGAACAAGTAGGTACTGGAAAATGACATTGTGATTCTTTTTTTTTTTTTAACTTCTCTGTTTTTATTTTTTAAATTTTTTTCTTTATTGATTATATATGTCTTTATCCCCCATTGCATCCCCCACCCCCCACTACTGCCTACATCCCTTTGGTGTATGTGTCCATTGGTTAGGCTTAGATACATGCTTTTAAGTCCTTTGGTTGATCTCTGATTCTTTTTATTCTTGTTAGCCATAGTGTGATTCTTTTGATACTTGCTTACAAATCTTCCAATATGTTTTTGCTATAATGAATAGAAATGCAGTCCCTCAAAAACCTTTTAACTTTCTGCTTAATAGTGGGATTCAAAAAGAAAGTGAAACTGAAGACAAAGTGAAAACAGTAAACTAGAATTACAGACACAGATACACAGTTTATACATTGTATTGAACGTAGGTTGTGTCACTGAAATGATTCAAGATCTATGGCTTTATTGTCTGCTCATTTTTTGTTATGTATTTTTGCTTTGTTTAAGAAAATATTTGAGGCATCTAGAAACTATAACATGAATAAAATGTTGGCAAAAGTAAGAAGTAAGAATAAAAAATATGGTAAAACATAAGCAAAGTACATAGTCATTACCAGGAACAGTCAATGAAATGAGAATGTGGAAGGAACAGGAATGGCAAAGAACCAACCAAATTCATGTCCTCAGATTTTATGGTCCACAGAATTGTGATCATTGAACCTTCAGTTAGACTCCATATTTATTAACAACTAGAGCAAAAAGTAGTATAATTATGGTTATCATAGAGGAGAACTGCATTATTCTTTACGTTATCAAAACTACATTGTGCCAAAACCGGTTTGGCTCAGTGGATAGAGCCTGAGGAAGGGTCTCAGGTTCGATTCCGGTCAAGGGCATGTACCTTGGTTGCGGGCACATCCCCAGTAGGGGGAGTGCAGGAGGCAGCTGATTGATGTGTCTCTCTCATCGATGTTTCTGGCTCTATATTCCTCTCCCTTCCTCTCTGTGGAAAATCAATAAAATATATTAAAAACAACAAAACAAAACAAAAAAAAAACAACACCTACATTGTGATACTAAGATCTAAAAGCAAAAGCAAGGCACCTTAATGTTATAGAGTGACTTGTGATTACCCAAAATCCATATGTTAAAGCCCTAAATCACAATATGCCTGAATTTGGAGTCTTTAAATAATTAAGATTCAATGAGGTTATAATGGTAGGATCCTAATACAATAGAACTGGTATCCTTTTGAGAAAAGGAAGAGATATAATTTGCATATTAGCCTTTTATTATATAGGATTATAATAAAAAACTGAAAGATTAAATAAAATAATGTCAAGGAAAAATGATTAAATGTACAGATTTACAATGTAAAATTTATATCCAGCCTCAAAAGTATAGAGAAAATTATTTTCTATATCATTACAAATTACATATGTTATGTAAATGATATTATAATGTAATTTTTTAATATATTAATAATATTTTTTCTGTTGAAAATTTTATCAAATTTGTGAGAAACTGGAAAACTGCTTTTCAAAGTGGCTATACTATTTAAAATTCCCACCAGCAAAATATAAGGATTCTGATTTTTTTTTATTTCACTACTAGGAATATACCTACAAAAAATGAAAATACACATCCATTCAAAAACTTGTACATTAATGTTCATAACAACATTATTTAGAATAGCCAAAAAAATGGGAGCAACTTAAATATCTACCACTTGATAAAAAGATAAACAAGATGTAATTTGAGAAATTATTAATAACTAGAGGCCCAGTGCATGAAATTAGTGCACAGGGGGGTGGGAGAGGTGTCCTTCAGCCCAGTCTGTTCCTCTCCAATTTGTGACCCCTTAAGGGATGTCCAACTGCCCGTTTAGGCCCCATCCACATAGGGTTGGGCCTAAACGGGCAGTCGGGCATCTCTCTCACAATCTAGGACTACTGGCCCCTAACTGTTCACCTGCCTGCCTTCCTGATTGCCCCTAACCGCTTCTGCCTGCCAGCCTGATCACCACCTAACCACTATCCTGCCAGCCTGATTGATGTCTAACTGCTCCCCCTTTCAGCCTGATTACCCCTAACTGCCCTCCCTTGCAAGCTTAATCATCTGCAACTGCCCTTCCTTGCCAGCCTGGTCCCTCCCAACTGCCCTGCCCTGCTGGCCATCTTATGGTGGCCATCTTGTGACCACATGGGGGCAGTCATCTTGTGTGTTGGAGTGATGGTCAATCTGCATATTCCTCTTTTATTAGATAGGATAGAGGCCTCGTGCACGTGTGGGGCCAGCTGGTTTACCCTGAAGGGTGTCCTGGATCAGTGTGGGTGTTCCCTTGGGGCATGGGATGGCCTGGGCAAGGGGCCTATGGTGGTTTGCATGTGGCCACACCCTTTGGTGACCCAAGTGGAGGCCCTGGTATCTGAGATTTATTTATCTTCTACAATTGAAACTTTGTAGTCTGGAGTGGAGCCAAGCCTTCTGCTGGCACAGCCATTGAAACTTTGTTGCCTTAAGCAGAGGCCTGGACACTTGGCTTCCTCCATTGCTAGGGACAACCCAAGACTCCGTCCTGCTCTCTCTGTGGCCATAGCCATCTTGGTTGGGTTAATTTGCATACTTGCTCTGATTGGCTGGTGGGCGTGGCTGGCAAGTGTGGCTTGTGGGTGTAGCAGAGGTACAGTCAATTTGCACATAAATCTTTTATTAGCTAAGATAAAAAGGGAATGAAATACTTATCCATGCTACAACATGGTAAACCTTGAAACATTAAGCTAAGTGAAAGAAGACAGATGCAAAAGCCATTTCTTGCCATATATTTGAAATTCCCAGAAAAAAATTCTGGAGATAGAATGTAGTTAGTGGCTGCTTAGGACTGGTTCAGGGGTAAGGGAATACTAAAAAAATTATTGCTTATTGGACCAGGTTCCTTCATACTGTGGGGAGGTGACAGGCCAGAATGTTCTAAAATTGATTGTGATGACTGCACAACTCTGTAAAGAGACTTAAAAAACATTGAGTTTTACAATTTTTAAATGGGTGAATTGTATGGGACATAAAAGATATCTCAAAAAAGTTGTTAAAATAATGTTATATGGAATATCTACAAATTTTATATAAAAATTAGCTATAATTTCAATAAGACACAAGTAATCACTTTATATTTAGTCTCACTTTATATTTAGTCTCATTTTTGCATACATAAATTGTTTTTTTAAATATAGATTATAACACAAAAAACTTTTTTAGCTTTTCTTTTATTTTTTATGAATATACCAAAAGAATTTCTGATATCATTGACCATTCTTCTGCAAAAATTTATAGTGAATTTTTCAAAGAAATAAAAGTATCATTTGGAAGGGTAGCAATTAATACTACTTCTTCATATTAAGAATTTCATTTCCCTACTCTCTGGGAATCTTTATATGTATTTTTATTGATTTCAGAGAAGAGTAGAGAAAGAAAGATAGAAACATCAATAATGAGAATTACCAATTGGCTGCCTCCTGCATGCCCCTTTTAAGGGATGGAGCCCAAAATCCTATGCATGTGTCCTGGCCAGGAATCAAACTATGACCTCCTGGTTCATGAGTTGACACTCACCACTGAGCCACACCAGTCAGAATCTTGTTAAGTAGGCTATGATTACTAAGGGAAGTCTCAGATATTTTGGAAATGCTTAGAAAAAAGCTCGAGAACCACTAACGAGTAATTATAAAGCATGGTTATTTTGATCAACCTGTCTAAAGGCATGCATGAAATTTACCAGTATTTGGGTATCCAGATAGATGACACAATACACTCAATAATAAATATGAATAATATGTATTTAATATTCAGTAAGCTGAATGTTGTCAGGAAGAAGGAAGGCAGGGAAGGAGGCAGGAAGGGAAGAGAGAAAGAAAGGAAGGAAGACCAACCACACCACAAGTTAAATCTGATTTCTATTTTGATAAAAATAGAGCCCCTCACTTTTATAGTGTAACTAGAGGCTCAGTACACAAAATCCGTGCATGGGTACAATCTATAGGCCTGGCCTGCAATCTGGGCGACCTTCCCCAGTTGCCCAAAGCTGGCCCCACTCCCCACTGCCACTCAAGACCAGTTTCCCGTTTACAATCAGGTGATCAGAGCCTGCTGGTCAGGGAAAGGGACCAGAGGTGGTCAGTGTGCCTTATAGTGACTGGTCCAGAGGTCATTCTGGTCATTCTTCTTTTAGGGTCAATTTGCATATTACCCTTTTATTATATAGGATAGAGGCCCGATGCACAGATAGGGGCCAGCTGGCCTGCGCTGAAGGGGGCCCCAGATTGGAGTAGGGTGGCCTTGGTGGAGGTAGTTCTAGCCTGGGCGAGGGGCCATAGGCAATTTGCAGCCAGCCACACCCCCCAGCTTTGTCAAGAAGGATGTCCAGTCTATCTGGTCTAATTAGCATATTACCCTTTTATTAATATATATTTTACTAATTTATTTCTTCCAAATTTAATTCTTATTCTCAAGTCCATTCTACATCCAACTACATAAATAAAGGTGAACTAAAATCTCTTGCTATTTGCCTTTATACTTGGTAAATTTCTACCTTTTCCATCTCTCTATTACTACAATTTGCTTAAGGTCCCACAAACAATTCACAGGTTTCTTGGGGACCACTGTGCCTTCTTTGTGGATTAAGCTCTCCATGGATTAAATCTCTCTCTATCTTTTCTTCATTTTTCCTTCATCAATCAAAGCTTGCTTTTCTTCTGACATATATTGAAGGGGTCATCTCTCAGCCCCTTGTCTTGGTGAGAAATGCTCTAACTTTAAACCTCTTCATACAACATATTGACCTCTGGGTCTTTTGCCTGAAACAAAGGAAAGGATTTTAAAGGAGGTATAAGCTCAGTGCCCTTAACCATGCAATAGGAGATATTTTCCAAATTTGTAATAATACATATGTGGGGTATAATCTATAATGGTGTTTTGCTATACAATAATCTTATAATAATAGCAGCCACTATTTATTGGGTATGAACATATAATTATAATGTGGATATGAATAATAATGAGTACATTTATATATCAACTAGTGGCCTGATGCACAAAATTCATGCATGGGAGTGGGAGGGTGTCCCTCAGCCTGGCCTGCACCCTCTCCAATCTGGGACCCTCAAAGAATGTCCTACTGCCGATTTACAGGGATCGGGCCTAAACTGGCAGTCAGATATCCCTCTCACAATCCAGGACTGCTGGATCCTAACAGCTCACCTGCCTGCCTGCCTGCCTCCCTGCCTGATTGCCCATAACCACTCTGCCTGCCGGCCTGATCACCCCTAACTGCCCCCTGTGCCAGTGTGCTCACCTCCAACTGTCCCCTCTGCCAGCCTGCTCACCCCCTACTCCCCCCCCTGCTGCCATGATCACTTCCAACTAACCCCCACTGATGGCCTGCTCACCCCCACCTAGCCCTCCTGATGGTCTGCTTACCCCCAATGGCCCTACCTCTCACCAGCCTGATCTCTCACAATTGCCATTTCATCCTGGCCTGATCACCCACCAATTGCCCTCCCCTCTTGGTTTCTAACCACCTCTACCTCAGCTCTGCCACCCTGGTTTTGTCCAGAAGAATGTCTGGAAGGTCTCCTGGAAGGTCTCCCAGTCTAATTAGAGTATTGCCCTTTTATAAGTATAGATAGAGGCCTGGTGCATGGGTGGAGGCTGGCTGTTCTGCCCTGAAGGGTGCCCTGGATCATGGTGGGGATTCTTTTTGGGGCATGGGGCCACCTGGGCAAGAGGCCTGTCATGATTTGCAGGTCAGCCATGCCCCCATAGGGTAAGGGTCCCTGTTAGGGGGTGTGGTCAGCCTGGCTGAGGGGCTGAGGGCTGGTCACACCCCTTCAGGGTGGGGGTCCTCACTGGGATGCCTGGCCATCCTGGGTGAGGGGTTGATGACTGTTTGCAGAATGATCAAGCCCCTCAGTGTTGACCCTCATCCCATGGGGCTATGGCCAGCCTAGGTGTGGATCTGAGGTTTGTTTTCAGGCTGGTCACACCCCCTTCAAAGTGGGGGTCCTTGCTGGGGTGCCTGACCAGTCTGGCTGATGGCTGTTTGCAGGCTGGCCACACCCCCTGGCAACTCAAGCTCCCAGCCCCTGTTTTGTTTGTTTGGTTTTATTTTTCAGTGCTTCCTTGAGCAGAAGCCAGGTCCAACTGGAAGCAGGTATCTGGGATTTATTTATTTTCTCTAATTAAAACTTTGTAGCCTTGAGTGAAGGCCAGGGCTCACCTGGGCAGGCGAGAAGCTTGGCTTTCTCCATGGCAGGGGGCAACCCAAGCCTCCTGCTAACTCCGGCTCTGTGATTGCTGCCATATTTGTTGGGTTAATTTGCATACTCACTCCTGATTGGCTGGTGGGCGTCGCTAGTGAGTGTAGAGGAGATGTGGTCAATTTGCATGTTTCTTTTATTATTGTAGATAATTGCAATTATCTATTCTATGCTAGCATTTAGGTTAAGTCCTTCATGCCTATTGACTCATTTAAAGTTCACAACAACCCTGAAAGATAAGAACTCTTCATCCCCACTTTATGTCTCTAGAAACCAAGGCCAGCAGAGATTAGTTTGTTTTAACTCACATAGCTAATAAATGGCAGTACTGGTATTTAAACCAGGGCCTTTCTGGCGCCAAAGCCCTATGCAACACCAATGTAGGAATTTTAAGAAATCATTGGCCAACTGACCACACAAGGGCAATAAACTCATTGACAAGCCTAAACACTTCCAATGTATGGTACCCTCTCATAAAATATCTCAATTCTTTACTTTCCCCAGGCATTAGTCTATATGTATTTGACTTCTTTCACAGCTTCTTTTATTTTTTTAAATATATTTTTATTGAGTTCAGAGAGGCAAGGAGAGAGAGAGAGAGGTAAAAACAGCAATGATGAGAGGGAATCATTGATTGCCTGTCTCCTGCAGGCCCCACACTGAGGATTGAGATTGCAGTCTGGGAATGTGCCTACCCAGAAATCAAACCATGACCTCCTGGTTCATAAGTAAAGGCTCAACCATTGAGTCACACCAGCTGGGCGGCTTCTCTTTTTTGAGCAGGGATGTTCTGTTTACAAGCAAGACATTTCCACCCACACATCTCTGTGGCTGTGACACTAGTCTGGTTAGCTGTAGCTTATTTTATACAATTTGCTGCTACATGGCTCACTGTTTTGATTTATGTAAGGCCACTTCATCATAAATTTCCATTAATCTATGTAGTTATGTAGCTTTTAATTTAAAAAGAGAAAATTGGAAGTCTGCTTCTAGAGATCATTCAAGTTGTGTTATTATGAGTTTAAATTACTTACTATTTCTAGTGCACACACTTATTAAAAATAGTTTTAACTTGCAAAACTTTAGTAAAAATTTTTTGTCCATAGTATTTGGCCCAAGTTTGTTAGTTTCTCATTAATTTTCTAAGGTTTTCTTAGTTATTGTTGTTCTTTTTCCTGAATTTTGCTTTGTTTTGATATTTGTTTTGGAACAGAAATGGTAAGTTATGCTAATACATATGCTAACATTAATATTTACATTTTTTCCCTTAGGTTATGTTTCACACTTTGAAATGTTTTAAATTGGTTTTACCTGTTTATTCATGTGTTGTTGTTTTTTTCTACATTTGCTAGCAAAGTTGCTATTTTGTCACTTCAATGCAGAAATCAAACTAGTTGGTGTGTGTGTGTGTTTTTTTTTTTTAATATATTTTATTGATTTTTTACAGAGAAGAAGGGAGAGAGATACAAAGTCAGAAACATTGATGAGAGAGAGACATCAATCAGCCGCCTCCTGCATGCCCCACAGTGGGGATGTGCCCGCAAGCAAGGTACATGCCCCCGACCGGAATCGAACCTGGGACCTTTCAGTCCGCAAGCCGATGCTCTATTCACTGAGCCAAAACCGGTCTCGGCTAGTTGGTGTTTTTTTATAATCTTCTCTTGATCTATCTATTAATAAACTACTACTAACTGGTTAAAATATAGGTTCTTCACTCTGTTTAGTATTTAGTGTTAGCTTCCTTCCCTTGTTTCTCTCACTTTTCAGAGTTTGCTTACCACTTCTTGGATATTTACTTTTCTATATTAATTTTGGAATTGAATTTTCTACCTCCAGGAAAAAAAAAAGAAATCTTGCTGAAACTTTTATTGAAATCAAATTAATTTTATGTACTGATTTGGGAAAACTGGAATACAAGCTAGCCTCTTAATCATAAAAAAGTGCCATAAGATCTTTTACTGTTTCAGAGGTAAGAATTCCCTAGCTAACTCAAAATGGATACTTTCACTGATAACCATAAAAAAGCCAATACTAAGCAAGGCATTAATGTTTTTGTTTTGTTTTGTTTTGTTTTTTATCATCAAACAAAACTAGAGAGCACTATATACTGAATTCCCTAGAACCGACATCCAGCTTTGACAATAATTAGCAATGATTTCTTCTCCTCTGCCCACATAGTCTGTGTTCCTTGTGTGTTTTTGTTGTTGTTGTTTTTAACTTTCATGCTATAAACATGTGATCTAGCTTTGCTAAAATATCATCATCTCTTAAAAAAATCATCTAAGTTTTAGTCTTCTTATTTTAAATTATGGCTGTAGTAGTCAAAATGAAAGTGCAAACCAGAGCATTAAATTAAACTAAAAAGTAATTAATTTATTGAGTAAATAGTTCTTTCCACATAGTAGATTAAAATGACCAGGTGTTGGGATAGATAACATAGATAATCCATTGTTTCAAATCCTTCTTAGAGATAAAATAAAATACAGACTACATATGGAGGTATGTTGGGAGCCTTCCATAGATGTGACCACATTTTGCTTAGAGAAATGTATTTTTAACAGCAGGATGCCAATAGGGAAGCAAAGACATTTTTAAGAATGTCATTGACATCTATCTGAAATTTTGCATTTAAGCCAGCACTGGTTGTCTGAAGACTTATACTGAATTAATGGTGTTCATTGTTCTCAGAAGAAAGTTAAACTAACCCATTCCCCCTCGTGACCTCTGCTTAACTTTTCCATCCCATCTCATGCTACTGCCTCCTCACACTCTGTGGTCCTGCTGTTTTGAGCTGCCCATGCATGGTTTTCCAAACATGCCGGTGTCTATTTGCATCTAGGCATTTAAGTGTATACTCACTATCCTCCCTGTCCTTCTTTTCCTCCACTTCTCTCATTTAATTTGACTGAACAGTTTCTCAAACAAAAGCCTAGATTGATATTATTCCTTTTGGAAATCATCCCTAACCCTGATATTCTAATTTAGCATATTTTAAGTGTCATTACTTGATATATATTTTATGTTTTCTTTTTCTGTCTTCTCCTTGAAGGGAGAAGGTGTCTCTAAGTTATCTTTTTGTTTTCATAATCTAAGTACATTTTCATTATTAAAAAGAGCTTATAAATATTGTGTATAAGCACTATAATGAAAACATTTTATCTCTATGGAAATACAATGCATTTATTGATTCAGAGACTAAGAATGGATCCTGTGATTTATAAGGCATTTTTCTATGTGTTTTTGATAGCTCTAAAATGATAATCCTAATATCAGTCATGGATAATATAAAATTACTGTGATAATTGGATGTATGATAAAATACAAATGTAATAATTTTAGAAAACTATAAGAGGAATGGTATTAAACCATAACCTGGACCCTCTGACCCATTATACTATAAGGAACACAGTACCCAACATATATGTCAGTTAATGTCCCTCATTAACACCTCACAGCTAATGTATTTTTTTAATTTAATAAATCTTTATTGTTCAGATTATTACAATTGTTCCTCTTTTTTCCCCCATAGCTCCCCCTCCTCCCGGTTGCCACCCCACACACTGCCCTTACCCCCACACCAATGTCTTTATCCATAGATGTATGATTTTTGTCCAATCTCTTCCCGCACCCCCCATATTGTTCATAATTTTTTATCTTTATGTTTTTCTTCTTCTTCCTCTTCTTCAAGAATACCTTTGAGCATTTCATTTAATACTGGTTTGGAGTTCATGAACTCCTTTAGCTTTTTCTTATCTGTGAAGCTCTTTATCTGCCCTTCAATTCTGAATGATAGCTTTACTGGGTAGAGTAATCTTGGTTGTAGGTGCTTGCTATGCATCACTCTGAATATTTCTTGCCATTCCCATCTGGCCTGCATAGTTTCTGTTGAGAAATAACCTGACAGTCTTATGGGTGCTCCCTTGTAGGTAACTAATTGTTTTTCTCTTGCTGCTTTCAATATTCTCTCTTTGTCTTTTGCTCTTGGCATTTTAATTATGATGTGTCTTGATATGGTCCTCTTTGGATTCCTTTTGTTTGGGGTTCTGTGCACTTCTTGGACTTGTAAGTCTATTTCTTTCACCAAGAGGGATAAGTTTTCAGACATTATTTCTTCAAATAGCTTTTCAGTATCTTGTTCTCTCTTTTCTCTGGCACCTCCATAATTCTGATGTTGGTATGCTTGATGTTGTCCCAGAGGCTCCTTATACTATCTTCATAGTTATGGATTCTTTTTTATTTTTTATTTTCCAGTTAAGTGTTTATTGTTTCTTTGTATTTCAAATCTTTGACTTGATTCTTGCAATCCTCTAGTTTGCTGTTGGATCTTTGTATAATATTTTTTATTTCAGTCAGTGTATGTTTAATTTCTAGTTGGTCCTTTTTCATATCCTTGAGGGTCTCTCTAAATATATCAACCTTTTCTAGAAAATTCTTGAAAAACCTTATAACAGTGGTTTTGAACTCTATATCCAGTCATTTGCTTTCCTCCATTTCTTCAATTTGTGATCTGTTTTTTTGTCTCCCCATTTTGGCTGCTTCCCTGAGTTGATATAGTAACTTTGTGTACTAGGTATTCTATAGGGCCCAGTGGCTCAGCCTCCCCAGTTACCTAGGTGGACACTCTTGGTGCACCCTTTTGTAGTCTGTGTGCACAGTATTATTGAGGTTAAGCCTTGATTGTTGTTGGTATCACTCGGAGGAATTGACCTCCAGGCCAGTTGGCTTTGAGGGTCAGCTCTGTCTATGCTGGAAGAACTTTTGTGCTGGAGACACCCTTATGAGACAAGACCTGCAAAAGCCTCTGTACTCAGCTTGGATGGGATGAAGTCTCAGGGTAGAGAAGACAGCTTTAGTTTCCCATTAGCCCTTTTCTAATAGGCCTCTGTGTCTCAGTGTCCAGTAGTAATTGCTGTAAACATCTCTGAGAGAAAGCCAGCCTCAAGTTCTGCTGGTTACCAGGTAGTCCAGTTTCTCCCCGAATGAGTCTGGGTCCCCAGAGTCTCACTCAGAACTGGAGTTCAGTGCAGTGGAAAGCTTCCCCCCCACCCCTTCTCCATGCATGCATCTCAGTACCTCTCCCTTCCACAGTTCCTCTGAGTCCTTGAGTGCTCTAAGTCCTCTGAGTGCTTTTCTCTTTCCTGACAGTTCAATTTCACCTAGTATGAGTCTGGGTCCCCAGATTCTCGCCCAGAACTGGATTTCAGTGTAAGTCGAAAGCTTTTGTCTCCCTCCCACTTGAGAAAGCCAGCCACGTACTCAGTTGCCAGTCCTTTACGCACATGTATCTCAGTACCTACCTGCAGCTCCTCTGAATCTCAGTGTGCTTTTCTCTTTCTTTCTAGTTGTAGAATTTCCACTTAGCCAGCTTTCCCGTGGCTCTGGATGATGTCCATTTTGTCTTTTAGTTATAGTTTTAAAATTGTTGTATGAGGCAGCAGTTTAGGTGTTTACCTATGCCACCATCTTGGTTTCTCCTAAACTAATGTATTTTAGAGGAAGTCATTGAACTTGCAATTATTGCAATATGTCTAAAAAGCTCTTCCAATGAGCACATTTTATATGAAGGCTTTTCAAGGATAAACTTTGAGATATAACCCCATAATATAAATTAGCACAAAGAAGCAGCATTACGTTTCAAACATCTTTGAATAATTATCTAATAGATTTGTACACATACAAATTATTTTCAGGAAAAAATAGTGGGGTGAGGGAGGGGAGCTTGGCATATATCCTTTGGAAAAGAAAAATATTTCATGGCTGTAGGTTTACTCTGTAGCTCGAGGAACTAGAAGAGCATTATCATGCTTGATAAAACAGTACATCTCTTGCTCAAACAAATGTAAATCAAAATGAAAGTAAATGGAGAGATTATTGCTTTTTAGACTAGTGTCTATTATCAATAAGCAGAAAGCTTCAAGTGGTCTAGTTAATGTGATTTCTTTTCCATTAAGGATAATTTATTATTCTATTGTATGAATAGTTGTCAAATCTTTATACAATGAGTCAGATAATTCTTTCCACAATATTTAGTACCTCTGTAAAAAATGAGATTCGAAATGTATTGAGCAACAAAATTCTTTTTAACATTTCTTCTCAGACAAAATGCTTGCTGCTGGAACATTTGATACAGACATAATCAGGTAGTATCTGCATGTGGCAGATTGCCCAGCAGCTATTTACATGTGGCTGCCATCTTGTGAGTTAATCACTCTTGATTTACATGAATTAATGCATCTGATATGACTAAATTGGTCATGTCACCATTACTCCCATGAAAAAAGAGGTTCATCAAATCCAAGTATTTAATTCTGGTACAGGCTATACACGCATTTTTATGGAAGTAAATCAATGGGATATGTTAGTGTGTCTGTGAGGATGATTCTGTGAGGTGGGTGAAACACAGAGATACAATAAAAGCACATAGCAGACTATGACAGCATCTTCTAGCTAGCACTTTGTAGGAATTGTCCAGGCAAGAGGTGCTGGAGTCAAGAAGATAAAGAATGAGTAACAGACTATTATCCCATAAGGCTGGCTGAAAATTAGGAATACCTGATGCAGAGGTTCTAGTAGGATCTGTTACGGAGCTTAAATTTTGGGTTAAACTTCTAAATCAAAAGTAAGGCTATCATGAGTAAGGCAAACCACAGTTTTATAGGAAATGTACATGGCTTGATACCGTGGTATAGATTCATGAATAGAAAACACAAATTTGGAGGCTGATTAGCAGTCCTAGAATGGGGCAGGAACTTCATGCATTTCAAAGAATAAATGGACAATGGCTTCTAACATAATCCTGAACTAAGAAAGATTTTCCCAGTGGTCTTGGTTTAGGTGAATAAATCTAGATGTAAGATTTAGAAAAATATAGGGAACCAGGTGAGATATGCACAAAGTTGAAGATATTCTAGCAGAAGTTTGCTGATAAGTGTTTAACATTTGTAACATTTCTGGTATAAATAGTCTCCTCATTACTGATTTCCCACTATCATCATGTCATCAACTTGCTCACAAAATTCCTGAAAATATTAACAATTGGTTAATTGTTAATAATAGTAAATCTAGTTCCACACTTACCATGGATGAGTCTTTAACAGACTAAACTTATCAATTTATTGAACTTTTAAAAACTAAAATCACGATATTCTTGTGCTTAACCTATTTTGACATATCTATTATATATACTGTAAACCCAAATTCTAGTCCACTCCTTTATTTGAAAGTAGAAGCTGGTTCTGCTTTCCTTATATCTAGTCTGGTGTTAGTACTTGGTTGGCCTAACTTGGGGCCTGGTATGTCATAAACATTTAATAAATTACTGGTAAAAACGTTTATTTTTGTTTTTGCTTGGGTCTCTAATAACATGCAATTAATCTTCAAATAACATGTAACTTCATAAATTTATTCTGTGTATATGAATATGTACATTTTTTTTTACAAAGACAAGCATCCTGTTTATCAAGTTTTCATATTGGAATAAATAAAAAATAAAATTTATTTTTATCTCCTTCTCTCTCCTTCCTAGCATAAAAGCTAAAAGTAGTCTTCCATTTTTTTATATTTTCAAAGCATTGCATTTGCAATTTTATTGTAACCTCACTGTTTTAGAGCTGTGTAAGCCTGTCTTTTTTTCTCTAGGGTCCCCTTACTTTTTGGAGAGCAGTTTCCGTGTCTTATTGCCTCTGGGATCTTAAGCCTCGACTTTTATTGGGGAATTTCATATATGGTGGTACTGAATAGCTTTGTCAAACTGATTTATAACTGCATGTGTACTACATTCCAATCTCTAACCAATAAAAAAATAAAATATAAAATGAGTAAATGTGTTTCTCTGGTTAATGTGCTTTATTTTCTTAGAATTTTCACCGCTTCAAATTATGTTAATTTGATGGTGGTGGTCATCCTCTGCTTGAAACATTTCTAACAGTTGCATATCTAAGATATAAGCTTATATCAAATTAATATAAAGTTTTCAGTAAGTTATTTAAGGAAATTGCATAAGAAAAACTTACTGAGATCAAATTGAAAATTATAAAAAAGTGATAAGTGGACTTATTTGTATAAAGTTGGACCAGGGATTCAGTGAGAATCTGTTACAGTGGAGACCCACTGATATGATCAAATCAACTTTACCAAAAGAACACAGGTTACCAACAAGAGGGGAGCTCTGGCCTTCATTGTCATTCTGTAGCTCCACACACTATCTCTGCTAATGTTATTGAACTTTTAGTTACAGATTGATATAACCTCCCACCCAGGAAAGTACCTTCATATTATTTAAAGTCTAATTCTTCACGTTGGTTATTTTCATATAGCTCTTTCAACTTAGGCCAAATAGAAGAGTCAATATCTACATATTGGAAATGACATTTTCCCTGAAGAGGTGATGACAGAAGGAGAGGATATAAAGGAACACCCCATCTTACAATTCTATACTTATTTCATAAAAGGTTAGATCAACATTTAGATCTTGAAGCTCTAGAGTTCAATTTAAATTTAAGCATTCTTTTTCAGTGACCTTTCCCTTTTACCACAAAAAGACAGTGTTCAGTTTGACCCTATGGTTCTTTAAAATCTCCCTGCTTCTTTGACTTTTAAGAGAGATTCTGTTATAAGGTAGTAATTTCTTTTTCTTTCCTCCAGGGCTTTTCCTTTGTCTTTATTGGAGTAGGCATTATTCGGCCTCCAACAAGAATGTCCTAAGAGCAGTGTTTAAGGGAGTTAAATTATTAATGAAGAGAAAGGATGGCACCTTGACAGTGATGGGTCTACAACCTCACACTTCTTACTCCTTTCAAAGCCTGTCAGGTACCATCAGCCTGTTAAGCATACATTCTGATAAAAATAGGTGGTAATTTTAACTAACACATATTAATTTCTCTAAGGGGTGAAGATGAGTGATAAATTATTCAGTAATTGTTACAGCATGTATATTAAATTTATGTTTTCCAAGGTATTGGGAATTTCCAACAATTCAGTAAAAACAGTATTAATTTTAAGGCAGACTAATTGGAAAATGTGAGTCCTTCAATGCAACTACTACCAGTATACTTAGTTAATACCTAGTCTAATAATGGCAATGAAATGTTACAGTTTGGATTGTCATAATGTGTTTTTCAAATGACCTCGGTAAAATACCATAAAATTATTTTTTTTCCAAAAGCTTTACCAATAATATTTATTTGAGTACAAAAAAAATCCAAGACAACACTGATAAAAAAAAATCACAATAAATATGATTGACAATGACAGATGCTTTCAAAGCCATGTGCCTCTGATGCCAAAATAAGTTTATTCATCTGAACCAGTCAAATTCCCAGAGGACTAATTTTATCTAATTTGGGAGAAGGTTGATTGGCCAAAAGGAAACAAACAAAAACTACATGGCATTTTTTTCTATGGTGATGATTTTCTAATAGTCTGTACATATTCTTTCCCTCTTTCTTCCTCTCGTTTTCTTTCCTCCCTTTAACAAATATTTAATCAACAACTAAAATGTGTTAGGTATTATGGTAAGCATTTAAAATACAGCTTCTGGCCTTATGGATCTATTATCAAGTTGAAATGGCATGGGGAGACCTCTTTGAAAATAATATGTACTTGATTAAAATAATTATTTATATTAACCTCATTGTAAGGATTTGAAGTGGAATAGTGAGGAAGTGATGAATTCGGATGTAAAATGGGAGAAAGCTCTATAATGGTGTCTTCACTAATGTGTTCTGAGAGATATATGGGAATATTCTTTCTTACCAGACTTACATCCCATTGAGACTTGGCTGGGGCTTTATCTCTATCCACTTCCTCACTCCCTTACACACACAGAAACCTTACCCTGCAGCAACTTAACTACCCATATTTATTTTTCATTTGTGGGAACCTCTTTCCACGTCCCGTGTGGTTCAGGGTTCCTGGGTCAGGGTTTGGGTTCTGAAGGAGGCCGCACACAAACGAAATGAGAGACTAGAAAACATTAATTTGGAGATATTGGGGGGCCAGGCTGGAGCCTTCCTTTAGTGGAAAGGACTGCCACTTTCCTTTGGCCTTGCCATCCCTTTTATTTAGTTTTGGGATACACCCTTTGCCCTGAAGCAGGCAATTCCAGTAACAAGTAGATTATTTTATCAGTCAGGATTTACATGATTATTTGATGGGGAAGTTCATTGTCTTAATTAGATAGGGAGTGGCTGGTTTTGACCTTTCAGAACTTCAAGGTTGACCAGCCTTCTAGCCTCCTGTTTTTATCCATTTAGTGAGAACAATGTTTTGGTTTACGACATTCATTTATTTCTAAATATATTTTAATTGATTTCAGAGAGGAAAGGAGAGGAAGAGAGAGCTAGAAACATCAATGATGAGAATCATTTATCAGCTGCCTCCTGCACACCCCTTACTGGGAATCAAGCCTGCAACCCAGGCACGTGCACTTGACTAGAATCGAACCGGGACCCTGCAGTCCACAGACAGATGCTCTATCTACTGAGCCAAGCGGTGTATATTCAAAGGTGCAGTTCAATTCTAATTAAGAGTTCTTAAAAGTTCACAGAAAATGCTGCCTCCATCTCTGTAGTTTCCTCTTAGATATAGCCAATACAATCACACATTAGTTTTCTAATTGTTCATCTCATCAATTAGACAAGACACTGAGTACATGATGTGCATTTATGGAGTCTCTTGGCTTTCCCAACAGGAAATTTATTAGTTGATAACTACATGCAACTAGGTTTTTTTCCCCTGAGAGTTTGACAAATTCCTAATAATTTCTACTGATTCATTCCTTGCTTCCAATTGCTGGGAATCAATTCCAATATGTAATAATTATAAGTGTTTCACCAAAAGGTTGATGAAGCTTGGGTGGCTCAACAATGGTGAGCCACATATGTAGTTTACCTATTGGAAACAGATAAATGGAGCTTTCCCCAAACCTGACTAGGATTGTTTGCTGCCAGACAGCTCTGGGCATTTTATTGCCTCCTGTTGGCCAAACACCTGAACAGCTGTAGGCTATTCCCCAAACTGACAATAATTCTGTAAACCCTTTGAAACCTTACCCTTTGAAGTGTAGATCTCCACCTTGCCTTAGGACAAATTGTGTTTAATAAATACCAAGGGGTCCTGAGACGAGAGTCTTAGCTCCTTCAGTTGAAGATCCTTTGACTCCCAATGCCTTTCAAAATTATCTTTCATCTCCAGACTCTAATCATCTGCTTGCAGCCCCTTTCTCCAGAATGCTGAACCATTCAACACCCAATCATTATCACACATTTTCTGACAGTTTATTTTAGGCATAAGTAATAAGATTTCCAGCCAATTAAAGAGTGCCATATATCTTTTTTTTGCATGAAAAGATATACAAAGAAAAAAAGATGGAAACATACTGGTTGTTATATCACCAATTAAGAGTATGGTCTTGGTTGTTTGTAATTTAAATGCCTTAAAAACATTTTAATGGAATTCATTCTTAGTGATAATAGAGCTTGTTTTGAATTTAATAGGATTCTTTGAGAATAAAATGTTAAAAACAGTATGAAAGGTGATTCATACACAGAAAATATTGTTTGTATCTAGTCATTAGACATCCGTGTGCTTACTGGTTTGCCAAAGGACACAGAAAATGTTCCCTTTCTGATGTATTTTCAATTTTTTATTTGGGCTTTTAATCAATGTCTTTCTAAAGTACAGGGAAGAAAAATTGTGAAGGATCTTTATTTAAAAGGATGAAAAAATTGACTCTTTCTCTTCTTAAGTTCCAAGTCTTTTAATGATCTTGTTTTAAAATAGATGCACATATATTCTTCTAGAAAAACCATGACATTTTGATATCATGTCCTTCCCACATCTATTTACTTTCCTACAGAAAAATTAAAAAGGTTTTTTGGACTTAAGGGGTCAGTTTATTATAATGCCTTTATCTCTCCCTCCTTCCTTCTGCCTACTCTGAACACAAAGACGTTTCCTGAGAAGTTTAGAAGGAAAATGGCATTTCCTCTGGGTTGTCCTTGATCTAACAGCTTCAGACTTCTGATTTTCAACATAACTCAAGACAGCAGCACATGTAAGAAAATAGGTCCTGCCCTCACTTAAAAGTTCAAAGGCTATGGTAGAAAATGTGCCTCTATCAAGTGGCTTCTGAGCATGCAGATTCTGTACAGAGCTAACAAGGTTAAAGGTTGACAAATATTAGGAGGTTAGGGTAAAAAGACTCAATAAAGATCTAACATAAAAGTTGCACAAAAGAGAGATGATCTAGAGAAGGTCAAAGAACAGAAGATTTGATCAGCATGAAGCATAGTCAGTGATCTCAAATCAAAAAAGAGAGAGGAATTTCTGAATGCAATGTTAGCTGATTTTCCCCCTCAAGGTATTAAAATGTAAGTATATAAATGGAAATAAAGTATTTTTAAAGCCACATAACAATTACCTATGTGAGTTCAATTTGTGTATGATTCAGGTCTGTTTTGCGCTAAAAAAAAAGCATCAGGAAAACACAGCATCTTTAACTTGGGATTTAGATCTTAGGGCTGCCTTTTAAAGCTGCCTCATTATTACTTTTCTTTCACTGCTTAGTCAATATTACCCCTGAAACACTAAAAGTAAACCTACACATCAATTTGTACTGTCACCTAATAACATATTTTCAGATTAATAAAGAGTTGTTCATTTCCTACAGCCCTCCAGGCACACTAATTACTTTATCGTGTTGCTGTAAATTAAATTAAAACAAACATATTTTTAATCCTCCTCCCACATTAGAGAAACTAAGCCATGTGGAGCATTGAGGGAGGACAAAAAAAGTTCTTCAGATAGCTTTCAAAATGACCTCTCTAAAATTACATTTCTTATTACACTAGAAGCCCAGAACATGAAATTCGTGTGCGGGTATGGTCCGTAGGCCTGGCCTGCAATCAGGGCCTTCTTCCTCAGTTGCAGGCAGCCCCACCCTCTGCCATCACCCACCCCGGTTTCTGTTCACCATTGGGTGATTGGTGCCTGACTCCTGGGGGAAGAAATTGAGAGGTTGGTTGTTCCTACCTGCTCGCTGGCCCCTCCCCTGCAGCAAGTGACCATCAGCTGGGGAAAGGACCAAGAGGGAATCATTGTGCCTCATAGTGACTGGTCCAGTGGTCATTATAGTCATTCTGCCATTAGGGTCATTTTGCATAGTAACCTTTTATTATATAGGATTATTGTTAGTGATACCTTCCATCTTCACTTTTTTTTTAATTCAAAATTCCAACAAATTTTATTTTAGACCTATAAAAACAGGGCCAAATCATTCATAAAAAGGTTAGATGCATTGGAATAATTAGGGCATACTAATAACTATTTTTAAAAATATATATTTTATTGATTTTTTACAGAGAGGAAAGGAGATAGATAGTTAAAAACATCGATGAGAGAGAGACATCGACCAGCAGCATCCTGCATGCCCCCTACTGGGGATGTGCCAGCAACCAAGGTACATGCCCTTTACCAGAATCAAACCTGGGACCTTTCAGTCCGCAGGTGACGCTTTATCCACTGAGCCAAACCGGTTTTGGCGATATTAATAACTATTAAAGGACCCATGTCCAACCAGATATTAGTGTGCTATTATTTAACAGTAAATAAGACAGCAGGGTACTGCAAAAGAAAAAAGAAATAGGTTAATAGGTCAGAGTATGAGGCTGTACTTTTCATATATGGAAGCTTAATATAATACAGGCTTAGCCTAGAAAAATCAGTAGATCAAATTTGAACCATTTAATTAATGGTCCTGGTAACATTGGTTTTACACATGGAAGAGATAATATTGGATTAATATCTTATTAAATATACACTGAGTCAGATTATTATGACTTTGAACACATAATAATCTGGCCACTCAATGTATATCCTATATAATAAAAGGCTAATATGCAAATTGTCCCCTCAACCAGGAATTCTACCAGCAGGTAGGCCGGCCAACTGCCCATGTCCCCTCCCTCTGACCAGGCCGGGCCGGATCCTACCCATGCACGAATTCATGCACCTGGCCTCTAATTTATATATTTATATCCTGAGTGGACAGATTATTATGCATTGAGATATTATAATATTCTGGCCACTCATTGTATATCAAATGGATTAAAGATTTATATGTAAAAATCAAAAGTTTTGGAAGAAAATATATGCAGATATATTTATGACATAAAAGTAGGAAATAACTTCTTACACAACATGCAAAAATGCCAAACCATAAACAATAAATGGATAAATGTGACTACGTTAAATTTAAAAGAAGATAAACTTCAGAAACAATCTATAGATTCGGTAAGGTTTTGTTTTTGCAACATATTTTTCTGATGAAATACTATTTTTCAGACTAGAAATAAATGTACATAGATGAAATAAAAAAGAAATATGAGTAATGGATATTATTCAATATTTCTCAGAAAAGTTATGCCAAGTGGCCAATAAACATATGAAAAGAAATTAAATCTAACTTGCATTCAGAAAAATACAATTTTAAACTAAAATGAGAAAGAATTTGTCACATTTCAGGTTGAAAACATTCTAAAGCACAAAATACCAAATGGTTATGAAGATGCAAAGCAACTAGCAACTCTCATACTCTACTCAACTGGGTGTAAATTGGTAAAATCACCATACAGAACACATTTTTGCAGGATCCAATAAACTTAGAAAGACATATCCTTTATATTTTAGCAATTCCTCTTAAATTTCTATGGAGGAGAAATTCTTACATATAAATTCAAGGAGAAATATACAAGAATATTTACCAAAATGTTATATTTAATAGCCAAGAAAAGGGGGATACAGAAATCTACATCAAAGGAGAATGGGCACATAATTTGAGTTATATTCATATATCAAAAGAATACTAAACAGGTAAAAATTAACTAAAATATGTATTAACATGAATAAACTATATATCTACATCAAAAGTCAAATAGCATTTATTAAAATTGGAGAGGAGTGTCATAGAATGAGATATAGAACATAATAAAAATACATTTCATAATCACAAAATAATTCTATATTTTATTTATGTATATCTATATACTAGAGGCCCAATGCATGAAATTCCTGCAAGGGTAGGCCCTTGCACCTGCCGTGGCTGCTGCCTTGGCCCTCGCAGACCCAGCTTTGTCTAGAAGGTTGTCTGTATGGTCATTCTACTATTCAGCCATTCTGTCAATTTGCACATTATGCTTTTATTATTTTATATAATAAACGCCTCTATGGCATCATGTTCTCACGTGACATCATTACAAGATGGCCACCACAAGAAGGCCACACATTGAGAGAAGGCAGGGCCTGGTGGCCGCTCCGTGTGGTGAAGCCTGATGGTCTCGCAGCTCTGTGTGGTACTGAAGAGGCTGGTCCCAGTGTCTCCTCTGCCTTGCTTGGAGAAGGCAGGGCATGACAGGGAAAATCAGTTGTGGGTGATCAGTCTGGCAGGAGAGTGCAGTTGGGGGCAATCAGGCCAGCAGTGGAGGGAAGTTCTGGGTGATCAGGCCAGGAGGGGAGGGCAATTGTGGGTGATCAGGCCAGCAGGGGAGGGCAGTTGGGGGAGATCAGGCTACCAGACAAGCAGTTAGGCATCAATCAGGCTGGCAGGCAGAAGTGGTTAGGGGCAATCAGGCAAGCAGGCAGGTGAGTGGTTAGGAGCCAGTAGTCCTGGATTGTGAGAGGTTGCAAGCCGGATTGAGGGACACACTCCCTTCCCATTTGTATGAACTTCTTGCACTGAGCCTCTAGTTACAGATATTTAAAGCCTAAACAACCGGCCAGTAGGTATGATATGCACTGACCACCAGGGTATAGACACTCAATGCAGGAACTGCTGAGCAACAGCAACTTTGCAGAATGCCTCCTGCACTCTGGGACCCTTCAGAGGATGTCAGAATGCCAGTTTTAGTCTAATCCCTGCAGGCCAGGCCAAGGGACCCCACCTGCTGGAAGGACCCCCCTCACTCCACAGATACTCCAGGTGTGGTTGGCTGGGGAGGGACCATAGGCATGTTTAGCCTATCTCACCCAGTCCTGCCCTGCCATCCACCTTCTGATTAATTTTCTTTGAATGTGCACAAATCTATGCACCAGGTCTCTAGTGTGTAAATAAAATTGCATGGGAATAAGAGCTAGAGCCTTCAGAATGATGATATTCCTAGGCAGTAGTGGAGAGAGAGCAAGGGAAAAAGTAGGAGATTTCAAAAATTTTAAACCATTTCCCATAGTTTTTTTTCTAAAGGATCTCAAGTAAACACAGCAAAGTGCTTTATTATATGTGATAGGACCTTTGAATGTCCATTACACTATTTCCAAGCTTTTTATTGAAACACTAGGGGCCCAGTGCACAAAATCCGTGCATGGGGAGGGGGTGTGGGGGTCTTTTATCCCAACCTGCATCCTCTCACATACTGGGGGTCCTCAGGGGATGTTCTACAGCTTAGGTCCGCTTCCCTGTGGGAGAGGGCCTAAGCTTCAGTCTGGCCTCCCTTTGTGGGAGGAAACAGGGCTGATTAGGGGAAGGCACCAGCCCCTTCACCCTGCTGCTGCAGCCACTGACAGTCACCATAGCCACCAAGGTGTTTCATCAACATGGACTCCAGTCCCTTCACCATGAAAAAATGACAACTTTCTTTAGGCATTTTCAAGATGTGTCTTTCATAGGATATGACATTTCTTTCTCTTTCTTTCTCTCTCTCTCCCTTCCTTCCTTCTTTCCTTCCTTCCTTCCTTCCTTCCTTCCTTCTTCCTTCTTCCTTCTTCCTTCTTTCCTTCCTTCTTTCCTTCCTTCCTTCCTTCCTTCCTTCCTTCCTTCCTTCCTTCCTTCCTTCCTTCCTTTCTTTCTTTCCTCACCTGATGATATGTTTCCACTGACTTTTAGAGAATGTGAAAGGGAAAAGGTAAGACAGAGAGAGACATCAAAGTGAGAAGAACACTTTTATTGGTTGCCTCCTGCATGAGCCTTGACCTGGGCACCAGCCATGGAGAAGCCTGCAACCTAGGGACATGCCCTTGATCAAAATTGAACCAGACCCTGAGGTCAGCAGGCCGAGGCATTATCCACTGAGCCAAACTGACTAGGGCAGGATATAACATTTCTTAGCCCTCCCACAGTGGACCTTCATTTTTTTCTCTAGAAATGTGGTGGAAAAACCCTAGATCACCTTTTTGGATTCTTATTACCCAAGTTACTAAGAATATTACCAGTGGCATACAGGAAGCTTAGCTAATGAGCAGCCAGAAAAGATGTTTTCTCTGTAGTTCACACCAATTGCCTCTGATCACTGGCTCCACCCTGCCCAGGCTGAAAGCCTCTGGCTGATGCTTTAGTCCTGGGCAGCAGACCCCCAGCTCCCTCCAATGGCCAACTCTGACCCTGCCCAGGTGTAAAGCCTGTGGCCAATGCTTTAGGCCTGGGTAGGGGAGCCCCAGTTCCCTCTGATCACCAGGTCCACCCCTGCTGCCTCAGCTCTGATCACAGGCTTGGCCCTGTCCAGCAGCCCCCTGGCTCAGACCCTTCCCAGGATGCTCAGGGTCCATGCACGGCCTACCTCAGTGACCTGGGAGCCAGGATGTTCCCAAGACCCAGGCACTGGGTGCCTCTGTAATCAAATTAATCACCATCTTTGTAGGGTTAATTTGCATATTCATTCTGATTGGCTATGGTCATAGCGGAAGTTTGGTCAATTTACATGTTTGTCTATTATTAGATAAAATTTAGTAACAACAACAACAACAACAATAATAAATGTAAGGGTGGTATGATATTACTGGATTTTAGTATCTTAATGTCTTAAGGTTGAAGGCATTGATTAAAGGCTGCAAAATTCTGAATACTCTTAGTATTAAAACAATAGAAATTTTATGATTAGCTATTTACAAGTTGTAAAAAGTTATATTTATATGCATTCCAGAGTTTTAAAACCAAATCTTTTATGTAATCTGCACTATATATTTTAATATTTTTTCTTATTTAAAGATACAAAGCTTCCAGTGATATTATGTGTGGGCTATTTTTCACTCTCAGTTATATCATTTGACTTTATAAAAAAAAATAAGTATCTTAAAAAACAGGTAGCAACTTGAGTTTTTTGAGAAACTCCAATATTTGGCTAAATGTTCTAGCAAAGTAAAAATGTACCTAAATAAAAGAATTTAATGAGTTTTTTTTTTTACATATTATAATCAATTCAACCAACTAGGAATGATGATATTAACATTTCAGTATATTACTTTTCCTCATATAGAGACATTTTATTCAATTCAAGAAATATTAATGGAATGGGGAACTTCAAAGTAGGAAGTGATTGAACATATACAGCTAAATTTATTCTAATCCTAACTCAGTAAAACAAGTATGAAGAGATTCTTCTAAAATTGCATTAACCCATAAAAAAGCAAAATGAGAATATGAAAGAAAGCAGTAACAAGAAAATTTGGGAAACTTGCAAAAAAATAGGGAATAACAACTAACTTGGCAGATTAAAAGAAGCTTAATCCAAAAACAATAGTGGGGAAAGCTTAGAACTGAACCAGTTTACATCATAAAATCCTCAAAAACTTCAGTGATGAAGTGGAGGGCTAAAAGAAAGATGACAGGATAAAAAATGTTTGTGTAACAGATTCTTACACCCTATTTTCTTTATTGAACACAACAGTAGATGGTTGGATGTTTATCCTCTGAAGATAATAAAGGATAAGAGCTTTTGTATGAGGACACAGGGCTCAGCTATATGTGTAGGTACAATATCAAAAAGAAAGGTTTAAGTTGTTGAATATATTCTTATTGTTGAAAGAATGTGAAGGCCCCACAGTTTTCTTCCTTGACTTAGATTCCCAGAATGCTGCAAAATGTTGTGCTATATGTCTAAGATTGGAGATATATGACTCAAAAAGACCTAACCATGTTAATATTTTGATATTTTAAAAAATGGTCCAAGTGACTGTCAAACTCACTAAAACTCAAATGTCAGAAGACCCCTTTAAATGCTCAGAATTTGCAATGAACTTTTTAGTTCCCCACTGGTGAACATGAATGAACAGCCAAGATTCCTCTAATATGAATACTAGAAACTAAAATAATAGACAAAATCAGAAGAAACAATTATTTCTGGAGAAAAAATTATATATGTATGTGTATATATTTATATATGTATATAGATGTGTATATATCTATATACTAGAGGCAAGGTGCACAAAATTCATAAACTGGGGGTGTGAGGGGATGGGAGTGGTATCCTTCAGTCCAGCCTGCTCCATCTCCAATCTGGGATCCCTTGAGGGATGTCTGACTGCCCATTTAGGCCTGATCCTACCTGAATCAGGCCTAAATGGGCAGTCAGACATCCCTCTCACATTCCAGGATTGCTGGCTCCCAACTGCTCACTTGCCTTCCTTCCTGGTTGCCCCTAACCACTTCTGCCTATCAGCCTGATCACCACTTAACCACTCCCCTGCCAGCCTGATTGATGCCTAACTACCTCCCTGCCAGCCTGTTTGCCCCTAACTTCTCTACCCAATAGGCCTGGTCACCCCTCACTGTCCTCCCCTGCAAGGTTGATCACCCCCATTTGCCCTCCACTGCAGGCGTAGTCCCTCCCAACTGCCCATACTTGCAAGCCATCTTTTGGTGGCCATCTTGTGTCCACATGGAGGCAAGAACTTTTGACCACATGGGGGTAGTCATCTTGTGTGTTAGAGTAATGATAAATCTGCATATTACTCTTTTATTATATAGGATAGAGGCCTAATGCACAGGTGGGAGCCAGCTGGTTTACCCTGAAGGGTGTCCTGTATCAGGGTGGGTGTTCCCTTGGGCTGTGGGGTGGCATGGGAGAGGGGTCTGTGATGGTTTGCAGGCCAGCCACCCCACTCCTCCCGCCACCCACATCCCAAGCAGAGGCCCTGGTATCTGGGATTTATTTAACTTCTACAATTGAAACTTTATAGCCTGGAGTGGAGCCAAGCCTTCTACTGGCACAGCCATTGAAACTTTGTTGTCTTAAGCAGAGGCCTGAGCTTGGCTTCCTCCATTGTCAGGGGCAAGCAAAGCCTCCCTTCTGCACTCTCTGTGGCCTTAGCCATCTTGGTTGGGTTAATTTGCATAATCACTCTGATTGGCTGGTTGGAGTGGTTGGTAGATGTGACTCATGGGTATAGTAGAGTTATGGTCAATTTGCATATTACTCTTTTATTAGATAGGATATATATAAAGAGCCAGGGTCTATAATGTCCAGAATGACCAAATGGATGACTGAATACCAGAAGTCAGTCAGTGTAAGGTGTAAGAAAGCTGTTCAAAGTTTAATGACCAGTTTTGGCAGTATAGTGCGTATGGCTGACTATCTGTCCAGATATAGGGATTATGTATTTTTGTCTGCCAAGAGCATCTCCTTCTGCTGAAAAAGGCTCCCCCCCCCACATTTAAGTAATCTTATCCTACATAATCTATCTATACTAATAAAAGAGTGATATGCTAATTAGACTCACATCAGCCATCTTCTAGATGTCCAACTTCCTTTTGGACAAAGCCATGATGGTGGAGGCTGAGGTAGAGGCAGTTAGAGGTGATCAGGCCAGCAGAGGAGGGCCATTGGAGGTGAGATCAGGCTGGCAAGGGAGGGCAATTAAGGGTGATCAGGCAGGAAGAGGCAGTTAGGGGTGATCAGGCAGGCAGTCCAGGTGAGTGGTTAGGAGCCAGTGGTCCCAGATTACGAGAGAGATGTCCCCCAAGGGGTCTCTGATTGGAGAGGATGCAGGCTGAGCTGCGGAACCCCCTCACCATGCATGAATTTTGTGCATCTGGAGACTAGTGTATGTATATATGAGATTTTGATGTGTAATGCATATTCATGTGAAAGCTTACATCCTTATATGTATATTATATATGTAAAATTATCATTAATCTCCCCAGAAAGATAAAATTAGATATAACCATTACAAAGAAAAGGTGCTAAAATATTCAAAAAACAAAATGACTTTTTAGAAATTAAAAATATGATAGCAATAATGTTCATTATAAGACTTGAAAAACATAATTGAGTAATTTCTTAGAGAGTGAGTCAGAAAATTAAAGAATGAATAAGAAGAATGTGATAGATTAAATATGGTTACCCGTATTTGGGGCACTTTTCTCATTTAAAATGCAGTCTAATTTCCCTTGAATCTGGGCTGCATATAATGACTGTTTGACAAATAGTACAGCAGAAGTGATGTGGGAAGAAAAGATGAACAGAGATCACTGATTTATTAACTTTCTTTACTAGCAGCATGTCCCTAGGGAACAAGTGAATGCATTGTACCTGGTCTAATGTCCTGTACCTCTTAAGTTCAGGACCTACTATTATTTGCTGAGAAGAGGAGACCCTGTGTAGAATGTTCTCTAACTAAAAGATAACTTTTTTAAAGAAGACAAACTTTCAAATCTATGAGGTATGGTTTCTGGGAGAATGTCACATAAACGTAACTCTCTGAAATGTAAACTGGCTAAAACTCAAAAATGATTCAGCACTCTGGGAATCAATCAAAGATAAACAACAAGCCAAGATATTCATGGAAAGTACTGAATTTTAGATAAGAACAGCATGAATCTGTTGTATTTTTTTTGCCCAAGACTGCTCCTATGAAGAGATTACATCTATTATACTGAATTAGAGGTGCATTTCTGATTCAGGAATGATTCAGAGGCACAGCCTTGATGCCTCAGACCTCTCCAAATACAGCATGAGCCTTTGGATTGCTATACTCTTGGTATGATTAGTGAAGATCAGCATTGGGTGAGATGTTTGACTGATGTGAGTCTCAGTTAACAACTTGATCCTGTGCATTTGTTCAAGATGTTGTACTGGTTTTCAGGCCCAAACCATAAGAAACAGACAGATCTCCATTCCTATCTATTGGAGCAATCTCTGCACAATAGTGAAGGGGGTCAAAAGGAGAAAAATAAAATATGTAATTGAAAGCATGCATACATACTACATAAATGTATGTAGATCCTCATCAGCTGTCATCCCCTTTTCCCACCTGTCCCAAACCAGCTCTCAGCATAGCCAGTCTCATAAGGGGAAATTCCCAGCTGCTGAAATAACTGTTTATTGCAGGAAACTTCAAGGTTTGGGTTTTCACTGGGACTAAGAGTATTTCCGACTGTAGCATCGGTGCACAGAATGCACTCCCAGACTTGGGATGATCTGGGCCATCTCTGAGAGAACCAGTGTCTGACCCACCTGGGAGCTCCAGTGGGCTAAGGGGTTTTATCTGGGCTCTGACTTCTTTTCATTTACTTTGAAGTACCTGTGTGGGACCAGGCCATAGCTTTATCTCAATTCTGAGACTCCAGGCGGAGAGCCCTTGAGGATTTATTCTTGCAGAATGTTGTTCTCCTTGCTTCTCTTGATCTATTCTTCAAAGAGAAGCTAGAGTGATTTCAAACTAAAAAAAAGAAGAAACATAACTTTTAAAAAAGTTTAACATGGGTGAGGGGACACCATGATACTCTTACATTTGGCAATGGGTTGGGGCCCCAAAATTCAACCCTACAGAAAAAGGTCTTATTCCTGAGTGTTTAATTTCTTTCAGTTTTTCTCCCTTGAAAGGGGGTGATAATAATAATAATAATAATAAAAATAAAAAGATGGTTAGATGTTTGAGGAAATAAATGTTCAACATACTAGAGAGGAGTGCACGCTCACTCATGTACTAGCAGATCAATTTTGATATGTATGCAATGGCCCCAGATCAAGCTACAGAGCCTGACCAGCCCCTCCACTTCACTCCCCATCCCCACCCTGAGCAACCCTCCCAGCCCTTATCAAAGAGTGCTCAGTGTGTGGAATTGAGAAAAATGGAGGTTCAAACTGATATTTGGAAATTGATGACTAAGGGGACAATTTATTTGAGAATAAACTAAAAGATTCTTGAGAAAATTTCCTCTTTCAGCATAAATAGCCAAATAGTATTAATGATGAACTTAAGAGTGTTAATGCTGAATTTATAGTATTATTCTAGCTAAATTGAATACACATAGAAACTTTCTTGTCAGTCATACTTGTAAAAGCAGTCTAAGTTATCACTACATTAGTGAGCAAAATATAAGCAAGTCGAGATTTAGAAAAGAAAGCTGATAGAAAGTTTGAGGTGATAATTTCATCTAATACTTGCTTTAGCTAGTGTCTTTTATAATTTAAATGCAGTCTGAAAAATTTAAATCATATATTGTCTTTTTAAATAATGTATTTTATTTCATTTTAAAGAAGAAAAATGTGTTCAATTAAGTGGATTATCCTCTTAAAAAGCCCATACCCAATTAAAACACACTCACACACACACACACACCACTGTAGGGACATATCATTATGTAAATGTGGAAGCAATTTTTATCTCAGTTAAAATCCAGAAATATTTCTTTTTAGCATAATAAATTCCAGGACATCAGTTTCCCTTAAAGACTGTGTACTACTGTTAAACACTCCCACCCTTTTATGAACAAGGTATAAAAATATAGGAGACTCAATAACTATACCTCTGGGAATACTGCCCTACATTTAGAATGTCAACAGGTCCCGTACCAATCCACTTGTGAAAGGATATTTTTACCTGAAATAGAATAGCAATTTGGTCACCGTGAATGAACTTTTCCTGCAAGATGTTAGCAGAGTACCTGAAAAGACAGAGAGCTGACAGTCCACTGAGCTGAAGGGTGAGTTTTATGAATAAATTTGCATGTACTTGCTGATCAATGCCTGTAAGTAAGAATTTATTCTAAAACTTGCCTTTTTGCTCCCCACTTGATTGTGAAGTTGAAGACAGGATTTGGGACTATCAAATTCTACCAAAATCACCCAAACATAATCCAGAAATCATAAATGACTAAGTTTATGAACATGCAACATGATTCTACCCTTACATCCCCATCACTGGCCATCATGGGTATTGCTAGCCTGAAACACACAACATGACACCTATTACAGAAATACATCTGTCCTCCTTCCTTTCCCCACAGTATTCTAACTATATTTTCTCCAAACTTTCTGGCTCTCATTGATATCTGTTTGATCTTTCTTTATTTACTTCATGTGTTTAGGTTTTCTTACCATCAAACTAAAGCAGAAAACATAGTGTGGGTAAAAACAGTATAAACATTAAGACACATGGTATTAGATTCAAATCATAACTACACAATTTCCTGACATGTGACCTTGGGAAATTTACTTATAGTATTTTGGTTATATTCTATGTCCAACTTACTTGAGCTTTCTGAGAAATAAATGCAAAAGGGTATGCAAAGTGCCTAGTATAATGATTGACAAACAGTACATTTGCTAAAATTATTGTTTACCTTCCCTTCTACTTAAGCACAAAGTAAAAAGTGAATATTTGCTGACTGATCGATATATGCAAAAAATTTTGTTTAATATGGATTAAATAATATTTTAATTTTGGTTAAACACATTTCATTATTACCTCCAATATCTTAAAACAATTTTCATGTCAAATGATATGGCCTCCATGTGAATAAACATAGATCTGTGATTATTTAAAATCCAATTAATATTTTAGAAGACATTGCCACCATCGCAAGCCAAGTAATAAAACACACACACACACACACACACACCAAAAAAAAACAACACCCCACATACAGATATGAATGACCAGTATTTTTTTTCAACACTTAATACATTCAAGAATGACATGCTTGCCCTGGCTGGTGCTCTCAGTGGTTAGAGAGTAACAGGTTGATTCCTGGTCAAGGGCATGTACCTGATTTACAGGCTCATTCCCTAGCTCCAGTCAGGATGCATGCAGGAAGTAACCAATCAAAGTGCCTCTTTCACTTTGATGTTTCTCTCTCATTTTCCCTTTCTCCCCATTCCTTCCTCCTTTTCACTCTTTAAAAATCAATGAGAAAACATCCTCAGGTGAGTATTAAAAATTACAACAAAAATAATGATGTACTTAGGGTCATAATCACTAACAATAGTCAATATATTCTTTCTTCAAGAGGATATTCTCCTATTGGTTGTTGTCCTTATGTTTCTCAGTTAATTTCAAAACTGCAATAAAACTCTAGATATAAAAATTAAGCAATGAATCTATGTTAATTATACTAATAAAATCAATTAAAAGAAAAAAGTAAATAACTCATATGGAATCAATTTAAATTACTTATCATTTTATGAAAAGGTAAAAAAGAAAATGTGGAAAAATTTTACATTAACACCAACCTAATGTTCAAGTATATACAAGCATACAAATCTAATGTAGAAAGAGCAAAAAAAATCCCACATAAATACAGATTAGCAAAGTGCACCGCATTTCCATTTTGCTTTCTTGTTTAGTGGACCACCAGTCAGTTACAGGCTACAATCTACATCTAGCATCAGGCCAAAGGTTATCTTCAGAGCTAACACATCCTTAGCCCTGTTTCATATTCCCTCACTCACCTTATCTGTTTGTCATTCAGGCCCAAATTCAAGGATACTGTAGCTGGGAATCACAATAGAAATGAAAAAATTTGTGCCACTGTGATGTGTGTTATTTTATTCATTTGTGGCTAGATCTTTAGAACTGACATCTTGGGGTGAAAAAATTATGTGTGCATACAAAAATGAATCACTTATTTGGCTTCTTTTTTATGTATGTTTAAGCCACTTTATAATTTTTAATAATTTGCATACATTCACTACATATCAGAAATTGTTAATTTTAAAAATTCCTTAAAATGAACCATGTCTTTGATATTGGTATCAATTATGGAATTGTATTAAAATTATCAAACATAGGATATGTTGATTATGATCTTCACTGTAATTGAAGTTTCTATCAATTTTGCTTTCTGAAATACAGAATGCTATGACAATTAACATGCTGCAAAAATATTAGCATTGATAAAGCAATACTCAATACACATTAAACACTCTAGTCAAGACCAAACACACAGTTGGTATATAAAAGGAAAATTTTATTTCATTACCTATAGGCCAACAACAGACTCCTTGTGCATGTGTGTGTATGTTAGTTGGTTTTTAAGTGGTATTAAGTATGGTACTTTAGTTGGTATGCTAAAATTTAAAATAATTCCCAGATCTTGTTAATGTGCCACATCCCACAGAATTTAATGTAGAAATAAACATATTTAAAATACACCAGATAAGAATCTATTTCAGTATTAAAGAATTCCTAATTGTATTTGCCTGGCTATTGATGACACCAGATCAATGGATCAAAACACTCTGGGTAAGATGTAATTTATTTACAGGATATTTTTCCTTACATGATATTACCCTACTATTTCCCCTTTTTTGATTAATGGAAGCTTTTGTAAATTTTTTAATGCAGTCTTGAAAACTTTAAATTTTAATTTTTTTTTGCACAAAAATATGATTGCTTTAGGTTCATTGCATTTTTAAACAATTTATCATGGGATGAACTACCAATAGAAATTTAAAGTAGTATTTTAGAAACAGCTTTTTGTCCAGTACAATTAAATTTTCTTGAATATTCACTATTTCAATGAGCTGATTTAAATTAATCTGAAAGCTCGATTACTGTTTTACTGTCAAATTTAATACTCTACCAACAATCTTATTTTACCCTGTTAATATTAGTGGGAAACAAATACATATCTACCAACAAGTGAATCTAAAAATCAAGTTAATTAAAATTTGATGAACACAGTAAACTGGTGAATATAACAGAATCAGGGGCATAGAAAGGGAGCGGACTCAATTCTCAGGGGTAAAGAGGTGAAGGGGGTGTAGGAAGAGACTTGACAAAAATCATATACACCTATTGATGACCACAATGTGGGGGAGGTAAGGAGAGAGGATGGGATGGGAGAAGGGTGGAGGTAAGCTTTGGGGATGGGAGGAAGAGGAATAATTGTAATAATCTGAGCAATAAAGATTTATTAAATTAAAAAAAAAGACACTCTGGGGTCAGCCTGGCCCATATGGCTCAGTAGTTGAGCATCAACCTAGGAGGCAGCCAATCAATGATTCTCTCTCATCACTGATATTTCTATCTCTCTCTCCCTCTCTGGGTTCAAATCCCAATTTCCCCCTTATTAGCTGCATGATGTAGCAAACAGTACTAAAATCTCTCATTTTCACATGTAAAATAAGCATAAGAGGAGCATGTGCCTCATGGAGTTTTTGGGTAGATTAGATGAGTCAATACATGTGATGTATTTATAACAGAAATATATTATAGTAAGTGCTTAATAATTATTGGCTATTATTATCATGGATTTATTGTCCTTTCACAATAATAAATATTTTTCCTTATTAAAGTTAATTTGGTTTTCAGAGTAGTTGCAAAACAACTTCTTTCTATATTAATAGAATATGGCATTTCATATGAGTTGTTTTCAATCTAATATAGAAAAAATATATTTTATTAAGTATTCAATGTGTTCCAATCAAGAGACTATGTATGTACACATATAGTAGGCTAATGCTCCTTTAATTCACTAAATTGGGTGCTGTTATATGTCTCACGTTATAAAGGAAACAACATTTTGCCTAAATGAGCCGTGAAAGAGATCTAAGGTCAAT
Source organism: Lasiurus cinereus (assembly GCA_011751065.1). NCBI lineage: Eukaryota > Metazoa > Chordata > Mammalia > Chiroptera > Vespertilionidae > Lasiurus > Lasiurus cinereus. The sequence continues at coordinate 45,367,545 of JAAGEH010000393.1, forward strand.
ATTGTGCTCTTAACTACAACTGTCAGTGAAATAGTATTGACTGGAGAAGATATGGCTAACTAACAGTTGACATGCAAAAATTCATCTTTCTAAATGCTAAGAGTACTTGCTCTGTGCCTAACTCATTTTGCATATTCTCTCTCTCTTTTAAAAAAAAATATATTTTATTGATTTTTTACAGAAAGGAAGGGAGAGAGTTAGAAAGTCAGAAACATCGATGAGAGAGAGATATCGACCAGCCGCCTCCTTCACGCCCCACAGTAGAGATGTGCCCACAAGCAAGGTACATGCCCCCAACTGGAATCGAACCCAGGACCTCTCAGTCTGCAAGCCGATACTCTATCCACTGAGCCAAACCGGTCTTGGCTGCATATTCTCTCTTATATAAGATATAATCATGGAGAGTGAAAAGTCACACTTAATATGTTATTGTGGAATTAAATTATTTATATTAAGTGATATAGTCACTTTGACTTTTTCCTCCAAGTTCTTTATTTACAATTCTTTAATTACTTTTGTGACTTTTCTTAACCCTCTCCTATTTCTCAAAATCTCTTTTAAGGTGTGAAAACTAAAAGTACATATGGTATTCTAGTAGAAGCATGACTAATGCACATTCTAATAGATGTTTTCATTTTAAGGAAAAGAAAATTTCACTATTACATTTCAACTTAATTTTTTCTATCTTTCTGGGAAAGCGTAGCCTTGCTTTAACATAGGAAGGAAAGTGATTTCCTACTCTTACCATTCTGTATATATTTATCCTAATTTACAAGCACCCAGTTTCTAAGGTATGAGAGAATGTTTAATGCCACAAAATGTATTTGAGCATACTAATCCCACAAGTTGGGTCTTACAAATGGGTTTTAGGCACACACACACACAATAATAATAATAATAATAATAATAATAATAATAATAAACGAACTATATAGCTTTATATTTTGTGGAGTCCCAGTGCAAATTTAGAAATACACACTTCTTGGTGATAGAATTTTCCAGGTTGGTAGACATAGAGATTTTTTTCCTCATAGCACCTATGTTCACCCACTATCATCTCTAGCAGAAAGCATACCTAATTTTTGGTCTCATCTGCTTTTTCTACCTCCTATTCTGCCAACCCTGCTAACTCTTACATTGGTAAATATGGGCACCTTATAGAGAAATGGAAGAATTTTGAAAAAAAAGCATATCTAGTTACTTGGCATAAAATATAATTTAATTTGTGACCATACTTGTGAGAACCAACATGGGTTTGGGATTTAAGATCACAGAAGAAAATGAGTTTCTAGTAAGTAATGGGAAGAAGTTTCTGGGCTATCTTTTCTCAGTCTTGACTATTATCATCTAGGACTGGAATCAGTCCTAGACTTTATTAAGGTTAATTCTTTTAAGAGGGGGGATATCATGTTAAATCTGAGTAAGTGTATTTTATTAATTATAAAGCACATAATTGAGTTCTAGAGGACCGAAACACAAAATTTATGCACGGGTGGATCCCTAGGCCTGGCAGAGGATCAGGGCCGATCAGGTTCCCCACCTCCCTTCCTCCTCCTTCCCTAATTGTCCACATCCGCTGCCACCCAATCCCAGCTCCCCATCTTAGCCCAGGGCCCAGCTTTAATTGGCTGACCGGGGCCTGCTGGCTGGGGGGAGAGACCAACCGCCTCTGCAGTGGGTAGGCAGAAGGCTGATTGGGGCCTGCCATCTGTGGGGAGGAGCAGGGGGAAGAACCAAGGAGGTTGGCTGGCAGGCCCCATTGGTGATCAAGGTCTATAGGTTGGAGGCAGGTCTTGTGTTGAGCATCTGTCCCCTGGGGGTTAGTGCATATTATGGCAACCAGTCATTCTGGTCATTCCAGTTGTTCCATTTTAGTAGTCGCTTAGGCTGTTATATACAGTGGTACCTCGAGATACGAGTGCCCTAACATACAAAATTTTTGAGATACGAGCCTTCGAGCGAGTGATTTTTGCTTTGAAATACGAGCAACATTTGAGATAGGAGTAATCGCGCAGATTGGCTGGCTGCACATGACCCACCAGTTTACCGTGACTCGAGCGTCTCATAGTTTCCCATGCCTCAAGGTTACGGAATGAATTAAACTCGTATCTCGAGGTACTAATGTATTAAAAATGCAATATGAACCATAAGAACAGTGTAAATAAACTGCTGAGATAGTTTAAGAAGAAAAGTCATTATTTTATCTTGTTTTTTAGTGTCAAAGTTGTATTCAAAGACTGATTCTGTCTTTGCCAGTACTTTGTTTAGTACAGGTTCACTGTGGGAATTACAACAATTTCACAAACCAATAGCATACAGAATGACATTTTTTTTAATAAGCCAAATTTAGAAATAATATACTCTAAACAAATGACTGTTCACACTATTGTTTCAGGCAAGAGGAAATAAAAATAATAATGTCCAAATTTAATATAAGGTGTACCTTTTTATATGAGCAGGCACTTGGAAGAGCTGATTTCCAGGCTGCCAATGAAAAAGCAAAAATATCCCTTTATGCTAATGAATGTTGCTAAGGAATGAAGGACATTGGTCATATTGGTGGAATGGTCAGGAAGGTTGCTGATCACTTTCAAGGGCCACTGCCTTGTTTTTCACCACAGCCAACCAAAGAGTTGCCTTGTCCATGCAAGAGCTAATGCCCGCGAGAGAGTTTTCAAGTTAGCAAAGAGTCCTTACCCAAACCAAAACTTTTGAATAGTCGTCATAAACTCTCAGTATTTATCATCTAACTGTTCCCTTGCCCTAGCTGCTTTTCCACATTATTTCTCATGGTAAGCCTCCAGTGGAGCCCTCAGCAGTTGGCTTCTGACTGCATAGCAATGGACAATAAATGATGACATTTTGGCACAGTTTACTTCATTCGTATAGAAAACAACTTTACTTCTAAAAGCAACATTGTTTGTTTTGGTTCAAACAAGTGGATTAAGACAACTTCACTTAAGCCATAAATTAGTGGATTCAACATCATATTAAACTAATAAGCACAGGAATGCTATTGCTGGAGAAGTCAATGGGTTCAATTTCCCTGACACTAGTTGGAGTAGTGTAGCTTTTGGGATAACTTCATAAAATGAATTTTCTAAGACTTGCATAAGAGAATGAATGGTTTTTATTGGCATGGAATTACATATCTTGGGTTTTAAAATGCCATTATCTTTAAACCAGTACTGGAAAATACATAGCTGAGGCTCCAGCAAAGCCAATAGTTGGGCCAGTGTCCAGAGCTTCTATTTCATTGTGGAGTTGAGTCCACTGCAGTATCAGGCTAAAGTCCATCAATTCACTCACTTGGCCGGGAGCCATGTGGGTGAATGTAGGGGAGTTGCCTCCTACAAATAGGAGTCCCCGGAGCACAAGCAAGCAGGAGAGCGAAGAGAGAGAAAAAGACAAGAAAGTACATTTCTTTTATTCAGGAGTTTAAATGTCTCAGGTCTCATGCCCTTGCAGTAGTGGCCATGCCTATTCTGGCCACTGACTTGCTCTTAGGTGTGACTGACATATAAGCATTTGACCTTAACGGGCATTCATTTATTGCCCAGTCTTTTCCCCCAGTGACTTGTAGGGAACAGACTTGGAAAATATTAACTACAGCTTCCTGGCAAAACTATAAAAATGTGATGTCTATATTGTCTAATCTTCCCTTTACTTCTTTCCTTTTAAATAATAACAAGGTTACTAATGGTATTAATGCTTTCAATATCAATAATTGATAAGAGATACAATTTCAGCTAGCATATAAAGGTTGGGTAAAATTTTTAATTTTATAAATCCTTATTGTTTAGATTATTACAATTTGTCCTCATTTTTTACCCCATAGGTCCCCTCCACCCAGTTTCTACCTCACCCTCTGGCCTTAACTTCCCCCTGACCACTGTCCTCATCAATAGGTGTACGTTTTTGTCCAGTCTTTTCTCAACCCCCCACACTCTTCCCCTTGAGAATCGTTAGTCCACTCCCTTTCTATGCCCCTGATTCTATTATATCCACCAGTTTATTCTGTTCATCAGATTTTTTATTCACTTGATTTTTAGATTCACTTGTTCATAGATATGTATTTATTGTTCATAATTTTTATCTTTACCCTTTTCTTCCTCCTCTTCTTAAAGAGTACCTTTCAACATTTCATATAATACTGATTTGGTGTTGATGAACTCCTTTAAATTTTCTTATCTGTGAAGCTCTTTATCTGACCTTCAATTATGAATAATAGCTTTGCTGGGTAGAGTATTCTTTGGTTGTAGGTTTTTACTATTCATCACGTTGAATAGTTCTTGCCACTCCTGTCTAGCCTGCATAGTTTCTGTTGAGAAATCAGCTAACAATCCTATGGGTGCTCCCTTGTAGGTTATTAACTGCTTTTCTCTCGCTGCTTTTAATATTCACTCTTTGTCTTTTGCTTTTGGCATTTTAATTATGATGTGTCTTGCTATGGTTCTCTTTGGATTCCTTTTGTTTGGGGTTCTTGGCGCTTCCTGGACTTGTAAGTCTATTTCTTTCACAAGGAGGGGAAAGTTTTCAGTCATTATTTCTTCAAGTAGGTTTTCAGTATCTTGCTCTCTCTCTTCTTCTGGCACCCCCATAATTCTGATGTTGTTATGCTTGAAGTTGTCCTAGAGGATCCTTATATTATCTTCACATTTTTGAATTCCTTTTTCTTTTTGCTTTTCCAGTTGAGTATTTTCTGTATCCTTGTATTTCAAATCTTTGACTTGATTCTTATGTTCCTCTAGTCTCTGTTAGGTCTCTGTATAATATTTTTTTTTTAAATTTCAGTCAGTGTATGTTTAATTTCTAGTTGATCCTTTTTCATCTCTAGCTGGTCCTTTTTTATATCCTCGAGGGTCTCACTAAATTTATTGCCCTTTTCTAGGAAATTATTAAAAAACCTTATAATCATGGTTTTGAACTCTATATCCAGTCATTTGTTTTTCTTCATTTCTTTCGTTTGTGATCTGTTTGTTTTTCTTCACATTTTTGCTGCTTCCCTGAGTTGGTAGAGTAGCTTTGTGTTCTAGGTGTCCTATAGGTCCCAATGGCTCAGCCTCCCAGTTACCTGAAGTGAACACTCTTGATGCACTCCTTTGTGGACAGTGTGTACAATCTTATTGTAGTTAAATCTTGATTGTTGTTGGTATCACTGGGAGAAATTGACCTCCAGGCCAATTGGCTGTAAGGATAAGCTGTGTCTATGCTGGGAGAACTTCTGTGCTGGAGACAACCTTATGGGACAAGACTTGAAAAGTTGCAAAAGCCTCTGTGCTCTCAGTGTGGATAGGGTGGAGTCTCAGGGCTGAGCAGACAGTCCCATCAGTCCTGCCCTATGAAGCCCGAGGTCTCAGTGTCCCTCAATAATCGCTGCAATCCTCTTTGTGTGCACTTGCACATGTACCTCCAAACGTCTACCTTTTGTGGCTCCCCTGAGTTTCTGTACATGCCTCTCTTTTCCCTACAGTCCAGACTTCCCCTTATGAGTCTGGGACCCCAGGGTCTCACCCAGAACTGGGGTTCAATGCAGTTGTAACTGGGGTTCACTGCAATTAGGAGTTTCATCTCCCTCTCACTAGAGAAAGTCAGACAGGCACTCAGCCACCAGTCCTCTCCACGTGTGTGCCTCTGTACTTCAGCTTTTTGCAGTTCCTCTGAGTTTTTATGTGCCCTCTCTCTTTCCTTCTAGTTGTAGAATTTCCACTGTTCCAGCTTTCCTGTGGTTCTGGATGATGTCTATTCTGTCTTTAGTTTTGAAATTGTTGTGTGAGGCAGCAGTTTAGATGTTCACCTATGCCGCCATCTTGGCTTGTGCCAGAATAGATAGAATTTTGATATACCAAAATAAAAATAACTTACTTTAGCTAGTAGAGAGGTGTTCCAAATAGTAAGGGAGAAATACAAGTAAAAATACAGAAACAAGCTATTAATTGGAACTAATGAAGAATAGTACATTAATGAACTATTCATATAGTTGAAATGAAGATTAAAGTAGATAATAATGGGACTTAACTTTCAGTAATATCAGACAATGTAATTTGGGTCAACCATTCCACTTCAATGAAACAAACTAGAAAAATATTTTTAAAAAGTATAAATTATTTTGTTAACTTCCTATTTCTAATCTCACATGTAAGGAACTTAGAAGTTATCAACAACAATCAGAAAGCTACACAAACTAACAATCAACACCTATTATTACATTTAAATCACAGGGCAAATTGCCATCTTCAAAATTGGAGAAATAAGCAAATACAAGAAATTGCAGTTCACCAGACTGGAATTTACACCCACTAGCAGCTCTCTCCTGCTAGGACTGGTGAGAGATCAAACAGAATGTTTAACTGATGAATTGCTGGAAGGCTGACTGAGTAATCTGGAAAATTAAAAACTTTCCTTCATTGTATCTCCAGGAGCCCCTGCAGGTACTCAGAGTCAAAGTCAAAGAAACACCCGCTTGTACTCTGGTCGTGAGGTGGATGTGAGGAGAAGAAGTAACCTTTCCGAAAAATGTTACAGCATTCTGTTCACTTTAACAAAAGCTTATCCTCAAGGAAAACTATTTGCCAAGATTTGGGGCACAGTGGATTTTACTGGAGCTTAAGAATCCTCAGGGAAGGTAAAGACCCAACTCCAGCCCCTCCAGCCTTCCACTTGGAGGAAAGAACAGGCTTTCTGAAGGATTGAAGCATTCTAAAAACTATAGGGGCTATAAAAAGACTGTAGTTTTAAGATGTTTCTAGGATAGGAGGGAAAAAAAAAAGAAGAGCATAGGGTACCTTAGGGCAGTGAATTTATTTCTGTATGAGACTGTGGGTACATGTCATTATACATTGCTAACACTCATATTATGTAAAATATCAAGAGTGAGCCCAAATGTACACATTGAACTTTAGTAAAGAATACTGTTATCAATATTGATTCACCAATTATAATGAACTTAGCACATTAATTCAAGATGTTAATAAAAGGAAAGATTGTATATGGGTTGAGGAGGTATTATATAATAGTTCTCTATGTTATCCGTTCAATTTTTCTGCAAATGTAAAACTTTTCTAAAATAAAAAGTTTATTAATTTTAAAAATAGCTAAATTATATGCTAAAATCATCAAACTGCACATTTTTAGAAGATTCAATTAGTTATATGTAACTTACAACTCAATAATGTTTATTTTTCAAAAAATAGTTATATATATACTAACAAACACACACATACACACACAGACACACACACACATATATATATATATATATATATATATATATATATATACTAGAGACTTATGGCAGGAAGATTCCTGCAATAGGGATTCCTGCTGTAGTCTCTCTGCCTGGCCAGGTTCCCTTCTCAGTAGCCCTGCCTACTTCCCTCCCTTCTCCCCTGTCCCACCTGCTTCCCTCCCTTCTCCACTGCCCCACTTGCTTGCTTACCCAGCTTCCCTTCCTTCTGTAGCACTTGGCTTCCTTCTACACTATCTTCAGTCTTTGCTCTTCACCAGGATATACAAATTAACCACCATCTTGGTTGGGTTAATTTGCATACTTACTCTGATTGGCTGGTGGGCATGGCTTGTGAGTGTAGCAGAGGTGCAGTCAATTTGCATATTACTCTTTTATTAGATAGGATATAAATTATTTAAAATAACACTTAACAAAAACTATAAAAATGACTTGTATACTAAACACATGAAAATATTGATTAAAAATTAAATGAAATGTAAATATATGGAGAAATATACCATGTTTGTTTGCTAAAATTAAAATGCTGAATATTTTTAAGATGCAAATTATCTTTAAATTGATCTATAGATTCAATGTAATTATAATAATCCTATCAGGTTTATTTTTTAAAAAATAAACAAATGTTTGTGTGGAAATACAAGGGAAATGTAAATGTCTTTATTAGAATATACACATAACCTTGAGTTTAAAAAAAGTTGAAGAAGACAGTATAATGCCACTGTAATTAAGATAATGATTCTGACATAAAGATAGACGAATAGATTAATAGAGTTAAAAAGAGAACTCAGAAAGAATCCCTCCATTGTATGTTCAGCTAATTCTCAATAAAGTTACTAAAGCAGTGCAATGGAAGAATGAAACTCTTTTTAATCATGTATAAATACTTAGAGCTTGAGACAATAAATTAAATAATTCAACCATATTAAAAAAAATTAATGTTAGATTGATTCTAGACTTGAGTATTAAAAATAAATGTTAAGCACTGGCTAGTGTGCTCAGTTGTTAGGGGATTGACCCACTCAGCAAAGGGTCGCAGGTTCAATTTATGGTCAAAGGCACATAACCTGGTTGCAGGTTCAGTCCCCGCCCCGGTTGAGGTGTTTGTGGGAGGCAGCCAAGTGATGTGTATGTCTCTCATTGATCTCTCTCTCTCTCTCTTTCTCTCTTTCTTCCCCTCCCTTTCACTCTCTCTAAAAATTAATAGGAAAATATCTTTGGGTGAGGATTAACAAAAACAGCAAAAAAATTGTTAAGCATTTTTTAATGTTAGTTAAATTTTTATTTAATTTATTGTGGTGACATTGGTTAGATTCTAAAACTTCTAAAACTCAAAAAAAAAAGAAAACAATATTAACACAACTTTGAGGTATATAAACGGTTTTTTTCAGAAGAGACAGAAGACCATAACAATAAAAGAGGGAGGAAAAAGCTACCCTCAAGCACTGCTGGTAAGAATGCAGAATGGGGTAGCCATTGTGGAAAACAGAATGGAGTTTCCACCAAAAGTTAAAAATGGAACTCCCATTTGGCCCAGTGATCCAACTTCTAGGACTATATCCCAATAAATTAAAAACACCAATCAGAAATGATATATTCACCCCTATGTTCATAGCAGCCTAATTTACAATAGCTAAGATTTGCAAACAGCCTAAATGTCCATCATCAGATGAGTGGATTAGAAAACAGTGGTACATCTACACAATGGAATACTATGCTGCTGTCAAAAAGAAGGAATTCTTACCATTTTCAATAGCATGGACAGAGCTGGAGAACATTATGCTAAGTGAAATAAACCAGCCAAAGAAAGATAAATATCACATGATCTCACTCATTTGTGGAATACAATCAACAACATAAAAACAGATCCAGAGACAAAGAAGCATTGAACCGACTGTCAAACTTCAGTGGGAAGATAGGGGAAGGATGGGAGGTGGTAAGAGATAAACCAAAGGCCTTGTATGCATGCATATAAACATAACCAATGGACAGAGACAATAGGGGGGCAAAGGAGTTGGGAGTGGCTGGGGGGAGGTCAATGGGGGAAAAAGAGACATATATAATACTTTAATTAATAAAGAGTATAAATAAATAAATAAATATTTAAGAAATTCTACTTAATCAAAAGATTCGTAGAAACTAAATGAGCATTCATATATGAGAAATATTTTCAAAGTGTATATCTAATACAGTATTTGAACTCACATACAGTGGTACCTTGATATACGAGTTTAATTCATTCCGTAACCTTGAGGAGTGGGAAACTATGAAACGCTTGAGTCGCGGTAAACTGGTGGGTCGTGTGCAGCCGGCCGATCCACGCGATTACTCCTATCTCAAATGTTACTCGTATTTCAAAGCAAAAATAGCTCGCTTGACGGCTCGTATCTCAAAAATCTCATATGTTAGGGCACTCGTATCTCGAGGTACCACTGTACCTATATCTATGTTTTTATGTACTATTAGAGGCCTGGTGCACAAAATTTGTGCATGGGGGTGGTGTCCCTCAGCCCAACCTGCACCCTCTCCAATTTGGCACCCTTCTTACAATCCAGGACTACTGACTCCCAATTGCTCACCTGCTTGCCTTCCTGATTGTCCCTAACTGCTTCTACTTGCCAGTCTAATCACCCCATCATTCCCATGCCAGCCTGTTTGCTCCTAACTGTCCTCCCCTGCATGCCTGGTCAACCCTAACTGCCCTCTCCTGCAGCCCTATGTCCCCCCCCCCCAACAACCCTTCCCTGCAGGCTTGGCTACGCCCAACTTCCGTCCTCTGCCAGCCTGGTCATCTCTAAATGCCCTCTCTTGAAGACTTGATCACCCCCAACTGCCCTTCATTTCAGGCTTATTCCCACTCCCCAACTGCCCTCCCCTGCTGGCCTGATCTCCTACAACTGCCCTCCACTGCTGGCCATCTTGTGGTGACCATCTTGTGTCCACATGGGGCAGGATCTTTTACCACATGGGGGCAGCCATCTTGAGTGTTGGAATGATGGTTAATCTGCATATTACTCTTTTATTAGATATGATAGAGGCCTGGTGCATGGGTGGGGGCCAGCTGGTTTGCCCTGAAGGGTGTCCCAGACCAGGGTGGGGGTTCTTTTGGGGTATAGGGCAGCCTGAGCAAGGGGCCTGTGGTGGTTTGCAGACCTGCCAAGCTGCATCTCCCCTCCCCTCAGAGCCCTAAGTGGAGGCCCTGATATCTGGGATTTATTTATCTTCTACAATTAAAACTTTATAGCCTGGAGCAGAGCCAAGCCTTCTGCTTGCTCTGAGGTGGCAGCCATTTCTGTTGGGATTTACATATCTTCTATAATTGAAACTTTGAGGTCTTAAATGGAGGCCAAGGCAGGCCAGGGCTACAGAAGTTTGGCTTCCTCCATTGCAAGGGGCAACCCTAGATTCCTACTCTCTCCAGCTACATGGCTACCACCATTTTTGTTGGGATTTATTTATCTTCTATAATTGAAACTTTGTAGCCTTGAGTGAAGGCCTGAGCCCACGAGGGTGTGTGGAAAGCTTGGCTTGCTACATTGCTAGGGAAACTCAAGCCTCCCTCCTGCTCATTCCGTGGCACAGCCTTCTTGGTTGGGGTTAATTTGCATATTTGCATCTGATTGGGTACTGGATGTGACTTGTGGCATGGATTGTGGGTGTAGCAGAGTGATGGCTAATTTGCATATTACTCTTTTATTAGATAGGATAACTCAATAATAAAAAGAAAAACTCAAATTTTAAAAATGGGCAAAATATTTAAATAGTCACTTCAGAAAAGAGGATATACTAGTACAAATGGCCAAGATATATATAAAATCTTGAAATGGCTTCAACATCATGCATCATTATGGAAATAACAACCATCATCAGAATTTCAAACAAACAAAGGAACAAAATCCTACATTAATGGTTGACAAAAATGTATAGTCATCAGACCTCTTTTCCATTGTTTAAGAAAGTGTGAAACACCTTAAAAAAGTTCTGAAATTTTCTATGAACATAAACATGTACCTACCGTATAAGGTAGCAACTTATTTATAAGTGTTTACTCAAAATAGAGAAGCACGTGCCACTAAAAGTCTTTACAAGACTATTCTTAGCACCTTTGTATCTGAATAGCTGAAAATGGAAATATCTCAGGTGTTTATTGCTAGGAGGATAGAGAAACAAAATGCATTATATATTCATATATATTAAATCTTTATTGTTAAAAGTATTACATATGTCTCCCTTTCCCCCCCATTGACCTCTTCTGGCCCACTCCACCCTCACCCTGCCCCAGGCCTTCACCACCCTATTGTCTATGTCCAGGTTTATGACAATGCTATCTATATATATAAAAGCCTAAGTGACCATTATGACTGAATGACTGGAATGACTGGAACAACTGGATGACCGGCCAATAGCTATGACATACATTGACCCAGACCTTGCTGCTGGCACCATGACAGCCCCAAATATGGTTCAACCGCACCTTGACCCAAACAGGAGGGAGGAGGAAGCCCAATTCTTCATGGAATTTGCCATTGGTTAACCTCCTGTGGCCCCTCCAGCGGTCTGGTCACCCCCCCCTTCCGCAATTGGCCCTGATCTCTGGCCTGGCCTAGAGAACCCTTCCAGTGCATGATTTCATGCACTGGGCCTCTAGTATATTAATGAAATTTAATACTAATCAGCAAAAGCATATAGATGGATGTAGAAAATATTATACTGCCGAGACTGGTTTGGCTCAGTGGATAGAGCGTCGGCTTGCAGACTGAAAGGTCCCAGGTTCGATTCCGGTTGGGGGCATGTACCTTGCTTGTGGGCACATCTCCACTGTGGGGCATGCAGGAGGCGGCTGATTGATGTCTCTCTCTCATTGATGTTTCTGACTTTCTATCTCTCTCCCTTCCTCTCTGTAAAAAATCAATAAAATATATTAAAAAAATAAAAATGAAAATAAAAAATATTATACTAATGAAAGATAGGTGAAAAATGATTTTATTTGCATAAATTTAGAGAATAGGCTAAAATAATTTTTGTATCCATGCATCAAAATTATTAAACAGTATGGTAAAAGTCTGTACATATCATTATATGTAAACTAGAAGTCCAACATGCACGAAATCATGTGCAAGTAGCTTGTTTCTGCTTGCCTCAGCTGGCCGTCAACCCATGGCTGCTCATAGCTCACGCCCCACCCTCTGCCTGCCACTCGTAGCTCTCCACCACTAGTAGCTCTTTGCATTCTTTCAACTCTACAGTATGTTTAAAAATTTTCTTAATGAAATAATGGGAAATATATAGGGAGTCGAGAAACTGACCCATGCAAAACTGACCCATGGATACTTGACTTACTGCAGTGGATAATTTTTTCAACAAAAAGTGGTGGGTCAATTAGAGCTCATAAAAATGAACTGACCCACAATTCATACTAAAAACAGAAAATTAAATAATGTATCATAGATCTAAATATGAAATTTAAAACACTAAGTCTTCTAGAAGATAAGAAATGTTGTTCTCAGGAAAGTAAGGAAAAATATAAAGATCTTAGGGTAGGTATCTTAATAAACCAGATACCCAAATCACTTACCTTTAAAAAAAACACCACCACCAAAAAAAAACTTGCTATATTGGCTTATAATACAGAAAATTGAAAGATAACATTAAACAACTGAAAAATTAAGCCAGAATATATGAGATATTTGCAGTAGCTATAATTACAAAGCACTTATATACAGAATACATTAGAAATTTATTAGAAAAGAAGAATAGGCAAGAGGGTTGAAAAGGCATTTTACAAAATAGGATAGTTCAAATTAACCAACCAGTGAAACTATACTTATCTTCACCAATAATCTGGGAAATACCAATTAAAACTGTGAAGAAATCTCACTATACTTCTATCAGAATGACAAAATTAAAAAGACTTTACCACAATTTACTAAATGTTACTAAGGATGTAAAATTGTGAGAACTTTCATACAACCATGATGCTAATGGAGGCATGTGTAAATGTTTTTTTGGGGAAAAAGTTTGGCATATTCTTCCAAGGTTGAATATACTTATTTCCTACAACCCAGTAACTCCATTTTCAGGCATACACACTACAAAAATGCATGGGCATGTACTTCAAAAGATATATACAAGATATGTATAGTAACATTGATTCAAAGGTATATCAAAGGTAAAATGGATTGAAAATGGCAAATTCATGCATTGGAATACTTTATAGAATGGAATGAACCATGGGAACATGCAACCACAAGATGGATCTCACAAATAAAATATTGAGCTAAAGGAGTCTGACACAAAACAATGCATACTGTGTATTTGAATATACATAGATTTCAAAAATCTTCATAACTCTTCTACAATGATTAGGGTACACGTTAAACTGGTAAGAGTACAAATAAAACCTAGAAAAAGTTTCCCTTAAACCTGAAATCAAGATAGTAGTTACGTTTATGGGTGGAAGAGGTAGTAGGGTGGCTACAGGGGTTTTAGCAATGTTGCATATTTGACCTAGGAGTTGTTTTATGATGAGTCAATGAATTATGTATGTTTGTACACTTTTCTATCTGTTGCTAATGTTTCATAATAAAAAAAAGAACAAGTTTTGAAAGAATAATGTTAAAAAAAATAAGACAAAGCTGTCTTATTTTCTAAGTACATATGTAAAGTACTTAGAACACTGCCTAAGAAAGCAATTTCTGAGGAAAATTCATAGGTTCAAATTCTAGTTTCTCCACTTCCTTGGTGTATGGTTTAGGGCATGTTTAACTGATTTGACTTTACTTTTCTACTTGCACAGAATGGACTGTAATTGTGGCATTATAGCTTGAGGTTTAAATGAGTTAATCCATGTAAAGTTATGGAAATAGTTCTGGTATATAGATATCATTACATGTCATCATTTTTATCATCATCTAGACATTAAAGTGCAAACAAATAAGAAAATTTTGGAAATAAGTTTGACTAAATAAGCTGACGTTTAAAAGCCAGTAAGAGCAGGCTAAGAGTTTTATGCTGTATTATGTGACAATGCAGCAGTAAAAAATAATATTTTGAGATGTTATCATATTTAAAGATAAGAAACTGAAACTTAAAGGCATTTGTTTTGTGCCTATGACAGCAGGTATGTGAAGAACAGGAATTCAAATGCATGAGGAAGCTTGGTCAGGCAGTGGGTGTACAGTGGATTCAAAGGGGGAAATGTTAGCAGGCAGAGGGCAACTTAGAAGACTCTTTCATTATTCCATCCAAAAGAATAAGGGCTGTTGTAGTGGGAACAGAACATTGGGGAGGGATGAGACTCAATAGGATCTGGAAAGAGATTTTATGTGCTAACCAGGGAGACATCAAAGAAGAGCCCATGACATCGGGGGCTGGGAGCCTGGAAAAATGGTGGCACTATGAACAAGAATCGGGATCACAGGAGTAGCAGGTTTGCACAGGGAGATGAAAAATCTAATTTAGACAGAGTGGAATCATGGGGTCAGTTAAGCACACTCATCATCATAATGAAAAACATTAATTACATTCTACATTATGCAAGCTTATGCTTCCAAGCACAGGCTAAATGGATCTGCCAGGAGGTAAATGCTGCAGCAGGAAGGCTGAGGGAAAAGTTAGAGCACAGCTTTTGGTGCAGGCCCTCATGGGGAAGGCCTGGGCAGTTTAGAAGCTCTTTGAACTCCATGGGAAACAAAAGAAAGAGGAGGCTTCTGGCAGGATGCAAAGAAGCTGGTGACAAATGTTGCATGTGAGGCTTCCTATCAGAATTTCCTGAGCCTAGCCAGCGTTTCAGAGCCTGGGCCCCATTGAGGGTGGTGTGGATCTGGTTACCAGCTGCAAGAAGGGAGCTCAAAGATTTGTCCAAGAAAAAAGCTGGAGTGAAGCTAGGCTGCCAGGCGAGACCAGGTGTGAAGCAGTGAGAGTGCTCTATCAGCAGGCAGGAGACAAGAAGAGAGCCGAAAGACCAGCATGTGGGCCAGTGAAAGATTCTCTGACCCTGTCTTTTTACTAGTACAGTATAGAGAGTTGGGACATGGCTGTGACTGACAGGGAGTTTGTTATAGGATCTGAGCCTGTTTTCCCAGAACAAAAATGGGCAGAGAATACTAATGTGGCAAACAGACACACAGATGAAGGCAAGGAGTAAAAAGAATAATAAAAAAAAAAAAAAATAAGGTAGTAGAGCTCACATTGTTCTCAAACTGAACAGGAACCCAAAGAACACCTTTGCATATCCACCCCCCAACTTATTTTATTTTCCCCCTCTAACTGCTTTGTAAATCCCAAAACCCCACCCTCACCCCTCATCCTTCCTTCCTTCCTTTCTTTCTCTTTCTTTCTTTCTTTCTTTCTTTCTTTCTTTCTTTCTTTCTTTCTTTCTTTCTTTCTTTCTTTCTTTCTTTCTCTCTCTCTCTCTCTCTCTCTCTCTCTCTCTCTCTCTCTTTCTTTTTTTCTTTCTATCATTTATTTTATTTTTTTCAAAAAAAGCCTATCTGGGAATCCTATCTTTTAAAAATGACACACTTTCCCAAAGAGCTCTTTTCCAGGATTTGAAAGCTGGCATATGGCTGTAAGAGACAAGTTGAGGTTGCCTCTGCCCCTATCATGTGCATCTCACAGATAACAGAGGATTTTTAACTCCCTGGCTGCCAATCTTCCCTCTTTCATCTGCACCAGATTCACAATGATGAGGAATAAGGGAAAGCAATTTAATTCTCAATGGTACTTCCTATAGTGGCTATAAAACATCATTTCTGCTTTAAACAAAGTAAGCAGTGATAACATAGGAACACGGGAAAGTGTCAGTTGGCTGGTAAAATGGCGGAAGGAAAGTTTTACAGAATAAATCTGGGTAATAAGGAATATATATATGCTACACTGGGACTTCATCAAGGATTCCTAAAAAACCCTCTTATTCTCTGCAAAAAAACTTCTTACAGCTCATTTTCTATCGGTGCGTGTAATTTCATCACAAGATGAGCATCTGCCTCGCCTGCAAAACACATGTATAACGGAATTTTCATTATTTTTATTTATTTATTTTTTTAAAATTTCTTTATTGACTAAGGTATTACATATGTGCCTTATTCCCCCATTACTACTCCATCCTGCTCACTCACGCCCTCACTCCCCTGTTGTCTGTGTCCATTGGTTAGGCCCATATGCATGCATACAAGTCCTTTGGTTGATCATTCCCCTTAACTCCACTCTCCCCTACCTTCCCTCCAAGGTTTAATGGTCTGATGGATGATTCCCTGTCTCTGGAACTGTTTTTGTTCATCAGTTGATGTTGTTCATTATATTGCACAAATGAGTGAGATCATGTGATACTTATCTTTCTCTGGCTGGCTTATTTCACTTAGCATAATGCTCTCCCATTCCATTCATGTTATTGCAAATGGCAGGAATTGTTTCTTTTTAGTGCAGCCTAGTATTAATTGTGTAGATGTACCACAGTTTTTTAATCCACTCATCTGTTGATAGGCATTTAGGCTGTTTCCAAATCTTAGCTATGGTAAATTATACTGCTATGAAATTAGGGGTACATATATCCTTTCCGATTGATGTTTCTAGCTTCTAGAGATATATTCCTAGAAGTGGTATTACAAGGTCATATGGAAGTTTCACTTTTAGTTTTTTGAGGAAATTCCATGCTGTTCTCCACAGTGGCTACACCAATCTACATTCCCACCAGCAGTGCACCAGGATTCCATTTTCTCCGCATCCTCGCTGTGAAAGATGATACTGCATTGTCGTTTTGATTTGCATCTCTCAGATAATTAATGACATTGAGCACATTTCCATGTCTCTTGGCTTTCCTTCTGTCTTTTTTCTAAAAGTTTTGATTTAGGTCCTTTGCCCATTTCTTGATTGAATTGTTTATCTTTTTTTTGTTGTTGAGTTGTATGAGTTCTTAGTAAATGTTGGAGATTAAACCCTTATCAGTGATAACATTGGTAAATATGTTCTTCCATACAGTGGGCTTTCTTGTGGTTTTGTTGATGGTTTCTTTTACAGTGAAAAAGCTTTTTATTTTGATGTAGTTCCATTTGTTTATTTTCTTTTTAGCTTGCATTGCCCTAGGAGCAGTATCAGTGAAGAAGTTCGTTGGGCATATGTTTGAGATTTTGCTGTTCATGGATTCCTTTAGTATTTTTATAGTTTCCCATCTTATGTTTAAGTCCCGTATCCATTTTGAGTTTATTTTTCTGTATGGTGTAAGTTGGTGGTCTAGCTTCATTTTTTTGCATGTATTTGTCCAATTTTCCCAACACCATTTATTGAAGAAACTGTCTTGACTCCACTGTATGTTCATGCCTCTTTTGTCAAATATTAAGTGGACATAGTGGTTTGGGTCAATTTCTGGGTGCTATATTGTATTCCATTGGTCTATCTGTCTGTTCTTGTGCCAGTACCAGGCTGTTTTGAGAGCAGTGGCTTTGTAATACAGCTTGATATCTGGTATTAAGATCCCATCTACTTTGATCTTCTTTCTCAGGATTGCTGTGGCTATTCGGGATCTTTTTTTATTCCAGATGAATTTTTGGAAAGTTTGTTCTAGGTCTGTGAAACATGTCATTGGTATTTTAATGAGGATTGCATTGAATCTATAAATTGCATTGGGTAGTATGGACATTTTGATGATGTTGATTCTACCAATCCATGAACATGATATGTTCTTCCATCTGTTTATATCTTCCTCTATTTCTTTTTTCAGTGTCCTGTAGTTTTTTGCATATATGTCTTTTACCTCTTTAATTAAATTTATTCCTAGGTATCTTAATTTTCTGGTGCAGTGGTAAATGGGATTGCTTGTTTAGTCTCTCTTTCTGTAGGTTCACTATTGGTGTGTAGAAATGCAATAGATTTATTTGCGCTGACTTTGTATCCTGCTAACTTGCTGAATTCATTTATTAAGTCTAATAATTTTTTGATGGAGTCTTTAGGATTTTCTATGTAGAGTATCATGTCATCTGTGAATAAAGACACCTTTACTTCTTCTTTTCCAATTTGGATGCCTTTTATTTCTTCTCTTGTCTGATAGCAATGGCTAGTACTTCTAGTACTATGTGGAACAGGAGTAGTGAAAAGGAGCATCCCTGTCTCATTCCTGTTCTTAAGGGAATCGTTTTAGTTTTTTGTCCATTGAGTATGATGCTGGCTATGGTTTTACCATATATGGCTTTTATGATATTGAGATATGATCCTTTTATTCCCACCTTGATGAGAGTTTTCATCAAGAAAGATTGTTGGATTTTGTCAAATGCCTTTTCTGCATCAATTGATATGACTATGTGATTTTTTCTCCCTCAATTTGTTTATATGATGTATCACATTTGTAGATTTGCAGATATTCTATCATCCTTTCATCCCTGGTATAAATCCCACTTCATCATGGTGTATGATCTTTCTGATATACTGCTGGATCTGATTTGATAGAATTTTGTTGAGGATTTTGGCATATATATTCATGTGGGATATTGGCCTGTAATTCTTTCATTGTGTTATCTTTATATGGTTTTGGTATTAGGGTGATGCTGGCTTTATAGGATGACTTTGGGAGTGTTCCTTCTTCTTTAATTTTTTGGAAAAGTCTGAGGAGCATAGGTTTTAGTTCTTCCTTGAATGTTTGGTGTAACTCTCCTCTGAAGCCATCTGGGCCTTGGCTTTTGTTTGCTGGAAGCTTTTTTTATGACTGCTTCAATTTCTTCCATAGTTATTGGCCTAATGAGATTTTTTTACACTTCCTGATTGAGTCTTAGAAGGTTGTATTTTTCTAGAAACATGTCCATTTCCTCCAGGTTGTCTAGTTTGTTGGAATAGAGTTGTTCATAATATTTTTTAACAATCCTTTGTATTTCTGTGTGGTCTGATGTTATTTTTCTTCTACCCTTTCTAATTTTGTTTATTTGAGTCCTCTATCTTTGCTTCTTGGTGAGCCTGGCTAGCGGTTCATCAATATTGTTTATCCTTTCAAAGTACCAGCACTTGGTGTCATTGATCTTTTGTGTTTTTGTTGTTGTTGTTTTGGTCTCTGTGTCATTTATTTTTGCTCTTCCTTCTGTTCACTCTGGACTTTTCTTGTTGCTCTCTTTCTAATTCTTTGAGTTATAGCATTAGATGATTTACAATATTTTTTTTTGTTTGTTTTTTTGAGGTAGGACTGTAGAGCTATAAGCTTCCTTCTCAGGACTGTTTTCATTGTGTCCCATAGGTTTTCCATTGTTGTGTTTTTATTGTCATTAGTTTCCAGAATGTTTCTAATTTTCTCTTTGATCTCATTGGTAACCCAATCAATATTTAGTAACATGCTATTCAGCTTCCAAGTGTTTTAGTGTTTTGGATGGTTTTTATTGTAGTTTATTTCTAATATTATGTAATTGTGGTCTGAAAAGATGCTTGGTATGATTTCAGTATTCTTGAGTTTAGGGAGACTTTGCTTGTGACCAAGTATGTGGTTTATTTTTGAAAATGCACCATGTGAACTTAAGAAAAATGTATATTCTGCAGTTTTGGGGTGAAATATTTTAAAGATGTCAATTAAGTCCATTTGATCTAGTGAGTCATTTAGGATTGTTGTTTCTTTGCTGATTTTTTGTCTAGAGGATTTATACAGTGTTGTCAGTGGTATATTAAAGTTCCCAACTATGATTGTATTGTTGAATATCTCAATCTTGATATCTTCCAGGAGACTTTTTATGTATTTGGGTGCTCCTACATTGGGTGCATATATTTTTACCAGAGTTATATCTTGTTGTATTGATCCCTTTCGTATTATGAAGTGGTGTTCTTTATCTCTTATTATGGCCTTCACTATGAGTTCTATTTTGTCAGATATAAATATTGCTACTTCAGCTTTTTTTTTTCATTTCCATTTGCCTGAAAGATATTTTTTATCCCTTCACTTTCAGTCTGTGTGAGTCCCTTGTTCTGAGGTGGGTATCTTGTAGACAGCATATATATGGGTCATACTTTTTTATTCATTCAGCCACTTGATGTCTTTTGATTGGAACATTTAGTCCATTTACATTTAAAGTTATTATCAAAAGGTACTTGTTTGTAGTCATTTTTATTTTTTGAGTCTGTGTTCCTTCTTATCTTTTAGTTTCTTCTTTTTACAGAATTCCCTTTAGCATTTATTGCATTGCTGGTTTGGTAGTGATAAACTCCCTTAACCTTTTCTTGTCTGGGAAGCTCCTGAATTCCCCTTCAATTTTGATTGTTAGTCTTGCTTGATAGAGTATTCTTGGATTGAGTCCCCTGCTTTGCATCACTTTGTATATCTCCTTTCATTCCCTTCTAGCTTGATCTGTTTCTGTTGAGAAATCATTTGATAATCTAATGGGGGATCCTTTGTAGGTAACTCTCTGTCTCTCTATTGCAGCCTTTAAAATTCTCTCTTTGTTGATAACATTTGCCATTCTATTTATGGCATATCTTGTTGTGGGACTTTCGGGTTTCTTCTTGCTTGGGACTCTTTCTACTTGACTAATTTTTTCTTCTCCATATCAGGGAAGTTTCCTGTCATTATTTCTTCAAATAAGTTTTCTAATCCTTTTTGCTCTTCTTGTCCTTCTGGCAGCCCTATTATACATATGTTATTTCATTTTGCATTGTCCCAAAGCTCCTTTAGGCTCTCCTCTTGCTTTTTAATTTTTTTTTTAAATTTAATAAATCTTTATTGTTCAGGTTATTAGAATTGTTCCTCTTTTTCCCCCCAAAGATTCCCTCTACCCAGTTCCCACCCCACCCTCTATAATATCCTCAACCATAAGTGTATGTTTATTGTGTCTCTTCCTACATCCCCCTCACTCTTTTCCTCCTGAGAATTGTCAGTCCACTCCTTTTCTATATCCCTGATTCTATTATATTCACCAATTTATTCTGTTCAGATTTTTTACTCACTTAATTTTTAGATTCACTTGTTGATAAGATATGTATTTCTTGTTCATAATGTTTATCTTTATTTTTTTCTTCTTCTTCCCCTTATTAAAGAGTACCTTTCAGCATTTCATGTAATACTGGTTTGGCGGTGATGGACTTCTTTACTTTTTTTTTTTTTTTGTCTGTAAAGCTCTTTATTGATCTTCAATTCTGAATGATAGCTTTGCTGGGTAGAGTAATCTTGGTTGTAGGTTCTTGCTTTTCATCACTTTGAATATTTCTTGCCACTCCTGTCTAGCCTGCATAGTTTTTGTTGAGAAATCAGCTGACAATCCTATGGGTGCTTCCTTGTAGGTAATTAACTGTTTGTTTGTTTGTTTTCTTGCTGCTTTTAATATTCTCTCTTTGTCTTTTGCTCTTGGCATTTTAATTATGATGTGTCTTGGTGTGGGCCTCTTTGGATTCCTTTTGTTTGGGGTTCTTGGCGCTTCCTGGACTTATAAGTCTATTTCTTTCACCAGGTGGGGGAAGTTTTCAGTCATTATTTCTTCAAGTAGGTTTTCAGTGTCTTGCTCTCTCTTCTTCTGGCACCCCCACAATTCTGATGTTGGTATGCTTGAAGTTGTCGCAGAGGCTCCTTACACTATCTTCAAATTTTTGGATTCTTTTTTCTTTATGCTTTTCCAGTTGAGTGTTTTCTGCTTCTTTGTATTTCAATCTTTGACTTGATTCTTGTGTTTCTAGTCTGCTGTTAGGTCTCTGTATAATATTTTTTATTTCAGTTAGTATATGTTTAATTTCTAGTTGGTCCTTTTTCATTTCCTCGAGGGTCTCGTTAAATTTATCCAACTTTTCTAGGAAATTCTTGAAAAACCTTATAACCATGGTTTTGTACTCTATATCCAGTCATTTGCTTTCCTCCAGTTCTTTTGTTTGTAATCTGTTTTTTTGTCTCTGAATTTTGGCTGCTTCCCTGAATTGATATAGTAGCTTTGTGTGCAGGTGTTCTATAGGGCCCAGCAGTTCAGCCTCCACAGGTAGCTGAAGTAGTGCACTCGTTTGTAGGCCATGTGCACAATGTTGTTGAGGTTAAGTCTTGATTGTTGTTGGTATCATTGAGGGGAATTGATCTCCAGGTCAATTGGCTGTGAAGATCAGCTGTATCTATGCTGGGAGAATTTCTGTACTGGAGTCAGCCTTATGAGACAAGATTTGAAAAATTGCAAAAGCCTCTGGGTTAGGCTTGGATGGGGCAGAGTCTCAGGGCTGAGCAGACAGCCTTGGCTTCCCATCAGCCCTGCCCTATGAGGCCCCTTGTAATGGCTGCAGCTCTTTCTGAGTGCACTCATGTGCACACTTCCAGACCTCTCTCTGCCTTTCACTGCTCCCCCAAGTTTCCATGCTCTCCAGGGTATGAGTCTGGGTCCTCAGGATCTTGCCTGAAACTGGGGTTTAGTGCAGTCAGAACTGGAGTTTAGCACAGTTGGGAGGTTCCCTCTTCCTCCTGCTAGAGAAAGCCAGCAGCATAATCAGCAGTCAGTCCTCTCTGTGTGCACCTGCGCCCACACCTCTTCTTTTCTCAGTTCCCCTAAGTTTTCATGTACTCCTCCCTTTTCCCAACAATCCAGACTCCCCCATATGAGTCTTTCCTGGAACTGGGGTTCAGTGCAATCAGAGCTGGGGTTCAGTGCAGTCGGTAGTTTCTGTCTCCCTCCTGCTAGAGAAAGCCAGCCAGGCACTTGGCAGCCTGTCTTCTCCACACTTGTGTCTCTGTACTCAGCTTTGTGCAGCTCGTCTAAGTCTCCGTGAGCCCCTCTCTTTCCTTCTAGTTGGAGAATTCCCACTCAGCCAGCTCATCTGTGGTTCTGGATGATGTTTGTTCTGTCTTTTAGTTGTAGTTTTAAAATTGTGGTGCAAGGCAGAAGTTTAAGTGTTCACCTATGCCGTCATCTTTGTTTCTCTGCTTTTTAATTATTTTTTCTCTTGTTACTGTTCAGATTGGGCTTATTTCTGTTCCTGATCTTCTAACTTGCTGGTTTAGTACTCTGCTTCTTGTAGTCTACTGTTGAAGCATTCCATGGTGTTTTTTTTTTTTAAATAAATTTTTATTAATTTTTTATCCATTTCCCCCTTTCCCCCCCTCCTTCCCAGGCATACCCTGACCCCCCAGTGTTTGTGATCATTGGTTATGCTTATATGCATGCATACAAGTCCTTTGATTGATCAGTTATCTACCTCACCTAACTTTAATCTTTCTGCTGTAATTTCACAGTCTGTTTGATGCTTTATGACTTTTGTCGTCCTGAGAATTATCAGTTTACTCCCTTTCTGTGCTCCTGATTCTATTATATTCACCAGTTTATTCTGTTGATCAAATTTTTAATTCACTTAATTTTTAGATTCACTTGTTAATAGATGTGTATTTGTTGTTCATAATTTTTTGTCTTTTACCTTTTTCTTCTTCCTCTTCTAAAAGAGTACTTTTCAGCATTTCATATAATACTGGTTTGGAGTTGATGAACTTCTTTAGCTTTTCCTTCTCTGTGAAGGTCTTTATCTGCCCTTCAATTCTGAATGATAGCTTTCCTGGATAGATTATTCTTGGTTGTAGGTTCTTGCTATTCATCATGTTGAATATTTCTTGCCACTCCCTTCTGGCCTGCATCGTTTCTGTTGAGAAATCAGCTGACAGTCGTATGGGTGCTCCCTTGTAGGTAATGAACTGTTTTTCTCTTGCTGCTTTTAATATTCTCTCTTTGTCTTTTGTTCTTGGTATTTTAATTATGATGTGTCTTGGTGTGGTCCTCTTTGGATTCCTTTTATTTGAGGTTCTGTGTGCTTCCTGGACGTGTAAGTGTATTTCTTTGACCAGATGTGGGAAGTTTTCAGTCATTATATCCTTAAATAGGTTTTCAGTATCTTGCTCTCTCTCTTCTTCTGGCACCCCCACAATTCTGATGTTGGTATGCTTGAAGCTGTCCCAGAGGCTCCTTACATTATCTTCACATTTTTGGATTCTTTTCTCTTCTTGCTTTTCCAGTTGAATGTTTTCTGCTTCTTTATATTTCAAATTTTTGACTTGATCCTTGCCTTTTTCTAGTCTGCTTTTAGGACTCAGTATAATAGTTTTTATTTCAGTCAGTGTATGTTTAATTTCTAGTTGGTCTTTTTCCATCTTTAGTTGGATCTTTTGCAACTCTAGTTGGTCCTTTTTCATCTCCTCTTGGGTCTCACTAAATTTATCCATCTTTTCTAGCATATTCTTGAAAAACCTTATAAGCGTGGTTTTGAACTCTTTATCCAGTCGTGTTTTTTTTCCTCCATTTCTTTTGCTTGTAATCTCTTCCCTTGTCTCGGCATTTTCACTATGCCTGGGAAACTTCTGTGCTGGATTCAGCTGCAGAAGCCTCTGTTGAGCTTGGGATGGGTGGAGTCTCAGGGCTTAAGGGACCGCCTTGCCTTCCAGTCGTCCCCACCCTCCATGCCCGAGTCTCATGTGACTGGGTAATGGCTGGAGCGGTCCTTGTGCGTGTGCCTGCAGTGCCTCTAACCGCTTCCTTTCCAGCTCCCCTGAGCACCAGGACCACAGGAGTCTAGGTCCCCAGGGTTTCGCCCAAAACAGGGGTTTAGTGAACTCAGAAGTGGCACAGTTGGGAGGGTCTGTCTCCCGCCCACTCGCAAAAGCCAGCGGCACAATCAGCAGTCTGTCCTCCACGTGGTGCCGTGCGCGACCAGGCCTCCGATCCTTTGCGACTCCCCTAAATTTCTGTGCACTTCTCCCTTTTCACAGTCCAAACTCCCCCCGTATGAGTTTCAGCTGGATCTGGGGTTTAGTGTTGTAGGATAAGGGGTTCAATGCCTTTGAAAGTCTCCGTTTCCCTCCCGCCAGAGAAAGCCAGCCAGGTACTCGGGCACCCGCTCTCTCCACGCGTGCGTCTCCGTACCTTAGCTTTTTGCAGCTCCTCTGGGTCTCTGTGAGCCCCTCTCTTTCCCTCTAGTTGCAGAACTTCCACTCAGCCAGCTTTCCTGTGGTTCTGGATGATATCCGTTCTGTCTTTTAGTTGTAGTTTGAAATTGTTGTGCGAGGCAGCAGTATAGGTGTTTACCTATGCCGCCATCTTGGATTCTTCCTCTCCATCGTGTTTTTGATCATTTTTCATTTCTTCCTGATTTTTGCATAGGTTGTTGATTTTCTTGTCCATCTAGCGTATGAACTGTATGACCTTTACTCTGAATTCTTTTTTTTTGGTCATGTTGCATGCTTCCATTTCACTTATTTCCTTAGTTAGTGATTCCTCCTTTTCTTTCCTCTGGGGATTGCTTTGTTGTCTCCCCATTCTGACTATCACCAGAAGGTTCAGATGTTGAGTTGTGGGGGCCTGGACCATGTTCAGTGGGAGTTTTGCATCCCCCCCCCCAAGTGTCACTGAAGAGCTCTAATACCAAGAGGTGCAGTTGCTGGGGGTTAGTGGGAGCCACACTCTCCCTAGGTCAGAGTCACAGGCACTTAGTTTGGCCTTATATATGCACCTAGAATCAGAGACCCTGCTTGTGCCATGTTTAAATAGAGAACCCATTAGTATGTGACAAAAATCAAAGTCTTCTATTGCATGTCAGGAGTCAGAGGCTCCCTGTGTCCATGCCAAGAATTGAGTATCAGAGTTTCTCTTTCTGGTGTTACCTGGCACTGAGAATCAGGTCCCTGTGTGCACATTTGCCAAGAATTGGAGTCACTAGCTCTTTGTTGTGAATGTACTAGGAATCAGGGATCTCAGGCACATGTAATGAGGAACACAGTCTAGTCACTGGTGGGCAATGCTGCTTCTTGTGTGGAGATTTAGGGTTCCCTATTTGTCCAGGAGACTGAGTTGTTCATTCACACTGTGTTGGCAGGAGGTCCACTTCTGCCCTGTGATAAATAGCCTTCTATGTGCGCTTGCCCTGAATCAAAGTCAGATGGCACTGCCACTTAGTGTGGGTGTGGGGTCTGGTCACACAGGTGTGCACTGTGTAAAACAAACTTCCTGTGTCCATGTACCCAGGCTCAAATTCAGTGCTGTCTTCCTGTGTGGACACAGGGTCTTATCATGGGGGACAAACTCCCCAAGACCACACATCCAGGTTCAAATTCATTGCAGTCTCTCTGCTAAGGTACAGATTCTGGTCATGGGAAACAAACTCCCTGGGTTTGCACTCCCTGGCTCAAATTCAGTGCTATCTCCTTGTGTGGATGTGGGACCTGGTCCCAGAAAACCACCCCCCTAAGGATGAGCAGATAGGGTCGAATTCAGCTCAGTCTCCCTGCCTGGGTGTGGAGACTAGTCATGGCAAACAAATTCCCCAAGTTCATAAGCCTGAGCTCAAGTTCAGCTCTGTCTCCCTGCCCTCCATGGGCATGGGATCTGGTCGCAGAAACTACCTCCCTAGGGAATTTCCTCCCTAGGGAATTATGCTCAGTCTCCCTGCCTGGGTATGGAGGCTAGTCACTGGAAACAAACGTCCCATGTCTGACACCAGGGCTCAAAGTCAGGCAGAGTCACCACTGCTTTGTGTGTGCAGAACGACTTATTTTGCGGCTGGGGTCTGGTAGTTTCTATGTCACTGCTGCAGGGGCAACAGGGGAGAGGGTTTGGCTTTGTGACTCACAGAAATCTGAGGCCGGGTATCTGAAGTCCTGGTGTCCCTGGGTCTGTAGCTGTGGTGGCAGATCTTCTACCAGAGTGGCTGTAGGGTCCTGGTTTTCTTCCAAGACCAGACTAGGTAGTGGCAAAGCTAGGATCCTAGTCTCAAACAGTTCTGTTCTTCAAGATGGCATGGTCTCTGTGTCACCACTGTCCTCCTCGGAGTGTTTGCAGTGGCCGTGGGATTTTGCCATCTAAGACTGCCCTGATTGGCAACCCTTTGGAAGAACTGCAGGATCTAACTGTACCTATTTCACTCACACACTCCACACACACGTCCACACACACCTCTATCGCTCTCTCACTCTCTCACACACTCTCCCTCCCTACCTTTCTGCCACTCATCATCTTGCCTCTTCCTTGATGTTTTCATTCTTGAGTGAACACACAGAATGCACAAAATCTTGTTCGAAGAACATCAGTGCATGTGCCTTTTCTCAAAGCCTTTGCCATAGGCTCCATACAGCCTTGATTAATTACAGCTACTGGTGGGTTTTGCTTCAAGGATTAGGAAAGAAGTAAAAGGAAACACTGACATGTCTCTTTGGATGGCTGCAGGGAAGGTGTGGGAATGAAGTCTGTTACCTAGTTCTGTACAATCTTCACTTTCATTTTTCATTGTCTCATTACCTTCAGATTAGAAGCTACAGTTCTGGTTTCCTCAATCTGAAGTTCAGAATCCCCATGCCTGAAGAGATACATTTCCCAATATCCCAGGCAAAGGGCCTTGCTATGGAGGTTGGACTCTACATTTGACTCTGTTTGGATGAGGATGCTGCTGGCTTACCATTTCATTTTCTACGGCTCTAGTTGGGAATTTTAACACCATTATCTATCTTTATTCCCTACCTTTCTGTAAGGACCCACATACTTGATGATCTCTGTGTTGGCCTTTGAGATAAATGGATTCCTTTTCTACGGCAGGTTGTTCATCCTCATGTTATAATTCTGAAGAAAAATATATCCTGAGACAATCTGTTGATTTAGTTGGAGGCAGATGGGAAAGAGAGACAAGAGAACAGGTACCTTCAGGAACATTTGCTCACTCCAGAAATGTTACTCAAGGTCTTTGGTAGTTACAACTTCGCCTTCATAAGTGTTCTTGCCTGATCCCTAAACCAGCATCAGGCCCACCATAATAGTGCTGTCGAGTACTCTTATCAAAGTGCATGGGTGTGTAGCCCTTAAAACTTGACTTTGGATAACCACCCATCACTTATGAGCTGATGGTAAGTGGTGATAAAAAATGGTGATAAAAATGGTGACCTACTTGGAAGTATTTTATGGCAAAAAGATGTTTTAATAGATGTGATCAGCTAATTCAGTGCTGCATGAAATAGTTGGCTCTTAACACATTCTATTTGTAGTATTAGAACAGTAATTTAAACATATTGTGCTGATATGCTAAGTAATTATTGCCTGAGATCAGAAATATTGGAAGGATAGCAAAAATCAGGTGCAGGCAAGTTTCTATAACTCCTCTTTACTCAGCATTCACTTATACAGTGTGGTATTTTCCTCTGTTCATTTCCTATAAGGGTCCTTCAGGGGGTCTGTTTTGTTTTTCTTTGCCATAACTCAGGACCAAGAGAAAAAAGGCACCGCTCTCTGTGGAGAAGCAGCTCAGAATTTCTCTTATTCTATTAGGTTATGTAGACCTGTTTCCTGATAGTGATACTCATGCTTCCCTGTGATATGCCCAATACATTGTTTGCCATTCTGATTGTATTGAGATGATTTAAAAAGCTGTGTATGCAATTTCCAGAGCACTTTTCAGAGCAGCACTTTGTGTAAACATCCAGGGAAGTCATCAGGTCTCTTATTTATCACTTCATTTTGAGTGAGCTGCTTCTCCCTAGAGCAACGCATTAGTCTTGGTAGCACATTAAAATCCCTGGAGAGATTTAGCAATGCCATGTCCTGGCTGCACCCTGAACGGAGTATACCACAGTCTCCAGAGGTGAGCTGCAGCATGGGTATACAGCGGTACCTCGAGATACGAGTTTAATTCGTCCGGTAACCTTGAGGCATGGGAAACTATGAGACGCTGGAGTCGCGGTAAACTGGTGGGTCGTGTGCAGCCGGCCGATCTGCGCAATTACTCCTATCTCAAATATTGCTCGTATTTCAAAGCAAAAATCGCTCGCTCGACGGCTCATATCTCAAAAATCTCATATGTTAGGGCACTCGTATCTCGAGATACCACTGTATTGTAAAATCTTCCAGAGAGATTCTAATGTGGAGATAGGGTAAGAATCACCTTATAAAGGTGATCAACCTCTTTTTTTTCTGGAATCATAGCTAACCTAGCTGACCAGATCAGTTTAAGGAGTCACTGTAGACAATCTAAAGTGGAGATTTAATGGGATGTTTAAGGCCACGTGATAGGTGAGTAGTGTTTGTTAAGAAGCTGTATCCCTTCTTGCACTTGTCATTCCCATCCCCCAGATCTCTCAACACTAAAGGCTTAAGATTTGCTTCAGATCCATTTTGAAGAGACGGGGGAACGGGGGCTTCGTCTGATTACGAGCCTCTGAACAGAGGAGCGGCGTTGTTTGAGAAGCCAGCAGCTCGGGGTTCTGCGGTATCGGCCCCCTCGGCCAAAGTTGGGGGGTGGTGGGGCGCCAAGCGCGCAGGGTGGGGGGGGGGTCCTGGTCTTTGGCTTATTCTACAGCGAACATGTCTCGGCCTGTCAGAAATAGGAAGGTCGTTGATTATTCACAGTTTCAGGAATCTGATGATGCTGATGAAGATTACGGAAGAGATTCGGGTCCTCCAGCTAAGAAAATTCAATCATCTCCACCAGAAGCTAAAAATAAAAGGCGATCTGGAAAGAATTGACAGGAAGATAGTGAAGACTCAGAAGAAAAAGATGTGAAGACTAAGAAGGATGATTCTCACTCAGCAGAGGACAGTGAGGATGAAAAGGAAGATCATAAAAATGTGCGCCAGCAACGGCAGGCAGCCTCTAAAGCAGCTTCTAAACAGAGAGATGCTTTTGGAAGATGTGGGCAGTGAAGAAGAACAGGAAGAAGAGGACGAGGCACAGTTCCAGGAGAATTCCGGCAGCGATGAAGATTTTCTAATGGAAGACGATGATGATAGTGACTATGGCAGTTCAAAAAAGAAAAACAAAAAGATGGTTAAGAAGTCCAAACCTGAGAGAAAAGAAAAGAAAATGCCCAAACCCAGGCTAAAGGCTACAGTGACGCCAAGTCCTGTGAAAGGCAAAGGGAAAGTGGGTCGCCCCACAGCTTCAAAGGTATCAAAGGAAAAGACTCCTTCTCCCAAAGAAGACGAGGAGCCGGAAAGCCCTCCAGAGAAGAAAGCCTCTGCCAGCCCTCCACCCGAGAAGTCTGGGGATGAAGGGTCTGAAGATGAAGCCCAATCTGGGGAGGATTAAAGTGATGATGGTTTGGGAGAGATTTTATTTAAAAAAAGAAAAGGAAAAATGGGGGGCAAAAAAAGAAAACATAAGATAGAACATGGTTTTGGCTATGGCTTTGACTCATGGGCTTTCAGTGCTATTTTCCCTTTTGTTGAAAATAACTTTTTTTTAACTTTTTTTTTTTTAAGAAAATCTTTGTATATTTAATTTACCTTTTTGTCTATTGGTCTTTGCGATCACCCTCTTCTCCCTCCCTTTTTCAATGAAAGCCATGTCAAATTAATCACTGGATTGACTGCTTCATCTTTTTATTTTTAAAGGATGGTATACCACAGTTGAAAAGCAATAAGATTTGAGATGAACATTAAGGAAATGTTGCTTTTTGCTAAACAGTAGCAGGTTGAATAGTAATCAAAAAACATAGAAGGATTTTAGTTAAAAATGATTGCTTCTTTCTCTACTTGGACTTAAAAAAAAAATCAATTGTCATCTAATACAAGTTTATTTTTACCTTGCGAGGCAGGCCAGGGAGTGGGTACCCTGACCTTGTTTGAGAGAGTGGGGTTTTTTAAATTTCATCACTTGTTATCTCAAAGAGATTCAGAGCCAGTGATCCTTTTAATTCTACTACGTCTTTAAGGAATTAAAAAAGGAAAAGGAAAAAACAAGGAGGGCCAAAACTTAAATCACGCTTAATTTCCTAGTTTACTCTCTTAATGGTTCATGTTTTAAAATATATATGTATCCTGTTTCTTGGATAAATTTTTACCAAGGGTAAAAAAAAAAAAAAGAAACCTAGAATTTAAATGGCAAGATCTATATATCATAGTGGATTTCTTCTCAAACTGACAATGTTTAGGTTATAAGCAAATAAACTACCGGTTAATGTGAAACTTTTCACAAAAGACTTGAGATTTTTTTTTCCTTTATGAAAACAGAATTGAAATTCTTTTATGCCATAAATGTGTGTGCATCAGAAAAAAAAAAGATTTGCTTCATCTTGGGAATCTGATAAACCAATTCATGCTAATAAAAAAAAATGGGAGGGGATGTAAACATTTTAATTGATATTTTTCTGAAAATTATACCCATTTTTCTTCTTGCCAGTATGGTCTAATAGTGACTATTTCATAGAAATAAAAGAGAGTAAAATTATCTAAAGCAAGAAGAGATTCTGAAATACTAGAAAATCTGGCATGATTATAATGAACAATGCATTGGTCATGGACAATGGCCTCTAATATATTTTGTAAAGGAGTTGGAAGAGATTTTCTAGAGCAGTGGTTCTCTACTTTGGCTCCACACGGAAGTCACTTGGGAAATTTAAAAAAATACTGATGCCCCGGTCTCACTTCTAGAGATTCTCGTTTAATTGGCCCACAATGCAACTTGAGCACTTTTTAAAAAGTCCCACAGTGATTCTAATGTGGAATCAAGGCTGACAATCACTGGGGTAGTGGCTGAAAGTTACATGCACAAAGACGCCCAAAGAGGATATTCTCCTATCAATGTAATCCAGTGAGTCCCCAGGTACAGCTTTGTCTCTTTTTTTGCCTTGACTTGGCTGTCCTACATTTTGTCATTTCATTTTTGCAGAGCACTAAATTCCATTGTTCCTTAATGGCAATAGTAATTGAAAAAGGATGATTTTTTTTTAAAGGTCAATGCATAGAATTTATAGGGAAAAAAAAAAAGAAACACAATTCAAAGTTGGCTTTAATATAACTATTCCCTTCAGTAGACAAGTAATAGCAGCTTAAGAAAGAATGGACAAAACTCTACACTGATCGTTTTAACTTATTAATGTGAAAGTTATTTCCTTATATTCCCCAGTGGTGATTTTTATAGCAACTTTTTCATTCACTTTACCAGCGGCTGCTCATATTTAATCTGAGATTATACTACTTTCAACATTTAATTCAAAAGAGAAGTACATTTTTATTTTCTCTAATTATATTCCCTCCACTAAACATATGAAGGTATATCTAGCACACTAATATCTACAAAGAATGAAACTTTTTTTTTTCAAGTTCAAGGAGGGTTAAGTTTTAGAGTGTTTTTCATTGTTTGAATTTTTAGTTAATAAAATGGATAAAAAATATCAATGAACTTTCAATTTATATTTATATGCATCATTAGACTATCTGAGTGAAAATGTGCATAAGAAACACATGGAAAAGACTGTAAACTGCCAATATTTTGAATTATTTGAGGATATGATTACTTACATAATTAAAATGGCTATATTATATATCAGTTGATTTATGAGAGATACAGAGTCAAATATTTAAAATTAATTTAGTCATTGGCCAAAAGGAATAAATTCAGTAATCTTAGCTAATATTTATATAGCGCCAAGTATGTTCTCACACATATAGTCATTATACTGTGTAACCATTCCTTACATGAATCCTATGAGATAGCTACTTGTGTGCTCATTTTGCAAATGAGGAAACTGAGGGACACAGAGGTGATTAATAAACCCAAGTTCCCACAGTGGCTAAGATACAGAACCAGGATTACTATGCAGGCAGTGTGGCTACAGAGTCCATACCTTAACCACACTTCCATCTTGTACTAAAGCAGATGCTTTGCCTGGGAGCAATCAGATACTGACTCACCCACTGATATTCACTTGGTTGAAAATACATTATGTACTTTATCGGATATAAGGTTGGCAAATATATTGTCACATGCAGTGGGCTTTCTTGTTTTGTTGATGGTTTCTTTTGCTGTGCAAAAGCCTTTTATTTTGTAGTCCTATTTGTTTATTTTCTCATTAGTTCCCTTTGCCATAAGAGCTGCATTGGTAAATGCTATGACATATGCCTGATATTTTGCTGCCTATGTATTATTCTAAAAATTTTTATGTTTTCCTGTCTTACATTTAAGGGCCTAATCTCTAAAATGTATAGAGAACCCACACATCTTAACAAAAGAAGAAAAACAATCCAATCAAAAAATTGGCAAAAGACTTAAATAGACACCTTTTGTAATTTGACATACAGAAGGCCAAGAGACCTATGAAAATATTCTCTAAGTCGCTAATCATCTGAGAGATACAAATGAAAATAACAATGAGACTATCTCACACCTTTCAGAATGGCTATCATCAATAAATCAACAAATGACAAGTGCTAGTGAGGATGTGGAGAAAAAGGAACCCTCATATACTACTGGTGGGAATGCAGACTGGTGCAGCCACTGTGGAGAACAGCATGGAGTTTCCTCAAAAAATTAAAAAAGGAACTCCCATTTGACTCAGTAATTCCACTTCTAGGAATATACCCCAAGAAACTAGAAACAACAACCAGGAAGGATATATGCATCCCTATGTTCATAGCAGCACAATTTACAATAGCTAAGATTTGGAAACAACCTACAAGTGCCCATCATCAGATGAGTGGATTAAAAACTGTGATACATCTACACAATAGAATACTACATCGTTATAAAAAAGAAGGAACTTTTACCATTTACAATAGCATGGATGGACCTGAAAAGCATTATGCTAAGAGAAATAAGCCAGTCAGAGAAAGATAAATATCACATGAACGTAGTCATTTGTGGAATATAATTAACATCATAAACTAATGAACAAAAATAGATACAGAGACAAAGAAGCATCAAACAGACTGTCAAACTTCAGTGGGAAGGCAGGGGAAGGGTGAAGGTTTAAGAGATCAACCAAAAGACTTATATGCATGCATATAAGCATAACCAATGGACACAGACACTAGGGGAGTGAGGGTATGTGCTGGAAGGTGGGAGTGGCTTGGGGGAGGTCAATGGGGAGAAAAAGACATATACAATAGTATATGTAATACTTTAAACAATAAATTAAATTTATAAAAGGAAAATACTTTATGTACTTTAAAAATCTGAAATGATCTGAGCCACAAATATTTTAATTTTATTGCATACTAGAGGCCCAGTGCATGAAATTCCTGCAAGGTAGCATCCCTAGGCCTTGTTGGCAATCAGGGCCGATCAGTGCCTTCCAACTACTGGCCGGGGCCTTCCTATCCTAGCTGTCAGGGCCTTCCTCCATTCTATGCCACCCCCTGGTGGTCAGTGCACATCATAGCAAGTAATCAAATTCCTGATCTCCTGGTCAAACTTCTGAGACAACACTTTGCATGTTAGACTTTTATATAGAGAGATTTACTAAAGTTCATGATAATACAACAGCTATTTCATATAAGAATACTGGTTACCAGAGTTAGGCTGAGTCCTATCTGATGACAATAGCTTGAAGTTGTCACCACACATGCTCTGGTTCTCAATTTTACAGATGTGAAAACTCAATTCTAATGTGCAAACAAGGCTGACAATCACTGGAGTAGAGGTTGAGAGTTACATGCACTAAGACACCCAAGAGGACATTCTCTTATCAACGCAATCCAGTGAGTCCTCAGGTATAGCTCTGTCTCTTTTTTGCCTTGACTTGGTTGTCCTACATTTTGTCATTTTTTTTTTTGCAGAACACTAAATTCCAATTGTCCTTAATGGCAATAGTTAATCAAGCTATCAGAGAATGATTTATTAAATAAAGTTCCAGAATGACAATGTACTTATTGTGTATTAGAAACTATATTTACAATTTCAAAGATCACAATATTCATGTCTTCTGCTTAGGAAATTTTCAATGCTTCTTAAAAACAAAATACAGCTTATGAGGATTCATGCTGAACATGAACTCAATAAGGAATATACAATAGAATATTACTTGATCATAGAAAATCATAAAATACTGATATGTTCTACAATAGGGATACACAAAATACACATTACATTATACTATTTATGTAAGATATCCAGAACAGACAAGTCTATAGCAACAGAAAGTAGATTGATTCTTTACTTGAGGCTAGTGGGGTAGAGTTGGGAAAATAATAGGATTGGGGATTGAGGGTTAAAATGTGTGGGTTCTTTTTTGGGAGTTAATGAAAATATTCTAATGGTGATTGTGGTAGTTGTTGTACAACTCTATGACTGTACTAAAAACAATTGAATTGTACAGTGAATTGCATGATATATGAATATTTCAACAAACATACACATACTCACTTGGGAGGCAGTGTCCTGTTAAGTGTACCTCACCATATAGGATTTTCATTTTTATGACCTTGACAGTTCTCAAAATACTTCTATGAGGCATAATGAAAAAGCTGGATTAGGTAAGCTGTTTCCAATATCCCCATTTATAACAAAAAATGGGCAGAGCCAGGACTCATACTTAGAACTTTTGATTCCACAGCTTCTTTTGAATTATTTGCAGGTGAACTAACTTACATCATTATTTAGTACAAAGAATATATTACTACACACACACACACACACACAAACTAGTGTTTAGTGGAGCTGAGATAAAAAAATAGATTGTGATTGTTTTAATACTAAGCACAGAGAGAATATTAGAACATCATTTTCTAAGGTATTGGGATTTTATTGACATGAGGGGGTTGGGGCATGGGATATGAGGATTATTGGCCAGGGAGAGAAGTTCATTTCACCCAGAGAGACCAATTTAGGTTATGAAAATTATAACAATACTTAAGGGTATTATGCTAAGTGAAATAAGCCAGACAAAGACAGATATTGTATGATTTATCTTATATGTGAATTCTAACGAAGTAGAACTCATACGAACTGAGAGTAGAATGGTGGTTGCCAAGATGGGTTGAGGAAAGAAGAAAATGTTAGGCACTCCCCTGCCAGCCTGTTTGCCTCTAATTACCCTTCCCTGCCAGCTTGTTTGCCCCTAACTATGCTCCCCTGCAGGCCTGGTGACCCCTAACTACCCTCCCCTGCAAACCTGCTCATCCCTAACTGCCCTCCCTTGCAGACCCTGTCACCCCCAACTTCCCTCCTCTACCAGCCTGGTCACCCCTAATTACCCTCCCCTGCAGGCTTGATCACCCTCAACTTCCCTCCCCTTGCAGGCCTGGTTCATCCAAACTGCCCTCCCCTGCTGGCCATCTTTTGCCACATGGGGGCAGCCATCT
Source organism: Lasiurus cinereus (assembly GCA_011751065.1). Lineage (NCBI taxonomy): Eukaryota > Metazoa > Chordata > Mammalia > Chiroptera > Vespertilionidae > Lasiurus > Lasiurus cinereus. The sequence goes on from JAAGEH010000393.1 coordinate 45,403,752, forward strand.
TATGTGTTGGAGTGATAGTCAATTTACATATTACTCTTTTATTAGATAGGACAGAGGCCTGGTGCATGGGTAGAAGTCAGCTAGTTTTCCCTGAAGGGTGTCCCAGATCAGGATGGAGGTTCCCTTGGGGTGTGGGGTGGCCTGGGCAAGGAGCCTATAGTGGTTTGTAGGATGGCCACACCCCCCAGCACCCCAAGCAGAGGTACTGGGATCTGGGATTTATTTATCTTCTATAATTGAAACTTTGTAGCCTTAAGTGGAGGCCAATGCAGCCAGGGCAGGCAGAAAGCATGGCTTCCTCCATTGCCAGGGAAACCCAAGCCTTCTGCTCTCTCTGTGGCTACAGCCATCTTGGTTGGTTTAATTTGCATTCTCCTTCTTTTTAGGCTGGTAGGCATGGCTTGTGGGTGTAGTGGAGGTATGGTCAATTTGCATATTACTCTTTTATTAGATAGGATATGCTGATGTGTCTCCTACTGTGATCTGAGGAGCAACTAGAATATTAGAATGATGGCTGGAATTATGGACAATTTACTAATTGTGGACAGTTAGTAAACATTTTAATTTCTGGACCCTCACTCCAAACCTACTCCATGGTAATTATCTGCTAACCTAGAGCCCCATTGTAGAAAGATTCCTGCAAGGATAGGGCTTCCTATGACCTGAGAAAAGCAGAGAAGGAAGAATAGCCCGCCAAGGCCAGCTTCCCTCCCCACCGCCAATGCCACCACCATGCACTTTCCCTCCTGCCGCCCCTGCCCACCTATGCTTTCCTTCCCACCTATGCCATCCGCACTTTCCTTCCCACTGCTATCAGCCCGCTTTCCCTTTTCCCTCCTTCTTCCTCCTACAAAGTCTTCAGTCTTTGCTCCATGCCTGCATATGCAAATTAACTATTATCTTTGTGGGGTTAATTTGCATACTCACTCTGATTGGCAGGTGGGCATAGTGGAAGGATGGTCAATTTGCATATTTCTCTTTTCTTAGTGTAGATAGCACCTTGTTTTTAAAGGTTTAGCTCATGGTCTGGTGTCAGAAACCAAACATTGTTCTCACTAAATGGATGTAAACAGGAGGCCAGAAGGCTGGTCAACCTTAACTGCTCTGAAAGGTCAGAGCTAATTACTCACTGTTTAGATGAAAACATTGTTAGCTGAAGCAGCCTCTACCTGTTTGTTTCATGTTAATTTCTGTTTTGTTATTTCCTGCCTAAAGGCTAGGGGTGTGTCCCAAAGCCTTAATAAAAAGGAGAAAAAGGCCAGAGCAAGTGGCAGTCCTTTCCACTAGAGGAAGGCTCCCGCCTGGCCCCCCAATATCACCAAATTAATGTTTTCTAGTCTCTCATTTCATTTGCGTGCGGCCTCCTTCAGAACCCGAATCCTGAACCGGGAACCCTGAACCACGCAGGATATGGAAAGTGGTTCCCACATCTGGTGCCCAGCTGGGGATGCTGAAAGAGGTGCCCACATCTGGCACCTGACTGCGGATGTCTGGAGGAGAAGGTATCATTCGCCTAAAAGCGAAGGAAGGAAAATTCACCAAGGAAAATGGTGAGGGAAGATTCACCTAGAAAAAGGTGAGGGGAATTTAATGCAAAGCCCACGGATTAACTACAGAGTTTCAATCTTTAAGTAGGGTGGGAACGTCTTTTGCAGCCAGGCTAATGGGGAAGAATTAGGTTATAAATATAAAGTAAACTTTATTATAGACTTTTGGTTTGCATGCTTAAATAATGTAGCTTCATGTTCAAATTAAAATCTTAGTTTGTATTTGGAATCTGAAATCTGTAATAAGTGAAACCCCACTGCTGAAACCGCCTCTGGTGTGGAGAAATTCAAAGGTGGCAGGAGAGGGCAAGGCTCTCTGCTCTCCTGCAATGAGATTACTTAAGGTTTTGTTTAAAAATTATAGGAGAACTCACAGGGAAATGCTAATCTTGGCCAAATTAGGTGCTAGTTATTACTTTGGAAAGCGAAAAAGAAAGAAAAAACTTAAGGTCTGTCTTTATCTTTTTCCTTCAGAACCCGAATCCTGAACCGGGAACCCTGAACCACACGGGGCGTGGAAAGAGGTTCCCACAGTCTGGTTCTCCTGGTAATTACTATCTCATTTTCAAAAGTTTAACTCATGTTCTGGTTCTCCTCTATGAATGCTTCAATCTCCTTTCTTATTTCCCCTTATCTGTGGGGAATACACTCCCTGACATTTAATAGGTGTCTGAAACCATGGATAGTGGTTTTTATACTGTGTTTTTCTTATTTATTTATTAATTTTTTTACTCTGTCAGGATCTTATAAATTTCTGACATGACAATTTTTTTAATTTAATAAATCTTTATTATTCAGATTATTACATTTGTTTCTTCCCCCCCCCCCATAGCTCCTCTCCACCTGCTTCCACCCCTCCCTCTACCTTACCTCCCCCAACATTGTCTTCATCCATAGGTGTATGATTATTGTCCAGTCTCTCCCTGTACCCCTTTACCCCTTTCCCAATTTATTATATTCATCAGTTTATTCTGTTCATCAGATTTTTAATTCACTTTTTAGATTCACTTGTTGATAGATACGTATTTGTTGTTCATGATTTTTATCTTTACCTTTTACTTCTTCCTCTTCCTAAAGAGTACCTTTCAGCATTTCATATAATCCTGCTTTGGTGTTGATGAACTCCTTTAGCTTTTTTTTATCTGTGAAGCTCTTTATCTGCCCTTCAATTCTGAATGATAGCTTTTCTGGGTAGAGTATTCTTGGTTGTAGGTTCTTGTTATTCATCACTTTGAATATTTCTTGCCACGCCCATCTGGCCTGCATAGCTTCTGTTGAGAAATCAGCTGACAATCGTATGGGTGCTCCCTTGTAGGTAATGAACTGTTTTTCTCTTGCTGCTTTTAATATTCTCTCTTTGTCTTTTGTTCTTGGTATTTTAATTATGATGTGTCTTGGTGTGGTCCTCTTTGGATTCCTTTTATTTGGGGTTCTGTGTGCTTCCTGGACTATTAGTCTATTTTTTTCCCCCATATGTGGGAAATTTTCAGTTATTATTTCTTCAAATAGGTTTTTAGTATCTTGCTCTCTCTCTTCTTCTGGCACCCCCACAATTCTGATGTTGGTACACTTGAAGTTGCTTCAGAGACTCCTTACACTATCTTGATATTTTTGAATTCCTTTTTCTTTTTGCTTTTCCAGTTGAGTATTTTCTGCTTCTTTGTATTTCAAATCTTTGACTTGATTCTTGTGTTCCTCTAGTCTGCTGTTAGGTCTCGGTATAATACTTTTTATTTCAGTCAGTGTATGTTTAATTTCTAGTTGGTCCTTTTTCATCTCCTCTTGGGTCTCGCTAAATTTATCCATCTTTTCTAGGAAATTCTTGAAAACCTTATAAGCATGGTTTTGAACTCTATATCCAGTCGTTTGTTTTCCTCCATTTGTTTTGTTTGTGGTCTATTCCTTTGTTTCTGTATTTTCACTATGCTGGGAGAACTTCTGTGCTGGAATCAGCCTTATGATTCAAGACTTGCAAAACTGCAAAAGCCTCTCTGTTCAGATTGGGTGGAGTGGAGTCTCAGGGCTGAGCAGAGATAGCCTTGGCTTCTAGTCAGCCCAGCCCTACTTGACCCCTGGGTTTCAAGTGAGTCTCTGTAATTGGTAATCACTGTGGCCCTTTCTGTGCACACATGCGGGTGCCTCCAGACCTTTGCCTTTCTGGTTTCCTTGTGCTCTGGGACCCCTTTGAGTGCGGTTCCCCAGGGTCTCACCCGAAACTGGGGTTCAATGCAGTTAGAAGTGGCACAGTTGAGAGGCTCTGTCTCCTGCCCACCAGAGAGACCCAGTGGCACAATCAGTAATCCATCCTCTCTGCGCACATTGGTTTACGTGCCCCAGATTTCTGCCCTTTCACAGCTCCCCTAAATTTCTGTGCACTCTTCCCTTTTTATAGTGCAGACTCCGCACTGTATGAGTCTTGCCAGGAGCTGGGATTCAATGCCGAAGGAAAAAGGGGTTCCGTACAGTTGGGAGTTTCTGTCTCCCTCCCGCCAGAGGAAGCCAGCCAGGCACACTGCTGCCCACTCTCTCCACATGTGCGTCTCCATACCTCAGTTTTTTGTAGCTTCTCTGAGTCTCTGTGAGCCCCTCTCTTTCCTTCTAGTTGTAGAGTTTTCACTCAGCCAACTTTCCTGTGGTTCTGGATGATGTTCATTCTGTCTTTTAGTTGCAGTTTTGAAATTGTTGTGTGAGGCAGCAGTTTAGGTGTTTACCTATGACGCCATCTTGGTTTCTCTCGCACATCAGTGTTTTTTAAAAATCTGTTCTGTTCTCAGAACATCTGAAGAGAGAAGCCCATTCATGATCTGCTCTGATTAATTTACTACAGGATTTGCGAATATAAAGCCACAGGATAGATTTAGGTCGTGTCATTCCTAGATTTAAAAATAATAGTCCATGTCTGTGTTTTTCTTATATGCTTATGGCCTCTCTTTGGCATATCTGAATTGCCAGCATCACTACTGTTCTCCCTTTGAATTCATGAATATAACAGTACTTTGATTCTTCAACGAACCATCTGATAATGCAGAAGGCTAATGAGTGACTAACTGGTGGAGAGCATATACAGCGTGGAGACACCACTGGACAAAGGGATGATTGTGTCCCTGGTAAGACGTAGTGGAACTGCAAGAGAGTTCACCACATTACTCATAAAGACATGCAAGTTAAAACACGTTTTATTTTTATTTCTGGAATTTTTAATTTAATATTTTCATATGGCAGTTGGACATTAACAACTGAAAGTAAAAATAAGGATAAGAAGGAGGGGGACTACTATATTAGCCACTAGCCACATTTGGTTATTTAATTTAAATTTAAATTACTTGAAATTAAATAAAATAAAAAATTCAGTTTCTCATTTCAAGTGAATCAACTACATTTCAAGTGTTTAATGGCCATGTGTGGCTAGTGGTTACCATACTGGTTAGAGTAGAAATAGAACATTTCCCCCCTGTGTAGTGTTATTCAGTGGTTAGAGCTTTTGGACTGTGCATAGAAGGGTCACAGGTTCAATTCCCAATCAGGAACACATACCTAAGTTTCAGGTTCTCTCCTCACCCCAAATTGGGAGGCAACCAGTTAATATGTATCTCTCCCATTGATGTTTCTCTGGCCACCCCCCACCACCACCAATATCCTCTCTTTCTTCCACTCTCTCTGAAAAGCAATAGAAAAAATATTCTCAGGTGAAGATTTACAAACAAACAAAAATAAATAGGATATTTCCATTATTGCAGAAACCTCTATTGAAAAGCAGTGCTCTAGTATTTGTGTTAACTACTTTTCCCCCGTGACCAGTGTACACTTCTATCATATTATATACAACACTTCATACTCCTTTCATTCATTAATTTATAAACATATAGAGAGAGACTATATTAAAATAACATGTCTCTAGTTTCAAAATGTCAATAAAAGTAGGTGTGTTCCAACAGTCCCTAGGAATGTTCTGTACTAAGTGCTCTGACCTGGACGAGCCCTGAGCATTGTAGTGAAGCTTCACACCATTAATGAGTCATAGTAGTCCTGAGTTTCAGAGCGCTGAGACAATGGGAAGCAGGCTAAGTTTGGGAGTACAAATAAGATTTCCTGGAAAATTCAGGAAATATTGATAGTGTACATGTGGGAATTTGTAGAAACTGGGCCTTCTCTATGAGTAAGTAAGTTTACCCCATAGGGCAATATATATATATATATATTCTCTGATGCTCAATTAGCAGCCATGGAAAACCATGAAACTACAATTTTAAGTTTTGTTCATTTTTAAATGCCAACAAAATGCTTATTAATAATGAGATAATGGATGGGCCAGTAAATATTTTTGTGGTATTGAATCATCTAGGTTATTTTAATTCCCTAATGTAATTAATGATACCCATAATTCCCACTTAACTGTAAAATAGTCTACCTCAGTGAAGATGAAAAATAAATGTAATGAGACAGTGACATTCAAATGGAGTGTAGTTACCTAGTCTGCATACAAAATAGCAATGATTCAGTACAGAACATGTAATGTGATTTTTTTTAGAAAAGAATTACTGGGCAGCATTTTAAAAGCAGAAAGACAAAGGAATTTAAGGTTCTCTCATTTGAACATCTAAGGATTTCCCCTTCAGGTTTACAGGGCAGAACACAGGCAGTGCCCTCAATTCTTTTTTTTATCTTCAAATATCACAGTGGCTTTCAGAACCCTTTTGAAGACTTGCCATTTTTATTAATGTGTATCAGCCTCTTAACCAGAAACAAAGGTTTGTACCAGGAATAAATGGCGTTTTAACTCTTATAACAAAGGAAAAACTTTTCTAACTCAAGTTGCTTATTAAAGATACTAGAGGACTGATGCATGAAATTCGTGCACGGGGCCAGGGGGTGCCCCTCAGCCCAGTCTGTACCCTCTCCAATCTGGGACCCCTCAAGGGATGTATAACTTCCAACAGTCAGCCATCCCTCTCACAATCTGGAACCACTGGCTCCTAATCACTCACCTGCCTGTCTGCCTGATTACCCCTAATCCCTCTGCCTGCCAGTCTGATTGCCCCTACCTTGCTGCTCTTCCAGCCTTTTTGCCCCTATCTTTCACTCCCCTGCAGGCCTGATCAACCTCAACTGCCCTCCACTGCTAACCCGAGAGCCCCCAACTACCCTCCCCTATTGGCCTGATCACCCTACACTGCCTATGCCTTGGCCCCCAGTTTGGCCTCCCTCTAGAGGCACCACCCCCATTATCCCATTGTGCTGCCACTGCTGGCCTGAACCTCAGCCCTTTGCAGCTGCCCATGGCTTCCTGAGCCTCAGCCCTTGCAGCTACTGTAGCTTTGTCTAGAACAGTGGTTCTCAACCTTCCTAATGCTGTGACCTTTTAATGCAGTCCCTCATGTTGTGGTGATCCCCAATCATAAAATTATTTTTGTCGCTACTTCATAACTGTAATTTGCTACTGTTATGAATCTTAATGTAAATATCTGTGTTTTCTGATGGTCTTAGGAGACCCTGCTAGCTGTTCACAAGCCACAGGTTGAGAACCGCTGGTCTAAAAGGATGTCCAGAAGACAACCACTCTAATTAGCATATTACCCTTTTATTAGTATATATTTGGGGACCATTACAACCATGCAGAACTTAAAGAAAACACATGACCCTTGCTGGTCTGGCTTAATGGAGAGAGCATCGGCCTTGACAGAAGGGTCCCAGGTTTGATTCTGGTCAGGGGCACATGCTTGGGTTGTGGGCTCAATCCCCAGTAGGGGACCTGTCGGAGGCAGCTGAATAGTGATTCTTATCATTAATGTTTCTATCTCTCCCTCTCCCTTTCTCTCTGAAATAGTTTTTTTTTTTAAAGGAAACACATGATCTTCACTTTGGGCTTTGTCATTTTATAATATCCTTTGAGCAGTATTTTAACTTCCATCAACTTTCCTTTACCCACCCTTAAAATGCCATCTATTTTAGGAAAGATGATCAGGAAAGTGATTATAGTGGTTAGAAGATTTTTTTTGGAGGGGATGGGGTCGTGAAGATATTTAAAAATTGAGCGTGGTGATGGTTGTACCACTCTGAATTTACTTTAAAAAACCTGTTGTACACTTTAGGTGACATGTACAGTATATGAATTAGATCTCAACAAAGCTGTTCTTTTATTTATTTTTAAATAATGACTAGTCTTATCAATTACAGATGTTTTCAGAGTCCCCCCAAGATTTGCTTACTGCATCCCAAATCATGGCTGTGACTCCCAGTTGCCTCCAGTTCTGGTGGATTTGGATGGTGTGGTTTGCAAAGGAGAAGGTGGCAAGAGGCTTATGGAATTTTTTAAAAAAATATATTTTATTGATTTTTTACAGAGAGAAAGGGAGAGGGGCAGAGAGTTAGAAACATCGATGAAAAAGAGACATCAATCAACTTCCTCTTGCACGCCCCCCACTGGGAATGTGCCTGCAACCAAGGTACATGCCCTTGACCAGAATCGAACCTGGTACCCTTCAGTCCACAGGCCGACGCTCTATCCACTGAGCCAAATGAGTCTTGGCACTTAGGGAATTTTTGCCACTCCATTCCCCCAGTCTCCCCATAGGGCACCAGGACCATTTCCACTGTGCCAGCTCTCTGCTTCCTTTAACCTGTTGGGGAAAAAAAAATCCTATGTGAGCTGGCCAGGTCATTTTATGGATTCAAAAGAATAAACAGAGATGTGAAAATCGTTTGTCAAAATCTTTTTACATGGTTCTTCCAGCCTCATGGGAAGTGAGATGCGGCTCTGAATTCATCCCAAAGGGTGTCTTTGGGCAAAACAACCCAGAATGGTACAACTCCTTCAGGATGCTCTATACACTCCTTGTCAAGACTCAGGAGCACTTGAGGGTGAACGAGGTGGCAGTAGCAGCAAAGGACTCGGGAGAAAGTAGCACTTTCTACACTGCCCAGGCCACATGGACTGCAGCTGTACCCTCAAGGTGGGCAAGTGTTTCTGCTGTTTTGTTTTGGTTTGTCCTCCACTCCATCATCCTCGAACCTGTGGCTGCACTGAGACTGAACTGTTTGATGGTCCTACTTTTGGGTGGACAGTAGATGCACTCCTATCTCCCAGAGACTGGCAGTTAGACTCTGGAGGCTTCTGAGTCCCTCACAGGGAGATCTTGGCCCTAGTTCAAGAACAGACTGGGCCGTCCTCAGCCAGGAGATCTCCTCGGGCTATGGGCTGCCACAGTTTGAAGGCGAGTCATGCCCCTGATCTTAGCAGGGATCTCCTCTGGGGTGCTGGCCAGCCTGGGCTAGGGTCACTGGCGGTTTGGAGGCCAGCCACAACCCCCAATCCTGGCAGGGGTCTTCTATGGGGGTGCTGGCAGCCTGGGATCTGGACACCACAAAGGGAGAGGTTTCCTGAACCCGCTTCCTGCACACCTAGACTAGGATACATCTGGTAGGAGGTGGCTTCAGTGCTGAGGCGGTGGTGGTCCAGGTCTTCCAGCACCTTGCCTCCTCTATTACATTCCCAAGTCTCCAAGTGGCCCAGCCTTGGGCACACCCCAGCAGTTGCCCACACCATTAGTCACCTCAGTGCAGGCCCAAACAGCCAAAAGCCAGCCTCCTGGCACCCGGGCCACCACACCCACCACTGTTGATGGCTCTCTGCTGCTCACTCACTGCCAAGCCCTGGGTGAGGGCGTGCTCCCAGCTGCTCACACCCCTCGCATGTGCCTACTGCCCAGAGGCCCTCCCTCCCTCCGCAGCCCGGCTTGGGAAGCTTGCCTCATTGCCAGGGCTACGATGCCAGTGTCCCGCCTTGACCACTATAGGCACCACCATCTTTGTAGCAGAATGATGGTTAATTTGCATATTACCCTTTTATTAGGTAGGGTAAATGCACAGATATATTATACTTAATAGGAGATTCTAGGGAAGATTTGAGGAAGTTTTGTTAATTTCTTTCCCTCCTACCCAAAGTCAAGTAGCAAATAAATAGGATAATTTATTAAAGATTATCTCCTATCATGTTTTGTCTCAGTGAAATTGAATTTAATAAAATTCTTCATTTCCTCAAAAGTCCATAATTCCATGGAAAATACACACACACACACACACACACACACACACACAAAACACATACACGCACACGCTTGTCCACACAAACAAACATAATGAATTCATAAGGAGAAATCTTCACATATCAGCCTCTGAGATAAATAAACAATCAATTTTCAGAAACCATCAAAAACTGGTAAACTGTGCCCCTTCTCTAAAGAAGAAAATACACGGAGAGATTAGGAAATGTTTGGACAATTTTATGCCATATTTCCAATTATGAGGCAGTAGCATGAGGGTGAAATTTTATCACATATTTCTTTTTTATATTTAATTTCCTGCTTGTTATTCCTTTAATAAACACATATTGAATAAGGATTATGGGTTTAACATCGGAGTTGTAGAGGTGAATGGCTCATGGGAAATAACATTAAGTAGTGTACCTCGCATCTCACAAAGTATGCCTCAAAAAGTCAAATTATAGAGTCATTTATTCAAATGCCCCTCGGCAGCTACAAGGGGCAACAATGCTCCAAATCTCACAGCCTCAAAAGGTTTGCTACATCTGGCTTATATGCAGAATATCACAAAGGTATCGATTACATCTTTGGGTTTGGAATGAGAAACTTGGTTTGCACAAAGCAGTCACAGAAGCAAAATTGAGCAAGTTAATTATCTATAAAGATTAAGTATAGTTTTGGGTCTAGGTATCACTGAATCAACAGAAACACATTATCTGGAGCCACTGAGGCAATTTAGAATAATTGTGCTGTCCTGGTCTTGGGACCACTCACTCAGCAGAAATGCATTATCTGTAGCTACTGAGACAATTTAGGGTCATTGTGCTGTCCTGGTTCCCAGGTACAGAAGAATGTGCTTCAATAACCAGTAAAGATCATGATCAATAGGACATTCAAACCACCATCCATGGAGTTTTCAATCAATTGGGATAGCATACATTTGTTCAGAAAATCAAAATAACTTTTCTATTGTTTTAGCAAGCAAATAAGTACAGAACCCAAAACAGCAGGGTTAAAGTTAAAGTTAAAACTGCAGTTTCTACCTGAGATGATTGCTACCTTACTTCAGAACAAACACACATTTAGGAGATGAACCTAAAGTAATGTAATAGCCTCTCATCCACTATTGAATAGCCTTATTAAACCTCATTTTTCTCATTTGAAAGATGAAAATTAGAGACTTCTGATCGAGTTGGCAGAGTAGATAAACACGATATTTGGCTCTTCCCACAATCATATCAAAATTATAACTAAACTACAAAATAGCCATCATTCAGAATTGTCTGAAATTGAGTTGACTGGAAGTCCTACAACTAGGGAATTAAAGAAGAAGCCACATCAAAAACTGGTAAAATGTGCTGAGATGTGAAAAGACTAGTTCTCAACTGTGGCTATCTCAACTGTGGAAGTCCTTCCTGAGGAGTGAGGGGTCTAAGTCCCACACCAGGCCCCCCCATTGTTCTCAGGATTCCAGTGTCAAGAAGAGAGAAGTGACCATAACTTCTGGAATGTACATCTGAAACTAATATAATGATGTATGTCAACTCTAATTGAAAATAAAAAATGTTAAAAAAACAAAAATTAAAATAAATAGTACTGTCTCCAAAACTTAAACAAAAATAAAAAGATGGAAATTAAAAGTAATTTGAGCAAAGAATAAAATGTATTATTCAAGCTTCTTTTGGCTGGTCTAAAAACTAAATATACATGAGACATAGATATACATGTATAAAAATTAAATATACATGGTCTAAAATCCAAATATATATGAGGAAAAACCAAATTTAATGGTATACTTATGTATGGAAACCCCACATACATAAGAGTCAGACACTATACATACATGAGAGGTTCAGATATAGAAAGGGAAAATGGGGTATATGTGACATTCTGAGCTCAGAGTGAGCTAAGGCACCTTGGGGTTTCAGAGGGGAGGAAGTCATTCACACATTCACAAGATGATAAGAAGAGTAGATGTTCAGTAGTTAGAAGTTTGCTTTGTCATATATAACTCATATTATAGGCAAGGTTCTAAATTTAAATTCTTTAGAGGAGAGGTGAAAATTTCTGATGAACCCACAGGGTATCAATTGCCATCAGCTCAAAATAACTCACATGCCAAAGTGGCACATCTTGGGGAGGTCTGTTCTGATCCCTTTTAATAGACATCTCAAAGGGTGGTATGGTGAGGGAATCAGTGTTAAGTTATAATTAAAATGAATAGAATAGATAAAGAGAAGTTGGAACCACATGGGGAGTGTATTTTGCTAAAGAGTTTGAATTTTATTTGTTAGCTAATGGCAGGTGGCTGAAGGATTTGAAAAGACCCTGGCATCTATAGTTTCTTTGAAATTCAAGGCAGGATGGCAGGTTAGAAAGCAAATCAACATGCTTTCAAAGCACCACTAGATGCATCATAAAGCGAGCACAGGCATATTAGTTAGATTACCCAATATTGTTTTACAAAGCTTTGCCACTGGTCCACTTCATTATGTGAACAATAATTTTCAAACTGATTTTTCCTACAGAATCCTCTCTTTAGAAGAAATCTCAGCCAGGAGCATACACAAATAAAAACACAATGATTCTGTGGAAGATGAGTAACTCAAAGGACTTTTCAGCTGTAAATTACTATTATCTTCATCCTATGAATTTTCATAGTACTCACTGTCTATACATCTCTCCTCTCCTGCCAAGTAATGTACTCCCTTGAATTTCATTTTTATGTAACTCTGTAGTATCCCTTTAACTCAATTGTAAACTCTCTGTGACAGGAATCCCAACTTCTAAAGCTTTACTTTCACCACCCACTCTAGCTCCCTCCCACCCCATCCCTGAACATTCAAAAATATCTTTCACATAGGAGGTGTTTCCTGCTATGTATGTTTCCAAATTAATTAAACACAATGATGAATGTCTGTGTTTACCAATGAAAATGTAAATCATTTTTTCCTACATTTTTTAGGATGTATTCACGTAGGTTCCTTAGATTTAGAGTTAAAAAAGTGATATGTATTAGAAATATCAAAGTAATATATGTCATAAAAATGAACTGTGTAAATTTATAAAAGGAATATCTCAGAAAACTAATGCATAAAATCTCCCTGATAACGCTTTACATAATATGTGAGCACATAAAAAATATAATAGGTGTTCCATTTAGATTACGGCTTAGATAAAATTCCATGTTTTTACTTACCTTTCACTGGGGGTAAAGCTGTCAATTCCCACCAATTTGTAGTTCTCTGAAGAGAAAAGAGGCCAGAACAAGCACTTAGTACAAGCAATCGGGGCTTGAACTGAAAGGATGGCAGTGAGGTTGAAAAGAAGAGGAAGATGCAAGAATTGTTTTCTTACTTATTTTTAGCTCCATATTGAACTAAGTTTGCCTTACATACAAAGAAATAGACACACATATTCAGATAGGAAATCACCTGCAGTTGTTGAAAGCTTTTCTGTGCTAATTCCATTTTGTTTAACATTAACTTAAGACTTTCTGTTATAAGTATCTTGGGCTTATTTCAATTAAGATAGATACAATTGATAATAAATAGCAGGAGCATTGTAACAAACTAGTCTGAATTTTAAACAATTTCCCATAAAGAGATAGGCGCATGTGCATACACACACATACACTCCTAGCTTGCCTGTACAGAACTTAAAAAAAGCAATCAAATATGTGAAATCTGCATTTCATTTATTTTGCATGCTCTTTGCAAGTGGTACTTTGCAAGGCTTTCTGAATAATTACATGAATTTAAGTTGGCAAACTTTTTCAAGTATCTTTTGAAAAGCTTCAGTGGAAAAGTGATGGCAATTAAGATGATTGTAGTTACATTTAATCTTTTATTTATGCAAGTTAGTATCTTACAGGTACTCTATTACATTTAGAAATGCTAATAGTAATCTTAATCCATAAACACTTATCAAATGTTTTCAGTATTTATGCAAGCATTCAGTAATCCATCTAGTAACATAGCTAGGCTATGTATTTTTTTTTTTACAATATATTTTATTGATTTTTCACAGAGAGGAAGGGAGAGGAATAGAGAGCTAGAAACATCGATGAGAGAGAAAAATAAATCAGCCACCTCCTGCACATCCCCCAGTGAGGATGTGCCTGCAACCAAGGTACATGCCCTTGATCAGAATTGAACCTGGGACCCTTCAGTACTCAAGCCAATGCTCTATCCACTGAGCCAAACTGGTTTCTGTTAAGGCATGTATTTTTTTTTAATTAAATTTATTGGAGTGACATTGGTCGATATAATCATATAGATTTCAGGTGAGTTTTCTATGGTACAAGACTGTACCTTGTTCCCACCACCCAAAGTCAAAACTTCCGACATCATATATTAAGATCACCTTTCCCATCAACCCCCTCCTCTCTGGCAACAATCACAATGCTGTTTGTGACTTGTGCTTCTCCCTTGAATAGGCTAGAGACTGCAAACATAATTTGAATATCTTGTCTTTAAAATATGTGTATTTCTTGATCCAATTTTGTTCTATAAGAGGATGTATATTATTTAAATTCTTCAGTTTTTACCTAAGTAGTTTGTAAAATAATATAAAGTCAGAGAGACATTTATGGCAGTTTAATAAATGCTCCAGAAGTCTCTTTGCTCAGAACACTTTAGGGTAAGGCCCCCAAATATTTAGTGATATGAATAGTTCATGATTTATTATAACCTTTTATAATCACTTAGAAATTTCAAAATCAAATGGCCAAGACATACACACCATTTCACAAAATGTAAGTAAATATAAAAGCTTCCTTTTGAAATCCAATGACTCAAGCAAGGTTGTGCAGTAATAGTTTCTTAAAGAAAACAGCAAAGTTAGATACAATAATTTGAGACAAGTAGGGTAAATTTGTTGTGTTTTTGCAAGGAGATTATGACTTTAGGACTTATGAAGAGTAACTTATAAACTTCTAATATAAAATAAAGTAGTGCTGAGGAGGTCAAGGGCATAAGTGAGTAACAAATATATGCAAGGACTCTGTAAGTACTCAAAAGATAAAAGTGAAGTCTTTTGAACAAGTAAATTGATAAAATATATAAATATTTGAAATCCTGGAACTGCCTATTACACTTCTAAAAATGTATTCTGTAAATATATTTTCTCAGATACATGTAGATACACAGGATGTTATTGAGGCATTGCTTTTGGTGATTTATAAAAAATGGAAGTAGCTTAAATATACAACAGTAGAGAATCTGTTAAATAAAATACAGTATTTCCATGTGAATGGAACACTATGTGACCATGATAAGAACATGACAATGACAACAATAATGTTACAATAATATTAATCATCTTCAGTTGAGCCCTATATTAAGGAACTAGCATGGTATAATTTTGCAGAGAGTTCTGAAACATAGTTACTTGGGATAAAATCATATTCTTATTACTTTTAAATTCTAAGCCTCAGTTTACTCATCCACAATCCACAGTGGGTTTAACTAAATCTGTATTTTGTATGTTTGAGAGATTCAATGAGAAGTCTGCCAGTACACACTCAATAAGAATGAGCTATTATTATAATCTCTTTTTTTGTCTTTACATCTACCATATGAGCTAGGTATCATTATTATATCCATTTTTATGTGTGGAGGACAAGGTTGCATACAAAGAAGTTATATCATGGATAATCATCAAATGAAATGTTTTATGCTTTTATCTTTTCAACACTATTTATTTAGAACTTATCTTGGTGAATATGGTGGTAATGAAACCTACAAAGTCTTATCTTCCTGGAGCTCACATTTCAGTAAGAAAAGTAGATAATAAGTAGATAATATATATAATGTCAAAGTGGATAATGCCAAGTGCTATCAAGAAAAATCAAATAGAGACAGTGGATAAAGAGTGATGAGGGAAAGGCAGAGAACAAGGGAGCATGGTGATGACACAGAAAATACACTGAGTGGCCAGATTATTATGGCCACTCAATGTATATTTATATAATAAAAGGCAAATATGCAAATTGTCCCCTCAACCAGGAGTTTGACCAGCCGGCAGGATGATTAACCAACCATGTCCCCTCCCCTTGGCCTGGCTGGCCGGACCCCAACCATGAATGAATTCATGCATTCAGAGTTCATAATAATCTGGCCACTCATTGTGTATGCATCAATTAGTGATATAAACTATTAGATGGAGAAAGAAACATCCAGGCCAAGAGAACCACAATGCAAAACCCAAAGGGAGATGTTCTCAGTATGTTGCAAACCAGGCTTTACACTATAGCTCTGTGTGTCTCAGCTTGGAAAGATATCCAAGGTACATCCAAGAAGCAAAAGAGCTATTATGGATTATCATTTATATTGCAATAAGAACTTTATGTCAAATCTATATGTTTATATTTCAATGCATGCAAACATTTCTGAATTGGCAGGTCAAATTATGTCCTTGCCTTTGAAATTCCTGACATCTCTACCTTGAACTGCTGATGAACTACTGTTGAATGTGGCCCAGGCACTCGCTCTCTCATTGCTCCTGGGCTGCTCCAGATGATGGCTCCTTGGTACTTATTTTCACTGTGTGACTGATCTCTCTCAGTCTGCTCTTCTCACTAATGTTATTCATCTCAGACATTTGACAAATGTCTTCCAATGCTCTGGACAAGCTGTGTTTAATTTTCTAGTTTAGGTATAGAAATATCTCCTATTATTTGATGATCTGTTCTTTTTATAGGGGTACCACATCAGAGTTACTAGATTTCAAAGCTAAAGAAAACTCTTTTTTTGTTTTATAAACAGTCCTTTCATATCCATGGTATGAGTGGGCTATGACATTGGCTGAGACAGGGATGTAGTATTCAAATGACACTACCATAATATCCCTTCTGCTCTCTAAATTCATTTGGGTTGCTGAATCTTGATGTTGATATTTGTTTTCTGAATAGTGTATTATGTCACAAGTTACCTGGAGTCCAGCCGTTTTTGCTGCCTTCTAAATTTACCAGACTCTGATTTTATTTATGTATTTTTAAAATTTCAGTTATAGTTGACATACAATGTTATATCAGCTTCAGGTGCACAGAATGATAATTAGAATTAATATAACTTACAAAGTAATCAGTCCCTTAAGTGTAATATCCATCTAATGTCATACATAGTTATTACAATATTACTGACAATATTCCCTATGCTATACTTTATATCCCAATGATTATTTTATAGCTGCCAATTTGTACTTCTCAAGCCCTTCTCTTTTTCTACTCATTTCTCCAATCCCCCTTCCTAACTGGAAACTATCAATTTATTCGCTATTACTTTTTGTTTTTGTTTTTATTGTTGGTATATTTTGGTTTTCTTAGATTCCACATATATGTGAAATCATATGCTATTCGTCTTTCTCTCTGATTTATTTTACTTAGCCTAGTATCCTCTAAGTGCATCATGTTGCCACTCCTTTTTATGTTCAAATAATATTCCATTGTATATATGTACCACATCTACTTTATCTAGTCACCTATTAATAGACACTTAGGTTGTTTCCATATTTTGGCTATTGTAAATAATGTTGCAATAAACAAAGGAGTGCATATATCTTTTGAATTAGTGTTTTGAATCTTTTCAGGTAAATACTCAGCAGTAGAATTGCTGGGTCATATGACAATTTTATTTTTAATTTTTTTAGGAACCCCCATATTGTTTTTCCATAGTGGTTGTACCAATTTGTAATCCCACCAATGGTGCATGAGAGTTCCCTTTTTTCCATATCCTTGCCAACACCAAAGTCACCACACTTGTTTATACATCCCTGAATCCTCAAAGCCCGAATATTTTTTTTTCTCTTCACAAGCTCATAAATATCAGGAAAATTAGAGATACAAATGATGGTGATTGGAGTGTATGTCTGATCTCTTTATGATCATCACCTCTTACAAATTTATGTCCCTTTAGCATCATCAATTGTATTAAAGTTCCATAGTATCTTATGGCATAGGGTTGAGGAATAGGAAAAGTTTTATTGAGGAACGTGGCAGGCAAGGTTTAATAAGGGGCACAAATTTTATGATCTTCAATATTATCATCCAGGTTGGCATCATGCCAGGGTCTCTCTATGAAATGTAGTTTGTGTATGCATTCCAGGAAAGACATTCCATAAGCCCATTTCTCTCCCTCCTTAAACAGCAATTGCAAATAATTGTCCCAGACAGACAGGGTAGAAGTGCCAAGGCTTTGCAGCATTTGTAAGGGTTGGTAGTGGCTTCAGCTGTGAGGGGTGAGAAGCCGACAGTTCTCTGAGAAAGTTAATACTGATGTACCTGTTTTTGATAGAATAAGGTGTTAGTAGGGAGAAGGAGTTCTGTCAGGGTACAGAAAATTTCCTCTCCCCTTCTAAGTTCTTCTAGCTGGACTAATAATTAAACTAACATGATTCAGATTAATAGGAGAAAATGTCCAAAGTTTATTTTCCAGATACACATTTGGGGGACCCATAATATAAAACTGAAGAAAGGCATTGGGCAGTTGGGATTTATATTCCATTTTGGACAAAGGAGAAGGGGAGACTCAGGTGTAGGATTCTGAAGGAGAAGTAGGCAATTTACAGGTAAATGAGAAAGAGTGAACGCATGGCAAACATTCATGTTAGAAACAATGGGACACAGTGGGAAAACAGTTTTTGCATGAATCCTTTCTGTCTACCAGACTTACTTCAAATAAGATAAGAGAAAACATTAAGGTGAATATGTTAGGAAGAACCCCTTCCTAAAACAGACCTTCTCATTGAATTCCTTTAGACAGAAAGGGAGATGATCAAAGGTTCTGAGTCTTTATTTCTTAATAATCAGCTTAAAATTAATACCCCAAAAGGGACATGTTGGGAAGGCAAAACTCCAGTCCCCTTCAGTTCCCAAATAGCTTAGTGTCCAGACAACCAGTGTGAGCTCTCAGGGTGATTTTCAGACAAATCTGCTTGTCTCTCCAGCACACTTAAGTTTCTATGATAGCCCAGCTGTCTCCCTGCTATAAATAGTCTAAAAGATTGAATGAAATAATATCAGGCAGATAAGTAGGTCAGAGTAATGTTGTTCTGAAGTACAAGTTTTTAACCTTTTAAGAAATGTGGATCACGTTAAGAATTAGATTTTATCCCTGAAATATGAGTTCAGGCAAATATACCAATTCTACTACATTGCAAAATTTCAGAAAAAAATTCACATGAGAGTTTACATCTAAATTTCACAATGTACAAAACATTATAAAACTCAAAATTTGTTTATAGACTTATAGAGTCCCATGCTTTCTTATGTTTTCATTTTCCAGTTAACACAATTCATTGTCATACTATGTTAAAAATTATTATGAAGGAAGACCGAACACATACATGGTCATGTGAAGTAAGATAAAAGATTAAAGATAACCTTGATAAAGGTTAATTGCAGTTTCTTATCAGATATATTGCTATCAAATACTCAAATTTGACAAATCACTTTTGAAAAGAGGTTTATTGTGAGTGTGGTTCTTATTTTATTAATTCCATGGCAACACAGTACAATGCAATATTAACCTTCCTTATCAAATGAAGAGCTTACAATGATATATGTCAGTAAAAACTGTAAAAGAATGTGAAATAGACAAAGTTGACTGGTATCTTGTTCAGAATACTCAGATTATTTTAGCCTTTTTTGGTTTTTAATCTATTTTATAACTTTGTAATGAAAACCACAATTTTAGACAATAATAAAGAATAAAAGCTATTATGCTCAATTAATATTTGACAAAAGAGGAAAGATCATACAAAAGAGTCAAGATAGTCTTTTCAATAAATGATGCTGGAGAAATTAGATAAATACATGCAAAATAATGAAACTAGACCTCCAACTAACAACATACACAAGAAGAAACTCATAATGGATAAAATACTTACATGTAAGTCATGAAACCATAAAAATTCTAGAAGAAATCATAGGCAGCAACATCTCAGAAATCTTTTATAACAATATAATTGTGGATTGCAGGGTAAGGGAAACAAAGGAAAAAGCAAACAAATGGAACTATCTTATCTAATAAAAGAGCAATATGCAAATTGACTGCACCTCCATCATACCCACAAGCCACAGCCTCAAGCCACTCCCACCAGCCAATCACAAGCGAGTATGCATATTAACCCTACCAAGATGGCTACAGCCACAAAGAGAGCAGGAGGGAGGCCTGGGTTGCCCCCAGTGATGGAGGATACCAAGCTTTCTAAACACTCTGGCTGGCCCAGGCCTCCACTTAAGGCAACAAAGTTTCAATGGCTGCTGCCACAGAGCAAGCAGAAGGCTTGGCTCCACTCCAGGCTACAAAGTTTTAATTGCAGAAGATAAATAAGTCCAAGATCCCAGGGCCTCCTTTTGGGTTACCAGGGGATGTGGCCGGCCTGCAAACCACCACAGGCCCCCCCACACCTCAAGGGAACCCTCACCCCTGATCTGAGACACCCTTCAGAGAAAACCAGCTGGTCCCACCCATGCACCAGGCCTCTATCCTACCTAATAAAAGAGTAATATGCAGATTGATCATCACTCCAACACACAGGATGACTGCCTCCATGTGGTCAAAAGATCCTGCCCTCATGTGGACACAAGATGGTCAGCAGGGGAGGGCAGTTGTGGATAATCAGGCCAGCAGAGGAGGGCAGTTGGGTATGATCAAGCCTGCAAGGGAGAACAGTTAGGGGTGACCAGGTCAGCACAGGAGGGAAGTTGGGGGTGACCAGGCCTGCAGAAAAGGGCAGTTGGGAGGGACCCAGGACTGCAGGGGATGGAAGTTAGGGGTGACCATGCTTGCAGGGGAGTAGTTAGAGGTTGATCAGGCTAACAGGAAGAAGCAGTTAAAGGCAATCAGGAAGGAAATCAGGTGAGAATTTGGGAGCCATCAGTCCTGGATTGTGAGAGGGATGTCCAACTGCATCTTTAGACCTGATCCAGGTAGGATCAGGCCTAAACGGGCAGTTGGACATCACTGAAGGGGTCCCAGATTGGAAAGGGAGCAGGCTGGGCTGAAGGACAGCCCCCATACATAAATTTAATGCACCAGGCCTCTAGTAACAAAATAATAAAATTCATGAAATGAAATGAAGGTTCAGTAAATGAAACCATCAAAATGGAAAGGGATCCCACTGTGGGGGAATATATTTTCCAATGATAAGGGGTTAATGTCCAAAATGTATAAGAAACTCATACAACTTAAAAGGAAGACAAACAATGCAATTTAAAAATGGAAAGGACATGAATAGACACTTCTACAATGTGGACATAAAGATGGCCAAGAGATAAATGAAAAAATGCTCAAAGCCCAGCTGGCATGGTGGAGTGGTTGAGTGTCGACCTATGAACCAGGAAGTCACTGTTTCATTCCTGGGAAAGGCAATGCCTGGGTTGCGCACTCTATTCCACTTCATAATACTAAAGGGAGCAAACCAACAAGAAGAAATAACTCTAGTAAACATACATACCCAATACAGGAGCACCCAAGTACATAAAAAAAAAAAAAAACTCCTGGAGGATATCAAGGGAGAGACTGACAGAAATACAATCATAGTAGAAGATTTGGTCACCCCTAACTTCCATCCCATGCAGTCCTGGGTCCCTCCCAACTGCCCTTTTCTGCAGGCCTCTAAACAAAAAATAGGAAAAGAAACATTAATCCTAATTGACTCACTAGACCAGATGGAATCAATTGACATCTTCAGAACATTTCATCTAAAACCCACAAAATATATTCTTCTCAAGTGTACATGGGTCATTTTCAAAGATAGACCATATGTTGGGTCATCGGCAAAGTCTCTTCAAATTCAAGAAGATACAAATCATATCAAGCATTTTCTCTATTTGTGTATAGAAATGCCTTAGATTTCTTGGCATTAATTTGTATCCTGCTACATTGCTGAATTCACTAATTAAGTCCATTAGTTTTTTGATGGAGTCTTTCGGGTTTTTTTATGTACAGTATCATGTCATCTGCAAATAAGGATAGCTTTACTTTTTCTTTTCCAATTTGGATGCCTTTTATTTCTTCTTCTTGTCTAATTGCAATAGCTAATACTTCCAGTACTATGTCAAACACAAGTGGTAGGAGTGGGCATCCCTGTCTGGTTTCTGTTCTTAGGGGAAATGGTTTTAGTTTTTGCCCATCGAGTATGATGTTAGCTGTGGGCTTATCACATATGGCTTTTATTATATTGAGGTATGATCCTTCTATTTCCACCTAGTTGAGAGTTTTTATCAAGAAAGTGTGTTGGATTTTGTCAAATTCTTTTTCTGCATCAATTGATATGACTATGTGATTTTTATCTCTGTTTGTTTATGTGTTGTGTCACATTTATTGATTTAAGGATATTGTACCATCCTTGCATTTTTGGGATAAATCCTACTTGGTTATGGTGTATGATCTTTCTAATGTACTACTGGATCTGATTTATTAGAATTTTGTTGAGGATTTTGGCATCTATGTTCATGAGGGATATTGGCCTGTTATTCTCTTTCATTGTGTTGTCTATATCTGTTTTTTGGTATTCATATAATGAGTTTGGGAGAGTTCCTTCCTCTTGAATTTTTTGGAATAGTCTGAGGAGGATAGGTTTTAATTCTTCATTGAATGTTTGATAAAACTCCCCTGTGTAGCCATCTGGCCCAGGCTTTTGTTTGCTGGAAACTTTTCGAAGACTGCTTAAATTTCTTCCATAGTTATTGACCTATTGAAAAGTTTAGATTCTTCTTGATTGTTTTTGGAAGATTATATTTTTCTAGAAACATGTTCATTTCCTGCAGGTTGTCCAGTTTGTTGGAATAGAGTTGTTCATAGTATTTTTAACAATCCTTTGCATTCCAGAGGGATCTGTTGTTATTTCACCTCTTTCATTTCTGATTTTGTTTATTTGAAAACTTTCTCTTTACTTTTTAGTGAGCCTAGCTAGAGGTTCATCAATCTTGTTTATCCTTTCAAAGAACCAGCTCTTGGTTTTGTTGATCTGTTGTATTGTTTCTTTGGCCTCTATGTCATTTATCTCTGCTCTAATCTTTACTATTTCCTTCCTTTTGCTTACACTGGGCTTTTCTTGTTGCTCTTTTTCTAGCTCTTTGAGTTGTAGAGTTAGTTAATTTGTTATCATTGTTTCTTATTTTTTACAGGCGGCTTGTAGAGCTATGAACTTCCCTCTCATTTGTTGTCATGATGTTTTTTATTTCTTCCTCAATCTCTTCATTATGCAGTCATTGTTTAATAGCATGCTGTCTAGTTTCCATGTGTTTGATTTATTTGGATTGTTTTTATTGTAGTTGATTTTCAGTTTTATGCCACTCTGATCTTAGAAAATGCTTATGTGCATAACCCATGAGCACAGACAATAGTATGGTGCAGATATGGGACAGGAGTGCTGAGGGGTGGAAGGGTCAAGAGAAAAAAGGGGGGACATCTGTAATACTTTCAACATTAAAGATAATTTTTTTTAAAAAGGACTGCAAATGAGAACACAGAATCACATAGCAACCTAAATTGTGTTCCACTGAGACAAAGGGGAGGCGCCCTTCTATAGGGAAAATTCCCAACATTTTCCCAATTAGGTCTTTTTTTATGTAAATGTGTTATCCAAATTGTGCAGATTGGATGGGACAGGTCTTAGTCCTTTGGTAGAAAAACAAAGCCAGGTTTCCTTGCAGTGGTTGACTCAAATGATACAAGCAAGCAGGGCATAGTGCAGGAGCCAAGAGTTCAGTCTGAGGTTCCTGTATGAGGAGGAATACATGAGGGTAGCCCTGGTCAGCCAATAGCCCTCGGATCACCTTGGGAATTCCAAATCAGCAAATAATTATTCCAGGTAAACATCAAATTAATCTTTCTCCTCAGGATTTCACAGTAAGTTGTGAAAAACTGATACTAATGCAAATAATTATTTATTTTAGAAATCCAATTAATTTTGACCAGTGAAGGTACAATTGATCATTGCTCTATTGTTATTGGCTAAATCTGCATGCGTTTATAAATTCACTCTAATGTTTTAATTATCTATACATGTGTGTCCTTTGAATTCTCATTTGAAGCAGCTTTTACATCTTGCTGGTTCCCTCCAAATTATGATTTTGAAGAAAATCTGTGAAATATATTCATTTGATCAGTATGTCATAATTTAACCTTAACAATATGTTCAACACATATTCTAAGTTCTCATCAACAATAAAAATAAAAAAATTATATTGCATGAATAGGAGATTTTAAATATTTCTGTATAAAGATGCTCTACTTCCTTTGCTCCTATTTAGTGTCATGGACTAGGACAGTGGTCAGCAAACTCATTAGTCAACAGAGCCAAATATCAACAGTATAACGATTGAAATTTCTTTTGAGAGTCAAATTTTTTAAACTTAAAAACTTCTTCTAACACCACTTCTTCAAAATAGACTTGCCTAGGCCGTGGTATTTTGTGGAAGAGCCACACTCAAGGAGCCAAAGAATCGCATGTGGCTCGTGAGCCGCAGTTTGCCAACCAAAGGACTAGGAAGATAAAAGAGAAGAAAAATAATTTTATTTATTTATCATTTTTGAAATTTAAAACATGAAAGATCCTTCTTTAAAATGGTAGGATTTACCAGGACTGCAATCCTGAAGTTCTTTGCACTGGCCAATTGCAATGTATTTTGCTATTGTGTGTATTATTTGCATGTAGGAAAGTTTAAACATAGAATTTATATTCTTCCAAATTTAATGAGAAAAGATATTCGGGACAAACCTGTCTTTTAATATTATAGCCTGAAGATGTTGCTGGTGGAAACAGAGTCTTTTCATGGAGTCATAAGAAAATAATTTCTGAGGACCCACATATCAGAGGATGAGATAGTAGTGAGATGTATTGTAATAGAATTGGAAGTCTGCCCCCAGGTTCCTGGTGGATCATCTCTGTCCATCCTACTGTAGAAAAACTCCAGATTTGTCTTTATTAGGCCCAGAAGTAGTGCCAATGTCTAGAAATTCTGTGCCATGCCAAAGCTTGGTCCAGTTCAGCCTCTGTCTCTGTCTAGCTAGGGTAGTCTCTTTCCAGTTTTTCTTAGCTAGTACTACATTGCCATACTCAGGCTTGCTCTTGGAATCTGCACAGGGAGCCTACCCAGCTGCTGGATGCAGGGCTGCTAGACCCACAAAACTGCTACTGAAAAAGAGTGCTGAACACAGGAGCAATCAGATGTTACAGATGTAGGGGATGGGATAGACAGAGGAAGGGGAAAGGGGAATGAGAGAGAGAGCACGTTGATAAACTAGTGTATATATACTGCTAGAGGCCCAGTGCATGAAATTCATGCACTCAGAGTGGGGGTCCCTCATCCTGGCCTGCACCCTCTCACAGCCCAGGAGTCCTTGGGGGATGTCTGAGCCCATGGGGAGTGAGCCTAAGCCGTCAGTCGGACATCCTTAGCACTACCATGGAGGCAATAGAGACTCCCACCACTGCTGCTGTGTTCTCAGCCATGAACCCAGCTTCTAGCTGTGCAGCACTCCCTCTGTAGGAGCACATTGACCACCAGGGGGCAGCTCCTGCATTAAGTGACTATCTCCTGGTGGTCAGTGTGCATAATAGCAACCAGTCATTCTGCCATTTGGTCAATTTGCATATTAGTTTTTTATTGTATAGGCTAATATATAATCAATCGTTTTTCCCAATTCTTTACAGGCTTCTCCTGGGTCTTCCTCCTAACCAGTTAATTTTCTATATCAGTGGTTGGCAAACTGCAGCTCTCCAGCCATATGTGGCTTGCGAGCCACAGTTTGCCACTTTGTTGACTAATGAGTTTGCCAAGCATTGCTTAAGGCATTACCCTTACCCAGAAGTTTTGATTTCAGGTTAAAGACATTAGTACATTATTAAAATGTTTTTTAAGTGTTTTTCCCTAAGGCAGTGGTCGGCAAACTCATTAGTCAACAGAGCCACAGTTTGCTGACCACTGTCCTAGATCTTCCATGGTTTTGTGTCCCTTATTCAATTCGATCCTTTTCGCAAGCTAGACAGACAGACCTCTATGGTCCCCATCTTGGTTCCTATTGCCATGACTCATCCTGGAAGCACCTCCCCTGCAACATCTTGTCTTCTTCTTGTCATGCACTCAGCAGGATTTCCCCTTTATTGTCTATTCCTCCCCACTATAGTATGGGCAAGTGGACTGGTTTAACTCTGGGGAGATTGGAAAGCTGGTCCTTCCTCCCTACTTGGGGCAGGGAGGTGTGTTAATCCCCTTGGTGAGGCAATGCTACAATCCTTTTGGGTATCTGCAGCTGTCACCACCAGACTTAAACAGGCTTATTGTCCCATTGAACTCCTTGGTAGATTAGGATTAATAATGTCTGATTCCCTTCTCTCCATTCCTTTATTAATATCTATCTACCTAAGATAACAAAGAGAGTAAAAATAAAATTATGTTTATAATATGTTTTTGTTCATTGAAATATACATATATCACAAGATAGTATGCATTCTTATTTCCAGTGTTTTCATTACAATTGCATTAGTATTCCTTAGATAATGAGCATTCTGATCATTTGGCTAAAAATCAAATGAGGTAACAATTTAATTGTCTGATTTCTGTGGAGTAACTGCATCTTCTGGGAAATGGATTATGACAAAGTACAAATTTATTTCTGTTCTTTCCAAAAAATAAGCTTCAATTAAATGTGAGCACCCCAGGTGTTTTGCATCTCCTCAATGAAAACCTTATCACTGCAGCTGACACAAGAGGTATGTCAGAATTCCAGATGCTTTATATATTTCCTCCAGAATTCAATAAAGAAAGTTAAGAAAACTATCTGCATGAGAATTGCTTTCTGCAATGGAAGGCATCCTGACACTGATTAATTGCCAATCAAAACCCATATTCACTGGAATGACAGCTATATGCAAATAGCAAAGGCCAACTGAAGAAGGCCTGGAATGACATTCCACTTACAAGAAATTTGAATTTCAGAAAATAAATGAAGCATACTGAGATAGTAAGGCTTGGAGAAAAATAAATCAATATAGCCTAAAGGTATAATTTTATTTTCCTCTTTTCAAATCATTTCTCACTTCATATGTCCATGAAAATGATTTACATTTTTTCCCCCAATACAAGGTATTTTTATTGATCCACAGATCTTTTTCAAAACAGCCTTTAGAAATGGCTAAGATCTATTGTTTTCTCTTGGAGTGTGGAGAGCAAGAATGATACATAGGCATATTAAAGAGGCAAACAAAATATTTTGGTACCTAATATATAATGTATCCTTATAATTATAGGTTCTTTTGAAGGATGTGGGACTGACACCAATCTAGGAAAATATATAACACTAGCATATAATCAAATCTAAAATGTTCAAAAAGGGAAATTTCTGAGGAGGGTAAAATAAGCCACTTCAAAATATGCTACTTAGGCATGAGGATTATTTTAAGCTGTAAACAATTGAGAAATTGTAGATATAGAAACAACCCTATGCCTTCTCCCTTTCTGCCTAATAGGGAGGCATCCATTTCCCTTTGTGAATGCAATGTAAATGTCCATTGGTGAAGATGCCCCTCTCATACCAGAAAGACTGGAGATGGCTCTCAGATGAGTCTGCATAAATAAATCTAATTAAAACAAACAAACAAAAAAAAAACACAATAAAACCCACACACCTAAGTAGTTATTTACCATGTACTCCTAGTCCTCTCACCATAATTTATATCCTTTTGTTAAAATTATATATAAGCCCCCTAGCCAAATCACTTTTTTGTTTTTTTTCACTTTTTTTCTGTGAATACTTGTACACATAAAAAATATTAACATTAAATACAATTTGTAAGTTTGTTTTTTCCCTTAAGTCATCTTGTGTCTAGTTCATACCAGGGATAACAAAACAACAACAACAACAACAAAACAATTGCTTTTCTTCCCTACATTTCCATGCAACTAAATATGTTTAAACAATTATTTCCTATTACATTCTTTTATCCATTCCAGGAATATATGAAAGGGAAAGTCTGCAAGTGTTGTGGTTGGCTTTGGTAATGATGGAACTGCCCAGGGTAGTTTGGTGTGCCTGAAATGTAGTACACAGAACACCGGGATTATGGCATATTCATGAGTTGGGTAATGGCAAACCTTAGACTCTGAAGTTTGGTTTTAAGCAGATCTACAGAAGTTTCCAGCCTGGACCTGAACTACTCATTTGCTCAACAAATACTTACTTGTTTATTTAATATGTATTTACTAAACACAGTGTATGTGCCTCTCAATATCAGGTGCGGAAAAACAACAACAAAACATCAGACAAATTCATTGGCCATAAAGATTTTACAATAGATTGGAACTAATAATATTTGTAGAAAGGTGACAGTACTATTTATAACAGGAAGTACTAAAGGGACATAGAAGAGCTTGGCATTTATGTTAACAATCTGATAATAGAGATGCCACTGAAGCATCCATCTTATATAAAAACTGCTGTTTGAAATTTTAACCTTGCGATTGGCTTCTGTAAATGCTTGTTTGCTTAAATAATAAGGAAAATGAGACTATTCTCACTTCAGAGACGCCATTCAACCTTCCCTGGACAAATTATCAGTGCTGACACCAGGCCAGGCCTTTGGTTGAGATCTAAAGGCCTCAGCACATAGGGGCCCTTTAAGAACTTGGAAAGGGGCAGGTAACATCCCATATTTGATAGACAAAGAAGGTAAAAACATAAATATGAAAAATTTCTGCATGGGGCCCAGAATTTGAGAAATATTTTCCTCTGGACCTGCATGTAATAAAAGTAACTCCAAACTCTCTGAGCATGGTTTGATTATTCTGGTTTTCTGTAACATTTTTTGGTTCCCTGAGACTCCGGGAAAACCAACCCATACTTGGCTTTTTAGCCTCTGGTGAGTGGACTGGGTTTGGAGTCCAGGGGAGCTGGATATGCCTCTGGGAGGTACCACTCTGCTGATTTAGCAGAATTGAACTGGGGGATTCCAGGCCCTCCCGGAACTCAGCCTAGGACCCAGCCAGCATCTGGAGAGAGTGGACAGACACTTCTGGACCTTTCAACAGAATCTGTAAGGTAGGGGCCCCGTCTGTTTGGCCCACTCCAATGAGTTTGATCACCTCCCCAGAAACTGTAGCTTCCTCAGGAAAATTAATCAGGAATCAGGTGTCAGGTAGACTGTTTAAATTGGGTAAATAACTGGTAGAAGTAAAAACTTGGACTAGCTAGTATATAAATATGAGACTCTAGAGGTGAGTGAATTCAGATTCTATTAAGGAATTATGAGTTCACTCTGCTGTTTGTTTATGTGTAAGACTAGCCACTTTGCTACCGAGAAGGGGGACTGGACAGTCTTAACTCCTCTGGTAGGTTCTAACCAAGACATTGGTTGAGAATTCTGTTCTGGGGCATGGGTGCCGGGAGTGCCCCCAAGCCCCTTTGGGTAGTTGGGCATTGTTTCATTTATGTGTTCAACTCCAATCTGGGCTAGTCTACTGAGAGAGTGTGAGTATGGATGTTTGTCTGTCTTGGAATAATTATCTGCTCATAAACTGATTTGTGTGAGGCAGAACCTACTTTGTGCCTTCTGGCTGAACACAGGAGAGTATTTGTTATCTCTTTCTATTATTTAATTTGTTTAAAGATGGAGTGGACCTGCTGTGACAGAGTGCAAAAATCTTTAGCAGCTGCTGGAATTCTTTTTCTGAGTTTTTGCTCTCTGTCAGAGAGGGAATCAGCCCATTTAGCTAATAAAAATTCCTCTCTAATTTTGTATAAGTAAGGGTTTCAGTTTTTCTGACCGTGGAAAAAGCAGCAGCAGCAAAAAAAAAGCGGGGAACAGCAGACATATACCTGATACTAGAGCTACCCCACTGCTGCCCAGTGTATAATGAGCATTTTACAACAAGCAATGTAAGACTTAGGCCTTCGGCTTGCTGGCTACAATAGTTAAACCAAAGGCTAGTGACTGCTTCTGGCCTTCTGGCAGCCCGAGGAATACAGCAGTGAGCCCAGGATTTGTAAAAGCAGCAGATAGAGCTAGTGAAAGTTCCCTGTTTGCAAATTTACTGAAAGGGTACCTGTTGCTGCTGGAAGAGGAGGGGCTGAGATCCCTTTCCAGTGCACCCCCTTAGGAGAGGTCTAATTGCTGCTCTGCCACAAAGGGGACTGGCAGGAAGACAAGGGGCCTAATACCGAAGGCATTGCCAGAGAAGAGCTTTGCAATATGCAAAGCTGTTTTAACTGCAACTCTGGCTGTTTTGGACTGGCAGCTTAAGGTCAAAGAGCAAAGGAAAGGCACTCTCTCTGGACCGGGAGCCTTCAGGACTTTGAGATTCTCCAAGAGAAGAGGAATCTGACCGAGGGATGGTGGAGACCCTGTCAGGTTGGAAGGATCTAAGGCCACATGTTAAACTTATAAATTACAGCTTTCTAGGCATATTTTCAAGCCCAGTTATGTAGGGGTTAAGCTGCCTTTTACAACAAAACAACTTTCTCCCATGCCAGAATAAATTTTAATTAGACAGGCCGTGTTTTTGGCTAGAAAGAAGAAATGGCCACCATGTACAGCCCTGGCAGTGGCTTGCAGAAAACTGTATAATAGACTTAGATGATGCCTGCGTCTTCATGGACATGATTCCAGGAAGACAAAGACAATTTTGCTTTAGTTAGAAGGTCAAGAATAGACCTTAGTCATCTCCCTACCATGTCATATATGGTAGCAGAAGATTTGGCTACCTAAGGTGGCCACAGTGCCAATATTGTACTTCATTGTGTTAATAATATTGCATTAACCTTACAGATTTGAATGCAGTTGCCAAAAGGGAAAGTGCCCAAATGGGCAAAAAAAAAAATACCCATCTGGGTTTGGTCTCTATTAAAAGACTGTTGGTAGCCTATATGCTATCTTGTAGGCCTGTGTGGCCATACCTATGTCAGGTGTGGCACAAACCTCAACTTTAGGAAACTGATGAAGGTCTGTTTTGAACAGAGGGAAATGGTGAGTACCAGCCCTCTGTTACAGGGATTACAGACCCCATGAGGTCCTGTGACATGTGAGGCCCTGTAAAGCATTAAAATTCCCTTAGTCCTTTCTCAGAGAGCATGTAACCCCTCAAACAGAGGCAATATGAAATTTTAAGGACATGTTAAGTAAGGGGAACCCTACTACTAGGACAGCTATAATTGTCTATTTGAATAGAGACACATTTTGAATTTCTCCTTGTCAATTGAAGACAGTTATATTACTCTGAAAAATCCATAGAAAGAACTGACAAGGAAAATCAGAAGATCTTAAAGCAGGTCAGTATATTTTTCTCCTTATATAATTGCTCTGAAATTTAGCAATGCTTAATAAATCACCGTAATAAATTTCTTTGCATAAATTCAATAAGACCAGTTTCCAATAGTGGTTTTATTAACTAGAAACTTTGACTGGAGTATCATGTTTTAAAGAGCCCTGTCTAAACTCTGAAAACTTGAAGCCAATAAGAGTGCCAGGGAAAGCCTGGTATTCTGCTTGGAAGCCCTGAAAATGGCTGGCGCTGGAGCATCAGGCCCATGCCCTATCATCACTGGTGGTTGGTCAGAGTAGAAGGGGAGCAATAAGGACACCTCTGTGTTACTGAAGAACCCCTAAGCACTCTGGGCTGCAATGAGTAGAAGGGCTACTGAGATGGGCCTTAAAGCCTAGGGTAGAAAGAAACTAAGATGGCGGCATAGGTGAGCACGCAAACTGCTTCCTCGCACAACGATTTCAAGACTGCAACTGAAAGACAGAACGGACATAATCCAGAACCACAGGAAAGTTGGCTAGGTGAAAATTCTACAACTAGAAGGGAAGAGAGGGGCTCATGGAGACTCAGAAGAGCTGCAAAAAGCTGAGGTACAAGAC
Source organism: Lasiurus cinereus (assembly GCA_011751065.1). Lineage (NCBI taxonomy): Eukaryota > Metazoa > Chordata > Mammalia > Chiroptera > Vespertilionidae > Lasiurus > Lasiurus cinereus. Next base: position 45,435,205 of record JAAGEH010000393.1, read on the forward strand.
ACGCACATGGAGAGAGCAGGTGCCGGAGTGCCTGGCTGGCTTCCTCTGGCGGGAGGGAGACAGAAACTCCCAACTGCACGGAATCCCTTATCCTATGGCATTGAACTCCAGTTCCGGGCGAGACTCATATGGGTGGAATCTGGACTGTAAAAATGGAGAAGTGCATGGAAATTTAGGGGAGCCACGAAAGGGCAGGAATCTAAGGTGCGCACACTAATGCGTGCAGAGAGGATGGACTGCTGATTATGCCACTGGCTTTCTCTAGTGGACGGGAGACAGAGCTTCCCAACTGTGCCACTTCTAACTGCACTGAACCCCAGTTTTGGGCGAGACACTGGGGACCCAGACTCATACGGGGCCTGGAGTGCAAGGGAGCCAGAAAGGCAGACGTCTAGAGGCATGCACACGTGTGCGCACAGAGATGGTTGTAGGGATTACCAAGAGACACCTGAGACCCAGGGGCTGCGTAGGGTGGAAGCCAAGACCGTATGCTAAGCCCTAGAAGAAAAGAGAGAGCAAGATACTGAAAACCTATTTGAAGAAATAATATTTCAGTGATAAAGGAATCCAGAGGAGCCCTAAAAGAAGAGAGAGAGACACTGCTAGTAGATAGGAGAAGCTTTGGAGGAAGAGACAGGAATGCTTGAGGGACAGAAAGAAAACAAAGCAGGGTGTGTGTAAAGAATGAGGTCTGAGGAAATGTCAAGATAGATTTTGCATTGTGGGAATGGGTTCGGATCTTATTTTAAGTGAAATGGAAAAAAAAAACACGAATATTTTTAAACTGAAGATGGGTTAGGTGAAGTGCTTGTGAAGAGAAATGACTGAGCTGGGTGGAGGGAGCTATCGGGGGAAAAAAGAGAAACAAATATAATAATCTGAACAATAATTTAAAAAAAAAACAGAATAAAAAAAAACCTAGAGTGTGGTTCCGGGTGGAGTCGCTGCAAGTGTGGGATTCATCTAACTCCGCAGATACTACAGGCAAGGCTGGATAGCTGCTGGATGGCTGGGCTTCCTAGCCATAAGGGGCACACTAAGATTCAATCATGAAATTCTGGCAAAGGTAGTTGGTTACCATTCTTGTGGTGTTTATGCAAATAATCAGGCCAAATTAAATACAATAGGTAAATTTGTCTTAATTTGGCTCTTTTAATAAACATAGAGGTAATTTTGAGGAGAAAAATTATATTTCAATAGAAGTTATTAAAACTGAAATGTTTTCTTTCCTTTCCACCAGACATTTGTTACAGTTTGTCGCTGCCAGATCACAAGCCCACCTCCTTCTGTACCCAGGCCTCATTGTCCCTCTGACAGACAGCAAGGATCTCTTGACTCTGAGGGAAAACTCTGTCTCTCCTCAGCACAAAGCAGCTACAGAAGAAATTCAATATCCATTTTCCCTAAAAGAATTCAGAGCCAGGATCTTTGAGGTAATCCTAGGCAGTTAGACAGACATAAGCAGAGCAAGGACGATGGGCCAACTAGCGCTACCAGATATAACTAAGTCTTTCCACCTTTATGTATATGAAACAAGGGGCATAGCCAAAGAGGTATTCACCTTAAGTCTCAGCCCTTAGAGAAGGCCAGTAGCTTATTTGTCCAAAGGACTTGACCCCTTTGCATTTGGATGACATACTTGCCTCCAGGTGGTTGCAGCCACAGTTATGCTTATTAGAAAAGCAAATAAGTTAACCCTAGGGGCAGTAACTAATCCTAACTGTCCCACATGAGGTCGAGGCTTTAATCTGGAACACACTAGAGCACTGGATGTGAAACACTGGGGTCACTCAGTTTCAGGCTCTCTGGTAGACAAAAGAATAATCTGTAACGATTTATACTGATAGCAGGTACACCTTTACAATGGTTCACATACATAGTGCTATTTACAAGATAAGGAGTCTCCACAGAAGCAAGAGGGAACCGGGCCACAGATGAAGCTGCCCGGGAGGCTGCCTTAAAAACCAGTGGGACCTCTACAGATTCTAGTGACTCTTCCAGACCCTGATCTACCCAATCTAGAAAAGCTGAAATCCATAACCAGTCTTTATTCAAGTTCTTACTGCATTTACAGTCTACCCAGGAAGCAATCCAGAAGCACATCTGAGATGCTCTGCCTGTACCAACTTCTGATCTGATTCATCCCTTCCACCCTGGTGACTCTGTTTGGGTATAGAAATATGCCATCTAAAGACTAACTCCTACCTGGAAAGGAACACCTCCACGGCAGTCAAGGTCAACAGAATCCCAACGTGGCTTCATCACACCCGGCTTAAGCAGCTCAGCAAAAATAGAGTGTCTACAACTTTTAGGACTCTAAAGATTACTTCTGGCCCTCATTCTGGGCCCTTCTGTTATAAGTAGGCCCACTAACTTTATTAGATAGAAAATTAAAATTATATTCCTCAGGGGTAAATATAACACCCATCTTGACAATAACCAAGAGTCAATGATTTGACTCGTACATAAAACCAGTGGGGAATGAAGCATCTATCTTACATAAACACTGCTGTTAGAAATTTTAACCTTGCTATTGGCTTCTGTAAATTCTTGCTTGCTTAAATAATAAGGAAAATGAGACTATTCTCACTTCAGAGAGACTATTAAACCTTCCCTGGACAAATTATCTGTGCTGGCACCAAGCCAGGCCTTTGGTTGAGGTCTCAAGGCCTCAGCACATAGGAGCCCTGTAAGAACTTGCAAAGAGGTGGGAAACATCCCATATTTGGGAAACAAAGAAGGTAAAAACATATAAATACGGAAAATTTCTGCATGTTGGGGCCCAGAATTTGAGAAACATTTTCCTCTGGACCAGCATGTAATAAACGTAACTCCAAACTCTCCGAGCATGGTTTGATTATTCTGGTTTTTTGTAACACCACAGATAACTTCCAGTAATTTGAAACATTATCTACCTTTTTGTCTGTATCTAAAACTTATTAGTGCACGTTATTAATACAAGTTACATGAATTTATTTTATCAGACCTTGGTGAAAATTTTACCTTAAATCTGGCACAACAGGTAGAATCATAGGAATGACGGCTGCATCACAAAATTAATCTACAATTTTGATTAAAGGGTGGAAAACTGTTAGCAAGGTAATCAGGAGTTCATCTACCTAGGCACACAGACTAGAACAGCAAGGGTTTGCTGTGAAAAAAAGAATTAGTGTATTAAGATTGGTATCATCCAGAAAACTGTGAGTTCATGTTCCCAAAAACCTGAATCTCAGATGGTTGACAGACAATAGGTTTTTTACAGCAAAAAACACATATCATCATGAGTAAGGAGTTTGGATTTGTGGGTGAAATTGATTAGTCAAGAATGAAGTAAAAGCAATAACATATAATTTTATGCCTTGGGCTCAACTTTGGCTTCTCTCAGTCTCATGGGTCGTGGCCAGGAGGTAGTTCTGCATTAGTGCTCAAGAGCTGAAACACAACTTATGGCAAGTTGATCTTTAGCTTAAGAAAATCCAAACCTTGTGGCCACTAGTCAGGGCCTGGCCATCATTTCTTACTTCCAGAGGTAGATATTAAATGTAAGGGAAAGGGCCAAGGCTCATGGAGTATGCATTGAAGAAGCTGAATTGAGTGCCATGGCTATATGATAAATATAAGTTTTACACTAAATCAGGACCCTGGGTTTCAATAGGAAGGTTATAGAACATGTCTGCAGGAATGTTGTCTCCTCTGTGATCTTGAATCTGCAAGCCCACATATCACTGGGATGATGGCCTTAATGCGGGTTAGAAGATGCCACCCCGAAATATGGAAACCTGCCAAGTTGAGTATTTTAAAATATTTTTTAATATATTTTATTGATTTTTTACAGAGAGGACAGGAGAGGGATAGAGAGTTAGAAACATCGATGAGAGAGAAACATCGATTAGCTGCCTCTTGCATGCCCCCTACTGGGGATATGCCCACAACCAAGGTACATGCCCTTGACCAGAATCGAACCTGAGACCTTTCAGTCCACAGACTGACACTCTATCCACTGAACCAAACCGGTTTCAGCCAAGTTGAGTATTTTAAGCCAAAAGAATCTGAGCAAACAGAGAAGCAGGAAGGTCACTCTGACCTTCCCTTGCCCTTATTCTGTTACTAAACTCAAGAGGCTTACCACTTGTGGTGTTCATTCACGAATCAGGAATGGTTGTCACAAGGTAGTTTTATTTACTTGCATCAAGCAAAGGAGACAGGGAATTCACATCCAAAATGCTGTCTCTTAGGAGGGAGGGAGGCAGGTTTAGCCACTGCTTATTTACAGTGTTAGTCAATTACATGTTGATTTCTTCTTTGTAGTTGGCTATATTTATCAGGGAAAGTTCTTGTCAAGCTCATCCTGTTTACAGCTACATCTGCAAAATACTGTGCTACATTTTCATGTTCAGCAAGAATGCATTTAGTAAGAACTGTCCATACCTTGAGACTCTTCACCTAATAGTTCCCTAAAAATAGGCCCTAAAACCTTCATGTGAGGGAAAGGGCATCCTTATCCCTGAACACAAAGACACCAAGAAGAATCCTAGTAAGCCAGTTTGCTAAATTTTCCCCAGTCAACTATACTTACTTCCCACTCTCTGTCATATTTTATAGGACTATACACTTTTCATTAAAGCTAGCATAAAAAATAGGCAGGTCTAGCAGTTTCTTTGTACGTACAGTATCTTAATTTACTTATGGCACCTCTTGTGCCACATAATGTTAAAATTGTTAAATAAATGTGTTTAAAATAAGTGTGTTAAAGAAATGTATGTGCTTTTTCCCTGTTAATCTGTCTTTGTCAATTTAATTTTCAGAACCAGCCAAGAACCCTAAGAGGTTGAGGTAAAGTCTTTTCTTCCCTAAAGTACAATTCCTCTTAAAATAATCAAGATTGTGTGTATTGTCCAGAAAACCTGTGGACTGAAATGTTCTCTACCTGGAATAGCTCTTCCAATAATCCAAAGAATCAGCAGGCTATCCTGTAAAGTATTTATAGTGCTTCTATTTCAAAATTTATGTTGTGTACATTTGGATTCTTTTGGGTTCTTTTTAACTACAGGTGGTTCATAACAAATATATATCATTTATAAAAATCCAAACTCTCAAAAAATATGTGCTACTTTGTTTAAAATACCTCTCACATACTAAATTGAATCTTTAATGCAAATAATTAAATAATGAGCAAACTCATTAGGCTATCCAATTTTGGTTATTTGAGTTTGTATAATTAATTGAAGATTTTACTGTATTTTATAATTACTCATTTTTTCTACGTGAAAATATAAGAAAGAACCAACCATACATACTAATAAGAAAAAAGTATCATCCCCAAGATAAAACTGAAACAAGATAGAATATAAAGTAGAATATTTGGAAATATTTCACTCAAATTATAATTTTGGAAAGATTGTATTAGAGATTTGTTTTATATTTCTTTTGTACATGGAATAAAATACTTTTTATTCTATGTAAATCTGTTTTTCATCCCATAGATATTCAGAATGCATATATATATTCAAAAAATTATAAACAAAGGTTGAAATTGTCTTTTATTATGAATAACACTGTAGGGAACATATTTATATACAAATTGTGGACTGCATCTCGTATTATCACAATGTTTAAAGTCATGCTGTCTACACTATGCATAAACTTGTGAATATAACTCTTATTTAATGACTAGAGGCCTGGTACATAATATTCATCCATTGGGGCAGGGGCTCAGCCCACCCTGGATCCTCTCCAAGTATTGCTGGGACCCCTTGGGGAATGTCTGACTATTGGTTTTGGCCTGATCCGAAGGATCAGGCCCAAACTGGCAGTTGAACATCCCTCTCACAATCCAGGACCACTGGCTCCTAATTGCTCACCTGCCTGCCTTAATACCCCTAACTGCCCCTCCCCACCAGACTGGTTGCCCCTCAGTGCCTCCTCTGCTGACCTGGTTGCCTTTAATTGCCCCCCACCCCCTACCTCCTTCCCTCCTGCTGGCTTAGTTACCCCACACAGCCTGCCATTTGGTTGTTACTGTGAGGGCATCATGACCAATTTGCATATTACCCTTTTATTAGTATAGATTCCTAGAGAGAGGAAGAGAGAGAGAGATCAATTCATTGCTCTACTTATTTATGCATTCATTGGTTACATATTGTATGGGGATTGAACCTGTGACCTTGGTATATCGGGGCTGTGCTTTTGTTACAGAAAATTGGTGAAGAACCAAGCAATACTTAGAGAGATGGACTTACATTTATTATGCACAGGTCCAGAGGAAAATGTCTCTCAAATTCTGGGCCCCAACATGAAGGAATTTCCCCTATTTTTATGCTTTTACCTTCCTTGTCTCCCAAATATGGGGTGTTTCCAGCCCCCTTTGCAAGTTCTTAAGGAACTCCAGTGTGCTGGGACCTTGTGGCCTCAACAAAAGGCCTGGCCTGATGTCAGCACTGATAATTTTGTCCTGGTGCCAGCACGGATAATTTTGGCCTCTCTGAAGTCGAAATAGTCTTGTTTTCTTTATTTAAGCAAGCAAGCATTTACAGAAACCAAATAGCAGGATTAAAATTTCAAACAGCAGTTTTTATGTAAGATAGATGCTTCATTCCCCACTGGTTTTATGTACGAGTCAAATAATTGACTCTTGGTCATTGTCAAGGAGAAAGTTATATTTACCACTGAGGAATATAATTTTAATTTTCTTTTTTTTTCTGGTCTTAATTTATTTTATTTTATTTTTTCTTTTTATTAATTTTTATTAATTTTTTATACATATCTCCCCATTGCCCCCCCTCCCTCCCAGGCATACCCAAAGCCCCCAGTGTCTGTGATCATTGGTTATGCTTATATGCTTGCATACAAGTCCTTTGATTGATCACTTATCTACCTCACCTAACTTTAATCTTTCTGCTGTAATTTCACAGTCTGTTTGATGCTTTATGATTTTTGTCCCCCTGAGAATTATCAGTCTACTCCCTTTCTGTGCTCCTGATTCTATTATATTCATCAGTTTATTCTGTTGATCAAATTTTTAATTCACTTAATTTTTAGATTCACTTGTTGAGAGATATGTATTTGTTGTTCATAATTTTTTGTCTTTTACCTTTTTCTTCTTCCTCTTCTAAAAGAGTACCTTTCAGCATTTCATATAATACTGGTTTGGAGTTGATGAACTCCTTTAGCTTTCTCTTCTCTGTGAAGCTCTTTATCTGCCCTTCAATTCTGAATGATAGCTTTGCTGGATAAATTATTCTTGGTTGTAGGTTCTTGCTATTCATCACGTTGAATATTTCTTGCCACTCCCATCTGGCCTGCATCGTTTCTGTTGAGAAATCAGCTGACAGTCGTATGGGTGCTCCCTTGTAGGTAATGAACTGTTTTTCTCTTGCTGCTTTTAATATTCTCTCTTTGTCTTTTGCTCTTGGTATTTTAATTATGATGTGTCTTGGTGTGGTCCTCTTTGGATTCCTTTTATATGGGGTTCTGTGTGCTTCCTGGACTTGTAAGTCTATTTCTCTTACCAGATGTGGGAAGTTTTCAGTCATTATATCTTTAAATAAGTTTTCAGTATCTTGCTCTCTCTCTTCTTCTGGCACCCCCACAATTCTGATGTTGGTATGCTTGAAGCTGTCCCAGAGGCTCCTTACATTATCTTCACATTTTTGGATTCTTTTCTCTTCTTGCTTTTCCAGTTGAATGTTTTCCGCTTCTTTATATTTCAAATTTTTTACTTGATTCTTGCCATCCTCTAGTCTGCTGTTAGGACTCTGTGTAATATTTTTTATTTCAGTCAGTGTCTCTAGTATGTACTTTTTCATCTCCTCTTGGGTCTCACTAAATTTATCCAACTTTTCTAGCATAGTCTTGAAAAACCTTATAAGCGTGGTTTTGAAATCTATATCCAGTCATTTTTTTCCCTCCATTTCTTTTGTTTGTAATCCCTTCCCTTGTCTTGGCATTTTCACTATGCCGGGAGAACTTCTGTGTTGGATTCAGCCTTATGATACCAGACTTGCAAAACCGAAGAAGCCTCTGTTGAGCTTGGGAGGGGTGGAGTCGCAAGGATTAAGGGACCGCCTTGCCTTCCAGTGGGCCCCGCCCTCCACGGGTCCTGAGTCTCATGTGACTGGGTAATCGCTGGAGCGGTCCTTGTGCCCAAGTGCCCACAGTGCCTCTAGACTGCTGCCGCTCCGGCTCCCCTGCACACCAGGACCACAGGAGACTAGGTCCCCAGGGTTTTGCCTAAAACAGGGGCTTAGTGGAGTCAGAAGTGGGAGGGTCTGTCTCCCGCCCACTCACAAAAGCCAGCATCACAATCAGCAATCTGTCCTGTGCGCAGTGCAGTGCGCGCCACCAGGCCTTTGATCTTTTGCGACTCCCCTAAATTTCCATGCACTTCTCCCTTCTCACAGTCCAAACTCCCCCAGTTTGAGTTTCAGCTGGATCTGGGGTTTAGTGTTGTAAGATAAGGGGTTCAATGCCTTTGAGAGTCTCCGTTTCCCTCCTGTCAGAGAAAACCAGCCAGGTACTCCAGCACCAGCTCTCTCCACGCACGCGTCTCTGTACCTCAGCTTTTTGCAGCTCCTCTGGGTCTCTTTCCCTCTAGTTGTAGAACTTCCACTCAGCCAGCTTTCCTGTGGTTCTGGATGATGTCCGTTCTGTCTTTTAGTTGTAGTTTTGAAATTGTTGTGCGAGGCAGCAGTCTAGGTGTTTACCTATGCCGCCATCTTGGATTCTCCTAGTTTACTTATTTATTAATTGAAGAATTAGACTGACTGGTTTCTAAGCTGCTACCAGTTCATTTAGTATGGGTGATTCGAAGTTGTGCAGCATCTCCTATGTGAGTCTCTACAGGGGATGTATTTTCTTTCATGCATTTGTCATTTGTTTGTGCTGCATTGAAAAGGTCACTTATCACAAAAGGATGGTTTATCATTGTTATTTCTGCACATCTGTTTAAAATGTCTAAAATAACATTTCACAGCAGTCCACAAATTTTTAGAACACTCTGGGAAAAATAAGAAGCCTCATTTGCCAAGAACACATTGAGAACTTTACTGCTTATTTAGGAACTAAGCAGACACTGGTGATTAACACTTCAGATTAGCTACTATGGCTTTTAATAGCATCTTAGTATAGAAAACCCATTATAGAGCCTGTTTTCTAAAGTGAGAAGAGTTAATGCCAAATATTACTTTTCTCAGTCAGGCTCAGTAAGAATGACATTGCAGTAGCTTAAAATTGTTTTGTAAAATTGTAAGGTAAGCAATATTTAAATGGAAAAATGACTGTCATCATCATATTAATCTGCAATACTCAACCTGTGTGCCCAAATAATTTTTAAAACATGCAATACCTGGTTTGTCAGGGACACTGTCCTCTTTTCCATTAGATAGTAAAAACAGACACAAAATGACAACAGCCAAAAAGCAATAGTTGTTTGTTGTGAATGAATCAAAATTTTATCTTTTTTTTTGGTTAGGTTGGAAAAATATATAATTTTTGGTGTGTCACAGAATTTTAGTAATTAGTTTCCATGTGTTATGAGATGAAAAAGGTTGAAAATCGCTGCTATAAATGATTATCGTAAATATAATAAAACAAACATTTCAAAACAGAAGCAAAATTAAGCTTTAGATATTTATTCTGCCACAGCCAGATTTCAGACCAGGAACAAAATAAGGGGGAGGGACGGGAGGAGAGAGGTTTATCACTATCCTCTGCTTTGCACTTCCAGGCCATCTTTTGTATTCTCTTATTTATATGTTGTCTCTCTTTTTGTTTAGAGAAAAGGGTTGAGTAGAACTAAACTCCTGTGTTATTTAAGGAATATGAACTTATAAAGGCATGTAGACCTGAAGTCTACACATATGTATGTTGGACTAATTCTTTAAAAATTGAGTTTCCTGCTCTGGGTATCTAAATGAAACTCTCACACTCTTTGCCTTTAGACTTTCTCAGGGCTGCTGCCTGGACCACAGCAATGCTGTTGTGACAAGCATACCCATCAGAGTATTTCACTTCTGCTCTTTGAGCCAGCTCTGCTCCTGATAACCACAAACATTTTCGGGTGTGACCCACTTTGGTGCTGATTCTGCTTTTTTGTAGCAATAATCTCCTTCAATAATTTTCTTTAATTCTTCAACTGTTTTGGACTTCCAAGGTTTCTCACAGTGTATGGGCCAATGAGCTTCCCCCTTGACTTTTTGCTGTGATTTTGGATTTATTATCTTTAAAAAAATGATAAGGATCAGGAACATAAGGGAGACAGGCTGTAGTATGTGTTCAACTCACCATCTTACAGTCATGGTAATCAGTGTAAGATAGATATAAAGTGAAAGTAAGAATGAGGTTCAGAGCAAGCTAAAGAACAAATAGTCACCCAAAAACATTAGTATCGTAAACAGAACTCCTGTGTCAAGGCAAGGGGTTTAGAACACAGGACTGAGGGCAAAGTACTGTAATGGGTCAGATGGGTTGATGGGTATGCACACCCACTATCTGGCTCACCACACCTCAAATCATGACTTCATCCAAATGAGGAATGCTTCCAGTCAAACCACCTTAAATAAAATAATAAAATAAAATAACTTCATAAATAAGGAACAGTTATTTCATAAATAAAGTCACTTTTAAACTGCAAAGTGTCCTCTTGCTCTCTGGTTATCTGTGGTTCAAAGAAGAAAGGGAAGAAAAGAAGGAAAGTTTTCCTTTTTATTTAGTTGATCATCCTATATTTGCAAATCCTGTGCAATCAAACTGAGTCATCTACATGTCTTATTCACGTTAGCATGGAATGTGAGTTTGGAATTGCTCTTGAATTCCCTCTGAAGTGTGAGGAAAAGGGGAGGTGACACTCTGGCTGGCTTCATGTCTGGGATACCTGAAAGTGACACACAAAGCACAGCTCCAGGGACAGTGCCACAGAGCAGCAGGTAGAGCCAGACTGGGGATGGCCCTCTGACTGCCACAGCCTTTGTGGCCTCAAGCGAAATGCTGAGGCTATTGAGAGGGAGAGTCAACTGGTAAGCTGGGGCTCTATCAGAGAAATGTACTGTCTAAAAATGTGGGCTGAATCACTATAGGGGCTTAGAGAGAGAAAGCTGCCTCCTAGGGCAGAGTACATCCCCAGGGAGTTTCCACCCAAGCCCAGACTCTGACAGAACTCCGATTGCCCTTTGATCTGTAGTAACTACCATTGCCATCACTGTGCCATAGGTATCACTGTCAGTCATAGGTATCACCTAAGACAAGATAAGCAAACCAGTGGCGACAGCATTAGAGAAGGCGGCAGAGGCCACCAGAAATAGAAAAAGAGAGAGACAAGGTGGGGAATTTAAATGAGAATAATACTGGACTACAGATTGGAATTGAATGAGAAATCAATCAATCACTGCACTATACAGAAATTAAACATATAAATGACTAAATTAAATTGCCCACAGTAGGCAAGCAAGGAGCTCTAAGAGTTTAAGAAAGAAAAAAATAAATAATTTTTCTTTCATAACCAAGTGTGTCACTGGGGCTGGAATTATTAAATACCTATACCTTTGTGTTAATTAGTAAAGTAGATGACAGACTGAAATTTCAGTTCAGCTGCTTGCATCATTATACCCAACACTGAATGTGTGATAATTTTTACAAATATAAAAATGCAATGAGGAAGCCCACATCTGCCAGATTTTAATTAGAAGTATTTGGAGGTTATTATGTGTCCTAATACACAGAAGTATGTGAGAACCATGGGCCATAAACTAAACAATGACAACCACAGAACCACTATAACTGGGGGATAATTCTATTTGTATTAACCATGAGAAAACCCAGCATATACTAAGAAGAGATGACTCTAGTGAAAGAGATAGGGGCAATTTTGCAATTAGAACAAAGATAAAAGGTGAAGACTTGGCTTCCTGAAGATTGGCAACCCATTCTTATTTTGAAAATTAATAACCCAAAGCTCCATTTTTCATTGTGTCTCAGAATGCTATTTTGTTAAATCGTAAAACTTTGTAAAGAAAACAATTCTCTTTTCAGCAGCTGCAAATAATCAATAAGAATGGAATTTTTATTTCTACATGTGGTAGGCCTTCTTATATTAGTAGAAATGCATATGTCCACTTTGCATAAATTGAGCCATACCTGTTTTGCTGCATTAAAACACACATAACACAAAACTATAAAAACAAAACCAGGCATTTGTTGCAAAAATTAAAATATGAACACATTTCTTGTGCTATGGAGAGTGGTATTATTCATGCATATATTTTCTATGCTATATTCTTGGGCATTCTTTTCTTTGCAGCTTTAAGTAGTTGTCTTTTGACCAATTTATAGGACTAACTCAAATTCACAGATGTTATTATGTCAATACCCCTGCCACCTTTCTATTTGCCATCTAAATGTGGTATATATAGAGAGGTAATAGATTATTCAATGCTTGGAGTAAGATTTGCATGATGTGACAGTCTTTGCTTCTCAAAAAATAATGTAGCAGAATACTGTCCCAACTGGGAAACAGGCATGCCAAACAGATCAACAGAGGAAGCGAATGACCTTTACTTCCGTACATTCTATTTTTTTATTTTTTATTTTGTAATTTTTTTTTCATCTTTTACTTAAGAAACTAATTTTTTTTCTTTTTTCTCACTTGATTTTACCTTTTTAATTATTACATTTTTTATTTTCAATCAGTATTATTACTACTACTATTTTACCTTTTTGAAAAAAAAAAGCATGTTATTTTATTTTTCCTTTATTTTACTTTGGGATTAGAGTTCTACATTCTAATTTCATCTTTCCTTTAGCATCATTTTACCCTATCTCAACTCTACCTTTATGCCATCCCTCTCTTCCTAACTTTTCCCTTTTTGTTGTCCAGTTTCTCTTATCTTTTTTGCTGCTTTAGATTTTTCCTATTCTTTCTTTTTACCCATCGTTAAAATTTCACTCCACTTATATAACTAATTTCCAATCCCCTGCTCCAAGTCCATAGACACTTCTCTCTTCTCAGTCTACACTATCCAAAAAAATTGTTTTCCTTTCTGTACTTTTGTTGTTGTTAGTTTGAATGTTGATTATATCAATTTTTTATTTTTTTTGAGATTTGTTTGCTTATTCTTCTTATATTGTTTTGTTTTTTGTTTGCTTTATTTTTGTTTCTTTTTTACTTCTGTCTTCCCTTGCCTCCCTTGATATTAGGTGTTGTTTGTAGTTTGCATTAATCTCCAGGTACTTGTTACTGGCACTTGTTGGAATTAGTGGCTGTTCTATTGTAGTTTTGTTAATTTGTCCCCCTTCTCTTTTCTTACACTCTTACTTTTCTCTCTTATATTTTTTATTTTTCTTTTTTTGTTTTTCTCCCTTATCCTATTTCATTTTGGCACTCTTTTCTTTTCTTTTCTTTTCTTTTCTTTTCTTTTTTCTTCTTTTCTCTCTTCTTTCTCTCATAGACCCTAATTTGTCTCTCTCTGGTGATCAACTTTGTTTGTGGCTATTAATATTTTGGATATATTTATATTCATTGCCTTGTGCATTGTACCTAGTTGTGTTGTTTTTGTGCCTCTAAATCAATGCAGGAGAGACAGCGAACTACATAACCAGAGACCCAGAGAAGAGAGACAATGGGCAGACAAAGAAACAGCACACATATGAAAGAATAGCAGGCATCACCAGAAAAGGAAATAAATGAAACAGAAGGACACAACCTGCCAGAGAAAGAATTCAGAGAAATGATTATAGGTGGCTGAAAAGAATGGAATATAAATTCGACAATATGAGTAAGAACCAAGAGAAAATGAAGAAAAACCAAGATGAAATGAAAAATGACATTGCTGCTGTAAAGAACTCAATAGAAAGTATCAAAAGTAGACAAGAAGAAGCAGAGGAACACATCAGTGAGCTAGAAAACAAGGTAGGAAAAAAATACCCAAGTACAGCAGCTTCTAGAAAAATAATTAAAAAGTAAGAGGAGAGGCTAAGGGAACTTTGGGATAACATGAAACAAAACAACATCTGCATAATAGGAGCTCCAGAAAGAGAGGAAACTGAGCAAGGAATAGAAAACCTGTTTGAAGAAATAATGAAGAAAACTTTCCTGATATAGGGAAGAAAACACCCACAGAAAATCAAAAGCCTCACACAATCTCAAGCAAAATGAATCCCAAAATACTGACACAAAGGCACATTATAATTAAATTGGCAAACACCGACGACAAAGTAAGAATATTAAAAGCAGCCAGAAAGAGACAGAAAGGTACCTACAAAGGAACCCCCATCAGGCTGGTGACTAATTTGTCAACAGAAACTCATTAGGCCAGAAGGGAATGGGATGAAATATACAAACTCACGCAAAGGAAGGGTTTGAATCCAAGAATATTGTACCCAGCAAATCTATCAATCAAAATTGAAGGTGAAATCAGGAGCTTCACAGACAAAAAAGGACTAAGGGAATTTATTACCACCAAACTAGCAATCAAGTAATGTTTAAATGGTCTGCTATAAAATAAATAAATAAATAAATAAATAAATAAATAAATAAATAGGTAGCGAAGAAGGAACACAAGAGTAAAGAATAAAAATGATGACAAATAAGTACATATCAATAATAACTTTAAATGTAAATTGATTAAATGCTCCAATAAAATGAATTAGGGTAAGAAATTGGATAAGAAAACATGATCCATATTCTGCTGTATACAAGAAATCCACTTAAAAAAAAGATGCTACAGACTGAGGGTTAAGGGGTAGAAAATGTTTTTTTAGGCTAATGAAAAAAAAAAAGCTGGGGTACCAACACTTATATCTGACAAATTAGATCTCAAAGTAAAGGACATAACAAGAGATAAGGAAGGCCACTTCATAATACTAAAGGGAGCAATCCAAAAAGAATAAATACCTCTGGTAAACTTATATGCACCCAATACAGGAGCACCCAAATACATAAAAAATATTCTTGAAGGATATCAAGGGAAAGGCTGACAGCAATATAATCATAGTAGGATACTTTAATGCTCCACTATCATCATTAGAAAAATCCTGTAAACAAAAAATCAGGAATGAAACATCAATCTTAAATGACTCACTAGACCAGATGGAATTAATTGACATCTTCAGAACATTTCACCCCAAAGCCACAGAATATACATTCTTCTCTAGTGGACATGGGTCATTTTCAACGATAGACCATATGTTGGGTCATAGGCAAAATCTCTTCAAATTCAAGAAGATAGAAATCATATCAAGCATTTTCTCAGACCACAGTGGTATAAAACTGGAAATCAACTATAATAAAAACAATGAAAAGAAATCAAACACATGGAGACTAAACAGCATGCTATTAAAAAAATGACTGGGTAACCAGAGAAATCAAGAAGAAATAAAAAACATCATGGCAACAAATGACAATGAAAGACAACAATCCAAAATCTATGGGACACAGTGAAAGCAGTCTTACAAGGGAAGTTCATAGCTCTACAAGCCTACTGCAAAAAAAAAAAAAAGCCACAATGGTAACAAATTATCTAACCCTACAACTCAAAGAGCTAGAAAGAGAGCAACAAGAAAAGCCCAGTGTAAGCAGAAGGAAGAAAATTATAAATATCAGAATGGAGATAAACAACATAGATATCAAAGAAACAATACAAAAGATCAACAAAACCAAGAGCTGGTTCTTTGAAAGTATAAACAAGATTGATGAATGTCCAGCTAAGCTCACCAGGAAGCAAAGAGAGAGTTTTCAAATAATACAAATCATAAATGAAACGTGTGAAATAACAACAGACCCAACAGAAATTCAAAGGATAGTTAAAATATACTATGAAAAACTCTATTCCAACAAACTGCACAATCTGGAGGAAATGGACTTATCCTAGAAAAATATAACCTTCCAAAACTCAATAAGGAAGATTCTAAACATCTCAATAAGCCAATAACTATGGAAGAAATTGAAGCAGTCATCAAAAAGATTCCAGCAAACAAAAGCCAGGGGCCAGATAGCTTCACAGGGGAGTTTTACCAAACATTCAAGGGAGAATTAAAACCTGTCCTCTTCAGATGATTTCAAAAAATTCAAGAGGAAGGAACACTTCAAAGCACCTTCTATGAAGCCAGCATCACCCTAATACCAAAACCAGATAAAGAAAACACAATGAAAAAGAATTATAGGCCAATATCCCTAATGAACATAGATGCCAAAATCCTCAACAAAATTCTCACAAATCAGATCCAGCAGTACATCAGCAAGATCATACACCATGACCAAGTAGGATTTATCCCAGGAATGCAAGTATGGTACAATATCCCCAAGTCAATATACATGATACATCACATAAAGAAATTGAGAGATAAAAATCACATAGTCATATCAATTGATGCAGAAAAATCCAACACCTGTTTTTATAAAACTTTCAACAAGGTGGAAATTGAAGGGTCATACCTCAACATAATAAAAGCCATATATGATAAACCCACAGCTAACATCCTACTCAATGGGCAAAAACTAAAACTCTTTTGCCTAAGAATAGGAACAAGACAGGGATGCCCACTCTCACCATTCTTATTCAATATATTATTGGATGTATTAGCCATTGCAATTAGACAAGAAAAAGAAATAAATGCATCCAAATCAAAAAAGAAGAAGTAAAGCTGTCCTTATTTGCCGATGACATGATACTATACATAAAAACCCGAAAGACTTCATCAAAAACTAATAGACTTATAAATGAATTAGCAATGTAGCAGGACACAAAATTAATGCCAAGAAATCAATGACATTTCTATATACTAATAGTGAACTTTAATAAGAGAAACTTAAAAAGCATTCCCATTTATCATTGCACTGAAAAAAAATTAAGATACCTAGGAATAAACTTAAGTAAGGAGGTAAAATATCTATATGCAGAAAATTACAGAACACTGAAAAGAGAGATAGAGGAAGACATAAACAGATGGAAGAGCATACCATGCTAATGGATTGGGAGAATCACCATCATTAAAATGTCCATACTACCCAAAGCAATTTATAGACCAATGCACTCCCCATTAAAATACCAATGGCATATTTCACAGACCTAGAAAGAACTCTCCAAAGATTCATTTACCCCAAATAGCCACAATAATCTTGAGAAAGAAGAATAAAGTAAGTGAAATCTCAATACCAGATTTCAAGCTGTATTACAAAGCCACTTTTCTCAAAACAGCCTGGTACTGGCATAAGAACAGACATAGACCAATGGAATAGAACAAACAATCCCATTATCAACCCAATCCACTATGCTCAATTAATATTTGACAAAGGAGGCATGAACATACAATGGAGTCAAGACAGTCTCTTCAATAAATAGTGTTGGCAAAATTGAACATATACATGCAAAAGAAAAATGAAACTAGAGCACCAACTTACACCATACACAAAAATAAACTCGAAATCGATACAGGACTTAAACATAATATGGGAAACCTTAAAAATACTAGAGAAATCCACAGGCAGAAAAATCTCAGATATATGATGAAGGAACTTCTTCACTGATACTGCTCTTAAGCATTGGAAACTAAAGAGAAAATAAACAAATAGGACTACATCAAAATAAAAAGCTTTTGCATAGTAAAAGAAACCATTAACAAAACAACAAGAAAGCCCACTGCATGGGAGAATATATTTGCAAATGTTAACACTGATAAAGATTTAATCGCCAACATCTATAGACAACTTATACAACTGAATAAAAGGAAGATAAATGATCCAATGAAAAAATGGGCAATGGACCTAAATAGAATCTTTTCAAAAGAAGACAAAATAAAGCCCAGGAGACACATAAAAACATGCTCAAAGTCATTAATTATCTGAGAGATGCAAATCAAAACAACAATGCAATACCATCTCACACCTATCAAAATGTCAATCATCAACAAATCAACAAGTGACAAGTTTTGGTGAGGATGCGGAGAAAAAGGGACCCTCATGCACTGCTGGTGGGAATGCAGAATGGTGCACCCACTGTGGATAACTGTATGGAGTTTCTTCAAAAAAACTAAAAATGAAACTCCCATTTTCACCCAGTAATCCCACTCCTAGAAATATATCCTAAGAAACTAGAAACACCAATCAGAAAGAATATATGCACCCCTATGTTCATAGCAGCACAATTTACAATAGCTAATATTTGAAAATAGCCTAGTTGCCCATCAGCAGATGAATGGATCAGAAATCAATCCATGGTACGTGTACACATGGAATACTATGCTGCCATAAAAAAGAAGGAATTTTTACCATTCGCAGCAATCTGAATTGAAATGGAGAGCATTATGCTAAGTGAAATAAGACAGTCAATGAGAGAAAAATACCATATGATCTCACTCATTTATGGATAATAAAGAACATTATAAACTGATGAACAAAAAGATAGATATAGAGGCAGTAAAGCATCAAACAGGCTGTCAAACTACAGTGCAAAGGTTAGGAAGAGGTGGGATAGATAAGAGATAAACCAAAGGACTTTTATGCGTGCATATAAATATAACCAATGGACACAAGACATTGATGGGTTGGGGCATGCATGGGAATGGAGGAGGCAGCAATGCGAAGATATATACACATACAATACAGTAATAAAAAATAAAAAAAATGTAGCAGATATAGCATGTTGTATACTCTAATCCAATCTTTTATACTCCTTGCTGCATATAAATGCAATGTATTCAAATATACAGTTTTCAAATAAGGTAACTCTTGCCAGGCTGACATAACTCTTTGTTTGACTGTTGACCTATGAACCAGAAGGTCATGTTTGACTCCCAGTCAGAGCACATGCCCTGGTTTGGGGCTAGTTCCCCAGTGTGGGACATGAAGGAGGCTGCCAGTCCATGATTCTTCTTATCATTGATGTTTTTATCTCCCTTCCTCTTTCCCCTCTTCAAAAACAATAAAAATTATTTTAAAAAAGAAAAAGTAAATTCTGATTGTTCTAAAGTTCAGTTCTGTTTAATAGATATTTCTGTTACAATAGGAATGCTCCATTTCAATTTACAGTATGGGGTAAAGTAGGTATATTGTTGTTCCTATGAAAAATATCACAATAGTTAATAAATAAGAATACCAGAATAAACTCTGTATTCCATGTAATCACAATTATGAACCTACTTTGTCAGTACCCTATAGTAGCCATTAGCCTCATAGGGTTATTGAGTACTAAAAATGTGACTGTGAAGATAACAAAACTGAATTTTTAATTTTACTTAGTATGAATTTAAGTTAAATAAATGCCCTTGGCTACTGGTTATTGTATTGGATGACTCAGCACAACTCTCCATGGCAGTTTCATTGACATTGCCAGTGACTTGGATTCACTGCAGGCATGTGACACAATGTTTGCCAACAGATGGGAAAAGACTGTTGCTGACAAGACAACAGTTTCTTGTCCCATCAGACAATGTCTTACATAGCATTGTTATATGGAACTCTGACAGTAAGCTTATTGCACCATCCTATCTAATAAAAGAATAATATGCAAATTAATCATCAATGTGCTACACCCACAAGCTATGCCCACCAGCTAATCGGGAGGGAGAATGCAAACTAACCCAACCAAATTGAGTGAGGACACAGAGCAAACAGGAGGCTTGGCTCTGCTCAAGGCTACAAAGTTTCTATTATAGAAGATAAATAAACCCCAGATACCAGGGATTCTGCTTGGGTAGCCAGGGAGAGTTGCCAGCCTGCAAACCACCACAGGTCCTTCGCCCAGGGAACTCCCATCCTGATCCAAGACAACCTTCAGGGCAAATCAGCTGGTCTCCAACCCATGCACAAGGCCATTATCCTACATCATAAAAGAGTAATATGCAAATTGACTATCACTCCAAACACACTATGGCTGCCCCTATGTGGTCAAAGATCCTGCCCCCATGTGGACACAAGATGGCCACCACAAGATGATCAGCAGAGGAGGGCAGTTGGGAGGGACCAGGCCTGTAAGGGAGGGCAGTTGGGGGTAATCAAGCCTTCAGGGGAGTGCAGTTAGTGGTGACCAGGCTGACAGAGGAGGAAAGTTGAGGGCAACTGAACCTGCAGGGAAGGGCAGTTTGGGGGGACTGGACCCAAGCCTGCAGAGCACAGCAGTTGTGGGGAGGGCAGGCCTACAGGGGAGGGTGGTTGGGCAATCAGGCTGGCAGGGGAGCAGTTAGGCATCAATAAGTCTGGCAGGAGAGTGGTTAGGGGTTATCAGGGTGGCAGGTAGAAATGGTTAGGGGCTATCAGGAAGGCAGGCAGGTGAACAGTTGGGAGCCAGCAGTCCTGGATTGTGAGTGGGATGTCTGACTGCCCTTTAGGCCCAATAATAGGATTGGGCCTAAATGGGCAGACAGACATCCCTCAAGAGGTCCCAGATTGGGGAGGGTGAAGGCTGGGCTGAGGGACACACTCCTCCATGAACTAATTTGGTACACTGGGCCTCTAGTGAATAATAACATGGTAGAGCAAAACTGCTCCAACATTTCCTAGATTTCTGTAAATGAGGTCATGAATGTTCATATTGCTTAAGCCATTTTGATTTGTGTGTCCTGTTATTTGAAGAGAAAAACATCCTAACTAATATAATCATCTTCCAGATTATTTGATAAAATTGTCAGAAGTCTTTTTAAACTTTCGCATTAGAATGAGCTATTATTGAATTTTAATAATGATGATGTTTTTGTTTATATTGTCTTTGATATGGTGAAAGTAGAGTTCTTGCCCTGTCCACTGTGGATCAGTTAGTTGTTTGGAGCATTGTCCAATAGACCAAAAGGTTTGATTCCCAGTCAGGGCACATACCCAGGTTTTGAGTTCGATCCACTGTTTGGGCATGTGGAGGAGGCAGGCCATCTCTCTCTCTCTCTCCCCTCTACTCTCTCTAAAAAAATCAGTTAAAAAAAGTGTAAGTACTTATGTAGAAACAAGAATAATAGTGAAGATCATAGTTTTAAAGTTTTCATATTTGTTGTCCAAGTTGAAATTTATCTTAAAATCTTATGAATAGGTAGCACATATATAGTAAAACATACATGCTTTTGGAGATGAATAAATTGAAATTAGGAGAGATTAATGAGGTTAGACAGTAGTTGGGATATATTTTAATCTTGGGTCATTTTTTCTTTTTATCAACAAATACTCTTAAAATATTTTTATTTATTTCAGAAAGGGAAAGAGAGTAAAACATCAATGATGAGAGAGAATCATTGATCGGCTGCCTCCTGCACTCCCCACACTGGGGATCAAGCCTGCAACCTGGGCATATGCTCTGATTGGGAATTGAACCATGATCTTCTGCTTCATATGCTCAACCACTGCAAAACACTGGTAAGGCCAAAAATATGAATTTTAATGTCTCTGTAGTTATCTTTTGCATAAGTGGATTACAAAAAGAATGTAAGACAGGCCATTCAATAATTGTATATGTAGTGATCTAATTGCTTTTGCCTCCAATATATCTCTAGTTATATGAAATACCAACATCATTTTGAGTCACGTAGTTAGGGTGGAAAATGTCACATTGAAGAAAAGGACAATATCTTCTTTAATTAGTATAACCTATATATAATAAAAAGTGAACATATGGAAGATTCACAAACTATAGTATGTAAATATCAAACCAAATGTCTTGAAATATTTAGAACTATAAATGGTGACCAATATTTATATTGGTTTTGGTGCAGTGTTTTTATCACCTGGCCTAATTAACTTGTGTTATTTTTCTATATATTTGACAATATAAAAATTTATGTGTGAATTTTAATAATCTCTCACCAATTTTCCTGTAAGTTTCCTATGTTTTAGTAACAATATGAACTCAAATTTTTTGACAGCTCGGGGTAGTTCCAATGTGACAGGAAAAATGTGTTTGGGTTGGGAGGTAGGTCATGCTTGAGACAGAAATGTAGTCAGATGCTTTTTGACCATGGTTGATGGAAGCTTCACTGCATGTTAAAAACTAGCATGACAAATTAAATCCTGAGATATGGAAAGGCACATTATATCATGCAGTCTGATGAGAAAAGTGATTTAAAAAATGGGTTACAGATTACTTAAGTAGCAGAATGAGAGCTTTCCAAATTATACATTTATGTTAAAATTTTAAATTAAACTCTATCATTATTATTACAACACAGGTCTGAATTGTGCCGGTCAACTAATGGGTGGATTTTTTCCATCTCTAGGCAGTTGACAGAATTATGGTATGGAAAAATACAGTAATGTAAATATATTTTCTTTTTCATGCTATTTTCTTAATAATACCTTCTTTCTCTAGCTTATTTATTGCAAGAATACAACATATAATACATGCAACATACAAAACATGTGTTAATTGACTTTATGATATTGGTAAGGCTATCAGTAGTTTAGGTGGGAGTCCTGTGGCAAGAAGAGTACATTATCAAAATGGTGTGCCTACCTTGATAGATCAAATAAGGGGAAAGTAAGTATATATATATATATATATATACACACACACACACATATACATACTAGAGGAGGACTGGTGCATAGATTCGTGCACAGGTGGGGTCCCTCAGCCTGACCTGTGGGAATTGGGTCAAAACTGGCTCTTCAACATCCCCCGAGGGGTCCCAGATTGCCAGAGGGCAGTTCTCAGGTGATGTACCCTAGAATCAGGCTCCCTCATTTCTGGTTCTGGGTGTGTCACTCCAAACTGCAGATGCCAAGTCACTGCAGCTTGGCAGCTCCGGCATTGAGCATCTGTCCCCTGGTGGTCAGTGCATGTCATAGGTACCGGTCAGATGATTGAACAGTCAGCTGGTCACTTAGCCATATATATATATATATTTAAATTTATGAAAACATCTTTAATAACTTTGCTCTGAAAATTATAGTAGGTCCTAGAGTACTGTAATAAGAAAATTATAGTAATCCTAAAATTCAGGATTTTCTTATTAAAAGGGTTAAGATCTTTTATTATTTGGCAGAAGCATAAATTAATATCTTTCTACTGTGAAAACACTAATAATTTTTTTTTCTTTCATGGTTTGATTTGGATATTTATTGTGTAAAGTGAGATTTCATTTGTGGTTTCAT
The DNA here is from genome assembly GCA_011751065.1 of Lasiurus cinereus. Lineage (NCBI taxonomy): Eukaryota > Metazoa > Chordata > Mammalia > Chiroptera > Vespertilionidae > Lasiurus > Lasiurus cinereus. The sequence goes on from JAAGEH010000393.1 coordinate 45,458,261, forward strand.
TCAAATCCCCCAGGAGGCCATGTTGTATAAAGTGTAAAAGTTTGGACTCTGCAGTCTGACAAGTTCCTGTATTTTTAAGCCCTTCTATTCACTATTAAATATAGTTTATCTCTAAATTAGTTATATATGGACTCTTTAATCATTATAATAGTGACCATCTACTAAACAATATTCTAGGTACTTTATAGTATCTCATTTATCCTCATAATAATCCTATAAGGCTGGATACTGTTGCATTTAATAAATAAAGAAATGAGGTTTAGAGAGATTATTTTCCTTGGCCAAGGCCAGGGTAAATGTTAGGATCCAAATACTATCTCACATATTCACATTTTGAATCTCCTCATGAAACATGGATATTCGAACACTCCAACATACCCTGGACTCACCACCACTGAAGACAAACACACAAAACAAGTGTGTTTAGCCGAAACCGGTTTGGCTCAGTGGAGAGAGCGTCGGCCTGCGAACTGAAAGGTCCCAGGTTTGATCCCGGTCAAGGGCATGTATCCTGGTTGTGGGCACATCCCAGTAGGGGTTGTGCAGGAGGCAGGTGATTGATGTCTCTCTCTCATCAATGTTTCTAACTCTCTATCCCTCTCCATTCCTCTCTGTAAAAAATCAATAAAATATATTTAAAAAACAAACAAACACACAGTGTGTTTAATATATCCCCATTAAACTCCCTTGTTACACCTTCATCACTTCATCTGCAAGAGGCGGATGTTCCCGTTCACCCCACACTTAACAGTAGCACCCAACAGGTCCCATTGTGATGTGCTTCCCGGTTCTTCTGAAATACGTTTTACCAACATTCTGATTTCATCATTGCTGTGGTTTATTTTTTTAATGTATATAAAGGGAAAAGAAATAATATCGTTCATTCCCTGTTAAGCAAACATACAACACACCAAGTGACAAAAGATAGTAACTGAGGTTATGCCAGACCCATGGGGTCTGTATCCTTCCACAAAGACATTCTTGCTGAATGTAATTGTCAAAGAGGCTCTAGGAGGACTGTTTTAGCCTCCCACACTCTCAGGACTGCCTTATTTCACAGCAATAACAATAACTACAAGGCGGGGGGGTGGGAGGGGGACAAAACAGGGGTAGTTAAAAGTTATACTTAGATTTTCCACTAAGTAAGATCAGTGCCCAGAACTTCTGTGTTGTTCAAGGGCTAACTGTATTCTATAGCCAATCAAAACCAGGTCCTAAAATGCCTTATCGTGATTAGTCATAGGCAGGGAACTACCTAGGGAGAATGTATTTGACTTACTTGCTACAATGGATACCAAAGATGCAACAACTCAAGGCTGTTATCTGACTGAGCTCTTTGCAAGTTTCATCCTTAAAGGTATATCTGAATAACAAATCTCTACTATTTCCACATTAAACACCAGATTTTGTAAAATTTCACTTTAAAAAGACCATTTATAATAACAACAATAGTATCTTGTAAGATCTTTAAAAAAGTAAAAAAGTATGGAAATCATAATAGAATAACCAAATTTATGTTATACCTACAATGATCATGTATGGCAAACGTGTATATACATAATTACTCTATAAATTCAATGAAACTGTAGTTGATATCCTAGAAATATTTGATAAAATATTTATGAGATATCAGAGCTTAAGAATAGATGAGACATTCATGAGGAAAAGTAACAAAATGGGGACACTTGTCTCATGTAAATAAAAACGATAAAATACTGCAATAAAATTAAGAACTTAAAAATAAACCCATTAATCCATCATATCTTAACAAACAATTAAGTGGGGATACAAATGAATATGTAAAAATGGCTTCAAAATTCAGTGTTACTGCATAAGTGATTTCACCACATATTTTTTTTTTAGGAAGTAATTGAAACTATACCTCAAACATAGTTAAAAATCAAACACAGAGGGATGAAAGTCTAAATGTGAAATATATTATTTTAAAACTTTAGAGAAAGTGCAAAATAATATTTTATCAGTGGAAGAAGGAACTTATGAATAAGGTAAAACACATCAATATAGCTATAAAATAGATAAATTTGATTATACTGAAATTCAAAAGTTCTGTTGAACTAAACACACAATAAAACTAAAAACAAGTCACAGATTAGAGAATAACTTTATAACTTGATAAATTTAAAAATAGTGTTTAAATATAGTTTTAAAGCTTCCCAATTTAGTAAGATTGAGGAAAAAATAAGAATATAGGCAAATGAAGAGACCAAATCTTTTCTGAAAAATGGAAATATCCATTATCAATAAGCATATGAATAGTTGCTCAAATTCACTAGTAATTAAAAGATAACTATTTCAAACTCAGGATGTATCACTTTCAATCCATCAGATTCAGAAAAATATTACTTAAATCTATAAATACCAAGTATATTTGCATATATTTTAATGAAATTTTAAATGCACACAACCACCTTGAAGAGCACATTTGTCAATGTAAGGCTGAAGATGCATTTACCTTACAAGTCAACTTTTTCACTGCTAAATTCATAAAGTTTCACACTAGCAAGAGAAAACATGCTCCAATGTTAGTTATAGCACTTTCTGTAATAGCAAATATTATATTCAACCTAAATTTCCACCAACAGCAGAACAAAGAAGTAAACTGTGCTTGACACAATAATTAGAAGTGACTTTTTTTTTGGAGTCTTTGCCAGTGTTTGAAGACCAGCTTTTCAACTCTGGACCAAAATGCAGCTCTATGCTTTAACTCTTTTATTTGTAAAATGGAGGTAAAAATTGTACCAGCCTCATGTTTTTGTTGTGAAGACTAACTGGTTAATATGAATTATATACTCACATAGTGAGTATATAATTGTGAGCTAGTATTATTAGTATAAGTCATATGACAATAGAACATGCAACAGGTAAAATGTATAAACTAAAACTATGTCTATTCATGTGAATGGATTTCAACAAATCACATTTAAAACATTTTTTAAAGAACAAATATGACCACTTTTACATAACTTTAAAACAAAAATACTATATATCATGCATGGATATGCACTTGTATAGTAAAAGTATAAAAACATGCATGGAATAAATCTATAATTGGAACATTTCATTTTATTAATAAATAGACCTAAAGAACATTATGTATAAAAGTATCTGTGGCTTGACTATTATTTATATTTTTATCAATGCTTGAAATACTTCAAAATTAAAAGTAGTTTATTGTTAATTTACCTTATACCAAGAGTCTTGCATTTTCAAGACTCTTATTAATTTTGTTTCTCTTCATTTTCAATTTTTAGCAATAGCTTCTATAGTTCTTAAAAGTACAGTTTCTTACTTTAAATTGTGCTTAAAAAGTACAATTTGTTCAATTTTTCTTTTGTAATAGTTAGACCTAGTCCATATGTGTTATGATTGATTTTACAATGCAAGTATAGAATAATCCTATTTCTAAAATGTTTACACATTGTAATAATATAAATATGTTGATATATATGAAACATTGGCTATAGAAAGTTCATTATCCCATCAGAAATTATGTAGGGGATTTGAAATGAGGAAAACTAGAGCACACTGCAGCTACAGTCATTTCCTTCAAAGAATACCATGGTGCCCATCTGTGCATATGCCCCAAATCTTCAACATATTCTCATTTTGGTAGCCTCTCTGACAGACAAAATGGAGTTTCTATAGATTCTTCTTGTAATTTGTAATGAAGGATTTGCAGCATGCAGACCAGGGTTGAAAAAAAAATTTTTTTTTCTATACAGAGCAAGATAGGAAGTATTTTAGACAATGTGATTCATATGACCTCTGTCACAACTATACTCAACTTTAGTTTTAGTGCAAATTTGGCATAGATAGCATGCTCATGAAAGGGCATAAGATAAATCAGTGATTGGCTATAATTTCTAGCGGTGATTCAGAGTCTCTACAATGATATATTCAATATTTCAAATCTCATGAGAGCCAACGTGAGTCCTTACTTTCCCCTTAGGGGATGTTGCAGAGTAGGTTATGACAGTGCTTTCTTCCAAAAATTCAATACTCAAGAAATATTTTTAAATTTTATTATTTTTTTTTTAGAGAGAAGGGAGAGAGAGAGAAAGAGAGAGAGAGAGAGAGAGAGAGAGAGAGAGAGAAGAGAGAAACATTGATGAGAGAGAGAGAAACTTCAATTGTCTGCCTCCTGCAGGTGTCCAAACCCAAGATTTAACCCATAACCCAGAGCTGTACCCTGACCAGGAATGGAACCTGTTACCCTTTGGTGTACAGGATGATGGATGCTCCAACCAACTTAGTCACACCAGCCAGCATGAAACCCAATACTCCTTTAGTTGTTCCACTTTGAAGAGTGGCTAAGTGCATCCATATTAGCTATTGACATTATTAATGAATAAAGACCAAGCGGGGAGTCTAACTGTTCCTAAGCCTGTCCAAATAAGATAGCAGCCTTCCTTGCCACTGATTAGTCTCTGCAGCAAGTTTCTGACAGATTCTATTATTATTGCTACAGGTGGGAATAGAGAAAAACACAATCCTTTCCAACTTAGTTGAGTAGCTATTTTTTATTATTACTTGTTTGTTGGAACAACCTAAGATTATCTTGACCTTAGAGATGATTTCAAATAGCCCTATTCACTAGTATCCAAAGCTCTCAGTGCTGGTTGTCCCACCACTGGTTGAGTTAGGTTAATGGCTCATTAGTTACCTTGCAGCCCGTTAGGTGATTCTGAAAGCTGAAAGCCTGGCCTTTTCCTCATCTCATTCTCAACTATGCTCATCTATCATCAATGTAATGGATCGTCTGTGGGCCTATGCCAACTTCTGACACCTATTCATGTAAAAAATACCATAGAAGAATATACATACTTATGTCTGAACTAGCAGAATAAAAATCATTGCTATTCCTTAATGATAAAAGCAAATTGTTTTTAAGAGTCTAAGAATATGGAAGGACCAAGATAAATAACCTATTAACAGAGTTTATTACTGCACATTATAAAGGGGATACTATGCTTTCATAAGATTTTTGTACAAAGAATATAGCAATGGTTTTGGTATTGGTAGTCTATCTCAGTCTTTATATCAATATTTTAAATCTAATGATAAGAAAACTAAAGATGTGTTGACAAGCTTGATTACATTGTTCTATATTTATTTAATACTAGAGTACTGGTGTATGAAAATCTTCCATGGGTGTGGTCCGTAGGCCTGGCCAATGATTGAAGCACAAGCATCTGGCATAGAAGGGTAGGTCCCAGCTGACCTCTGGGCCCTGGGCAGCACCTGAGTCTCCAGACCCCTGCACATCCCCCCTCCACCTGAGTCATTGCACTGAGTCCCCAGCGGAGATATGCTGAGCTCAGCCAGATGCTGCAGGCTGAGGCTGGGTCGCTCAGTGGTGTTGCACAGAAGCCCAGTGGGGCAGGGAGGGGGCACGGGGGGGGAGCAGCACACTCTTTCCTGGCTGACCTCTTAGATAGCTCCTGAGTGAACTCACTGGGAGGCCAACCAGCCCCTGCAATCCCAGAGGCTGTGGCAAGGCTCTGGAAGAGGCTGCACAGGTGCGGGGCAGGCTCCTCAGGGGCACCTGGCACCTGAGTGTGGGGGCTTCCCAGGTACGTGAGCTCTGGCATCTCAAGGGAAGGTAGCAGAAAGAGTGAGAGTGACTTTGGCAGACACCTTACATTCTCATTGCAACTCTGTCTCTGACACCCCCACCCCCAGGTAGCTGGTGAGAGGTTGCAGCCCCTGCCCGGGTGCTGCTGGAGGTTGGTCATTGCCACCCATTCCCAGTTCCCCATCCCAGAGTGGGGCCCAGCCATGATCAGGTGATCAGAGCTTGACAGCTGCTGGTTGTCATCTTCAGGGTGATGGGTCAGGGCCGAGCCCCCTGCCCAGCTCCCCCAGTGCCTGGAAACGGTCCTGGTCCCACTGCTGCTAGTTGCCATCTGTGGGCGGTCAACCGGCCCCCACTCTCACCCGCCTGGCACTGCCCACTCACCTGTTCCACCATCTCGCCACAATCCAGTTCTTGTTAGGGCCCATGAGGGCTGGCAGCATCTCTATAGCTGCCACTGCCTATTGGGGCTGCCAGCGCCTCCAGGTTGCTGGTGCCCACCATATTCCATGCCACTCCCTGGTTGTCAACACATGTCATATCAAGCTGCCGTAATCCTAAATTGAACTCCTGGTTGAAGGACCAACCGAGGGGACAATTTGCATATTAGGCTTTCATTATACAGGATAATGGCCTTGCTACTTGCACCAGGTGGAGGGGTTTATATTTTAGAAATTGGTTGAAGACCCATGGGGCTTCATTTTGATTACTAGTTCATAGAATTCTCATACTGAGTCAAAAATATATGCAGTAAAAATTACCATTATCTACCAGTATCTAAACATTAGTCATTAAGAATGTTATGTATCATATAATAGCTATTATATTTGTACATTTACTATAAATAAAATATGAACCTAAACAATTTATCTGTATAATCTAAAAATTCTTATAATTCCCTTTTCAGACATAGCCTTTTCTTGTTTTTATTTTACAACTTAAAATATGAGTCTTAAAGATGTTCATAATAATATCTAGAAACTAGTTTTTCAGACAATAAGTCCATTGTCTTTATCACTTTTTCATGCTATCCCTATTAATCTTTTAGATTAGGAAATCTATTAATTATTTTTTTCTATTATTCAGATGTGAGGAGTACTAACTATAACATAGATATGTTAGTGAGAAACAAAATATGTCTCTAAACATTTGTAAATCCTCATTCCAACAATTGGGGCAGTGAGTTCTCAGACATTCAGTCTACATTATACCAGTTGAAATGTCAGCTGTAGGCTTATTAATAGAAAAACAGATAGAACAGAAAGAAGGGTCAATTAAAGCCAAGAAGACCTGCTGCAGCAGCCAGATGGCTACTCTTTCTCTGTATACCATGTCAGGGTATCCAGATTCTATTGTCCTTGTTTATCGTCCCACCAACAAGGCGTGAGCGTAGTTGGCTTAGCCCTTGCCAGGATGATGTACTTTTCAACATTAAGCCAGCTGGAAAGAGACATTTACAGTTCTGGACCAACCCCAACACTGTGAGGAGAGGCCAACAAGCTCTTTTTGCATTGTGACTTCTGGGCCACAGACTGGATGCCTTCTCTCTCTGCATTGTTAATCTGTTTTCTCACCCACAGATATAAGCTATGTTTTTGAGCATGGACAGGAAGTATATTAACTGAACATGTCATTAGACAAAAAGAAATGATTACAGGCTCATGACCCAATTTGTAGGTTATCCACATTTACCATTTCTTCTATTGTTTTATTCTGAATGCTCTTTTGACAAGTTGTTTAACATTTCTCTATCTCTATGAGAGTGAAAATGCTAACTTATAAGAGATCAGCTCTGTTAAAAAAATAATCATGAAAAGACCCTTAGACAGATGTATAGTGAAGAATTAACTTTACCTAGAAAGTTGTAGGCTTAATCCTAGCTCCTGGGAAGTAACTTCTAAACCTGTGGAGACCCTTAGACAGATGTATAGTGAAGAATTAACTTTACCTAGAAAGGTGTAAGCTTAATCCTAGCTCCTGGGAAGTAACTTCTAAACCTGTGGAAAATCCTGAGTGAATAGAATGTCTTTTTTACTTGGGGTGAGACTCTTGAACATTTCTGGTAGCTTGTACTAACAAAATGGCTCGTGTTACACTCCTCAGGACCCAAGTAACAGTTTATCCTAAAGAAATGACCTACTGTAGGGACTGGCCTTTCCAGAAATACCAACCATGTGATTAGAGAGTTGGGAGGTTGTGCCACATCAAATCTGCCTGACCTCCAGGGGCTAAGGCTAGAGATTGAGTTGAACCAGATGGACAATAATCAATTGTGCCTACCTAACAAATACTCAATAAAATCTCTGGATACTAAAGCGAGGGTGAGCATCTTGGCTTGGCAATGTTTCATGCACATTGCTAAGAGGATTACATTCCCATCCCTTAGGTCTTGGAAATTTTGCATTGGAAACCCTTCCCCAAGTCCTATGTATACCCTATGTGTGTTTCTGCTTTATATTCCTTTTGAATAACAAAACCAATGGTAAGTATAGTGTTGTCCTGAGTACTGTGAAGGTAATTATAAAATGTGATGTTGGTCAGGGAAACCCCAAATTTGTAGCCAGCCAGTTGGAATTGTGGTGGCCCTGGGGATTTCCAAAGTTATGAATGATGTCAGAAGTCTTTGGTGGACTTGGCAGTGTTCAGGACTGTGCTTTTTATTTCATGTTTGGCACAACTCTGGTTAGCAAATGACATCAAAATAAGATTCTTATAATAAAGATGTACAAATATGGCCATGGCCATGTGGTTCAGTTGGTTGGATTGTCACTCCATACAATAAAAGGTTGAAGATTTGATTCATGGTCACGGCACATATGTGGGTTGTGGGGTTCCATTCAGGTGGAAGCCTGTACAGGAGGCAACCAATCATGTACATCTATGTTTCTCTCTCTCTCTCTCTCTCTCTCTCTCTCTCTCTCTCTCTCTCTCTTTCTCTCTCTCTCAAATCAATAAAAACATGTTATCAGGTAAGGATTTTTAAAAATGTACATAAATCTTTTATATAGTAATTCTCATGCTAAAATGTTGTCCTGGGGTGGTATGTCTGTAGCTGTTATTATAAAATTATTTTTAACAATACAAATGAGAGAAAATTAGCAAATTAATTCAAACTTTTCTCTCAATATTTTATTTAGAATTTATTATAGCCTGGGTACTAGCTTATATTCCAAGGATAAAATATTGAGAAAGGTAGACATGTTCCTTGTATGGGACAATATTTTATTTTTCTAATGAATAAATAATATTCTATGATAACTTCTTGATTAGGAATGAATCCTCTGCCATTGACTCACAGAAGAATGCTATCAACCCTAGCAGTACAGAGAAGGTTATTAAAATGAAGCAAACAGATTAGAATAGAGTTATGAATAACAAAGTACCTGATTAGCAGTGGTACAGAAATACATGTATTTAATCATTAACCAAAACAATGATTTAAAATAAATATATATAATTAATCACAAAATAAGACAAGAAGTAGGCAATACAGATTTAGAAGAAAAGCTCAGGGATAGCAAGGAACCAGTGACATAATAAAAAATGCCATCCTGCTTTCTGCTTTGCCATCTTTAGCATTCTGGGTTTTCAATCCTGGAAGGACGATTTCTGCAGGTCTGACCCGTTGCATTCAAGAAAAAACATAGAGTTGTACCATCGGTTTCCTCCTCAAGTTTTCTCTTTTTTTACCAGGGGGCTATACTACCTATTTACCAGAATGATGACCCGTGAGAGGATGATAATGTCAACTTCTGACAGGAGGGACTGGGATTTCCATGATTAACTTAATTTCATAATGATTCATAAGTTGGTACTGATGGAGGGCCCATATCCTTTCTGAAATCAAGGGACTGCCAACCTTAATTTAAGTAAGATCATAGTAGGATTTGGCAATTGGGTAATTTTTAGTATCAGCCAGAAGAAACAATCTATAAACTAAGACATGGTAGATAAATAGCATTAGCTAGAAAAATAAGGGGATCAGAGGTACAAAGTGACAAAAATTTTCCAAATAGGGAGAATAACACATGTAATATTTCAGAGAGCTAAATCTTGAGAATTTTTCTAAATTAACAACAATTTGAGATAACTGTATAAAAGGTGATTATTGAGAAATGAGATTATAAACAGTAAGAAAAAAATCAAATCTTGAAATATCTCAAATTATTTACTTAAAATGGAATGTACTGATTAACCTGTAGGGAAGCACGGGACTTGGTTGGAAAATCTGTGAGGAGGATTCTGCCTTGACTTTTCCAAACAAGTCTGAGCCCCTAGGTGTTTTACTGGAATCGTTATGTTTAGACTTCAAAATGTCTTTGCTAAAGAACACTACAGGTACATATGTTTTCTCAAGAATGTTTACCCTGCTGATAGTGTCTAAAATATTTTAGTTTAAGCTGTTGTTACAATAAAAGCCTAAGGAGGAAGGCCAACAGGGTTGTTTGGTTTCTATAGTCAATTAGTCCCTTAGCCCTCTCTGTAACAGGAACATCATTCATTCATTGCTCAGGGACTGCCAGTCAGCCCCAGCATTAACCAAAAGAATAATTAGAAATATTTATGAAACATGCATATATTTCTTGATAACATTAAGGATAATAAATTTGATATATGTACTTTGGTGGAATGTATACACAATAAGTGTGATAAGTATAATATACAAAACAGATAGAGTTGAGAGAAGCTAGTAGGATTAAGGTTGTGGGATCATTCAATTATTTTAAACTAGAGGCCCAGTGCATGAAATTCCTACATGATAGGAGGCGTTGGAGGGGGTCCTTCAGCACAGCCTACACCCTCTTGCAATCCAGGACCATTAGCTCCTAATCACTAGTTGGCCTGATTTCCTCTAACCACTCTGCCTGCTGCCTGATCACCCCTAACCACTTGCTAGCCTGCCTGATCACCCCTAACCACCTCTGCCACAGCCCCCACCATTGCGGTTTCATCTGGAAGGACGTCTGGCAGGTTGTTCAGCTGTCCAGTCTAATTAATATATTATGCTTTCATTATAGATATTCTAAATTTATTGATTAAATTAAAATGCTAATTTATTTCTCAGCAGCACATATTTTTGCCCCTACTATCAATTTACAAAGTAAAATTGTCAAGTAAAATTTTATTTTCTTCAAAATTCAAGATGTCACATATGGTTGTATAGATTGTGCACTGCATAACATTGCCCAAGAAGCAAGTGGTAATTTTGATATCTCTGCCAGTTGCCTTGGTGCCAGGTAGTACCTGCCTGAATATTTTCCATTTTTAGTTTCCTTAAAGTTATTGCTTGGGTTAGCCACAGCACTGTCCAGGTGGAAGGATACTTCATTATTTAAAATGAGATTTGAAGATATTCATTTTCCATATTCTCTTCTCTCAACTAGCAGGGCTATTCAAAGATAACTGTAAAACTCATGAACTTAAAAAAGTGCACTTGAAGTTACACAAAGGCAGAATAGTCGCAAAGTTCATGAGATAATGAATACTAATCTCCTTATTGGGAATTGGGAAATCTTTTAAAGAAACATTATGTCAGGCAACTGTGGTCCCTTGGGTGACCTTCAGGAATTCCTAGAGCTGCTCTTTGCAAAGATGTCTTTTTCCGTTGGTTATTAAACTATTTTCTAAATTTCCCTCGATTCTTTATAGTGCGGTCTGACCTATGAAAAGGGTTTTGAAGTAGAAGTTTCTTTTCCCTTTTGATAAAATGAGAAGGGAAAAATGTATGAATATTTTTTCAAGAAAGGAATGACTTCTTATTATGATGAATCATGTGAAGAAAAGGGCCAAATATAATTTATTTTCTGCTCTCCCTATTAAATTCAACTAATTTCAGTCTTTGCATCATGTCTTATGTGCTTTGGTTTGAGCTGGTGGCATGACCAGCTGAATACAGTCACTGCACAGGGAAAATGTTGACTTGAAGTTCATGTAAAAAAAAATAAGAGCAAAACTTTAAGAGAGAAAGGAAGAGGGATAGAGAATTAGAAATATTGATGAGAGAGAAACACTGATCAGCTGCCTCCTGCACACCCACTACTGGGATGTGCCCCAAATCAAGGTGCATGTCCTTGACTGGAATTGAATCTGGGACCCTTCAGTCCACAGACTGACTATCCACTGAGCCAAATCAGTTTTGGCAGAGCAAAACTTTTTATGTAGTAGGATGAAAAACAGCTTAAAAGATATGGATACTGTTGTTCCTGAAATAGGTGCTTTTTCTCCCCAAGGTGGCCCTTACCTTTTAAACCTGCCTTTATTATTCCTAGATGGAAGTTTTAACCAAGAGGCCCTAATAAGATCAACTTATTATTGATCTGAATTAGAAATTCATCGCAAATCAGCAATCTGCCTAATGGCCTGAGTCAATTCTGCCCCCACGTGGAAGAACTCAAATCAATAATTGCTACATTTATTAAGTGCACACTATGTGCTATGGGATATTTAAGCACTTTATACATGTTGACTCACTGAATACTCACAAACAGCATACAAAGTAAATAATATTGCCATCTGCAATTTACAAAGGAAAAATGGACGCATTTTCTACAGTCAGCTAAATATTAAGTGATGGAGTTAGATTCAAACCTAGGGGTCAGCCAAGTCCTGACCTATTATTTCTCTGTCATAGCTTTGATTGATTGATTGAATATTATATTTAGGACAAAGAATCATGGAAATGTATAGATTGTCAATGTCAATCTGCTAACTAGTGCTTGAATTGCTTTTGCATTAACCTTACTAAGCATACAGCATCTCTAAGGATAAGAAACACTCTCTTGCATCTGGACATGTTATAAAATTGGAAATAAATTAATCATGGCTATGTTCAGACTGTCTGGTTGTTTCTGGTAAATATAAGAAGAGAAGAGGACTGGTTGCTGGTGTCTATTCTTTATAATAAAGTAAAAAAAAAATGCCAGCAATATGCTATCCAATCAAATGTCTGTGTTCATGAAACACATCTCATACAAATGAAAGGTTTTGTTGTATTATTTGTGGAAAAAGTTTTTCCCCCAGGACTACAAAAGTTTCACATGCTTCAGGTTGCATTTGGACAGTTTCATAAAAAGATTTAATGAAAACTCTTATTTTCGTAAGTTTAAAAAAGGCTTTAAAACCCACCTGAAATATGAGGCAACCTACGCATTTGCAGGAATAATGTACTTTTTTAGAAAAACATGAAGCATTAATACTTAAAAATTTTTTATCACAGAAAAGGGTGTTGCTGCTATGCAGATTTCAGCTGTTATTCCAATTGGATGGGGCATGTGTCTTGGTTTCAATACCTTCTCCATAAAGTGAGTTTAGTTACCTCTCAGCAATAAGTCAATTGTTTCATAACAAATGTTAGAATGAGTAGGCAAAACAACCCCCACATAGATATACTCATAGCCTTATGAACTAATTTAATGGTTTCATAATTCCTAAGTCTTGTTTTCATGTTATTTTCTTTCATGAAGCTTGTTGTAATAGACATCTAGTTAAACTCTACCTGCAATCTCTGTCATGAAACCCAGCTTCCATACATCTGTTTGAGTTGTTTCTGAATCCTGTAACTTACCTGATCATGTCATATCTAAAAACTTTCAATGGAAGCTTGATTGCAGATAGGATCCCACATTTTTCAAATGAATTTAAAAAAGCTTTGTGTTTACTAGTAGCTCCATACCTCTCCAATTTGCAGTATCTAAAGATTCTGAAGTTTCTATTTTTTTCACTTTATGTTTCATCCAAAAATATGAGGAGAGCAAGATAAGAAGGGCAGAAGATGGCTGCCAATGGGAAGGCAGGCTGCAAGATCGTGTGTGAGTGAGAGAATGAAAGGAGAGAGTGTGCACATACAGGGAGTGTCTATTTGTGAATGAGAGACAGATATATTCCAAGGGACTATTGGGGGTTGTCATATTGTGCTCCCCTGATCGGGCAGCCCCTACTGCTGCTGAAATCTCTCCTGAAGCAGCCGGCTCTGCCGCAGAGACCACACCATCTTGAAGGGGAGAGTGTCTGTGATCAGAAGCCTAGCCTTACCTTCAATCAGAAAAAATTAGATACCTGTTGGGACCTTACAATCACAACACCCAGGGACCAGCTGCAAATCCACAAACACCATGTCTCAAGCAGCACGAATTTGCGGACTCAAACTAGCTCTGCACCTTCTCATGGAAAGGTCAGATTGCACCCAGAGAAAGGTGAGGTCTGCAATCAGGGCTGGAGGGAGAAATGCATGCAGCAGGATCTAGAGTAGCGGTTCTCAACCTTCCTAAGGCTGTGACCCTTGCATACAGTTCCTCATGTGGTGGTGACCCCCAACCATGAAATTTTGCTACTGTTATGCATCGTGATGTAAATATCTGCATTTTCCAATGGTCTTAGGCAACCCCTGTGAAAGGGTCGTTCAACCCCCAAGGGGGTCGCGACCCACAGGTTGAGAACCACTGATCTAGAGGATCGGAGTAAGTCTGAAACCCACAAAATCAGCAGCTGTTGGGGCCAGCATGGTCCACGAATGTGGAAGGGCATCCACAGGGCTTCTGGCACAAGGGAACTCTGGAAATCAACCCATAGCTGGGCTGGGCACAAAAAGACAACCTGAAGCTTTACCAGTATACTGGCTGTACTGTACCAGGGGGAAAAGACGTGCACAGAGATGTGCTCAGAGTTGAGTGCACTGCCAGGGTGAAAAAGTCAAAAGTTCACACACTTACTTTGGATCTTTTCTTTCTTTAAATCTTTACTTTTGATTACTAAGCCCAGTACCTAGGATCATCCAGAGACTTCAGGGGACAGTTATTTTTGTGGAAACTAGGGATCAGAGCAAGGAGAAATGATCAGAAAACCAGCTGTGAGGCAGTCCATTCCCCCAAACCAGTATTAAGTATGGCAGGGAAAACAAAATCTAAATACTGGGTAGAGAGGACTTATAGACCTGGATGTCAATACAGAAACACTGCCACCCAGAAGTTGAATAAAAAATTGACTCATTTAAATACAACTACAGGCAGGCTGAGAAGCAAAGAAATACTGCCTGCTTGAAAACAGGATAGTGGTTTACGACACAGAGGAATGGTGGAACACAGAGAACTTCAATACTGTTCTGACTACCTGACAGGAAACAGGCATGTCAACAGAACAGTAGAGAAAGTGAATGAGCTTTACTACTGCACATTTTTATTTTTTATCTTTTACTTAAGAAACTAAATATTTTTCTCACTTGATTTTACCTTTTTAATTAATATATTTTTATTTTTAATTAGTATTATTACTACTATTATTTTAGCTTTTGTTAAGGATTCATTTTCTCTTTATTTTATTTTGAGATTAATGTTCTGCATTCTATTATCATTTTTTCTTTTAACATCATTTTACTCTATCTCAACTTTACCTTTATGCCAACACTCTCTTCCTCACTTTCCTCCTTTTGTTATCCTGTTTTGCTTACTTTATTCTTGCTTTATATTTTCCCTATTCCTTCTTTTTGCCCCCTTTTAAAAACTCACCCTACTTATATCTCTAATTTTCAATACCCTGATCCAAGTCCACATACACTTCTTCTTTCTCTTTCTTTACTATTCACTATTTTCTCTCTTACCTTTTTTTTTGTTTGTTGCTTTTTTATGTTTTGTTTTGGTTTTATTTTGTTTGGTTTTTGTCCTTCTTTCTCTCTGTCCTGTTGTTGTTTATTTGATTGTTAATTAGATTGTATTTTTTTATTTGTGTGACTTTCTCTCTCCCTCCCTCTCTCATTTTGATCCTGTATTTCCTCTCCTCACTTGTTATTAGTTATTGTTTGTAGTTTGCATTTATCTATGGGTGTTAGTTGTTTGCATTTTTTTGGATTAGTTGTTGTTTTTTTGAGTTTCCTCCACATATAACTAGTTCTTCTTCCCTTATTTTCTTTCTCTTTCTTTTCTCTCTTACTTTTTTTTCCTTTCCTCAATATCATTTTTGCATTCTCTCTTTTATTTTTTCATCTCCTAATTCTCTTTTCTCTGGTGGTCACCTTTATTTGGGGTTATTAGTTTCATTAATATATTCGTGTTCAGTGCCTTGATCATTGTGCCTATTGTGTTGTATTTTGTGTCTTTAAGTCAATGCAGGAGAGATAGAGAGCTACATAACAAGACACCTGGAGAGCAAAGATCATGGGAGACAAAGAAAAGGTCTGCACATGAAAGAAAAAAAGGCATCACCAGAAAAAGAAGTAAACAAAATGGAGACAAGCAATGTGTCAGAGAAAAAATTCATAAAAATGGTCAAAAAGTCACTGAAAAGCTTGGAAGACAAATTCAATAATAAGTGTAAGAATCAAGAGGAAATCAAGAAGAGCCAAGAAGAAATGAAAAATGACATCACTAAAATAAAAATAAAAAACTCAATAGAGAACATCAACAGTAGACTAGAAGTGGAGAACTGCATCAGTGAACTAGAACACAGGTAGGAAAATATATCCAAGCAGAGCAGCATCTAGGAAAAAAACAAAACAACTTAAAAAAAACGGAAGAAGAGCCTAAAGGAACTTTGAGACAAAATGAAATGAAACAAGATTCAAATAATAGGAGTCCCAGAAGGAGAGGAAACTGAGCAAGAAATAGAAAACCTGTTTGAAGAAATGACAGAAAACTTCTCTGATATAGGGGAAAAAAAACTCACACAAGTTCAAGAAATTCACAGAATCCTAAATAAAATGAACCCCAAAAGACCAATATCAAGGCACATTATAATTAAATTGGCAAACACTAACAACAAAGTAAGAATCTAAAAGCTGCCAGAGAGAGACAGAAAGTTACTTACAAAGGATCCTCCATCAGACTAGTGACTGATTTCTCAACAGAAACACATCACGCCAGAAGGGAATGGAATGAAATATATAAAGTCATGCAAAGGAAGGGTCTAAAATCCAAGAATTCTGTACCCAGCAAGGCTATCAATTAAAATTGAGGGAGATCAGAAGCTTCAAAGACAAAAAAGGACTGAGGGAGTTTATTGCCACCAAACCAGCAATGCAAGAAAGTCATAAAGAAATAAATATGGTGACAAACAAGTACTTATCAATAATAACTTTAAATGTAAATGGATTAAATGCCTTGATCAAAAGACATAAGGTATTTGAATAGATAAGAAAACATGACCTGTATATATTCTATCAATAGAAAACTCACCTCAGAGAAAAAGGACTCACACAGACTAATAGTGATGGGATGAATAAAGGTTTTTCAAGAAAATTGAAATGAAAAAAAAAAAAGCTAGGGTAGCAATACTTGACAAATTAGATCTCAAAGTGAAGGCCTAACAGGAGATAAGGAAGGCCACTTCATAATACTGAAGGAAGCAATCAAACAAGAAGAGATAACTGTGGTAAACATATATGTACCCAATACAGGAGCACCCAAATACATTAAAAACTTCTGGAGGATATCAAGGTAGAGACTGACAATAGGAGACTTTAATACCCCACTATCACCATTGGACAAATCCTCTAAACAAAAAATCAGCAATGAAACATCAATCCTAAATGACTTACTTGACCAGATGGAATTAATTGACATCTTCAGAACATTTCTCCCCAAATCCACAGAATATATATTCTTCTCTAGTGCACATGGGTCATTTTTAAAGAGAGTCCATTTATTCAGACACAGGCAACATCTCTTCAAATTCAAGAAGATAGAAATCATATCAAGCATCTTCTCAGATCACAATGGCATAAAACTAGAAATCAACTATAATAAAAAAATCAAACACCTTGAGGCTAAATAGCATACTATTAAACAATAGATCAAGGAAGAAGTAAAAAAAATTATGGCAACAAATGATAATGAAAACACAACAATGCAAAATCTATGGGACACTGTGAAAAGAATTTTGAGAAGTAAGTTCATAGCTCTACAGGCTTACTTCAAAAAACAAGAAACAATAATAATAAATTATCTAATCATACAACTCAAAGAATTAGAAAGAGACCAACAAGAAAAGTCCAGTGTGAGCAGAAGGAAGGAAATAATAAAGATCATAGTGGAAATAAATAACATAGAGACCAAAACAAAACAAAACAAAACAAAACAAAAACAAACAAAAAAAAAACAAAAAAAACACAAAACAAACAAACAAAAAACACAATACAAAAGATTAAAAAACCAAGAGCTGGTTCTTTGAAAGGATAAACAAGATTGAGAAACCTCTAGCCAGGTTCACCAAGAATTAAAGAAAGAGGACCCAAATAAATAAAATCAGAAATGAAAGAGGTGAAGTAACAACCCATCGCACAAAATTACAAACGATGATGAAAATAAATACTATGAACAATTCTATTCCAACAAAATGTACAACTTTGATGAATGGACATATTCTTAGAAAAATACAAGCTCCCAAAACTCAAACAAGAAGAATCAATAAACCCGAATAGGCCAATAAATACCAAAGAAATTGAAACAAAGATCAAAAATCTTCCAGCAAACACAAGCCCTAGTCTAGACAGCTTTACAGGGGAGTTCTACCAAGCCTTTAAAGAAGAACTAAAACCTATCCTCCTCAGATTATTCTAAAATATTCAAGAGGAAAGCACATGTCCAAGCTCTTTCTATGAAGCCATAATCCCAAAACTAGATAAAGACACTACCAAAAAAGAAAAATATAGGCCAATATTCCTGAAGAACCTAGATGTTAAAATCCTCAACAAAATTCCAGTAAATTGGATCCAGCAAGACATTAGAAAGATCATACACCATGACCAAATAGGGTTTATTCAGAGGATCCAAGGATAGTATAATATCCACAATTCAATAAATGTGATACATCACATAAACAAACTGAGAGACAAAAATCACATAATCATATCAATTGATGCAGAAAAAGCATTAGATAAAATCCAACACCCTTTCTTTATAAAAATTTTCAGCAAAGTAGGGATAGAGGGACCATACCTCAACATAATAAAAGCCCTACATGACAAACTTACAGCCAACATCAGACTCAATGGGCAAAAACTAAACCCATTTACACTAAGAGCAGGAACAAGACAAGGATGTCCACTTTCACCACTCCTGTTTGACAAGGTACTAGAAGTACAAGCCATAGCAATTAGACAAGAAGAAGAAATAAAAGATATCCAAATTGGAAGAGTAAAAATGTCTTTATTCACAGATGATATACTATATATAGAAAACTTCAAAGAATCCATAAAAAAAACTACTAGCTTTATAAATGGATTTGCCAATGTAGCAGGATACAAAATTAACACCCAGAAATCTATTAGCTTTTAATACACCAATAATGAACTCACAGAATGAGAAATGAAAAAAAAATACCATTTATCATTGCTCTAAAAAAATTAAGATACCAGGAGAGGAGAAAATGGCGGTGGAGTAGATGGACGCGTCTGGAGCTTTGTCGCTGAGCAGAGGGAGAGAGAGCGGCTGAGAGTTGCATTGGGAGTGTTTGTTGGCAAGCTAGGAGTCAGTTGTCCTCCAGGGAGGGCGGGGAACTGCTGGAAGGGGCTCTCCCGGCCAGGCAGCTCCACTGCCACGGGGTTTTTGTCCGCTGGAGCCACCAGTGCGAACGCGGAGCCCGAGCCATCTTGCAGTGGGAGGTGGATGTCTGCTGCGGTCTGAAGCCTTCGGCTGGGCACCCATCGACCAGCCAGGAACCCAGGGACCCAGAACTCCACTCTCCAATCGGTGCAGACACGCGGCGGAATCAGAGTTCCACAGAGCACACGGAAAGGTCAGATTGCGCCTGACTTAAGGGGGAGGTGGATGTCTGCCGAGGTCTGAAAGCTGCGGCTGACGGAGGCACACACAGAGCAGCCAGGACCCAGAGCGCGGCTTTCCAGGTGGCACAGACACCCAGGCGGAGGATTCAGAGATCCACATGGCACGCGCGGAAGGGTCAGATTTCGCCTGGGCCAGGGTGCGGTCTCCTACCCCCGCAGGGCAGAGATGCTCACTGTGGGAGCCGGGCTGCGGGAAAGCTGCCTCTGGAGAGGTCCGAGGAGGTTGTCAGGGCGTGATCCCTGAGTGTGAAGGCAGACCCTCTGAGCTGTTGACAGAGGAGAGCTCTGGAAAACGACTCTTTTTTTTTCTTTTTTTTCTTTTTCTCTGGGGCAGAGGGACAACCTGGGAGTTATTGCAGTGTCAAGGCTGCAAAACCCCCACAAACTAGTTTTGGGAACCACAGAATAGCAGGATCTGAGCACAGCCTAGAGAGGTCCTGTGCTTTGTCTCAGAGATCAATTCTGAAACACTGCCACCCAATGGATGACACACAAATTGACTCTCACATAACCACAAGAGAATAAAGAGATTAAAACACCAAGAGGGGAACACAGGGAACTGCAATACCTCCCCTACTGGGAAACAGGAGTGCCAAGCAGAATAATAGTGGAAGTGAAGGACCATTCTATTTTTCTTCTTTTTTTTTTTCCTTTTTTCTTTTTTTAAATTTTTAATTCTTTATTTTTCATTTTCACATATTTTAATTAAAAGAATGTTTTTTTTCTTTCTGACTCAATTGATTTTACCTTTATAATTATTACATTTTTGTTTTAAACTAGTATTATTAATTACTACTAGTATTTTACCGTTTTTGGGAAAAAAAAGTGTCATTTTGTTTTCTTTTCATTTTATTTCAGGATTAGAGTTCTACATTCTATTTTCATCTTCCCTTTAGCATAATTTCACTCCAACTCAATTCTACCTTTATGCCAACACTTTCCTCGTAACTTTCCCCATTTTGCTGTCTTGTTTCTCTTTCCCTTTTCCAACTTTAGATTCTCCCTATTTTTCTCTTTACCTGGTTAAAATTTCACCCCATTTATATATCTAATTTCAAATCCCCTACTACAAGTCCACACAAACCTCTCCCCTCTTGTCTTCACTAGCCAAAAAGTTGTTTTTTCTCTATGTCCTTTTGTTGCTATTTGCCTGAAAAGTGATTATATCAATTTTTTGAAAATTTTTTTTGAGAGATTGTTTTAGTTTATTCTACTTTTTTTATTTTGCTTTTTGCTTGCTTTGTTTTCTACCTCTCTTTTCCCTCATCTCCCTTGATACCAGTTGCTATTTGCAATTTGCATTAATCTCTAGGTACTGGTTGCTTTATTGGCCTTTATTGGGATTAGTGACTGTTCTATTGGAGTTGCTCCTGACATCTATATTTTGTTCCTCTTTTCTCTCTTATACACTTTCTTTTCTCTCTGACTTTTTTCTCTTCCTCTTTCCTTCTCCTTTTTCTCCTTTTTATTTTCTTATTTTATTTTATTTTATTGTTCATTTATTTATCTTTTTTTTTTCTCACTCTCCCAATTTGATTTTGGCACTTCTTTCTTTTCTTTCTTCCTCATTTTCCTCTTCTTTTTCTCTATTTACCCCTAATTTGTCCTTCATTGGTGGTCACCTTATTTGTGATTATTATCATCTTGAATACATTTCTACTCAGTGCCTTGTGTGCTGTACCTGGTTGTGTTGTAGTTTGTGCCTTTCAATCAACGTAGGAGAGAGCACTACATAACCAGACACCCAGAGAAGAAAGACACATGGGCAGAAAAAGAAACAGCCCACAAAAGAGAGAAAGGCAGGTTTCACCAGAAAAGGAAGTAAACGAAATAGAACCACAAATAAGCCTACCAGAGAAAGAGTTCAGAGAATTTTTCATAATGTGGTTGAAAAGAATGGAAGACAAATTTGACAATATGAGTAAGAGCCAAGTGGAAATGAAGAAGACGCAAGAGGAGATGAAGAAGCAGCAAGAAAAATGCAGAAGAACCTAGAGGAGGTGAAGAAGCATGAAGAAGAAATGCAGAAGAAACTAGAGGAGGTACAGAATAAACAAGAGGAAATGAATAATGAGATCTCTGCTATAAAGAACTCAATAGAAAGCATCAAAAGTAGATTAGAAGAGGCAGAGGACCACATCAGTGAGCTAGAAGACATGGTAGGAAAAAATACCCAAGTACAGCAGCTTCTAGAAAAAAAAGTTAAAAAGCAAGAGGAGAGTCTAAGGGAACTTTGGGATAACATGAAACAAAATAACATCAGCATAATTGGGGTTCCAGAAAGAGTGGAAACTGAACAAGGATTAGAGAACGTGTTTGAAGAAATAATGACAGAAAATTTCCCCAATATAGAAAAGAAAAAACCCACACAAATCCAAGAAGCTCACAGAGTCCCAAGCAAAATGAACCCCAACATACCGACACCGAGGCACGTTATAATTAAATTGGCAAACACCGACGACAAAGTAAGAATATTAAAAGCAGCCAGAGAGAAACAGAAAGTTACCTACAAAGGAACCCCCATAAGACTAGCTACTGACTTCTCAACAGAAACTCGTCAGGCCAGAAGGGAATGGAATGAAATATACAAAGTCATGCAAAGGAAGGGTCTAAATCCAAGAATACTTTACCCTGCAAGACTCTCAATCAAAATTGAAGGTGAAATCAAAAGCTTCACAGACAAAAAATGACTAATGGAATATGTTACCACCAAACCAGCAATGCAAGAAATGTTAAAAGGTCTGCTGTAATAAAAAGAAAGAAGAAGCGAAGAAGGAACTCGGGGGTAAGGACTAAAAATGACAACAGATAAGTACTTATCAATAATAACTTTAAATGTAAACGGATTAAATACTCCAATCAAAAGACATAGGGTAACCGATTGGATAAGAAAACATGATCCATATATCTGCTGTCTGCAAAAAACCCACCTTAGGAAAAGAGATGCACACAGATTGAGGGTGAAGAGATGGAACATGGTATTTCAGGAAAATGGAAATGAAAAAAAAGCTGGGGTTGCAATACTTATATCTGACAAATTAGATCTCAAAGTGAAGGACATAACAAGAGATAAAGAAGGCCACTTCATAATACTAAAGGGAACAATCCAACAAGAAGAAATAACTCTGGTAAACATATATGCACCCAATATAGGAGCACCTAAATACATGAAAAAACTCTTGGAGGATATTAAGGGAGAGATTGACAGCAATACAATCATAGTAGGATTCTATAATACCCCACTGTCACCATTGGACAAATCCTCTAAACAAAAAATCAGCAAAGAAACATCAATCCTAAATGACTCACTAGACCAGATGGAATTAATTGACATCTTCAGAACATTGCAACCCAAAGCCACAGAATATACATTCTTCTCCAGTGCACATGGGTCATTTTCAAAGATAGATCATATGTTGGGTCATAAGAAAAGTCTCTACAAATTCAAGAAGATAGAAATCATATCAAGCATTTTCTCAGACCACATTGGCATAAAACTGGAAATCAACTATAATAAAAACAATAGAAAGAAATCAAACACATGGAGACTAAACAGCATGCTTTTAAACAACGACTGGGTAACCAGAGAGATCAAGGAAGAAATAGAAAACATCATGGCAACAAATGACAATGACAACACAACAATACAAAATTTATGGGACACAGTGAAAGCGGTCTTGAGAGGGAAGTTCATAGCCTTACAAGCCTACTGCAAAAAACAGGAAACAATGGTAATAAATCACCTAAAGCTACAACTCAAAGAGCTAGAAAGTGAGCAACAGGAAAAGCCCAGTGTACTCAGAAGGAAGGAAATAGTGAAGATCAGAGCGGAGATAAATAACTTGGAGACCAAAGAAACAATTCAAAAGATCAACAAAACAAAGAGCTGGTTCTTTGAAAGGATAAACAAGATTGATGGACCCCAACCAGGCTCACCAAGAAGCAAAGAGAGAAGACCCAAATTAACAAAATCAGATATGAAAGAGGAGAAATAACAACAGACCCTGTGGAAATACAAAGGATTGTTAAAAAATACTATGAACAACTCTATTGCAACAAATTGGACAACCTGCAAGAAATGGACATTTTCCTAGAAAAATATAACCTCCCAAAACTCAATGAGGAGGAAGCCAAACATTTCAATAGTCCAATAACTATGGAAGAAATTGAAGCAGTAATCAAAAAGCTTCCAGCAAATAAAAGCCCGGGTCCAGATGGCTACACAGGAGAGTTTTACCAAACATTCAAGGAAGAATTAAAACCTATCCTCCTCAGATTATTCAAAAACATTCCAGAAGAAGGAATACTACCAAACACCTTCTATGAAGCCAGCATCACCCTAATACCAAAACCAGATAAAGACAACACAACGAAAGAGAATTATAGGCCAATATCTCTCATGAACATAGATGCCAAAATCCTCAACAAAATTCTGGCAAACCAGATCCAGCAGTACATCAGAAAGATCATACACCATGAGCAAGCAGGATTCATCCCAGGAATGCAGGGATGGTTCAATATCTGCAAATCAATAAATGTGATACATCACATAAACAAATTGAGAGATAAAAATCACATAGTCATATCAATTGATGCAGAAAAAGCATTTGACAAAATTCAACATCCTTTCTTGATAAAAACTCTCTGCAAAATGGGAATAGAAGGATCATACCTCAACATCATAAAAGCCATATATGATAAACCCACAGCTAACATCATACTCAATGGGCAAAAACTAAAACCGTTTCCCCTAAGAACAGGAACAAGACAGGGATGCCCACTCTCACCTCTCCTGTTCGACATAGTACTGGAAGTATTAGCCATTGCAATTAGACAAGAAGAAGAAATAAAAGGCATCCAAATTGGAAAAGAAGAAGTAAAGCTGTCCTTATTTGCAGATGACATGATATTGTACATAAAAAACCCAAAGGACTCCATTCCAGAACTAATTGACTTAATTAACGAATTCGGCAATGTAGCAGGATACAAAATTAATGCTAAGAAGTCTGTGGCATTTCTATACACTAACAGTGAAATTATAGAAAGAGAAACTAAAAAAGCAATCCCATTTACCATCGCACCAAAAAAATTAAGACACCTAGTAATAAACCTAACTAAAGAGGTAAAAGACCTTTATGCAGAAAACTACAGGACACTGAAAAAAGAGATAGAGGAAGATGTTAACAGATGGAAGAGCATATCATGCTCATGGATTGGGAGAATCAACATCATTAAAATGTCCATACTACCCAAAGCAATCTACAGATTCAACTCACTACCCATTAAAATACCAACGACATATTTCACAGACCTACAAAGAATTCTTCATAGATTCATCTGGAACAAAAAAAGACCACGGATAGCTACAGCAATTCTGAGAAAAAATAATAAAGTAGGTGGGATCTCAATACCAGACTTCAAGCTATACTACAAAGCAAAAGTTCTCAAAACAGCCTGGTACTGGCACAAGAACAGACATATAGATCAATGGAATAGAATAGAGAACCCAGATATCCACCCAAACCACTATGCTCAATTAATATTTGACAAAGGAGGCATGAACATTCAATGGAACCAAGATAGCCTCTTCAATAAATGGTGTTGGGAAAATTGGACAGATACATGCAAAAAATCGAAACTGGACCACCAACTTACACCAAATACAAAAATAAACTCAAAATGGATACAGGACTTAAACATTAGAAGGGAAACCATAAAAATATGAGAGGAATCTTTCGCACAACAAAAGAAACCATCAACAAAACAACAAGAAAGATCAATGCATGGGAGAACATATTTGCAAATGCTATCACTGATAAAGGTTTAATCTCCAAAATCTACAACCAACTTATACAACTTAATGAAAGGAAGATGAAGGATCAAACAAAAAAATGGGTAAAGGACCTAAATAGAACCTTTTCAAAAGACGACAGAAGGAAAGCCAAGAGACACATGAAAACACGTTCAAAGTCATTAATCATCCGAGAGATGCAAATCAAAACGACAATGCGATACCATCTTACACCTGTCAGAATGGCAATCATCAACAAATCAACAAACGACAAGTGTTGGCGAGGATGAGGAGAAAAAGGAACCCTTGTGCACTGTTGGTGGGAATGCAGACTGGTGCAGCCACTGTGGAGAACAGTATGGAGTTTACTCAAAAAACTAAAAATGGATCTCCCATTTGACCCTATAATACCACTCTAAGGAATTTATCCTAAGAAATTACAAACACCAATCAGAAAGGATTTATGCACCCCTATGTTCATAGCAGCACAATTTACAATAGCCACAATTTGGAAACAGCCTAGGTGCCCGTCAGCAGATGAGTGGATCAGAAAACTGTGGTACATCTACACAATGGAATTCTATGCTGCCATTCAAAAGAAGGAACTCTTACCATTTGCAGCAACCTGGTTGGAACTTGAGAGCCTATGCTTAGCGAAATAAGCCAGTCAGTGAAGGAGAAGCATCACATGATCTCACTCATTGGGGGATAATAAAGAACATTATAAACTGATGCACAAAAGGATAGATACAGAGACAGTAAAGCTTCAAATAGACTGTGAAATTACAGCAGGAAGATTAAAGTTAGGTGAGGTAGATAAGAGATCAATCAAAGGACTTGTATCTATGCATATAATCATAACCAATGAACATAGACACTGGGAGGTTGGGGTATGCCTGGGAGGGAGGGGGGGCAATGGGAAGATATGTATAAAAAATTAATTAAAAAAAAAAGACAGCTCCTCATGTGGTGGTGACCCCCAACCAGAAAATTATTTCCGTTGCTACTTCATAAGTGTAATTTTGCTACTGTTATGAACTGTAATGTAAATATCTGATATGCAGGATGTATTTTCATTGTTACAAATTGAACAGAATTAAAGTATAGTGATTAATCACAAAAACAATATGTAACTATATATTGTGAAATATTTATTTTTAATTACAAATAAATAAAATTTTGTCTTGAAAAAAAAATTAAGATACCTAGGAATAAATTTAACTAAGGATGTAAAAGACCTATACTCAGAAAACTACAGAAAACTGGAAAAAGCGATAGTTGGAGGGATCACAATACCAGACATCAAGCTAAATTACCAAACCATGGTTCTCAAAACTGGTTGGAAGTGGCACAAGAACAGACATATAGACCAATGGAACAGAATAGAGAATACAGAAATTGACCCAAGCCATTATACTCAATTAATAATTGACAAAGGTGCCAAGAACATACAATGGAGTCCAAAAAATCTCCTTAATAAATATTGCTGGGATATTTGGTCAGATACATGCCAAAAAATGAAAGTAGATCACCACCTTATACCATACACAAAAATAAAGGACTTGAATGTAAGATGTGAAACCATAAAAATTCTACAAGATTCTATAGGCAGCAAAATTACAGACATAATGTTGTAGCAATATCTTTACAGACACAGATCCTAGGGCAAGAGAGACTAAGGAGAAAATAAACAAATGGGACTACATCAAAATAAAAAGCTTCTGCACAACAAAAGAAACTATCAACAAAGTAACAAGATGGGAGAACATATTTGCCAATGTTATCTCCATTTACAGAGAACTCATTAAACTTAACAAAAGGAAGATAAAAAATCCAATAAAAAAATAGGCAAAGGACTTAAATAGACACTTTTTGAAAGAGGACATTCAGAAAGCCAAGAGACATATAAAAACATGCTCAAAGTCACTAATCATTGGAGAGATGCAAATAAAAACAACAATGATGTACCATTTCACAACTGTCAGAATGGCTATCAACAAATGACAAGTGCTGGTGAGGATGCAGAGAAAAAGGAACCCTGGTGTACTACTGGTGGGAATACAGACTGGTGCAGCCATTGTGGAAAACAGTATGGTATATCCTCAAAAAATTAAAAATGGAACTGCCATTTGCCTCAGTAATCCCATTTGTAGGACTATATCCCAAGAAACCAGAAACACCAATCATAAAGGATCTATGCACCCTATGCTCATAGCAGCACAATTTACAATAGCTATGATTTAGAAACACCGTAAGTGCCCATTAGCAGATGAGTGGATTAGAAAACCATGGTACATACTACACAATGGAATAGTATGCTGCTATAAAAAAGAAGGAATTCTTACCATTTGCAGCATCATAGATGGAACTGGAGAGCATTATGCTAAATGAAATAAGCAAGTCAATGAAAGAAAAAAACTACATGATCTCATTCACTTATGGATAATAAAGAACATTATAACCTGATGAACAAAAAGATAGATACAGAGGCAGAAAAGCATCAAAAAACCTGTCAAATTATAGCAGGAATGTTAGGGAGTGAGGGGGGAAACGTAAGAAATCAACTGAAGGACTAGTGTACATGCATATAAACATAACCAATGGACACAGGACACTAGGTGGGTGGGTTGAGGAATGTGCCAAGGCAGTAGGTAGTCTGGGGGAAGGTCAATAGGGGAAAAAAAGGAGACATATGTACTACTCTTTGTAATACTTTACACAATAATCCTATTTAATAAAAGAATAATATGCAAATGGACCATCAATCTAAGACACAAGATGGCTGCCCCCATGTGGTCAAAGATGGCTGACCCCATGTGGACACAAGATGGCATGCAGGGGAAGGCAGTTGTGGGTGATCAGGTAAGCAGGGAGGGCAGTTAGGGATGACCAGGCCACCAGAGTAGGGCATTTGGGGGATACCAGGTCAGTAGGAGAGAGAAGTTTGAGGGGACCAGGACTGCAAGAGAGGGCAGGTAGGGGGAGGCCAGGCCTGCAGGAGAGGACAGTTAGGGGCTATCAGGCCTGCAGGGGAGCAGTTAGGTGTCGATCAGGCTGCATGGGAGTGGTTAGGGGTCATCAGGCTGGCAGACAGAAGTGGTTAGGGGCAATCAGACAGAGGCAGGTGAGTGATTGGGAGCCAGCAGTCCTGGATTGTGAGAGGGATGTCCAACCTCTGAGTCTAAATGTGCAGTTGGACATCCCTTAAAGGGTCCCAGATTGGAGAGGGTGCAGGCTGGGCTGAGGGACCATGCACTGGGTCTATCAGTAATAATAATAGAAAGATAAGAAGGGCAGAAACTCTCCTGAAGACTTCCAGGCCATGTGATCACTGTGAGTTAAAAGTGGTTAGGTGAGATCTTATAGGCAGTGAGTCATGATCAAGATTATAAAAATACTAGAGACCCGATGCACTAAATTCGTGCATGGTGGGGGGATTTCCTCAACTCAGACTGCTCCCTCTCTACAAGGGAATCCCTTGTGGGATGTCCGACTGCCATTTTAGGCCAGATATCCCTCTCACAATCTGGGACCACTGGCTCCTAACTGCTCACCTACCTGCCTGTCTGATTGCCTCTAACTGCTTCTGCCTGGAGTCTGATCATTCCTGCAGGACTGATGTCATCCCCAATTGCCCTCTTCTGCTGGCCAATTTGGTTCTGATTGGTCAATTCCTCTGCCAGTGTCAAAAGCTTCACCTCCTAGGCAGCCATTTGGTTCCCCACATCACCCACCTTTCATTCTAATTAGTTTGTACCTATGCCAGTTGGTACCCTATCTCTGGGCTTGATCAAAGAGGTGGGGCTTAACAGCAGCCCCCATCCCTCACCTCCTGAGGCCAGTAAAGAAAGAAAAGCCTGACTGCTGGCAAAGATCAGAAAGAAAGAGGGAGAGAAAAGAGAGAGGTTAAGTACACTGATCAATAGCTTCCACTGAGGCTGCAGATCAAACCCTGACTCACATTCTGGGTCTCAGCCACCTGAGCAGTCAGTTTTGGGTCACCAGGCTGCAGCTGTGCAACCTAGCGCTTACTTTCAGATATTCTGTGTTTGGTCGCAGGCTCAGCTCCTCCAATGGCTGACTGGGAGTGACCTGGGTGCCAAGGAGGTTCCCAAAACCCAGGTATGTATGCAAATTAACTGCCATTTTTGTTGGGTTAATTTGCATACTCACTCTGATTGGCTGTGGGTGTAGCAGAGGTATGCTCAATTTACATGTTTCTCTATTATTAGCTAAGATTATAGAATTGTTCAAAGAAATGGAAAAGCAGAAAAAATCAAAATATAGAAACATGCCACTGGAGCATTCATAGTAAAATATTCTATGGAAATGAGAAATTCTTTCTGCATTAACTGACGGTATATGAAGTAGAGATAATATGCCACTGCCTTTAGGTGATATCAGAGAGTTCATCAAGGCTGTCATTTAAAGTCCAAATAATGTTTTAATACTTTAAAGATCTTTTTCTGCATGAAGTTGCAATGACTTATGTGGAAGTAAATGAGGATGAATCAAATACCTGCATTTGTTTTGTGCACTAATTCACTTAAGATTTTAGTCACTTTATTTGATTTTATCAAATAAGACTTAAATTCTAATCAAAACCAGTTCTAAAATGTCAATTAAAAAGTATACACATCAACTAACCATTGTTTTGAAACCTTTTTTACATAAGGTGAAATGCAGGATTTATAGTCCTCTATGGAAAATATATTGATTTATTTCAACACCAGCAATATTTCAGAGGACCTGTTTTAATACACCCTCCTAAATGTAATGTATTATCAAACTTTATGATCTTTGCCAATCTTGGAGATGAAAAATGATAACTCATGGTCATTTTAACTTCAAATTTTCCTCCAATAATGAGGTTGAACATATGGGTCATTAGTTTCAAATCCACTTTTATTTATTTTCTGTGGATTGTAGCCTCTTCTGGCCCTTTTCTTATCTAAGAGAACATTTTATATAGTAAATATATCAGTTTATTGTCTACTACATGGCTTGAACAAATATTTTTTTATTGTATCTGCCTTTGTTTTTTGTGTTTTTTTTTTCCTGTGTTTTGTCATGTTTATTGTTTTCTTTAATTTTACATGGTAAAGTTTATTATCCTTTTCTTTTTTCTTTTTGGGCTGGAGATGATATTTAAAATATATTTGACATTCATCCTATATAATAAAGAGGTATGTGCAAATTGATCCCCACGCCCTCACAAGATGGCTGCCTACTACCAGGCTGGCAGAGGGGTTAGTGAAGGATTACCAAACGACTGAACAAGCAGGCTGTGTGGGGTGACCAGGCCAGCAAGCAGGGAGGGCAGTAAGAGGTGACCAGGTAGTTAGGGGTGAACAAGCTGGCAGAGTGAGTAGTTAGGGGCAACCAGGCGGGCCTGCAGGGGTGATCAGGCTGGCCTTGGGCAGGGGTGAGGGGCATTAAGGACAACCAGGCAGGCAGACAGATGAGCAATTAGGAGCCAGTGTTCCAGGATTGTGAGAGAGCTATCTGGCAGTCGGGCATCCCCCTAGGGGTCCTAGATTGGAAAGGGTTCAGGCTGGGCTGAGGGGACCTTCCCCACCACACAAATGTCATGCACAGGCTTCTAGTATTATATTATGTTCTCTCATTTTTCTAGAACTTTTGTGTTTTTTTATTTTATGTTTATATCTTTGATAATTTTTGTAATTTTCATCGTCTAATTTTTTACATTTTAGGAAGGGGTTGGAAAACTTCAAACCATGAGCCAAATATTCACAGTAAGCAAATTAAGCTATGCCAACTAGTTTATGAATTGTTTATGGCTGCCTTCACACTACAACAGCAGAATTGAGTAGAGTGACAGAAATTTGCACAGCCAAAAAAATTTACTATTTATCCCTTTAAAAATTGTTTATTGACATATGTAATACAAAATAATATCTATTATCTATCTATCACCTATTTATCTATTTACCTACCTATCTATCTATCTATCTTAGGAAATTAAACACCATTGATTTCACCTTTTATCTACCAATTTGAATACTACCAATATAAACGTACTAAATCTTTAAACATCTTTAGGAACCAAAGACCAATAGACTACACATTATCACCCAAATTTCAGGTTAAATGGATTTTTTGCATTCACTTACATGCATGATTCCAGGGTCTTTCTTTTTAGGGAGGTCTTCTGGCCTGAGTACCAAGTGTATGTGTAAAATTCACATTTTATTGAATCCTTTTCCTATATTAGTCAAATCCCATATGTTTATCATACAGTCATATTGTCCTCCTTTGTATACTTTATCAGTAGGGAAATGTGCATAATATGTTACACAGACGCAACTGGAAAAAATGCCTCTCAAACAACCCTCTATTTGTTTTAACACTTATTATCATTGCCATTATCTTTAAATTGAGAGAAGTATATTTATTCTCAGAATAAAGGAGGAACCACTATCCTCCAAGAAAGCACTTTTAATTTTTTTGTCACTAGCCTGATTGGATTGAAAAAGAACTACCAATGACCCTTTTGCTTGTTTCTATTGAGATCTGTGACATCTTTTGGTGACTGTGACTTGCATATCTAAATTTGGAGACAAAGTTAGTATATAATGAAGGATCATTTTTCTCAGCGCAAAGATGTTTTTCATGAGCTATTTCAGAAAAGTGAGGAAAAAATGCCTAATAAACATATACATGCATATATGTTTGCGTTTGCATATATATTTGTGTATAATTCAGAAAAGGAATTAATTGAAGTACATATCAGTGACCAAAAATTATATCATCACTTCTAGTTACTAGGAGACAGGAGTATGTCTATGAAATTTATGGTTAATATGGGGGATTGGGACTAACCTAATTTAGGAATAACCTAAATTTAAATCTACTCACGACCTTGTCATCATCAGTTCTCTTAATTCAAGGTTCCAAGCATGGATCTACATGATAATCAAATAAAGATGTCTCTTGGCAATATTTGACCCATTTTCTTTTCTACATGAATCAGAGGACACACACACACACACACACACACACACACACACACACACATTCAGTATATAATTTTTAATTCTTTAAAATATTTAAATAAAGTATATTTTAGTGCCCCTGTGACTTTTATTTATGGCAAACACACAAACAACTCAATGAACAACTATCCTCACCTCTGGGGCAAATAAAAGACTTAAGTGATGTTTCGGCATCCACTCAATGCTTCACATATTGAGAAAATAGAAGATTGGTAAGTGACTGACATGATATAAAGAAAAGAAGTGAAATTTAGTTCTTTAAACGAGCGGTGAAATCTGTAGTTTTCAGCTAGCCTAGGAAGTTTTAAATGGCTGCTCATTGTGAGGAACTCATTTCGAGTACATTTAAAAGGCAGAACATCTGAACGTGCGGTGGCCTTTTTCCCACCTCTCAAGAACTTTGATTGGGCCCTGACTGCGAAGGAGAATGCAGAGAAGTGAGTCATTGCTAGTTTCTATAGCACCCTGGGGTCCTTTGGAAGGACTCCTTGTCGTCCCAACCTCAGTCTAGGATGGGCTGGAACAGTGACTCCTCCACGCAGGGGTCTAAGATAAACGACCTCCGGAGTCCTCGCTCAGCCTACGGAATCTTTGATTTTGAACTGACGAAGTGCAAGCCGATTTTCAGCAGGTCATCAGACCAGCTCACATCCTGTCATGTAGTTGTCATGCACTAAATAATATGGCGCAGAGAGAGAGAGAGAGATAAAGGTAGCAATGGACGTTTTTCAAAAGAAAATCTACATATTTTTATTTTTCCTACAGATTCTATATTGTTCCTCCTCTGGGAAGCTGTTCAGAGTAGTAACACTGATGAGAGGATGAGCATGAGAATGAAATTATATGTGATTGTTACGGCACCCATTCACAAAGCTGCTGTGAAAAAAAAAAAAAAGATGCCTGTCTTTATAATTGGTTGGTGAGGGCAGGTTGCATTTGAGTTTCCAAAAAATAATCTTTTGAGCCAAATATTTTTATTGCAACCTGTAATTATATCATTGGATTTTTAAATGCACGGATTTAATTAACTCAACCTCAGAGACTGATGTTTTCTGTTCCTTAATTCCATGATTTACCAGATTTGCAGCTATTTTTTTAAATATATATTTATTAACTTCAGAAGGAAAGGAGAGGGAAAGAGAGATAGAAACATCAATGATAAGAGGGAATCATTGATCAGCTGCCTCCTGCACGCCCCCTACTGGGGACTAGCCTACAACCCAGGCATGTGCCCTTGACTGGAATTGAACTTGGGACCCTTCAGTCTGCAGGGTGACACTCTATCTACTGAGCCAAACCTGCTAGGGCTGCAGCTATTTTTTCTTTCACTTTTCCACAAACTTCTTGATCTACTACCATCTAAATTATATATAAGAATATGATGTAGAAAAAAAATCAAATGCTCCTATTATTATTTTTGTAATTGTTATGACCTCTGTGAGTACGCTTCTTTAACAACTTACATAATTTATAGAATCTTAAAATTACAAGAAATCTTTGTGATCACTTGAATGCTTTTATTGGTAAAAATCTTAGTGATTACTTGAATGCTTTTATTGAAAAAAAAATTCAATGGAGAATTTGAAATCTTTCCTTGTCAATTTTTCTATCCCGAGTACCAAAGCCATTGTCTTTCATTTAATCACCAAAGGTATTTTTCACCTTTATTTCTGATTATTTTACCAACAAAATTTCTTATCAAAATAGAAGATTAGGGCAATTTCTCTTTTATAAATGTTCTTCATAAAAGTTAAAAATCTTCTTCTCGAATAATATATATATATATATATATATATATATATATGCATTTATTTTTACTGTAGGAATAATTTAAATGGCTGAGTCTAGTCATTTCTTTCCTTTTTGTTATACCTTAGCAAAAGTTGGCTTGAGTTGGGCTGTGCTCTGAGATTCTTTCTGAAGAGAGCAAAGCTCATGTCAGTATAAAACTCATTAGCACATTGATTTATGGAGTCATAGGCTCGGATTTATTTTTTTCTCACCAACCTTGCTTTGATTACTTTTTTTAGGAATTTCACTAATATGAATAGCAGGGCTGACACCTGGTGAGTTCTTTTTAAGGGCTCTTGCACACTTTGTCTTAATGAATATGTCCATGGGGTGGGATAGGAGAGACTCCCTCTACATGGCTAATATAAAAAGTATGTATGTCACATTGAAGCAAATTTATACAAACCAAGAAACACACAAAAGAATTGATCTATTTACAGAGTAAGGAATAATTTTTAGTATTAGTGTAAACTAGTAACTCTGCACACGGGCCTGGCCACTCTGTGCCTACTTCCCAGAGGCTCTTCATGGCCAGAACCCCTCCACAACTGGGCGCAGAATGCATGCCTCATTGCCAGGGCTATGATGTAAACATGCTGTGCCCTGCCCTGGCCAGAGGCCCATCTGCTGCCAGATGTGGAATGGTGCCTCATCACCAGAAGAACGATGCAAGCATTCCTCCCCTCCTTCCCCAGCCACTCTATTCCTGCTACATAGAGGTCCTTCTTGGCCAGAGTGGAATGCTTGCCCATTGTCATGTGACAAAACAAGCATTCCACCAGGCTGCTCACACTGCCCGCTCTCAGAGGCTGCTCAACCAGGACTGGGGAAATCCGGCGGGGATGAGAGCACTGGGCACCGCCATCTTATGGCTATGGGCGCTGCCAACTTTGTGACAGAGTGACAGTTAATTTGCGTATTACCATTTTATTAGATAGGGTTGTTTTTAGAGAGGAGAAATTATAATCATTTTGCACATTTATTTAATTTTTTTGCTTTCTCGATGTAGAAAGCAAAACAGAGCCAAATATCAACAGTTCAATGACTGAAATTTCTTTTGATAGTCAAATTTTTTAAAACTTAATCTTCTCCTAACGCCATTTCTTCAAAATAGACTCGCCCAGGCCATGGTATTTTGTAGAAGAGCCACACTCAAAGGGCCAAAGAGTCACATGTGGTTTGTGAGCTGCGGTTTGCTGACCACTGGCATAGTGTGAACAAAATAATATTTGGATTATTAATAAAACAGTGTGGTTTTAAATTTTTGAGAAAAA
This sequence comes from Lasiurus cinereus, assembly GCA_011751065.1. Classification (NCBI taxonomy): domain Eukaryota; kingdom Metazoa; phylum Chordata; class Mammalia; order Chiroptera; family Vespertilionidae; genus Lasiurus; species Lasiurus cinereus. Next base: position 45,493,500 of record JAAGEH010000393.1, read on the forward strand.
TTTATAGATTTCATCTACTTATAATGGTGACTCTGATTAGGCTTTATGTTTTGAATTTTCTCATTTTAACAAGTACTTAAAGGTAATACAATTTTTTCTGAATTTACATTTGAAATGTGATATTAATTTTGTATGATTAATAAGTTAAATACTTTGGTTAAAGGGGATTTTTGGTAAATCTCCTGCTTTTGGGAGATATCCTAAGCATCATTTCTTTTCTTTTTTTTTTATGAGAAAAATAACACCTTTATGATTTTTACAATGTGTAAGATCTCTCATCTCCTAATTCTAAAAGACAGATCACATAAAATTTACCACCTTAACTATTCTTAAGTGTACAGTTCAGTGGCATTTAGTACATTCATATTGTGCAGCCATCACTACCAACTACCCAGAGAACTCTTTTCATCTTGTGAAGTTGAAACTCTGTACCCATTAAACAATCTCTCTCCTCCTCCTCCCATCTCACCCCTCAATCTCTATTTGACTACTTTAGGTACATCCTATAAGTGGAAGGATATAGTATTTGTCTTTTGTGATTGACAAATTTCACTGACTGTAATGTCTTCAAGGTTTATCCATGTAGCATTTGTAAAACCTGCACTTTGTGTATTCATTTGTAGACACTTGGATTTCTTCCACCTTTTGACAATTGCGAATAATACTGCTGTGAATGTGGATATATCCCTGTTTTAAAAAATGGCCTCCACAACCAAGTTTTACCAGCTTTCATATACATTTTTATTTCATCACCTATCATAATTTTTTAGAGCTAAGATTTAATATATGCATTCATATTTTTATTTTATATTTTTATTTATTTCACTTGTTTTATTAATGTATTATATGTGTACATATATTCCCATTACCCCTCCCCCACCTCACTCCCATACATTCTCTCACCCCCAGTTTCTTGCATCCATTGGTTATGCTTATATGCATGCATACAAGTCCTTTGGTTGATCTCTTATCTATCCTACCTCTCCCTAAACTTCCACTGTAATTTGACAGTATGTTTGATGCTTTACTGCCTCTGTATCTATCTTTTTGTTCATCAATTTATAATGTTCTTTATTATCCATAAATGAGTGAGATAATGTGGTATTTTTCTTCATTGACTTTCTCATTTCACTTAGCATAATGCTCTCCAGTTCAATCCAGGTTGCTACAAATGGTAAGAATTCTTCCTTTTTTATGGCAGCATAGTATTCCCTTGTATACATGTACCATAGTTTTCTGATCCAGTCCTCTGCTGACAGGCATCTAGGCTGTTTTCAAATCTTAGCTATTGGACATTGTGCTGCTATGAACAGAGATGCATAGATCCTTTCTGATTGGTATTTCGAGTTTCTTAGGATATATTCCCAAGAGTGGTATTACTGGGTCAAATGGGAGTTCCATTTTAAGTTTTTTGAGGAAACTCCATTCTGTTCTCCACAGTGGCTGCACAAGTCTGCATTCCCACCAGCAGTGCAAGAGGATTTATTTTTCTCTGCATCTTGGCCAACAAATCATTAGTTGATTTGTTGATGATAGCCATTCTCACAGGTGTGAGATGACACCTCATTGTCGTTTTGATTTGCATCTCTCAGATAATTAGTGACTTTGAGCATGTTTACATGTGTCTCTTAGCCTTCTTTCTTATTTTTTCAAAAAGATTCTATTTAAGTCTGTTGCCCATTTTTTATTGGGTCATTTATCTTCCTTTTATAAATTATATAAGTTGCCTATAGATGTTGGAGATTAAACCTTTACAATGATAACATTTGCAAATATGTTCTACCATGAAGTGGGCTTTCTTGTTGTTTTGTTGATGGTTTCTTTTGCAGTGCAAAAGCTTTTTATTTTGATGTAGTCCCATTTGTTTATTTCTTCTTTAGCTTCCATTACCCTAGGAGCAGTATCAGTGAAGAAGTTCCTTCGGCATTTGTCTGAGATTTTGCTGCCTGTGGATTCCTCTAATATTTTTATGGTTTCCCATCTTATGCTTAAGTCTTATATCCTTTTTAAGTTTATTTTTATGTATGGTATAAGTTGAGAGTCTAGTTTCATTTTTTGCAAGGATCTGTCCAATTTTCCCAACACCATCTATTGAAGAGACTATCTTGACTCCATTGTATGTTCATGACTCCTTAGTCAAATATTAATTGAGCATAATGGTTTGGTTCAATATCTGGATTATCTATTCTATTCCATTGGTGGGAATGCAGTCTGGTGCAGCCACTGTGGAGAACAGTATGGAATTTTCTTAAAAAACTAAAAATGGATCTCCCATTTGACCCAGCAATCCCACTCTTAGGAATTTATCCTAAGAAATTACAAACACCAATCAGAAAGGATTTATGCACCCCTATGTTCATAGCAGTACAATTTACAATAGCCACAATTTGGAAACAGCCTACGTGCCCGTCAGCAAATGAGTGGATCAGAAAACTGTGGTACATCTACACAATGGAATTCTATGCTGCCATTAAAAAGAAGGAACTCTTACCATTTGCAGCAACCTGGATGGAACTGGAGAGCCTTATGCTTAGTGAAATAAGCCAGTCAATGAAGGAGAAGCATCACATGCTCTCCCTTATTTGTGGATAATAAAGAACATTGTAAACTGATGAACAAAAGGATAATACAGAGGCAGTAAAGCATCAAACAGACTGTGATATTATAGCAGGAAGATTAAGGAGGGGTGGGGTAGATAAGAGATCAATCAAAGGACTTGTATCTATGCATATAAGCATAACCAAGGAACATAGACACTGGGGGGTTGGGGTATGCCTGGGAGGGAGGGGTGGCAATGGGGATATATGTATACATGTAACACAATAAAAAAAATAAGACCTAGTGCATCTTTGGGAGAAAAAATTAATATAAGAGACTGTCTTATTTTGGGGAAAACAGGGTATATGTTTGTTCTTTTGCTAGTACCAGGCTGTTTTGAGAACAATGGCTTTGTAATAGAGCTTGGAATCTGCTATTGAGATCCCACCTACTTCATTCTTCTTAGGATTGCTGTGTCTATTCGGGTTATTTTTTTTTATTCCAGATAAATTTTTGGAGAGTTCTTTGTAGGTTTGTGAAATATGCCATTGGTATTTTAATGGGGAGTGCATTGAATCTATAGATTACTTTGGGTAGTATGGACATTTTAATGATGTTGATTCTCCCAATTCATGAACATAGTATGTTCTTCCATCTATTTATGTCTTCCTCTAACTCTTTTTTCAGTGTCCTGTAGTTTTCTGAGTATTGGTCTTTTACCTCCTTAGTTGTTTATTCCTAGGCATCTTAATATTTTAAGTGTGAGGGTAAATGGGGTTGCTTTTTTAGTCTTTCTTTCTGTAAGTTCACTATTAGTATATAGAAATGCCATAGATTTTTTTGCAATATTTTTGTATCCTGCTACATTGTCGAATTCATTTATTAAGTCTAATAGTTTTTTGATGGACTCATTCTGTTTTTTTTTATGTACAGTATAATGTCATGTGCAAATAAGGACAGCTTTACCTCTTATCTAATGCCCTTTATTTCTTCTTCTTGTGTAATTGCAATGGCTGCTACTTCTAGTACTATGTTGAACAGGAGTGGTGAGAGTGGACATCACTATCTTATTTATTTTCTTAGGAGAAATGATTTTAGGTTTTGCCCATTGAGTGTGATGTTAGCTGTGGATTTGTCATATATAGTTTTTATGATATTGAGATATGATTCTTCTATTCCCACTTTGTTGAGAGTTTTTAATCAAGAAAGGGTGTTGGATTTTGACAAATGATTTTTCTGCAACAATTGATATGACTATGTAATTTTTATCTCTCAATTTGTTTATGTGATGTATCACATTAATTGATTTGCAGATATTGTACCATCCTTGCATTCCTGGGATAAACCCTATTTGGTCATGGTGTATAATTTTTCTGATGGACTGCTGTACCCAATTTGCTAAAATTTTGTTGAGGATTTTGGCATCTATCTTCATGAGGGATATTGGCCTGTAATTCTCTTTCATTGTGTATATCTGGTTTTGGTATTAGGGTGATGCTGGCTTTCTAGAATGAGTTTGGAAATGTTCCTTCTTGAATTTTTTGAAATAGTCTGAAGACTATTGCTTAAATGTTTGGCAAAAATCCCCTATGAAGCCATCTGGCCCCGGGCTTTTGTTTGCTGGAAGCTTTTTGATGACTGCTTCAATTTCTTCCATAGTTATTGGCCTATTGAGATGTTTAGATTCTTCCTGATTGAGTTTTGGAAGGTTATATTTTTCTAGGAATGTATCCATTTCATCCAGGTTTTCAAGTTTGTTGGAATAGAGTTGTTCATAGCATTTTTTAATAATCCTTTGTGTTTCGGTGGGGTCTATTGTTATTTCACTTCTTTCATTTCTGATTTTGTTTTTTTGGGTCTTCTCTCTTTGCTTCTTGCTGAGCCTTCTAGAGGCTCATCAATCTTGTTTATCCTTTCAAAGAACTAGCTCTTGGTTTTGTTGATCTTTTGTATTTTTTATTTGCTTTCTATGTTGTTTATGTCCACTCTGATCTTTATTATTTCCTTCCTTCTGCTTACACTTTGCTTTTCTTATTGCTCTCTTTCTAACTGTTTGAGTTATAGGGATAGGTAATTTCTTACCATTGTTTTTTTTTTGTTTTTTTTTTTGCAGTAGGCTTATTGAAATATGAACTTCCCTCTCAAGACTGCTTTCATGTGTCCCGTAGATTTAGGATTATTGTGTTTTCATTGTCATTTGTTGCCATGATGTTTTCTATTTCTTCCTTGATCTCTCGGGTACCCCAGTCATTATTTAATAGCATGCTGCTTAGTATCCATGTGTTTGATTTCTTTGGATTGTTTTTAATTATAGTTGATTTCCAGTTTTATGCCACTGTGATCTGAGAAGATGCTTGATATGATTTCTATCTTTTTTAATTTGAAGAGACTTGGCCTATCTTTGAAAATGATCCATGTGCACTTGAGAAAAATGTATATTCTGTGGCTTTGGGATAAAATGTTCTGAAGATGTCAATTAATTCCATCTGGTCTAGTTAGTCATTTAGTATTTCTGTTTCTTTGCTGATTTTTTGTATAGAGGATTTATTCAATGGTGAAAGTGGGATATTAAAGTCTCCTACTCTGATTATATTGCTATTAATCTCTCCCTTGATATTCTCCAGAAGTTTTTTTTTGCGTACTTGAGCACTCTTATATTGGGTACGGATATGTTTACCAGACTTATTTCTTCTTGTTGGATTGATCCCTTTAGTTTTATGAAGTGGTCTTCCTTATCTCATGTTATGTTCTTCACTTTGAGATCTAATTTGTCAGATGTAAGTTTTACTACCCCAGCTTTTTTTCATATATATTCTCGTGAAAAAACTTTTTTGATTTCTCCTCCTCAATCTGTGTATGTCTTTTTTTCTGAGGTGGTTTTCTTGAAACAGAAGATATATGGGTCATGTTTTCTTATTCAATCATTTACCCTATGTCTTTTGATTGAGGCATTTAATCTATTTAAATTTAAAGTTATTATTAATAGGTACTTGTTTGTTGCCATTTTTATTCTTTATGCCTGTGTTCCCTCTTTGCTCCCTTTTTTCTTTCTTTTCTTTCTTTCTTTTTTTTTTTGTTAGAGCAGACCCTTTAGCATTTCTTGTATTGCTGGTTTGGTGGTAATAAATTCCCTTAGTCCTTTTTTGTCTGTGAAGCTCCTGATTTCCCCTTCAATTTTGATTGATGGCCTTGCTGGCTACAGTATTCTTGGATTCAGACCCTTCCTTTGCATGAGCTTGTATATTTCATTCCATTCCCTTCTGGCCTGATGAGTTTCTGTTGAGAAATCAGTCGCTAATCTTATGGGGGTTACTCTGTAGGTAACTTTCTGTCTCTTTCTGGCTGTTTTTAAGATTCTTACTTTTTCCTTGGTATTTTTCAATTTAATTATAATGTGCCTTGGCATTGGTGTTTTAGGGTTCATTTTGTTAAGGACTCTGTGAGGTTTTTGGTTTTGTGGGTTTTTTTCATACCTATTTCAGGGAAGTTTTCTGTCATTATTTCTTCAAACAAATTTTCTATTCCTTGCCCTATTTTCTCTCCTGCTGGCACCCTTATTATGCAGATGTTGTTTTCTTTCATGTTGGCCCAAAGTTCCTGTAGGCTCTCCTACTGCTTTTTAATTTCTTTTTCCTAGAAGCTGCTCTAGTTGGCTATTTTTTTCCTACCTTGTCATCTAGCTCATGTATGTGGTCCTCTGCTTCTTCTAGTCTACTTTTGATGCTTTCTATTGACTTTTTTACAGCAGTGATGTCATTTTTCATTTCTTTGTGGTTCTTTTTACTTTCCTCATGGTTCTTACTCATATTGTCAAATTTGTCTTCCATTTTTCAGCCACCTTATGACCATTTCTTTGAAGTCTTTCTTTGGCAGGTTGCTTCCTTTTATTTGATTTACTTCCTTTACTGCTGATGCCTGCTTTTCTTTCATATGCAGGCTGTTTCTTTGTCTCTCCATGGTCTCTTCTACGGGTGTCTGATTATGTAGTTCTCTTTTTCCTGCATTGATTTTAAAGGCACAAAATACAACACAACCAAGTACAATGCACTAGGCACTGAACAGAAATGTATTCATGATATTAATAAACACAAAGGTGACCATCAGAGAGAGGCAAATTAGGGGATAGGAGAAAAAGAAGAAGAGAGAAAAGAAGAAAGAAAAAAAAGAAAAGAGATGAATGCTAAATGAAATTGGAAGAAGGGACGAAAAAAATTAAGAGAGAAATGAAAGAGAATAAGAAATAAAAGGGGACAAAGTATATATATATATATATATATATATATATATATATATATGGAGAAAACTCCAATAGAACAGCCACTAATCCCAACAAATGCCAGTAACAAGTATCTCAGATTAAGGCAAACTACAAACAACAACTAATATCAAGCAAGGTAAGGAAAAAAAGAAACAAAAAACAAACAAAAACACAGCAAACAAATAAAAAAACCAACAAAACAAAACAAAAAGAATAAGCAAAACAATCTCACCAAAAAAGCATAAAAAATATATAATCAACATTCAAGCAAACTACAGCATCAGGATAGGGAGATAAACCTTTTTTTTTTTTTTGGAGGGTATTGAAGACAGAGAAGAGAGAGGGGTGTATGGACTTAGAGAAGGGGATTGGAAATTAGATATGTAAGCAGGGTGAAATTTTAACAAGTGGTAAAAAGAAAGAATAAGGAAATCACACCATCCTCCACAGCCACAGATTTCTCTAGGTGCAGACTTCCCCCAGTCCTCAAGCTCCTACAGTGTGCTCATTTCTCTGACCTGTAGGACCAGAGACCTCACCTTATCCCAGGAGAAATCCAGTCTTTCTGTGGTGGAGTGTAAAGCTCCTCTGAATCCAAGTGTTTGCCAATTGGGGACCGGTATTCTGAGATTTGCAGCTGTAGGTGGGTGCCAAAGTTGTAGATTTTCAGTCTTCCGATAACATCCATTTTCCCCTTCAAGATGGCATGGTCTCCAGGTCTGAGCTAATGGATCTGGGAGGGAACCCAGCAGCATTAGGGGCTGCCTGGTCAGGAGAACCCCAGCCAGCTGTCCCCCACCTTCTCCTGAAGTATAGCTGTCCCTTAACTCGCCAACAAACACTCCCCATGACACCCTCAGCTATTCTTTTTGTCTGCTCTGGGAACAAGGCTCAGGACATGTCTGTCTGTTCCACCACCATTTTTATTTTTTCCCTAAGCATCATTTCTTAGAATTCTGAATCTCATTGGTTAAATGATGATGATAAATAGCAAAGGTGAAGAAAGCTGCCTTTCAAAGATAGGCAGTTATAGATGTACTCATAATATCAGGATAAGTAGCTTAAGCTTACTGCCCTGAGGTAACTAAGTTTCACTTAAATAATTTTGATGATTTTGAAGCAATTTTTTTCTAATCGTATTTATTACTGTTGATAAATTTTAAGTGTAAGTGTTTAATCCATTTGAAGACTATTTTGAACAACATAAAAAGCCAAGTTTTATCCTAAGTGAAATATAGAAAATGCATATCTATCCAACAGATTTTTTTAATTTTTAAAAAATGCATAATTATCAAAGGCATGCTGTTTATCTTTTGTATCTCTGTAATAATCAGTAGATGCATATTCATAGAGAAGGCCACCCTCCTTTCTGAAGTATAAAGGTTCCTACAAAAGCATGGCATGTTTATAGGGACACTGCCAACAGAAACAAAAATCATTTTATTACTATTTTAAGTATAAAATACAATTGTATATGTAAAGTGAATCATTCCTTTGTGTATAGCCAGCACATCTGGAAAATGCTAAAAAATTGAACACTAATGATTTGTGATAACCAATGGTTACAACAGAGCTGTTGGAATTAATGTTTTAATTCATTCTTGGGAGTATAAGCTTATTATGTTGGCCATGCACACTTGTTGAGTGTTTCTGTTTCAGGGGTCTTTTTTTTTTAAGATTTAAAAAAATTGATCCTAAGAGAAAAGTGTGGGGGGAGGGTAAGGGAAGACAGATAAAAACATTGATATGAGTGAAACATTGATAGGCTCCCTCCTTCATATCCCCTATAGGGGATCAGGGCAGAACTGGATTTGTGCCTTGACCTGGTATCTAACTGGCAACCTTCAGTGCACTGTATGACACCTCAGAAACTGAGCCATACTTCCATTGACATTTTAAAAGCTATTCCAACATAACAAATTAGAGTTTTTTCTACTATCTATTACACGCTTAAGCAGTGAAAAGTCCTCTCAGGACGAGTGATCAATACACATCCATTCTCATCAAACAACTTGAAGGAAAAGAAACCAAACAAAAATATTTTAGACAATGAATAAAAGAAACTTGCACAAATAAATACAAATGATTTTTTTAGAATTTTTTAGATATTGCTGCTCAAAAACATACTAAAATTTTAAAGAGAAGGCATAATCGTCTTTATTTTATGAATGCTTTGGTTTTCCTCCTCAGTAATGATAACGGCTGGAGAAAGAATCTTCTCTCATTCCACAAAATACATTTGTTGAATGCATGTGCATTAAAACTAAATATTTGTCAGACCCTCACTGAAAACAAAGAAGAAAATTGTGAGTAAGCATCCTGATGAGGCTTATAGTTTAACTAAAATGAGAATGCAGTGAGGTTGATCCCAGTGAAAAATAATGCAGAATAAACATGCATCAAACAACCAATCAGCAGCTTTCCCTGATGAGTAAATTCTGAGGGGCTGTTGAAATTTCTGACAGCTAACATTAGCTCTTGGAGGAAATAGGACTGTGCTCTGTCTGTGAATCCTGCCTGCCTAGCAGAGACACTACAGGATAGCTGCTGAACTGACATGAATTGAAACCACCAGAGTGAAAGACATGTGCCATATTGTTTTTGCCATAACGTATATGAAATTTTTAGAAAATATTTATACATATTTAAGTAGTCAGCCTTTGCAGGATTTTGTAGAATCCAATATTATTTTTATTAAGTCAGAGCCAGAAGTAAGAATATCGAACCAGTTTCAAGTACATTTGAGGGCAGTATGTGATACAGGCTCAGAGAAAGTCAAGCTTAATCTTGGGTCATTAAAAATTTGATTTCTCTAACACTCTTGGTCTTACTTATTCTATGTATCTGGGGATACTAGTTTGCATACAATTTTTTGCTCAGGTCTCCAACAAGGTGGCAGATCTTGCTTTATAGAGCAGAGCCACCAGCAATGTCAAGAACCATTTTAAATAGCCTGTTAATGTTTATCTGTTCTTGGATAAACTCCGAATCGATTTGGTTTACATTAATTAAATCATGTAACTGCTCTGGAGTCACATTCTCAACAAGAGAAACAATAGAAATTAATTTACATCAGAATGGAGCCCTCTGGGCTCAAGAATCAAAACCTCTCAGTTCATTTTGCTACCCTAGGAAAACACTTGAAGGTATAGTTTTAGTTGAGATTACTGGTAAGAAAGACACCTTTATTTTCTTTTCCTTGTTCATTCTTAAACAGAGAAGCAGAAGAGGATAGTCAATAGTTATAATTACAATGTTATTTTTATCAACTCACCAAATGCCTTCTTATTCTATCATTGCCTTTAAAAGATTACAACCTTTACAAATCCATGATTTTTTTTCTTTTTTCCTAAAAAAGTATTTATTATTAAATTTGGCCTCCAATACTACATAAGTTAGTAAAGTGATGAAGATATCAAAAAATGAGGTTTTAATAGTCATTGAAAGAAAATTATTTTATTCAAGGTAAGAATGACTTTCTAAATTAAAAGTTAGGGATTAGACATAAGAATACATTTTTTGAAGAAACCAAGATGGCAGCATAGGTGAACACCTAAACTGCTGCCTTGCACTACAATTTCAAAACTACAGATAAAGGACAGAATGGACATCATCCAGAACCACAGGAAAGCTGGCTGAATGGAAATTCTACAACTAGAAGGAAAGAGAGGGGCTCACGGAGACTCAGAGGAGCTGCAAAAAGCTGAGATATGGAGACACGCTTGTGGAGAGGACATGGCTGAGTGGATGGCTGGCTTCCTCTAGTAGGAGGGAGACAAAAACTCCTGACTGCGCTGAACCCCAGTTCCAACTGCACTGAACCCCAGTTCTGAGCGAGACTCATACTGGGGGAGTCTGGACTGTTGGGAAAAGGAGGAGTGCACAGAAACTCAGGGGAGCTGCAAAGGGCAGAGGTGTGGAGGCTCCTGAGAGTACGCACAGAGAGGACTGACTTTTGAGTATACCACTGACTTTCTCTTGTGGGAGGAAGACAGAACCTTCTGACTGCACTGAACTCCAGTTACAACTGCACTGAACCCCAATTTCTAGTGAGATCCTGGGGAGCCAGTCTCATAAGGGTCCCTGGAGCACAAAGAAACTCAGGGGAGCTGTGAAAGGCAGAGGACTGGAGGTGCACGCACGAGTGCACACACAGAGCACTGCAGCGACTGGTGAATATAATAGAATCAGAGGCATAGAAAGGGAGTGGAGTTATAATTCTCAGAGAGAAAGGGTGAGGGGGGGGGGTGTGGGAAGAGACCAGACAAAAATTATACACCTATGGATGAGGACAATGTGGGAGAAGTAAGGCAGAGGGTGAGTGGGAAACAGGTGGAGGGGAGCTATGGGGGGAAAAAAGAGGAACAATTGTAATAATCTGAACAATAAAGATTTATTAAATTAAAAAAAATACATTTATTTCTGTTGTTACTGTATTAAAAATGAAATGTCGAATTCTGATTGTTCATAATTAATTAAGAAATTCATTTTAATCTTCCCTGAGTCCTAGTTTTTGAACACTTGCTGAGAATATGTGAGTTAGATAATGTAAAGCACAAGCAGCATAGCACCTGGCACCACATAAGTGGCATTAAAAGATCATTTCTTTTCCATTTATTTCTCTTTAGTTCCTTCTGGTGGGGAACTCACAAAGTTAAAAATATTCTGCTTTAATTATATAATTAGTAGGCTTGGTAATTAATGCAAGTTAAAAGCTATTGATCCAGGAATGGAAATGTATGACCTGATCGATCCTGATTCCAGGAGGACTAAAAGCAATCAAGATGGCATGTGAACCATTGTGCTCCTAGCATCCCCTGCCCAGGATGCAGATAAAGAATAACTGGTCAGCAGATGAAGCAATGCTAGGAAAATTGCAGGACTGCACCTTTTACCTGACAAACCTTTTCCCTGAATTCCAAACCTTTTACTGACATTTTCTTTTCCTTATCAAAAACGTTGGCTTGAGATGAGAAGTAAGACAGTATTTAGGGTAAATAATTCGCTCTCTTCTCAGATCGCCCATGAAGGTTCAATCCTTGTCTCTACTTATTGGCTCTGGTAAAGACAGGCACCAGGAACACTGACTTTCCCGGTTTCACTTCTATCTAATTTGAACACTTATTAACTCATCTATTTAGCTAATTATTGATGTCATCTGTGTGTCAAATACACTGTAAGGTACTTGGGATTCAACAGTGAGAAAAATGAAAATATCATCACATTTGCTAGCTAAATTGACATCCACATCCTAAAAAGAAGAAATACAAGATGTTGAAACTTAATGGGCTCTGACACCCTTTGTATTTGTAATATCTGTCAATGCCAACACAAAATAGCAAAATCATTGTTGAGATGCGTATTAATGAAAACCATTTGTCTGATGTAATTTAAATAAAATATTTAATTACCTGAATCAGCTTTTTACTTTATTCCTGACCATTTGAAAAATGCAATCATTTGGGAACAATGTATTGTGAAGTGTATTGTTGCTATTGAATAGTTCTGTAGATTAAATATTCTATGTATGAATATTCTTGGGGAGGGAGATATGAAAGATGTAGTAGAAAGTTGAATGTTATAGATGAAAGAGGCCTTAGATAATACTTATCCAGATGTAGACAGAGGCCTCATATATTTGAGGTGAGTCTTCCTGTATCAAGCCAGTTAGCATGTGCACACAAAACTACTGGCTATATTGCTCATTCTTTTTTTATGTTAGTTGTTAGTTCTGAAAAAACAATCATTATTGTGTGTAATTTCATCCATCTTTGTAGATTTTCCAGAGATAAAATTATTTTCCATTTCAGCCAAATTAAATGTGAATATATTTTGAAGATTTTTAAATCAGATTTATTTTGTGTATTAGGAAATTTTTTAAGAGCACAGCTTTCAAATTAAATTTTAAATGCTTGCTTTTTGAAAATGTCAGGTTTTGAAGCAAACTTGTTCTCAGAAACAGAAATGAAACGCGAAGATTCCCTGTTAAAGTGAAATGTTTTCACTGGACTATTTGCAGATCTACCACCGTTACCATAGTAACCCATTCTTAGATGAATAATAAAGCAGGGAGACTAGTTAGTGTATTGATAAATCTGACTCAATGATATTAGATTAGTGTTCACTCATACCTAGGAGGAGATAGTAGAAAAATAGATTTTTATCAAGGGCTGTAAACATATTGATCAGTTATCTAGACCAGGGAAGAGTAAAAATTGAGTAAAATGTATTTTGCCTTGTGTCTGAATTTTTTTTTTTTTTGGCCAAAAATTTTTTTTTATTGAGGGAATGAGAAAATTCTTTTTTTTTAATTAAACCTTTATTATTCAGATTATTACATTAGTTTCTCTTTTTCCCCTCCATATCTCTCATCCACCCGGCTCCCACCCTTCCCTCTACCCTTACCTCCCTCCCATTGACCTCATCCATAGGTGTATGATTTTTGTCCAGTCTCTCTCTGAACACCCCTAACGCCTTTCCCCCTGAAAATTATCAGTCCACTCCCTTTCTGTGCTCCCGATTCTATTATATTCACCAGTTTATTCTGTTGATCAAATCTTCAATTCCCTTAATTTTCAGATTCACTTGTTGATAGATACGTATTTGTTGTTCATAATTTTTTATCTTTTACCTTTTTCTTCTTTCTCTTATAAAAGAGTACCTTTCAGCATTTCATATAATACTGGTTTGGTGTTGATTAACTCCTTTAGCTTTTTCTTTTCTGTGAAGCTCTTTATCTGCCCTTCAATTTTGAATGATAACTTTGCTGGATAGAGTATTCTTGGTTGTAGGTTCTTGCTATTCATCACGATGAATATTTCTTGCCACTCCCATCTGGCCTGCATCGTTTCTGTTGAGAAATCAGCTGACAGTCATATGGGTGCTCCCTTGTAGGTAATGAACTGTTTTTCTCTTGCTGCTTTTAATATTCTCTCTTTGTCTTTTGCTCTTGGTGTTTTAATTATGATGTGTTTTGGTGTAGTCCTCTTTGGATTCCTTTTATATGGAGTTCTATGTGCTTCCTGGACTTGTAAGTCTATTTCTTTCACCAAGTGGGGGAAGTTTTCAGTCATTTCTTTAAATAGGTTTTCAGTATCTTGCTCTCTCACTTCTTCTGGCACCCCCATAATTCTGATGTTGGTATGCTTGAAGCTGTCCCAGAGGCTCCTTACATTATGTTCACATTTTTGGATTTTTTTCTCTTCTTGCTTTTCCAGTTGAGTGTTTTCTGATTCTTTATATTTCAAACTTTTGACTTGATTCTTGTCTTCCTCTAGGCTGCTGTTAGGTCTTTGTACAATATTTTTTAATTCAGTCAGTGTATGTCTAAATTTTAGTTGGTTCTTTTCCATCTCTAGTTGGATCTTTTTCATCTCCTCTTCGGTCTCGCTAAATTTATCCATCTTTTCTAGGATATTCTTGAAAAACCTTATAAGCGTGGTTTTGAACTCTATATCCAGTAATTTGTTTTCCTGCATTTCTTTTGTTTGTGATCGCTTCCCTTGACTAGGCATTTTCACTATGCATGGAGAACTTTTGTGTTGGATTCAGCCTTATGATACCAGACTTGCAAAACTGCAGAAGCCTCTCTATTGAGCTTGGGATGGCAGAAGCCTTTCTATTGAGCTTGGGATGGGTAGAGTCTCAGGGCTTAAGGGACCGCCTTGCTTTCCAGTTGGCCCCGCCCTCCACGGCCCCAGAGTCTCACGTGACTGGGTAATCACTGAAGCAGTCCCTTGTGTGCACATGCTTGTGCTCTTGCAGTGCCTCTAGACTGCTGCCTTTCCAACTCCCCTGTGCTCCGGGACCATATGAGTCTGGGTCCCCAGGGTTTTGCCAGAAACTGGGGTTTAGTGAAGTTAGAAGTGGTGCAGTTGGGAGGGTCTGTCTCCCGCCCAGTTGTGAAAGCCAGCAGCACAATCAGCAGCCAGTCCTCTGAGCACAAGGCAGTGAGCATCACTAGACTTCTGATCTCTTGCAACTCCCCTAAATTTCCATGCACTTCTCCCTTTTCACTGTCCAAACTCCTCCCGTATGAGTTTTGGCTGGACCTGGGGTTTAGTGTCGTAGGATAAGGGGGTTCAATGCCGTTGAGAGTCTCCGTTTCCCTCCCGCCAGAGAAAGCCAGCCAGGTTCTCCAGCACCTGCTCTCTCCACGTGCGTGTTTCCGTACCTCAGCTTTTTGCAGCTCCTCTGGGTTTCTCTGAGCCCCTCTCTTTCCTTCTAGTTGTAGAATTTCCACTCAGCCAGCTTTCGTGTGGTTTTGGATGATGCCTGTTCTGTCTTTTAGTTGTAGTTTTGAAATTGTTGTGCGAAGCAGCAGTGTAGGTGTTTACCTATGCTGCCATCTTGGATTCTCCCTTGTGTCTGAATTTTCATTAATTTCTTCTCTGATGTTAGAAAAAGTTATGATTTTGATTTAAATAAAGAGAAAGATTTCTGTAGAGTATCTTCTGTAGAAATGTTCAGAATCCTGGTAAAACCTAGGAAACTTCTACTTATTGATATAGTTTTACAAGTGTTGATCATATGTCAGGAATAATAACTAAGGATTTTATGCATCTACACTAACATTTGCCTCTTTTAATAATACTGGAAGTTTCAAAAACGTGAACCTACTGAAGCAGGAATTTTAGGGGACAGAGGCAAGTTTAGGGATTTTTTTAGAAATAGGGGGTCCATGGAAAAGCCCTGAGCTGCAGACAGGGAGAAGTACATTTTCATAACACAATGAAGCCAGGTACAGGTACATTTACATAAGATAAGAAGGCAGCAACAGGTATATTTCCATAAGACAAGGGAACTGGAAATAGCCAAGAAAGGTCATATTTACAAAATAAAGAGATGGAAGCCTTTCATTCAAAAGAAGAGAAAGAAAGCCCCAAGTGAATAGAAAAACAATAAAGAAGAAGGTGGGGAGTCCCACTTGAGGTTCAACTTTTGACCCCAAGAGTTATTATAGTAACCAGTCTATGGGAATAGTGACCAATCAGAGGAGATCACCAGGATCTGCAGCATTTATAAGCCACAGGGAAAATAACCCATGTGGCAGCTTATTCTGTGCAACTCTTACCTCTCCCCTTGTAGGAGTCTGTACTTGTTCTTCAATAAATCCCCATCTTTGTAATATCACTTTCTGTTCATGTATTCATTCTTTAATTCTGGTGGACAAAGAATTCAGTTTCCAGTCCAAAAAATTGGTATTACTACTGAAGGTCAGATACTTACTAATCTGTTGAAAAACTAGATGGGTAGTGAAAGTATAAAGTAATGATGAGCAGGCAGGCTAAATAGCCACTTCAGACTGGTGATGAAAGAAAAATTGAATTTATTTAAGAAAAAGCGAGTGGATTATGGGAATTTCCAAAAGAAAGAGCTACACAGACAAAAGGGGGCCTTAGAGACAGGTTCAGAGGGTTAGAGTGGGGGAGAGCTGCTGTTGCAGAAGACCAAAGAAAACCAAAGATGCTTCAAAGAAGAGGAGGAACACTGTTTAATACACTGGAAGACTTAGGGAATAGCCTTCCAAATCTGCATGAAGGCACATGCATGGGGCTTTCCTTTATATCTCCTTATGGTCTTTGTCCCGCAAATATGGATTATGCTTCCAGTCCTTTTTGTGGGCCTTGCAAGAAGGCCCCCAGGTGTTGGGGGTCTCCAGGACATATCTGATGGTCTGGCCTGGCATCAGCATTAATAACCTTCCCTCCGGGGCAGTGCACTGTTCTGAATACCAGGTTCTGCAAGACCAGTATTTGGGAAGGAGATAGAGACTTAATTATAGGTTATCAGGAATCTACACTGAGCTTGCTAGCTTGGATTCATATCACTAACCCCTAATGTCATGGTTACATTGGAATTAGCCCTTTTGGCTTTCTTACTGCAGCTGCCCATTGCTCCCCTTATTGGAAATCTGGAGGGGTCCCTTAGAGGTTGGGGAATATGTACCTGTGTGGGAATGGCACAGGCACATATTGGAGAGAGAGTACACACTAGATCTATTATCCTAAGTGTGTTTATCTCTCTCTCTTGCTGGTGGAAATCTTAGGGGAGAGTCTCAGTGGAATACTTATCAGCTTTCCAGGTGTGCTCTTTCAGGGTCATGGTTTCTACTGATTGATCCTTGCTCAGGTGTGTGTGGGAGGGAGTCTGTAGTCAATGTAACTGGTCTCGAGGCAGCCAAGGTGTCACTTGTCTGATTTTGCTGCTTTTCTGTGTCTGAAGCTGAAATACTGGTGAGGCCTACATGTTATCTTTAGGAAGGAAAGGGTCAGGGGTATGATAGGGGAGGATAGGTTAACCTGAGGGCAAGGTTCATGTTTTCTTAATTTTGCCCCTGGTGAGTTTCTATACCTGGTTCATAGTCCTTGCTCTGGGGATCTAACAGGTAGTTGTCCATTATTTAAATATATATATATACTAACTAACTAGCTAACTAAAATCAATTGTTTCTGAAATTTACCTTCAAAATTTAAAGGCACTCATGTATGTGCCTACATATCTGTGCCTGCATTTACTACAGTTCTTTCTGCTCATAGCATTTCTTTTTTCCTAGAACCAAGAACAAGAAATAAAAACATTTAAATATGTTTGCTGTTTTTCTAGGGAACTTTGTGTCCATAATTGGACTTTATTTTGTACCTCATTTTGGACATAGCATATAATTTCCATTTTCAAATAGGATACCTTTTACTTGGATCAATTTAATTATATGATTGTTAAGTCTTTCTATATGCTTTTAGGATGATCTGTGCTACTATTATTTGTGCAAGACTCATCTATCTAGTAGAGCTGAGACTCCAAATAGCTATGAACTCTGTTCTCAAGTGCTTCATCATAATAATCATAATAATCATCATAATAATAACACTAGAACTTAGACCTCAATATGATATTTGATGGGTAGTGTGGAGGTGGGAAATAAGTGCTAGGATACTGCCATGGACAGCAGGGTTCTTCATGAAAGTTAATGAACATCAACTGATGAAAGACTAACCATAGGTTTTACCATT
Source organism: Lasiurus cinereus (assembly GCA_011751065.1). NCBI lineage: Eukaryota > Metazoa > Chordata > Mammalia > Chiroptera > Vespertilionidae > Lasiurus > Lasiurus cinereus. The sequence continues at coordinate 45,511,308 of JAAGEH010000393.1, forward strand.
TTATATAAAACTATGTATTTTTGGCAAAGCAGTAAATTAAATTCATTTTGATTATTTTCCTTACTTTCTAAAACATAATTTAGAATATGTGATTATTTCTTAAGTACAGTACACATTTTATGTCACTATATGTAAAGATAGGGAGATAGACTACATCAGTGAATTCTAATTTGTCTTTGAATTTCATCAAGCAAATTAAAATATTTAGAGAACTAAACTCTAACAATTATCTCTTTGTGTTTATATATATGTACTTACTAAAAGAAAAACATGTTAATACTAAAAATTAAGAAGGATCTAGCAAAATTAGTTCAATTTTGCTACTTTAAACTTCATGTAAAACTCATTGGAATATTATTATTAGTTAATTCTCACCTGAGGATATCTTTTACATTGATTTTTAGAAAGAGTAGAAGGGAGAGGGAGCTACAGAGAGAGAGAAACATCCATATTACAGAAACACATCAATTGGTTGCCTGCCACACATGGCCAGAAATTGAACCTGTAACTGAGATATGTGGGAATTATGCCCTTGGCCAGACTCTTCAGTCTGTGGGTGGATGCTCTACCACTTAGCCAAACAATAGCCAGGGCTTTATTTTATTTTATTTTATTTTATTTTATTTTTATATGCTTGGAGGTTGGTGAAAATTTTATGAAAAATGCAAAGTAAAATCTGAATACCACAAATTCTAACCTTTTATTAAGAAAAATAAATATCTAAATATTTTTAATTGTATTTTTTAAAAAAATATATTATATATGATAGCTTTTCAAAAGGTCAATGGCCATATTTTATATTAACTATATGTCTTTCAAGATATAAATCAATTGATTTCACCTAAAGTTCCACTTTCTTTAACAATATCCTTGACAGTTAATCAGATGTTAAGAATAATAACTAAATATAAGGGTTGGTTCCATTATCCTTCACTATTTTAAGACCTCTTCAAGGGACACTAACACAGAAGAAGCCTTAAATTTATGATCAGGTAAACTGACTGAAACAGCTCTTTGAGTGTCTTCCTCTGGTAGGCTTATGGGCAAATTATATATGAGCAACCTAGACCAAAAGTTAAATATATGGCTATAAGGCCTGCTAATTGGATTTAGAACACAACTCAGTCATTTGTAGTATAATCTTAAAAAGGAAAATGATATCTTTACAGATAGGATTAAATGAAAATTAAACGATGAACTAATGTATGAGGAATTCTTAGAATGGTTATTGGCATATAATGTGTTTAATAACTGATAGTATTAGTATACTAGTAATAGTCACTTGTACTTGGGCAACAGACTTTTACCTCCCTATATATATGTTTCTTTTCCTATAAAGTAAAGATACCACTATTACACTATTACCTATTTACAAGATTTTAATGAAAATTAAGTAAAATAATACATATAGAGTACTTAGTAAATTGTCTGGCACATATAATCAGTATATGTTAAGTCTATTTTATTATCATAAGTCCATAAATTCTTTTCTAACACACTGCTGCTTGTCCTAATGCTGTGAGCATCCTTTTTTTAAGGTTCTATATTTTTTCTAAATTAAAAAGTTGTTCCATTCAACCTAAGTTCAGCTTTATAAAAATGATGGGGGAGAGAACCTATTGTGTGATTGATTTGCTGAGGTTTCCAGATCCTTCTAGGGAGAGTCCTGTGCATGGGCAATAGCATTTTCTCACAAAAACACACTTGTCCCTGACTCCCCAGCCTCTTTTGTTATGAACAATTCTATGCCAACTGTTACTACTTTTTGGCTCATGTTCAAGATAAACAACAATTTTATTGATTCAGAAGCCTCTTTCTCATATTTTTAAAAAAGTGTCCAGATCTCAATGTGTCAGTCTATTGTTTTTAAAACAAAACTACTCTGTACCATACACTTCCTAATCTATTTACTTTTGAATTTTCAATTTCTTTTTTATTCCTGGTCTATGTATTCAGTCATCGACAGACAGAATACTGCTGTATTTCTCATAACACTTAGAGAATTGGTGGCTCTATTTCTCTTCCTTTTATCTGCAAGAGAAGCCAGAGCTTTACTGTTCCTTGAACTATGGATGTCCTATGCCTAGTTTCTCCTGTGGGAACTCATTTGTTCTTTATATGTCCCTACTGTCTGGGTCTTTTCCTCTCTAAGTTTTTTACCTTTTAGCAATTTAAATAATCTTGAGCTGATCCCTTAATTTTATAACCAGGCAAATTTTATGCCCGACATATAACTTTATATTCTTAAACTTAATTCTTTATTATTCCCTTTGTTTTCATTCCTAAATCCAAGTTCAACCTATACCCACCCTCTTACCCTGATGCCAACCTGAAAGAAAACTCTGCCTCTTGGGCCTCCAGAAAAAGTCCAATTTAGCTTTATGTGATGACATTTACTTGGCAGGCACATCACATTGCAATGCCTTTTTCTGTCCATCATCTGGCATCCTACACTATGCCTTAGTGCCCCGAGCCACTCTTTCTGCCAGTGTCAGAAGCCATCCCTCTCCAATGAATCTCATCAACTATACACAGCCCCCTAGAAAGTTCAATCACTTATATTCCTTCCCTCATTTCATCCTCCTATAATCTAGGAAGGTCAAATAATTCTCTACCCAGACAAAGAGAAAATTATTTTCTCCTCAGTTAAAGCTGTTAACCAGAAAACAAGTTAACCAATTCAGTTGCACAGGTATTCAAATGAGTATTGGTCTCGTGTTGTTTAAACATAAGCATGTCCCTCTTTAGTTACACATTTATAGCACAACCAACAACTGAAGCTTTCTAATCAGCATTCTTATTTTTACAGGTCTTTCTTAAAGAATACTATGCTTTTTTACATCATCTATCTGTTATCAGTAGCTCTCAAATTTCACAGTGCTAGTAGCATCTGTTGCCTTGCTTCATTCTACCTGTTCACCAAACATTTTATTCAAGCTTCCAGCTTGGGCCGTTCTTTCACGCCCTCCTGTCCCCGTAGCGCCGGCCGCGCCGAGTTGTAGTGTTGTTGTTGTTTTTTAAATAACAGAACCAATGAAAAGTCTTCCTTCCTTGATTTGTTTTTGGAATATTAATTGAGCATAGTAGCGTCGGCTTGCTTACTGAAAGGTCACAGGGTCGATTCCGGTTGGAGGCATGCACCTTGCTTGCAGGCACATCTCCACTGTGGGGCGTGCAGGAGGCAGCTGATCGATGTCTCTCTCTCATGATGTCTCTCTCTCATCGATGTTTCTGACTTTCTATCTCTCTCCCTTCCACTCTGTAAAAAATCAATAAAATATATTTTAAAAAATAAATAAATAAAAGAAAAAATGCTTTAACTTACATGAGTATAATTCCACTGAAATCAGTACACTTTATTTTTCTATGTAGAATACCATATCACAATTATAATACCTTATTTTAGATTTCTTCATTGCACTTAGTTCTTAGCCAAGTAAACAGTATATAATGGCTTTCATTTTCACAATTAAAGGTCCTGTTAAAATGATAGCTCCTAACAAACAAACAAAATGTGAGACTTTTCATGCCAATTGGTTAGGATCCTATGCATATAGTTAGTTATATATATTGCATATATAATTATGTATGTGTTTATATATCATACTTACATTTACATATTTATGAAGATATATATACATTTATATATTTACTATTACATAATTACATTAAATTTAAGAATATATTATAAAACCAATAATTATGCTTTAACTATCATTCAGATCTTATCAGTAACAAAAAATATATCTTGGGTTAATTTTATTCTCTGTTTTAAAACATATTTCCATAAAAGAAAATCAGTTCTATTTCACATTCATTATTACTCATTTCCACTACCATGGACATTCACTGGTGCTGCTTCTGAGAGTACCTTCTTTGGTATTTGCAGTGAACTGTGAAATTGGCATTTCTGCCCTCAATTCTCCTCCCACAACAATCAACCAGAAAGCCTAATGTTTTCTGAATGTTTTCATCACAGTTCCAGGGAGGAGGCATATATCCAGGGAGAAGTCAGTAGTTGATAAACCCTGAGACCAGCTCCTAATCTCACACCAAACATATTTCTTCCTTGCTAATGTCTTGAAACAAGTGTTTGAAACCTTGACACCATATTAAAATAAAAAAATTATATATGATTATGTATATGAGTACATATATACTAGTGTGTGTGTGTGTTTGTGTGTGTGTGTGAGTGTGTTGTTGATGCCAATACTTAAGCCCCAGCTTAAAGATTTTTAGTGAGCCCTCAGGCATTGGAAATTGTAAGCTCTTTTTACTTAAGACTGATCATTAAATCAATCTAACAGATTGAGAAGCCTTAGTTCCCAGAGAGCCTACACCTGGGAGTCCTGCCCTTAACCATCTGCCTGGTGTTCATGTGCACATTGCAGAGGACTTTGCTCTCATGCCCCTTGGGATTTTAATAGAGCCCATTAGTTTACCTCCAAGTGTCCCAAAGCAGAAAACTTACAGCTGTCAGAAGCTTGACAGACTGTTGAAAACATGGAAACAGTTATGTAAATTAGGAATTACAAAATTACAAAGGTTCTTTTCCTATGACATATAGAATTTACAAACGTTTTATAAGGGTTGAAAATTCAAATAAATAAACAGTCTGAGTGATAATTTCTTCTTCCAACCACTTAGCCAAAGTCTGCTCATGCTCCTTCATATATCCTTCCCACCAGCCACTCCTATTGTAGTCAAGGATAGCCTAATAACAATCAGATCCAATATTGGACTCCACTCTGAGCAGGCACAGCTATAAAAGCTGTTTTCTATAATTTGTCTTCCCATTTCTTCTTTTGTCCTTCCTGGTGCTCTCTACCTTTCTCCTAGCATACACTGCTAATTTATATTAACTTCTCTTGGAAGCTTTCTTGGCAAATGTGGTGATGGAAAATGGCTTTGCGTAAATCTGCATTCTATGTCTAACACCAGGTGTGGGGAATGTACGGAGAAATCATTTGGTTTGGCCTGCCAAGGCATTAGGGGTGACTTAATTAAATGTTGGACCAACTACAGCAGGCCAGTTTTTAAGTTGATAATTTTGTATTGTCCCCTAATGAGGTTATAAACACCCAAATGGCCCGTGGCAGGAAAAAGACTTCCTACCCCTGTCTTAGTCTATGAACCTGAGGCCCTCAAGCTCATTATTTGTCATCGACTTAAAGGAGAAAAATTAATAGAATTGAATATAAATAACCTAGGTAAGCCACTTCTAATTTATGCAAATATTTAAATGTAAAATTTAATCATAAACATTTTGGTATTATCAGAAATCTTTTTATCATCTTATACTCCTTGTGGTAAACTGGTATTCTGTAACCTTCAGTCTATCCCTTCTTCAAATTTGTCTAAAAGGTATTTGCTAAAAAAAAAAAAAAAAAAAAGAAAGAAAGAAAACACAATCAAACCATGTCTACTGAATTTTTTTCTAGAAGTGATTTAAATGGACACATCTAAGAGTTACTAATATAATGGTTGTCATAAATAGTAGCAGTAATAATAACAATAAAAGATGCATCAGTAGAATGACCTTCAGATACTTGGTCCCCTCTCTGTGACTATTTTATAACCACTTAGTTCATTAATAGCATGAAATGCAACAAGTAGAGAATTCTAGACATATCATCAATATATTTTATCAATAATTCTTTATGACATATGCCATGTTTTGGTGATAATAATTTATCATTTCAAATAGGCTTTATAAATGTATTCAGAATTTACTGACATCAAAACTCTAACTCTAGAAGTAGGAGGAAGTATTAAAATAACATAAGTAGATGAGCAGCTGTTTTCCAGTGTCTATAATAGTGTCATCTATTTTGTATTATTTTCAAAGAAAAGAACTATGCACTTTCTCCCTCCCCTACCCCCCCTCACCCTGTCCCACCTGCCCCTCAGAGATTAAGGAAATACAGATTGAATCATCCCAAGAAGCAGAGATGCAGAGATGTGTTGACAGAAGAAAGGTTTTGATGTTTGAAACATGTGGATTCAAAATGCTGCCTCACCACCTTCTTCTTTTCTTTTCTTTCTTTCTTTCTTTCTTTCTTTCTTTCTTTCTTTCTTTCTTTCTTTCTTTTTTTTTTTTATAAACTGGGAGATACTATCTAACTTATCTGAGTATGAGTTTTCTCTGTAAAATAAGTTCATCCCCATCTTGGATAGTCGGAATTTATAAGAAAGAAGATGATGCCCTAACTGGTTTGGCTTGGTGGACAGAGCTTCTGCCTGTAGACTGAAAGGTCCCAGGTTCGTTTCCGGTCAAGGGTGTGTACCTTGGTTTCGGGCACATCTCCGGTGCAGGATGGGCAGGAGGCAGCTGATCGATGTTTCTCTCTCATCAATGTCTTTAACTGTCTTATCTCTTCCTCTCTGTAAAAAAAATCAATAAAATATGTTTTTTTTAAATAAGAAAGAAGATGATATGCCATTTATTGTTTTGGGTATAGAGTAGGCCATCAAAAACCAGACAGCTAATGTTGTTCTCAATTTCCATGGAGTGTACATCTGGGTTTAGTAGCAGTGATTAAATTTGTTCCCATCTATTATTCACATTGTTCACCACCAACAACAAAAAATCAATTATATTCTTTCACAGCATACATTTCTACTTTTTTCTCTCAAGAAAGAAAGAAAAATAGTACTTTAAAAAAAGGTTCCAGAAGAGCACTGGCTCAGTTGATTGGAGCATGGCCTTATACACTAAAAAGTGGCAGAGGATTTGATTCCTGTCAGGGCACATACCTAGGTTGCGGTCCAATCCCCGGTAAGGGTGTATACAATCAGGATGTGTATAGGAGGCAACTGATCAATGTTTCTCTCTCTTTTCCTCTAATCTTTCTAAAGTCAATACAAATAAAAACACATATCCTCACTTTAGAATAAAAAAAAAGCCCAAAGAGAAAATGAATATCTAACCAAGAAAGAAAAAGAAGACACAAATTACCAATACTGAAGCATCCATCTTACATAAAAACTGCTGTTTGAAAATGTAACCCTGCTATTTCGGCTACTGTAAATGCTTGCTTGCTTAAATAAAAAAGAAAATAAGACTACTCCCATTCCAGAGAGGTTGTAGAATATGCCCTAGACCGAGTTGTCATTACTGACACCAGGACAGGCCTTGAGATATGGTCTCATGGCCCCATCCCAGAAGGCCCAGAAGTCTTATTCCAAATTTGGGAGACAAAAGAGTGAGGGAAAGTATAAATATAAAAGGTTTTCTCCATGTGGCGGGGCCCAGAATTTGAAAGACACATTTTTCTCTGGCCCTGCCCTTAATAAAATGTAACTCCCTTTCTCTAAGCATGGCTTGGTTTTTTTCCCGTCTTCTGTAACAATATCAGAAATAAAAGAGGAGCAATCACTCCTGATCTTACAGATATAAAAAGGACAATAAAGGAATATTATGGATAATGTATATTTTAAATTTGACAACTTAGGTAAAATAGACGAATTTCATGAAAGACACAATCTACAAAGAGAAATAGATAGCCCCAGTTGGTTTGGTTGCATGGATAGAGCATTGGCCTATGGACTGAAGGGTCCTGGGTTTCATTCTGGTCAAGGGCACATGCCTGGGTTGCACGTTTGATCCCCAGTGAGAGTGTGTAGGAGCCAGCTGATCAATCATCACTTATGTTTCTATCTCTCTCTCTCCTTCTCCCTTCCTCTCTGAAATCAATAAAAATATATTTAAAAAAACAAACAAATAAACAAAAACAAAAAAGAGAAATAGATGATCTGAATAGGACCATATCTATTGGAGAAGTTGAATAAAATTAATGACCAGGGCCAGATGTGTTCACAGGAGAATTTTACCACACATTTAAAAAATTAATTATATTAATTCTCTGAAATATCTTGCAGAAAATAGCCAGAAGGGATACTTTCTCACTCATTTTATGAGACCAATATTATCCTAATATCAAAAGAAGATAAAGACATACTATAAAAAATCTACTGACAGAAAATATATTTCTCAAGAACATAGATACAACAATCTTTTAAAATAATAGACATAAAATTCAACAATGTATAAAAGCAATTATAGACCATGGCCACGTAATATTATCTCATATGTACAAATCTAGTTCAACATTTAAAAATCAACTAATATAATTAATCATATCAAGAGGTTAAAGAAAATTGTATCATTAGATGTAGAAAAAGCACTTGATAAAATTCAACACCCATTTGTAATAAGAACTCTCAATAAACTAGACATTGAAGAGAACTTCCTCAACTTCATAAACATTTCCTTCAAACAATATATAGCTGATATCATAATCAGTAGTGAGAACTAGATGCTTCACCCTAATTTTAAAAACAAGAGAAGGATGTATCCTCTTATACTCTTATTCAACATTGAACTAGATATTCTAGTTAATGCAATAGGAAAGTAAAGCAAATAAAAGGCATAGAGATTGAGAAGGAAATAAAACTTTTCTTCACAGACAGCAAAAATTTTTTTGCCTATGCAAAAAATTCTAAAGAATTTTCAAAATACTTCAGGAACTAGTAGACGAGTATAGCAATGTTTTAGGATCCAAAGTTATACAAATGTTAATCACATTCTTATACACCGAGTGACCAGATTATTATGATCTCTGAATGCATAATAATCTGGTCACTCAATGTGTATATGTGTGTGTGTATGAATTCGTGCATGGGTGGTTGGCTGGCCTGCCTGCTGATCAAACTTCTGGTTGAGGAGACAATTTGCATATTAGCCTTTTATTATATAGGATATACATTGAGTGGCCAGATTATTATGTGTTCAGAGATCATAATAATCTGTCCACTCAATGTATATGAGCAATGAATAAGTAGAAACTAACATTAAAAACACATTAGCATTTACACTAGCACCCCCCAAATAAAATATTTAGGTATAAATCTAACAAAATATGTTTAAGATCTACATGAGAAAAGTTACAAAACTCTAATAAAAAATCAAATAATTAAATAACTGGAGAGACATTTCATTTTTATTAATAGGAAGTCTCCATATTGTTAATACCACAATTCTTCCCAACTTGATTTATAGGGTCAATGCAATCTTATTCAAAATTCCAAGTTATACTGTGTGCTAGTATAATGATTAATTCTAAAGTCTATGTGTAAAAGACAAAAGATCAAAATTGCCAACATAAGATGGAATAACCTGACTTTAAGGTTTACTGTGAAGCTAATCAAGCTAATCTTAAAGTAATCAAGAGAATGTGGTATTGGCAAAAAGGCAAATCAGTGGAACAGAATAGAGAGCTCAGATATAGACCCACACAAACATAGTCAACTGACTTTTGTTAAAGAAGCAAAAACAATTTAATGGAGAGAGGATAGTCTTTTTTCAAATAGTGCTGAAACAACTGGACACACACACACACACACACACACACACGATCAATCTAGATGGAGAAGTTATGTCCTTTACAAAAACTAACTAAAAATATGTCTTTGACCTAGATATAAATCACAAAGCTATAAAACTTTTAGAAGATAACGCCTTAAGGTTACGGAACGAATTAAACTCGTATCTCGAGGTACCACTGTAATTGTTAGAAACACAGCAATAAATATCAACACAAAAAAGATTTTTATTGTAGATCATGCAGGGAGAACAAAAGATAAAATATTTAACTGTAGCACTGTTTGACTATATTCTGCACAGTGGGAAAACCTGAAATTATTTTCAAGTTTCGGCATTCTTACTTTTTTTCAATTGGGTCAAGTTTCTAAACTCAAAAATCTCCATTTTCCGGTTAATGAAAAGAAAATAGGATTCTACCGATTCTCCTATCTACCATCTCCAGAACTTCTGTGAAGATCAAATGAGATGAGGCACAAGAAAATGCTTCACAAATATTTGGCTAAAGTGTCACATGTTTGCACCTGGCTATAAAGCAAGTCCTGTTCCTGGGTTGAAGAAACTCCAAGGAGGCTAATCACTAGGGAGAGGAAGATGGGCGTTGTTACATGACATCATGACCCGATGCCCACAGTGGCTGTTTCTGGGCTTGGCCGGCTGTGGGCTGCATTTTGCACCATGGGGCCTTGGCAACGTTCTCTGAGATTTGATGGAGTGTTGCTCCAGCAAGGTAGTGTGGTGGTGTAGCCTATGTCCCACTTGAGGGAAACCTAGTGTTGGTTTGTCCTTGCCAGATTCATGGTGCTGTTTCTTTTTAAATGGCCAGTGAGTGTCATAGCAGCTCCTGCTTTGAGCATTTTCCCCCTGGTGATCAGTGTGCATCATAGCTACTGGTTGGACAGTTGGAGGGACACCTAGGCTTTTATATACATAAATAAGGAAAGCTAACGTGAGTAAACATGGGAACTATTTGAACTATTTGTTCAATTTTCTATAAACAAAAAGCTGTTCTAAACATAAAGACTATTTGTGGGAACCTCTTTCCACGTCCCGCGTGGTTCAGGGTTCCCGGGTCAGGGTTTGGGTTCTGAAGGAGGCCGCACGCAAATGAAATGAGAGACTAGAAAGCATTAATTTGGCGATATTGGGGGGCCAGGCGGGAGCCTTCCTCTAGTGGAAAGGACTGCCCCTTGTTCTGGCCTTTTTCTCCCTTTTATTAAGGCTTTGGGACACACCCCTAGCCTTTAGGCAGGAAATAACAAAAACAGAAATTAACAAGAAACAAACATATAGGTTGCTTCAACCAATAATGTTTCAACTAAACAGTGAGTAATTAGCTCTGACCTTTCAGAGCAATTAAGGTTGACCAGCCTTCTGGCTTCCTGTTTACATCCATCTAGTGAGAACAATATTTGGTTTCCTACAACTATTAATTTTAAAAATAACAGAAATGAAGCAAAACAAAATAAAAGTATAGGTCTTTACCCACAGGTTCCAACTGTTAGCATAGCCTACTTTCATTTCTTCTGAAGAACATGACTTCCTTATCATGTCATTCAGTTACCACAGTTAATTAGTAAATAGTATGATGAACATTAATTAATGGGAGACCAATAATTTAAAGTCAGAAGATTATGCAGGGACTCTGACCATCTCCCCTCTCACCCCCTGCCAAAAAATATAAATTATAAGGAATTTTGTTTAAAAAAATATTTGAAATCTGTTAAGGCAAAGCAATGATTTCAATTCCACTGTAGCTTGAAATTAGTGCTAAATAATTGGTGGTAGGACTGGTTCAAAGACACAAAGTGAATCCCAACATTGTATACATCTGTGCTGGAAGTCTTGGAGACCTTAGGTGAGAGGGATGCAATGCACAGTGTTAGTTTTCCTGTCTGTGTGAAGACATCCCTATCACCCTGATACAAAATTTAATTAGATGAGCATCATTATGAGATTCAAAATAAATATCTATGTACATAAAAATGTGCATGCCTAGAGAGGCTATTTGCTTTTCAAAGTGACCCAACTATGTAAGCATGCCTCTGGAAAATAGCAACAATTTGATAAGAACTAGGTGCACCACCTTTTATTGTTATCTAAGGCATGAGAACAATTGTCAGGTTGGAGATCTTGCCACAATGCCCTCAGTGACATTAGCTTCTGACTTTTGTCAATCATTGATAGCAAATGAGATTCCTTTTCATATTGTTCAAGGATCAGACTACATTATTTAGTAGGTATGTTGTATATTCTGAGAGAGGAGCCTTCTTAAATATGGCTCTAGCATGCATTATCAAGTCAACCAAATATCACTATTATCTATACAAAAGGAGCAAAAGCTGGAATAAAGTGGATTGATTATTTGGCCTTGCCCCTAACCCCTAACTTCTAAATTATGATTTGCTTAATGATGTCTTAGTTTTCACCGAGGTAGCATTAGTTAAAGGCATCATATAAACCTAAACTAGTTTTATAAAAATAGTCCGCAATAGAGTTAACATCTGACCTCATTATTCTTCCAACTTCTCTAGTCAGTAAGACCAGTTACATTTTTTCCCCAAAGGAATATAAATTCTATTTTAAGGACAGGTAAAGCATACAAGAATAAGTGACAGATAGTTTGGATGTTTGTGCTACATATCCTAAAAAGGAAAAATTACAATATGTTACCTTTTATTTTTAAAAATGAAATAAGAAAATATATAACATTTAATCCACTCTTACCAGGTATGAGACTCCTTCACATAATTTGCCACATCTAAATCCTAATAACATTTCTGTGTAAAATATCATTACCATTTCACTACTAAGGAAGCTCAAGCCCAGAAAGGTTGATCATGAAAAACATTTTTCAGCCCTAACCAGTTTGGCTCAGTGAATAGAGTGTCAGCCTGTGGATGGAAAGGTCCCAGGTTCAATTTCGGTCAAGGACATGTACCTTGGGTGCAGGTACATCCCCAGTAAGGGACGTGCAGGAGGCAGCTGATCAATGCTTTTCTCTCATCAATGTTTCTAGCTCTCTATCCCTCTCCCTTCCTCTCTGTAAAAAATCAATTAAATATATTTAAAAATAAAAAAAAATAAAAAAAAAGTTTTTTAAGAACATTGAGTGGGAGATCCTAACTCTGAAGTCCGGGTCATTTAAATAAACTACCCTACTTCCAATTGCCTATGAATTCACAGCCTTCTTGCCTTTATATTTCTCAGGATCTGGTCTTCATTCTCTAGCAGCCACTGTCTTTGGACTTTTTTTTTATCTTCTCCTCATTTTTTTATCTTCCAAGAAGGATAGAGTTAAGCTAGTTAACCCTGCTCCATTTATTCCCTTTAGAGTGGTGGCAGATTAGGACATGCCTATCCCTAGGGAGACAGAAACAAAAGGCAGTTGAACGGGGCTAGTGATGTTTGATAGGAGGAAGAGATTCCATGGGAAATACCCTTGGGATCTCTCTGGTTACCTATTATCTTAGTAACTAAGACAGAGGAACTGAGGCGTGACTCCAAAAAGATGCTGTGTAACCTCTACACTCTCTTTAAATGTTTCCTGCTACCTGAGGAACTCCACAGATCATGCTAGAGATCTCATCTTTTCTGGGTCCAAAAAATTGTCAGGTTGGAGATTTTGCTACAATGCCCTACATGACATTAGCTTCTGACTTCTGTCAATCATTGATAGCAAGTGAGATTCCTTTTCATGTTGTTCAAGAAGAGTCAGACTACATTATTTAGTAGGTCTGTTGTATATTCTGAGAGAGGAATATATCTGACTATATATCTGACACAGGTAGGAAGCACGTAAGGAATTTGCCTTTGAAATTCAAGATTGTTTTCTGCTTTGTGTGAGCCTTTGCATTTTTAAAAATAAAGCTTTATGTAAATGTCTAAAGTGTGTCTGAGTTGACAATCTTAATCTATGTGTAACCCACAAATTTAACTATTGTTTGCATATCCACAATTCATAAAGTATGAACGGGAAAGACTAATGGATTAGGAAGTCCAGAGCAGTTATTCAGGTACTATAACTATGTGTCTGCATCCCTGCTTCTGTGTCATCTCCTGAGACCAAGGCCAGATCATTTGAAGTCTTTCTATTGAAATTCTGTAAGGCTGCAGCCACTGGATTGCAGCAAAAGAGACCGATGGCGTATCGCTATCAGCAGATGGAGGAAGAAAGTGAACATTGTAGAGTTAGGCTCCAAAGGAATTTTACTCAGGCAGGTTAGAGCTATTCAATTATATTATAGTGGGAATTGGATTCTGCCAAATATGATACGAGTAGGCTGCTCACTACATGGCTTACCCTCAACAGCTCATTTCTGAAGGTCTGGTTCTCAAGTCTATTGCAAAAAGTTTCAGATTTCTAAGCCATAGAGGGAAACAATGATCTTGAGAATGAGAAATACTAAATATGTAAATAGAACTTAGAACAGCTTAAAATGTGTTTTTAATAGCATATTTGCTCATTATTTTACATTTTCTAAAATAACATTAAAGTGAGCTCAACATTCTTGGCTCCTTTATCCTGGACTCTGAATACGCACAGTGATAGCTTTAATATTTATTATACTATCAGTATCATTTGGATCCTCTGAGTAACAAATACCAGGATGGAATGAGATGTGCAAGATGTTTATTGGGAGAGACATTAGGTAATTAAGTTTAGATGAGGTCATGAGGATGTAGTTCCCATGACAGAATGATGTTTTTTATTAATAAGCAGAAGAGAGACCAGAGTTTCTTTCCATTATGTGAGGATAAAATGAGAAGGCATTTCATTTGTAAACCAGGAAGGAGGCCCTTTTTCTTTAATTTTCCACCTTCCGGATGTGTGTAAATAAATTCCTGTTGTTTGAGCCACCAGTCTGTGATATTCTGTCATAACAACCTGAGCAGACCAATACAATCAAGTAGAAAGAACAACAGGCTGCAACAAAGTCCAGAAAAAGTGTCCTTAATGGTGATAGTAAATCACCAAGCGAGATTTATCCAGTACAACAGTGGTTCTCAACCTTCCTAATGCCACGACCCTTTAATACAGTTCCTCATGTTGTAGTGACCCCCCAACCATAAAATTATTTTCATTGCTACTTCGTAACTGTAATTTTGCTACTGTTATGAGCCGTAATGTAAATATCTGATATGCGGGATATATTTTCATTGTTACAAATTGAACATAATTAAAGCATAGTGATAATTACAATTAGATATTGTGAAATATTTATTTCTAATTACAAATAAATGAAATTTTGTCTTGAAGCATGGTGTAGCATGGGTAACAGTCTTAATATAACAACAGTAAACTACATTACTACATTTTCTGATGGTTTTAGGCGACCCCTGTGAAAGGCTCATTTGACCCCCAAAGGGGTCGCGACCCACAGGTTGAGAACCACTGCATTAGAAGAATCCCTTGCTGGGCAGCAGTGGGCCAGTTTGGTAACTCTGGTGGGCTCACTCTTTAGCTGGGAAGAACTTAGAAAAGAGTTGTCATTGATTTTTGTATGGTTTACTTTTTCTGTTAATAATCAATGATAATTTATTGCCTCCACATTTTGCTCCTGTTTTTTTTTTTTTTTATCCTATGTGTATGAAAAGAATTGGAGATCCTGCAGTGATGGTATTTTTCACAAGAAAGCAATTCCCTGTTCTCAGCCAATCAATTATGGTGATATGCTCAGAACCTTAACTGATCAGGAATTGAGCATGACTTAGATTGCAGTTCTAATATGATTCCATCTACTCAGGTTTCCCCCCTTTGAGTCAGCCACAGACATCCTGGGATTTTGTTGAGTGCAATGGTTTCTCTCCCCTTAGCCATAAATGTTTCCAAAAGATTCATTTCTGCTCTTTGGAAGTTCAGAGCTTAGCTTCTCAGTCTTCAGCCAGAACACTATGGACTCTGTCTCATCTGTCAGATGGACTTTATGTATTTGAAGCAGTTCCCCTCTTCTAGTGGGACATCCTATCTAATAGAAGAGAAACATGCAAATTGACTGTACCTCCACTATTCCCACCAGCCAATCAGGAGTGAGTATGCAAATTAACCCAACCAAGATGGGTTAATTTACATATCCAGGCACAGAGCAAAGAATGAAGATAGCATAGAAGGAAGAAAAGTGCTGCAGAAGAGAGTGAAGCTGTGGAGAAGCAAACAAGCGGGGTAGAGGAGAAGGGAGGGAAGCAGGTGGGGCAGGGGAGAAGGGAGTGAAGCAGGCGAGGTGGCGGACACTGCCACAAGAAGCCCTATTGCAGGAATCTTACTGCATCAGGCTGCTAGTTGATTCATAAAACACCACAACATCACAAGAGATTCTACACTGCCCTTCTAGGTGTTTGAGGCCTCGCCGTCCAGCTTTCTGCTCTCCTGCAGATCTCAGTAGATTTTTCTTGGAGAAAGCCAGGTGTGCATGTGGGGCTCCTGTAGTTAGTCTGTCACGCCAGCTTTCACAATCATCACAAATCCTATGGTTTTTTTTTTTTTCCTAGCAGAGTCCCTCTACTTAGGAGAAGGCTAATCCTCAGCCCATATTGATAAATGGTCCCAGTGAAGGAAGTTCTTGGCCATTTTCAGCTCCTCTTGCAAGTTGAATTTCCTTTTTCTAGATATTTTCTGTGGCTTTAAAATACAATTTTTGTGGCATATCTATTTTTCTTATTGTTTCAGAGAAAAATTTTCTCAGTAAATTTATTTACTTTATTCTGTTAAGCTTTCTGGATTCTGAGGCATAAGTAGAAGTTTCTCTCTCTCTCTTTCTCTGTCTCTCTTCCTCTCTCTCTTCACCTCTCTATCATCATATAGGAATTGCCCATGTTTTCTTTCAGTATTTCATAAGATTTATTATTTTTACATTAAAATTTTCACCTATTTGGAATTTATCCTTATGTACAATGTAACGCATAAACCAAAATTAGTTTTCCAATGGCTATTCCAGTTGTCTCAGCACTATCTATTGGAGAGAGCACATTTTTCTATCTGACTTGAGTAGCATGTTTATATTGTAGTAAGTAGCCATAGAAATATTGATCTTTTGGAGACAATTGCTATTTTTTTTTACAGTGGCTTTGTTGTTTAATAAAATCACTCACTGTATTTTAATTTTGAAGCTTTAATGCATACATCATTTCTCTTGTACTCCATAGTTTCCTAAGTTTTGTTTTTCATTAGTTTATTTTTCCATATGACTTATGCAGTTAAAAGAACAAAAATAACATCTTATTGGCATCTCATTAAACATAAAGTGACTTAAGGAAAATTGACACATTTATGATGATGAATCTTCTTATCCAAGATTATTGTATTAATTTCTATTTGTTTGGAATTATTTTGTGCCCTTTAAAAGTACTTTACATATATGCAACTTTCACTTTTCTCATTTATTGTATTTCTTGAAATCTGATTTTTTAATGCCATTGTTATGGTAAATGGTGAAATTTCTTTCACTTTATCTTCTAAATGGTATATGGACAAGTAAGTTATTGATGTCAATTTAATACCTCATAACTAACTTGTTACGATTTCATGTCTGTAAAATTATAGAATCTAGTAATAAAAGTTTTAACTCTTTCCTTCTACCCTGTCTTTAATTTCAAATTTCATTCACCTGTCTGAATGCATTATGTAGCAACATTGATAAAAAATTATAAATTAATAGTGTCAGACTCCTATTTTAATCCCAGTGTTGGGGACCACTTTTCTTGTTTCTGACTAAACAGCAAATGTTCTATTATTTTCTCATTAACCAAGCTGACTAGACAAGTGAGAAAAATATATGTTAAAGTTTTATAAGAATTTATATATTTCTATTTTTTGAAAATTGTCTTTACTTTTCATTACTGAGAATTACAAATACATAAAGTACACAAAACATAGCTTATATACTGTAAATTCATTACAACAAAATAAAACTTATATAATGTCAGATGGTAATGAAAAAGAAACAGGAAAAGTAATTGCCAACTTGTTAAAAAGCATTGCTCATACAACTTCTCAATCTCCTTTCCTTTGTTCCTAAAGTTAAATACTATTCTCCATTCTACCTGTACAGTTTATTATTGCTTATAAGTAATTTATAAGATTTATTTATTTTACTCGACATTAAATTTGTAAATTTTATTCATGTGGTTGCATTCATTTTTATTGCCCTATAAAATTTATTATATAAATTTACTACAGTTTGTATAACTCATTTACTGTTGATAGATATTTTGGATATTTTCAATTTGAATATATTTTTAAAAATGCCCACCAGGAATATTCTTATATAAATTGCCTCTGTAGACATATGAATGTTGAGGACACAACTGGGAATAGAATTGCGAGATCATAGGAAATACATATATTCACTTCTGTTGGTATATTTAAATATATAATCTCCCAAGGTGATTGTAATATTTGAGGATTCCTACTGCTTCATGTTCATGGCAAAACTTGGTCTTATTGAGTCAACTATAAATTTTAAGGCTAAAAAATCGCATGAAAATGGAAAGTCACATTAAATAATGATACAAAGAAAAACTGTCAAGATTATATATTTATTTTGTATGTATCTTAATCATAGGAAGTGTATATATATATATATATATATGTGTGTGTGTGTGTGTATATATATATATATATATATATATATTCCAGTATATATATCTTTCCAACAATACATCTTAATCATAGGAAATAAAAATTAACTGAATTAATAGAGCTGATGAATTAGCCAGCATATGGTGATATTTTAGCTTACCCTTCATAAACTAACAGACTGCAGAGCTTAAAAAAGTGAGTAGGAGTGTAGAAAATTTGGATAACATAATTAGTAAGTTTTATTGCATAAACATATATAAAATCCTGTTAATAAAACATTGACATACACATTTTTCTCAAGCATATCTGGAATATTAAAAAGTGAATTTAAAGTATCATATATACATGCCTCCAATTTAAATATCACATAATAATAATAATAATGAAATAAAACACTTCCTACCTGTCCATTTGTACATATTTTTATATGATCAAAGTTTGAATTGAACTACAAAAGCAGGAAATTTTAGCAGTAAATAGTTCTCAGTTCCAAAATTCTTATTCTTTGGTGCTATTCTCAGTGGTGCCTAATATTAATAGTTCTTAATATATTCTTTCAGCAATGCATAATTTTATATGTATTAAGAAATAATATAACACATTACATATTTCTGACTCTTTTTTACACAAATGTATCATACACAAATGATTATTCAACTTTTTTAAACTAAAGATCTAGTATATATCATCTACATAGACACAATCATCATATATATATATATATATATATATATATATATATATATGTTGATATTTCAAGATATGCTAGATCTGAAGTGAAAAAGGAAGTTGCACAATGGGTCACATATATGTATTCACACATTAATCTTTTTTTTAGCTGCATAGATTTTCATTACACATTTGTGCCATCATCATTTAGGCAAAGGTGCTGTAAATTTATTTTGCCAGTTAAAATTTTTCTCTCTAAATCTAGAAAATAAATACATTAAGGCACAGAATCAAGAGGACTGCTTTCACAAACTAATTCCAGTGTGAGAGTTTAGATAAGCTATTTACATGTGATTGTGTGTGAAGTAGAATCTATGTGATACTTGAGACAGGACAAGACCATAATGTGTTGCATTAATTCCCTGCTTAACCTTTTCATTGAATTTCTGACACAACTTGATTAAATACAAACTCCTTATAACATTTTTCAAAATAAAATCTGGCATGACTTTGTTCTGAATTCATGATAATCCTGAACCACATCCCTTCTGAACCAATAAATACTATTACGTTGGGTGCTCCATCCCTTTCTGCTGCCTCTGAAATTGGATATGCTTTACATGCTGTGCGAACTGCCTGCTTGGAAACTTTCCTCTTGACAGACTCCTACAACACTTTTCAAGTGACCCCTGTAATGTCACCTGCATCAACTCTTTGATGTTTCCTCCCAAAGATTGTCACTTCCTCCAATCTGCTCCATTATTATACTGTACTATTTCATTGTAATATCTCATTATTATAATTAGAGCTTTGTAAATAATTACTTGTACTCCTCCCTTTATTCTAAGGCCTTACAACATGGGAAATGCCTCTTATTAATCTTTGCATCTGTATTGCCCAGCAGAGTGTCTTACTAAAAAGTTAACAGGATATAACATGGAATCAGTGATTGAACACATTTATAATTCTAATATTTGTTCCTCAATGTCCTGCTTTTTCTTTAACTGTTATTAATTGGGTGATTTCCTTAATCAATCCTAAAACAAAAGTAAAAAAATCAGATTTCTGTAAAAAGCTTCTAACAATCCATACTTTAATTATAATATAAATCTAAACACTTCTGCAATACACACTTTAAAAAAAATTAAATTCTTTACTGTTTAAAGTATTACATAAGTTTCCTTTTTCCCTCATTGACCTCTCCCAGCACATACCCTCTTCCCCCCTCCTCCCCTCCTTCCTCCCACTCCCGCTGTCTTTGTCCATTAGTTATGCTCATACAAATGCATACAAGTCCTTTGATTGATCTCTTATCCCCCCAACCCCTGCCTTTCCTCATAGGTTGGACAGTCTGTTCCATGCTTCTATGACTCTGGTTCTATTTTTGTTCATCAGTTTATGTTGTTCATTATATTTCACAAATGAGTGAGATCATGTGATATTCATCTTTCTCTGACTGGCTTATTTTGCTTAGCATAATGTTCTCCAGGTCCATCCATGCTGCTGCAAATGGTAAGAATTTCTTCTTCTTCTTCTTCTTCTTTTTTTTGCAGCATAATATTCCATTATGTAGATGTGCCACCATTTTTATTTACTTATTTATTTTTTAAATATGTTTTATTGATTTTTTTTTATAGAGAAGAAGGGAGAGGAATAGAGAGTTTGAAACATCGATAAGATAGAAACATTGGTCAGCCAGCTCCTGCACATCCCCTCCTGGGGATATGCCCACAACCAAGATACAAGCCCTTGACCAGAATTGAACTTGAGTCCATAAGCCGAAGCTCTATCCACTGAGCCAAACCAGCCAGGGCAATGTGCTACCACTTTTAATTCACTCATCTGCTGATAGGCACTTTGGCTGTTAGCAAATCTTAGCTATTGTAAATTGTGCTACTATGAACATAGGGGTGCATAGATCCTTTCTGATTGGTGTTTCTGTTTTCTTCGGATATATTCCTAGAAGTGGGATTACTAGGTCAAATAGAAGTTCCATTTTTAGTTTTTTGAGGAAACGCCATACTCTTCTCCACAGTGGCTGCACCAGTCTGCATTTCCAACAGCAGTGCAAGAGGATTCCTTTTACTCCACAGCCTCTCCAGCACTTGACCTTTGTTGATTTGTTGATGATATCCATTCTGATAGGTGTGAAGTGGTACCTTGTTTTTTGCTTTGGTATCTCTCAGATGATTAGTGATTTTGAGCATGTTTTCATATGTCTTTAGCACTCTGTATGTTTTCTTTAAAAAAGTGTCTGTTTAGATCTATTGCCCATTTTTTTGATTGGGTTGTTTATCTTTCTTTTATCAAGTTGCATGAGTTCCCTATAAATTTCTGAGATTAAACCCTTACCAGAGATAATATTGCAAATATGTTCTTCCATGTAGTAGGCTTTCTCATTGTTTTGTTGATGATTTCCTTTACTGTGCAGAAGCTTTTAATTTTGATGTAGTCCCATTTGTTTATTTTCTTCTTAGTTTCTATTGCCCTGGGAGTTGTATTGGTAAAGGTATTGCTAAAACAAATATCTGCTATTTTGCTGCCTATGGCTACTGTGATAGCCCTTTCCACATCCCGCATGGTTCAGGGTTCCCAGCTCAGGGTTCGGGTTCTGAAGGAAGCCACACACAAACGAAAAGAGAGACTAGAGAATATTAATTTGGCTATATTGGGGGGCCAGGCTGGAGCCTTCCTCTAGTGGAAAGGACTACCGCTTGCTCTGGCCGTTTTCTCCCTTTTATTAAGGCTTTGGGACACACCCCAAGCCTTTAGGCAGGAAATAACAAAACAGAAGTTAACATGAAACAAACAGGTAGAGGCTGCTTCAGCTAACAATGTTTTCATCTAAACAGTGAGTAATTACCTCTGACCATTCAGAGCAATTAAGGTTGACCAGCATTCTGGTTTCCTATTTACATCCATTTTGTGAGAACAATGTTTGGTTTCCGACATCTCCCTCGTTTTCTTTCCTCTAAAAAATCTTGCATCTGCAGACAAGAAATAAATATAAAGAACAAAAAATAAGACAAGCAACAATGGCTATGCGAAGAGGTAAATGAATAAGTCTGTAGTAAGTTTCTTTCTGGGCCAATTATCCTTTGAGTCCTAATTTCAATGTCCAACAGTTTTTGAGTATACATGTTAGCAATGATATTTCACTTCTGGATGGTGGACAAATGGTGGCAATGCAGGTCCGACCCTCTCTGGTTTGGTCCTGGGCAACCTGCATCGATGCACAGCTGCTGACTGCTAGGATGGCAAGGTGTCATCAGCATCTTCCATCTCTGGACTGTTTCTCCTCTTGTCTTCATAGCTGGAGCATTCTCGGTTGAAGGAATTCACCTGGTCTTGGAGCTGTTTTTCTGAAAATATATAAACATTCTCGACCAAAAGTCAGTAAAGGAATTTTTTCTATAAATTTGACTTTGGGTCCTTTTTATTTTTTGCTCAAATAATTTTCCTTTGGCTTATTTTAATACTATGTATGTTTTTCATGGGTGTCTTGCTGTTAAGTAAAAAAAAAAAAATTTCTATATGTAATTTCCTTACAGGATACTTTTCCTTACATAATATTACTGTACTATCCCCCCTTTTTTATTTAATTATTAGGAGGCTTTTGGAAAATTTTTATAATGCAAATATGACTGCTTTATGTTTATTGCATGTTAAGTAATTGTACCATGCAATAAACTACCAATAGAAATTTAGTTAATACTTTAGGAATAACTTTTTTCCAGTATAATTAAATTTTCTTGAATATTTACCTATTTCAATTAACCAATTAAATTAATTTGAAAATTTAACTACTATTTTATTGTCAAATTTAATATTCTAAACAATCTTAGTTTTATCCTGTAAATATTAGTGGATAGGATTTTTTGCATTCTTGAGTAGGCCCTGAGCATTCCTGGTGTTAAGTTGGATTTAGAATATGGGGCAGCTGTTGACCAAGTCTCTAATCTGAGCTACACCAAAACTTTGTCTGTCATCTGTGTCCCGAACTGAACTGGGCTGTCTCTGTCTTGTCACCTGGGTCCCGATTGGAGCTGGGTATGGGAAGTGAAGCAGCCATGAGGCAGGAGACCTCCCTCAGAAGGGGCGAAGGTTCAAGCCCCTGCAATTTTGTGGGGGTGAGGATCTGTGCCTCACCTCTGTTGATCCCCAAGTTTTCTCCTGATGGCCCTTCTGCGACTGTGCCTGTCTTAGGTTGTTTCTTCCCTGAAGAATCTTACCCGCCTCTGGCTAACCAGCCATCCTCCGGGGCCAAGCAGGTTGATGTGAGGTTCAGTTCCGTCTCCTTGGTAGCCGATGCCCTTGTGGCCTCCATGCCCTGTACCTGCCTTGGGATCTCCTCGCCTGCTGGCAGGGTCCCAGCACTGAACACATATCTTGGGGAACCCAGGTTTCTTCTCAAGGGAGGGCCCAGCTCACACCACTGGGTGAGAGACAGATTCATGGTACCAGCCAACACGAGGCTTCAACCTCAGCGTGAATAGAAAGTTCAGATGATAGCTGTGGGAGGGTCCCTCTTGGCAAAAAGAGCAAGGAAAGCCAATATAGACTGATCAAGTGCCTTCTCACTGCCTTAATTCCTTTTATGTTATTTTTTAAAATTGCTACCAAATATTCAAATAATTAGATTGTAAGTTTGTTTGGGATAATTGTCAAAAAAATTATAATGACATTGTAGAATAATATCATGTAAGGATATTCTTTGTTCTAGGCCATGGCAATTCAATTTCAAACTGGCTATCAATTTCTTTTTGTATAGACAAGGTCTTAGTTACTTTATTAGAATACTTAATTAAATTGCTTACAAAGACATTGGCTTTTTATTTAGCTGAAAACCTTGATTTTTATTTAAAAAGCTAATTTATTAATTAAAGTAGGTATCTTAATTTAAAAAGCAAAAGAAATTTAGTAAATGTTTATGTCTGATTCACAAGCCACAAATGCCCTGCATCTAGCTTAAGAATACAGGCAGCTATGGGCTTTTTGTCATTTTAAATTCTGCTAGTGGAATTTTAAGAAATATTTAGTTACTTAATTTTGTCCTTCTTAGAGACCAAAACCTTCATAACACTTAAAATATCATTATTAATTCTTATTTGATAAAGTTTTCCATGCAATTTCAAGTATATTAAATTGGTTAAATTTAAAAAGATTTCCTTTAAGAAGAGAGAACAAATTTCTTGTATTACTCCAGGCCCACGGAGCTTTCCAAGAATCATCTCTGTTAAAGCCTTGAAATTTTAACATGGAAAAAACCATCAAATATATATATTCATATATGACTTAAAGATTACAATACTTTTTATAATTATCATAAGATATCAATTATATCTTTAAACTTTTTTATATTAAAGTTTTTAAGTTGGAAATCACAGAATTCTTTTTAATTAGATCAATAAACAACATATTTTGAATTCCTAATTAGAGAAATTTTATTTTCTCCCAATTTAATTTGCATTTAGCTGAAAACCTTGATTAATAACACAAAATCTTCTCTTTTTAGTTCCTTTATGCCATTTTTCTTAAAAAAATAAAGACCAGTTCTGGGTTTTTCTTTTTCTGCAGCCTTTGCGGAGAGATTCCAGCTTAAAACCCTATCTAATATGTCCAAAAAGTTGGACAATTGCACTCATTTCTTTTTAACCCGGGCTTCTCTCCTCACGAGTACAGAAATTCCAAAAACATCTCTAAATTTTTAAAACTTTTTCATGGTGAGAAAGGAGACTTTAGATTAGTATTTTGGGAGAGTGGGCTTTCATATTGAATTGCCACAGTGTCTCTCCCTTCCCCCACATCCAGCTTACTTCAGGGGAAAGCATCAGTAACGGATCTGGTTGAATTTCTTTTCACACTTAAAAGAAAAAGACAGATCTTAAATTTGTTCTTTCTTTTTCGCTTTCCGAAGTAATAACTAGCACCTAATTTGGCCAAGATTTGCATTTCCCTGCGAGTTCTCTTTTTAATTTTGACCGACGTTTCTGCCAAACACTCACGATCTAATGTACCTTTTTCAGGAAACCAGGGTTATGTTCTATAACGTCAACCAAAACCTGTAAAAGAATATCTTCTGAAACTTTTAATTCCTTAAGCATATAAACCAAAATTCTATAGTAAAGTTTACTTTTATATTTATAACCTAATTCTTCCCCATTTGGCTGAAAAACACTTTCCCACCCTACTTACAGATCACAACTCTGTAGTTAATCCGTGGGCTTTGCGTACGTTGAATTCCCCTCACCTTTTCCTAGGTGAATCTTCCTTCACCATTTTTCTTGGTGAATTTTCCTTCCTTGGCTCTTAGGCGAATAATACCTTCTCCTCCAGACGTCCCATGGTCAGGCGCCAGATATGGGAACCTCTTTCCACAGTCCCTGTTGGGCGCCAGATGTGGGAGCCCCTTTCCACGTCCCGCTTGGTTCAGGGTTCCTGCAACTTTAAGAATTCTACTCTAAAAAAATGTGTAGTGTTTGTAGAAAGCTTGCAAGCAAGATAAACTCTCATCCTTAGACATACTGTTACTCAATTACAGCTGAGAGGTAATGGAGGTTAATTAATTATTGAGAGTATTATTTACTAAAAGAAAACAAATCCCATGTACACGGTTATAAAAGCCAATGATACTTTTCCCACATACTTACTAAGATGGAAGTTAATATGTTTCTTGCCATTAAACATTGGTTAATTTATATTTGTGTATCTTCTCGTTCTAAAATAGATTAACTTCTGCCAATACTGTGTTCCAGTTATAAATCTCTTTGTTAGGATGTTATTGTTTGCTGTAAAATTCCATAAGATACAGAACTGCTTGGCTGGGATTTTACCTCCTCCAAGCAGTAGAATCCAGATGGTAAATAGAGGAATTGCTACTTTATTATTGAGGAGAAATATAAATTTGGTACTCAAGGAATTTCCTTACAATTAGATAAGAACCCTGTTATTACTTCTGGCCAATGAACTGTGATCAGAATTGATGTGTCTCTTCTTGGCAGGTATAGTTAAGAACCTCCAACATCTCTCTTCCCTGCTGCCATAATCTTGGAGGCAACATGCTTCAGATGGCAATGTTAAAAGTTGGAGAAAGTCTAGCTGACTTAACACTAGCTTGTAGGAGTTTGACTCACAGCAGGCCTAACCTAACCCTGATACATCTATGCTCTATAATTAATATGATCTCAGGTATTACTTATTCTAAGTGGTACACATTAAGGTAAGTGACACATGGTTACATTTAACCAAGGCTTTGCCAAGAGATTTGATTAGAAAAGTATATTTGAAGACAAGATGGAATAGTTTCTCAAAATCTGTTGCGAATATTTTTTTTTGTCATTTTTTTATACCCTGTCATTAGCAGTCTTGAACAGAGGAAATAGAATATCTGATGAAAATAATATGGCACTGAGATTTGGGTACAAATGTAAATGGAAATAAATATGTCTCTAGTTTGATGTGTAGCTAAAACAAAATAACAGAGAAGGACACCGTAACAACCCAAAGGGAAGAAAAAGTTTTTGCTAAGTAAATAAATACAAAAACTTAGCAAAAAACAAACAAACAAACAAATTAAAACACACACACGCACAAAACATGAAATTTAAACTGGAATGAATGTTTTTTTTCCTCTAGGCAGGATACAAAGGTGACTTCCTGGGTTCTTGTCCAGATGGATTTGAAGAATGAAGCCATGGACAAAAGTTGTTTTTCTATTGAAAAATGAGCACAGACTCCCATGTGGGAAGGGAAGAGAGAACCACCAAGTCCCTCTTTTCTAAGGCTTATAAAGGCTGCAGTTCTTTGTGTCCTAATATCCTCTTTGTTTGGTCACTTTAGTGGCTTCACAGCTCAAACCCCATGTGGGGTTCCCTTCTTTTTCTCCCTTTTGTTTTTCTATTCCCTGAGGTCTTTTTCTTTATTCTGAAAAGGTATATCTTTTGGCAGTTCCCAGAACCCTTTTTCTGTGAGTGTATGCCTTTCAGCAGCTCCCAGCTTTGTAGCCCTGTGGTTCTACCCAGTGGACCCCTTAATTCCTAAAACTCCCTAAACCTGCCTTTTTTACCGCTATAAATGCCTTTCAAAAAGACTATTGTTTTCTTTTCATAAATAAAATATCTTCAGGATCAAAGGAGTCTAGAAATTGTCAAACATTATTCAATTATGAACATATCAGAGTGCCTGAGACATCAAGCTCATGATACTTGTTGCAGATGAGCATCCTGCGAATCAGCACATACCAAACAACCTTGAAGTAGCAGGTGGGACCTCTGGAAAAGTGACAACATAAAACTGAGAGAGAACAGATGTGCAGTGGGAAACACGCTGTTTTTATCGGCACTCAAGTTTCTCTTAAAGTAAATACAGTTGTTCCAACCTTTGAGCCCTGGCTGGAGAAGTACCGCATGGAAGGGCTGGAGCAATTATGAGTCCCATGGGAAAGGAAAGAGGGGAAGAGGTCTCAGTGGAGCAAATCTTGAATATACAGATTAACTTGTCTGCAAATAGCAGATTGAAACCTGTCTGAAATGGGTTCCCTAGTAACAGACTTCTATCATAAACAAAGTCTGGTCTTAGAGCAAACCTGATTTAAAGGGAATAAGAAAAAGTAAGTCATTTTAAACTCCTCTTAAAAAAAGTCATTTTACGCTTTTTTTTTTTAATTCCCCATGAAATACATGCAATTTTACAATTTTCACCAAACCCTTAATACCATCATTCTCAATTTTTTAAAAAATATATTTTTATTGATTTTTAAAATATATACATATATATTATTGATTTTTTACAGAGAAGAAGGGAGAGGGATTGAAAGTGAGAAACATCAATGAGAGAGAAGCATCGACTAGCTGCCTCCTGCACACACCCTATTGAGGATATGCCTGAAACCAAGGTACATGCCCTTGACTGGGATCAAACCTGGGACCCCTGAGTATGCAGGCCGACGCTCTAGCAAAACTGGTCAGGGCTTATTGATTTTTGAGAGAGAGGAAAGGAGAGGGATAGAGAGATAGAAACGTCAATGAGGGAAAGAAGCACTGCCCGGCAGCCTCCTGCATGCCCCCTAATGGGGGCTGGAGGCCACAACCCGGGCTTGTGCCTTGGTAGTAATTGAACCAGCAATCTCTTGGTGCGTGGGTCAATACTTAACTACTGAACCATGCTAGTCAGGCCTCTTTCTCAATTTAATATGAGTGGTTGGTTTATTTTAACTCTGCATGGCTAGTTCCATCTGTGGACAGCTAAATGGGAAAGTTTTAGTGGCATAGTTAAAAAAATTACAACCACCCCACCTTTGAGTTTGAACTTCAGTTCTATTTGTTATTTGGTTATCTTGGGTAAGCCTCTTCTTAATTAGTTGAAGATTATCTTTCAAACAGAAATACAAGCCTGGATTACCTCATTTGGCAATAAATTCCCTATCCTTGTGAGAATTAAATGCAGTCAAATTTGTCAACCACACACTAGGATCTCAATATTAGTTTTCTTTTCTTATGCAAAAGGCACCAGGAGTTAAGTCATGAAGTATTATAAAAATTTGAAATTTGATCCTATCCATGTATGTATTCAATGGGTTATGGTCCTTAGTGAGAGATGCTTTGGGTATTACAATCTTCTTAAGTTATTTTAATATTTTATCAGAAATTTTGTATTTAATATCATAAATATAGAGACTTGCTATATTTAACTTTTAAAATGGACATATAAACTTTTCAAGATGAATTCAGACACTATTCTACTCATGTCTTCATTTGGATATCTCATAGAATATATTTGAAATGTTTTTCCTACCCCAATAAAACTCTTCCCCCCCAATATTTGTAAATGTGAACTCCATCCTATTAGTAACTAAAAGCAAAACTTATTTTTTCCCCTTTCTTTAATGCTCCCAAACATAACTAAAAGCTTATTTGTTCATTTCCCCATGAAATACATGCAGTGTTACAACATTTCACCAAACCCTCTGAGCCCACTTAAGTTCAAGTCATCACTGAATTTCATGTAATTGTTGCTACTGTCCCCATGGGCAGTCTTGCTTCTACTTACACGCCCCAGGTAATCTGTTTGCAAAATAGAAATCATAGTTTATTTTTAAAGTATATCAACTTACCTCAGGTCCCTGTTGAAAAGACAGATTTCCATCTTATCTATAATAATAAAAACATAATATGCTAATCAGACCGAATGACTTTCTGGACGAAACTGCAGTGGCAGGGGCTGAAGCAGAGGCAGCCACTGTGATGTCAGGGCGGGGGAAGAGGGCAGAAACCTTGCACGAATTTCATGTATTGGGCCTCTAGTTCAGAATAAAATCTGTTGTCATTAAATGGCCTAAGAGACCTTTAATGATTTGGCTCCTCACTAACTCTAGACATCATTTTCTACCAAACTCTCCTCTCCTTTCTTACTCAAGCCATAATCACTTCCTTGATGAACCTCAAACTTTACTTTCATCAATAAAGTTCAGAAAACTCTCCCCAGGTTTTCATATGGTTTACCCTCTTACTGTTTCTACTCAAATGTTGTCATCTCAGTGAAGCCTCCCACCAAATTTTATATAATAGCAACAAAAATAACCCCACCCTAGAACCCCATCTTCATGAGCCTACATTATTTTTCTTCACAGCGTGTTTCTCTATGTAATATTCTGATTAGTCACTTGTTTATTTATTTACTGTCCTCCTCCCCTACAGTGTATTAGTTCATACCTATTTTGTTTATTCTATATCCTCAGTGTATAGAAGAGCGCTTGTTCCATATGATCTCAAAGAATATTAGCCAAAAGGAAAAAGGAAGAGAGCTGAGGATAAATATTTTATTTTATTCCTGGTATGTTTGGGTCCTGAAGAGTAATGTACTCTGGAAGTCAGGATCCATTTCTGGCTCAATCTCTCTAAAATTTTTCTGACCTTTGTCTTACAGAGAGAAAGTGAGAGTACATTCACTATTCTCATAAAGCCTCACAACTTTTCTCCCCAAAACATTTACAACAGCTTGAGCCTTGAAGGAAAACATAACCTTAGTGGTTTGCTCAGCTCCTTGCTGATTCTGCAGAGCACATCCCACCCCAGGAAGCAGGCATTGAAGGTTACAAGCCTGGATTACCTCATTGGGCAATAAATTCCCTGTCAAGTATATTGTGACTTTTGTGTCCTTAAAAACTTAAGGACCAGTAGTTAGTTACTGTTCTGAGAAATTTTTACAGAGCCCTTGGGACTTATTTATCTTGTCAACAGTAATCGATATTTGTAACAAATTAGTGGACACAAATATAAATGTGATATCAGCAGAAAAATATGTATTGTGAAAAGGAAGCATTAAAAATAACTAGCTTATCTTTTCTCCGTGTCCTAAAAGAAACACTATTATTTGCTGAGTGCCTACCATATGATAGGCAATTCACAAATATTATCTTAATTCTCCAGCAACCCTGTGAAGTATTAGTGTTTTTGCTTAATGGGTTAAGAAACAGGCTGGAGGAAGTTAAGTGTTCGATCCAGGATTATACACAAAGTACACATTAGCGCTGGGAGTCAGTCCAATGTCTATCTGAATTCACAGCCTTTCAATGCTCTTGAACATGCTCTCTCCTCTTGGGAGTCCTGCCTTAAAGAATCCGATTAAACCCTGTGAAATAACTGGCCTGACTTTGCAGAAGACTCTCCAAAAGTACATTCTGAACTTGCATTGTTTTATTGTTAAAAAGAAACAATTACACTAATATAAAACAAATTATAGTAATCTAGAATCTGATTTCCCTGTGTGATTAATTAGGTACAAAGGAATTCCACTTGCTGTCAAAGTGGTATCTGCAGCATCACTTTTACTTTCATCACCCCTGAAATGTGAGAGTATGTGAATGAGTGAGTACTTACTAGTACTTCTCATTATTATAGAACTAGAGGCCCAGCGTATGAAATTTGTGCATGGGGGCTGGGGAGCTGTCCCTCAGCCCAGCCTGTACTGTCTCCAATCTGGGACATCCCTCTCACAATCCAGGACTGCTGGCTCCCAACTGCTTGCCTTCCTGCCTTCCTGATTGTCCCTAACCTCTTCTTTTTGACAGCCTGATCACGCCCTAATAACTTCCCTGCCAGCCTAAGTGATGCCTAATTGCTCCCCTGCCAGTCTGATGGCCCCTAACTGCCCTCCCCTGCAGGCCTAGTCATCCCTAACTGCGTTCCCCTGCAGACCTGGTCCCACCAACTGCTCTTTCCTGTAGGCCTGGATCACCCACAACTGCCCTCTTTGCAGGCCTGGTCCCTCCCACCTACCCTCCCCTGCTGGCCATCTTGTGGTGACCATCTTGTGTCCACATGGAGGCAGCCATCTTATGTGTTGGAGTGACAGTCAATTTGCATATTATTCATTTATTAGATAGGAGGAGGTTCCACAGAGTTCATGCTGAACCAGAGAATGAACTCTATGTAGCCCTCATTAATTGTAAGGGTTATTGCAATCATTAGTTTCTGTCAATTCACAATTGCTTTAAGTGAGTCAAAGGCACTTGAGTTTCCCAGGGTCTGTTATATCTACATTTGTCTTTCCAGGTAATGCTTCATCATTCTACTTGGCAGTTGTTTGGCTTTCCCCATACATAGCACTTGGCAGTACTCAGAGGTATAGTAAGTCTTTTCTTTCAAAACAGTCAATTATCTCCTGATCTTTTCAGTATGATGGGTTTTTCCCTATGGAGACTTAATAAACCTTTTAAACATGATGGTTAGCTCTTAATTTGAAATTCCTTCTTTCTGATATAATTTACGTAAGATAAAATTTTATGTATAGGCTGTATCTCAGGTAAAAACAAGACCTATTAAGCATTTTTATGCAAATTATATTTATCTTTACTGCAAGCTGTCTGTCAGCATTTTACTGATAAAAAATGCCTGCTGGTGTAATAGATTATGACTTGGTCAGAGTTGCAGGGCAGACTGCGGCAGCAAGTATTCAAATTCACATTTGGCTGCTCTAAACTTGCATTTGCTGTCCTTCACTCATTGTCACTATGAGTTGGCTTTATTTATTTATTTTTATCTATCAAAATAAAACAATATCATTTTTTTTTCAATTCACAAGACTGGAGCAAGGCTACAGTTAAATGAAAAAGACTTCTTTTTTTTTTTTTAAATGGAAGGTGCAGTCACAAGGAAGCTATCAGCAGATTAAAAAAGGAAGAACCAAATTTATTAGGCTGCTTACAAAACATCTGCTTCTGCTCAGTTCCTTTCTTCTCCCTGAAAACTGCAATCCCATTGAGGTGCTAACAGCACATTCCAGT
Source organism: Lasiurus cinereus (assembly GCA_011751065.1). Classification (NCBI taxonomy): domain Eukaryota; kingdom Metazoa; phylum Chordata; class Mammalia; order Chiroptera; family Vespertilionidae; genus Lasiurus; species Lasiurus cinereus. The sequence goes on from JAAGEH010000393.1 coordinate 45,543,219, forward strand.
GGGAGACCACATTTTACAAATGCAACTCCAAGTTAAAAGCCTGCCTTTGTGAGAACAAACTTTCATTATGCAATAATGCCCTATGAGCAGGTCCCTGTTCTCCACAATAACTCCTGCCTCTTCCCAAATTACTAGTTTTATGGGTTTTGCATGCACGGCAGAAGGAAGACTCCAGGTGAAGGAATTCAGCATGATCCATGTGGTTCTGAGTGATAAACGCAGGTAGGCAATGAATATCCGTTACCAGCATATTGCTACCTCCTCTCCCCAGGAAAGTGTGAAAGCTAAACTTAAACAGTGTCACATATTCAAAGCTATAGAAATGAATTTCTTAGCATAGCTATGGCAGAAGTTTTGAGAGAAAATAGCTTGACTAAGGTACATTCAAATTTCTAACCTGGGCTAGTATATTATTTGAGGCCAAATATGAGAGTTCTATTGCATAATTTATTGTATTTTTACAATTCCAAGACTGAATAAAAGCATGAGGAAAGTAGGAAGTACGGAAGATAGGAACTGTCTACAAGAAAATGTCAAAGAAAACAACATTTTGAATGAACTTCAATGAGGTATTCTTATTGGGGAAATTGGAATATCTTCTTCCTAATGCAGTGGTTCTCAACCTTCCTAATGCCACATCCCTTTAAGTTCCTCATGTTGTGGTGACCTCCAACCATAAAATTACTTTCGTTGCTACAGTTACGAAGTCTGATCCATGTGGTTCTGAGTGGTAAACCTAATGGATGCTGGGGGTGGGATTCTTATGATAGCTTGAGTAAAACAATTTTCTGAGACTTCCATAAGAAGATAAGTAATTTTTTATTTGTTGAAACAACATCCCTGAGTTTCCATAGTCCTATTCCAGTCACAGAAGAAATGTAACTGGGCTTTCAGTAAAGCTAAAAGCAAAGTCAGTGTCCAGAGTTTCAGTTCTATGTTGCATCCAGGTCCAGTTCAGCATCAGGCTAACAGCAGTCCACTTGTTCGTTGTGTGTGCAAATGCCAGGAAGCAGAGGTGAGAGAGCCCCAATAAGCCAGGAATTAAGTGCAACAGGCCAAGAGTGAACTCCTCTGTTCAGGGCATTAAATATCCAAAATTTCTTGCCCTTGCAGTAGCCATGCCCATTCTGGCCAACGATCTGTTCCAAGGAGTGACTGACAGACAAGTAAGTACCTACCTATGTCACCCCAATTTTACTGGGCACGTGTCTATTCTCCTCATTGTCCAGTCCCTTCCCCCAGCATCCTGCAGGGAATAGACAGTGGTTCCTGGGTTTTAAAGCTCTAGTTTCCTGGTGAAGCTGCCCAAATGACCTTTCTATAATATTTGGCTTTCCATTTGCTCCTTTCCTATTATAGTCACTAAGTTCATTACAATGGTATCAGTGTGATTTATGTACAGTATACTGCATTGACACAGCACAATTTGATGAATTATGAAAGATGTATATACTCCTGGAACAATCAAGATACATAATCCTAAATAATAAAAGCCTAATATGCAAATCAACCAAACAGCAGAATGACCAGTTGCTATGACATGCACTGACCATCAGGCATCAAATGCTCAATGCAAGAGCTGCCTCTAGCCCACAGGCCCAGGCCAGCCAAGGTGGGTGCGAATGGGGGCCCCCTTATCACACTGCTGGTTGCCCCACAGATTGGCCCTGATTGCTGGCCAATATAGGTGTAGGGACCCTACATGTGCATAAATTTCATGCATTGGGCCTCTAGTAGTTTATATTATCCCAAAAGTTTCTCTCATGCCTTTTGTAGTCCTTCCCTCCTTCTGCAAACTGACATAGCAAAATGTCCATTCAGTTTTTGTCACTATAGATTACTTCGCAATTTGTATACTTCTATATAAGTGGAATTGTACAGCACACATTCTCTTATATCTGACCTCGTTCACTCAGCATCTTATTTTGAAATTTATTTATATAGTTGTATCATTAATAGTTTATTCCTTTTTGTTGTGAGAATTCAATAGATAGATATAAGATATACATTTCTTGTTTTACTTCAATACATGGTCACTATTTGATGAGTTATTTCACTTCTTAGATATCAAGAACAAAGATGCCAGGAGCATTTATATAAGTTTTATGTAATTATATGTTTAAACATAGAGGGGGTGTAAGTTTAGGTGTAAAATAACTAGATTAAAGAAGAACTTAACTTTTAAGAATCTGCCAAATGATTTTCAAAAGGTTTTGTACAATTGTAAATATCTACTAGCATTAGATGAGAATTCTCATGTTCAATAGCATCATCAATACTCAGTATACTCAGGATTTATAGTTTTAGCCACTCTAATAATTGTGAAGATGTGTTTTTTATTTAAATTTTAAAATGTTTTAATTGAAATGTAACATATATATAAAGAAAATGCAAGAATAGTAAGTAAACAGTTGGATGAATTTTCCTAAAGTGTACACATGGTGAAACCACTAGCTAGGTCAAAAAAAGAATGGGGAGTGTTATGTTGCATAGGATATAATTTCTTGAAGTAATATAAAGTTAAGCAGAATGAGGGACTGAAGATTATAGGGAGTGCTATTTAATTCAAGTATAATTCAGGAAAAGGCTCTCTAAGGATAGTACAGGCCAACTAGAGACACAGATAAATAGAAATTTGAAGTCTGGGATTCCTTTAGTCCAACTTCATACTCAAAACAAATAATCATCAGCACAACAGCCCAGAAAATGGGTAACCCTTATTCCTCCTCCAATACTAGGGAGTTTGCTACCTCACAAGATAGATTTTTTTACTTCTTAGCAATGTCTTGTTATTTACCATGCACTTTTACACAGTAGCCTGTGCTCGTGGTCACTACTTATCACTTCTATATCCAACCACTTAAATTCTATGGTACATTTTTTTCCCCTCATAGTCTCTCTGTGCTTTTTTTTTTAAAACAACTAACATGACTTTAAATGTCTTCTTTGGTCAGACTAGTCACATAACAGGTTTTCAAATCCTTATTAGTTTCACAGCCTGCATTTTATTTGTGTCTCTCTTACTAGTAATATTTAACACAAAACCATGTACATAAAACTAAGTATAGCCAGACCACTGCAGCATACAGTAGGATAATTACCTCCATTAATCTGGTCACTAAATACCCATTAATGTAGCAGAAGCCAACAGTAATTTTTATGATAATCACATTCTTCAGCTGATCCTTATATTGCGATAGCATAATATGGTGGCAAGGCCATAAACTTTAGAATTATGCAGACCTATTTCCCTGCTCTACTAGGTACTTGCTATGGGACAAATATTTTAGCTGAGTTTCATTTCCTTCCCAGTAAAATGGTGATAGTACCCAATAACTTATAGGGCTGCTGTATGGATACATTTAGATGTATGCATTATGACAAACATATGGTGGTGGTTAAATAAATGTTAGTGAATATCTCTTCTGCTTTAATACACTTACAAACAGCTGCAGTGAGTGCTCAGACAGATATTGATAAATAGGTTAACAAAACAAGGCCCGATTCAGAGCATTGGAACAGGGCATCAGACGGATTCCACCTGCCTGACACTGACCTATAAATCACTGCCCTGCGCTCAGGCACACAGCAGGTTCACGTCCATCCAGTGCACTATCAGCTGGCCCACATTGCTCTGGCCTGTCCACAAGGACAGCTGAGAAGCTTGTCAAATGTTTTTCTAACATCCAGATGCATTGCGTCTAGGTCATCTTTTCTCCTAGTGTCTGCTACCTACACCAGGAAAAGAAAATACATTAGTCTGCCATGTTTCCTTTACTGAGATCATGTTGAACCAGAATGTTCTGTGCTTCCTTTTGCAAGTGCTCACAGACCATCTGTTCTGTAATCTGGGAGTTTGCATTAGGTAGTAAAACTCTGTCCATCCTTAGTGTTTACCTTTTTAGAAAGTGAGGAATTTATTCATCAGCAGGTTTCTGGTTCCTGATCCCTTCTGGTTTCTTTTCAGAGACTTCACACATTCTTCACAGCTTCTGAAGCTAGTGGGCACTTTCAGATGAAAGATGTTTTTTTGTTTGTTTGTTTGTTTGTTTTGTGTGTGTGTGTGTGTGTGTGTGTGTGTGTTTCCCAGAGAAAATAGGAGCAAAATACAAGTGCTGTTCCTTTGCTAGATATCTATTGGCTATTAACATTGCCCCTCAAGCCCTGGGCTTATTATTTTCATGTTCATTTTATTCTAAACACAGCTTTCTAAGCATTTTCATTGTTCTCATTATGTTTTGTCTTGGTTCATTCTGGGTATTAACTTTCTTTGCCTACCTACTTTTACATTTCTACAACACTACTTGGTGTTTTTTTTTTTCTAGCTGTTTGATATTCCTTCCTTTTGAAGTCAAAGCTCACTATAAAGCTCTTGGTGGCCAACATGATTCTTTTCACTCTAGCTCTACTTTCTCATGCTGTGGTCACTTGTAATGACATCACCTGCTTTTATTTTATTTTCCCCTAGAGTGAGACACGTTTCCTTTGAGCCTTAGTCCCTTACAAAGCTCTGCCCAGAGGATTGCACCTTCTGTTTCTTTAAGAATCTTGACATTTATTTTTCTAAACTCACAATATTGCTACTGAATAGAAGTAGCATCCCCTTGCCCGGATATTAAAACTTCTCAAATGGCATTATCATTTCTAAAACTAAGGTTCCCTTGGCTTCAATATCACCAGTGAATTCTTCTTAGTCAAGGTATCTGTATATAAATCCATTGCTTCACCAGCATACTGTAAGATGAAAATAATAGATTATAATAATAATATTTATTGGAATGAAATGTTCCTTTTGTGCCATAAATGCTTTAAGCATTTAACATATACAGCATTTCTACATATCTTTTCCCCTTCCCCTCAAAAAGCCTCTATGAATTGTACTCTAGTTAGTAATGCTTCTTTCAGTCAATTGAGCCTCAGCAAGTTTAAACTTCACACATGTTCTTGTTAAAGAGTCAATCATTTTTTTAGAACCTTTACTTCCAATAGGATAAGATTATAAATATTTAAAGCCCTACAGAAGATCTTTTCTTTGCCCCTTGTATGGTTTTTAAGCTTGGAAAACATTGCCCATATTTTCTTTAGCTATTTCACAGTGTCCGTGTGTGTTATAACACTTTATTTTCTCTTTTGTCCCATGCATGACAGGAGTTCATTGGATGGCTATCCATGTATTACTTTGGCCTAGTGGTCTGACATACATTGTCTCATGCAGACAATCATATACTGTTTTCCAGCTATGGGTCTCAATACTTCTTGCCTGATGTGCATTACACCACATTTTATAATACCCAGTATAGCAGGAAGAAAACACCTTAAACTATTGACCAGTTTTTTAAAAATCATTGTTCTCATATATTTCCCATATCTTCTCCTAGATAGCTATATGTGAATGACATTTTTATTAAATTTTTAAGTCATCCTCATGAATTACATCTATATTATTATGTAGTCACTAGTATTGCTTCTATTTCAACATATGGTTTATCTGATATTAATATAGTTGAACTAACTTTATTTTCATATGTATATTCTTATTTATACTTTTAATCTTTTATGTATGTCTCTTAAATATTGTGCACAAGAGAATTTTGCTTCAGCACTGTCTGACAATTGCTTTAACTTTAGTTCATTACATGGGTTGTGATTGCTTATATTTTTGGATTGTTTCACCCCCTCATTCTAGTTTCCACAGAGCTATAATTAATAAAAAATACTAGAGACCCAGTGCATGAAATTTGTGCACTTAGGGTTGGGGTGTGTTCCTCAGACAGCCTATACCCTCTCTAATCTGGGACCCCTCAGGGGACATCTGACTGCCAGTTCAGGATTGAGCCTAAACCAGCAGTTGGACATCCCTCTCACAATCCAGGACTACTGGTTCCTAACAACCCGCCTGCCTGGCTGCCTTATTGCCCCTAACCACTCTACTGCCAATCTGATAGCCCCCTAACCATTCCTCTGTTGACATGATTGACATCTAACTGTTCCCCTGCTAGCCCAATCACCCCCAACTGCCCATCTCTGCAGGCCTGGTCACTCCCAGATACCCTCCCCTGTCAGCCACCTTATGACAATGGGGGGCAGCCATCTTGTGATACAAGAGTGTGAGGGTCAATTTGTATATTACCTATTTATTATATGGGATATAGGGTGGGAAAAGGTGGGTTTATAGTAGTTTATGTGGAAAATAATACAATAATGAATAAATACTAACACAAGAATAAACTGTTTCATGTACTCACAACTGTAAACCTACTTTTGCCCCATTTCAAAATTTATTTATAAGCATTTCTTATAATTCTAGACACATGTCTTTGAAAAATATATGTGTTGTGAATACTTTAATACTTTTCCCTTCCCCTGTCTCTGACTTCTCATTTTCCTAGCAATGACTTTTTAAAAAACGTTAGAATTATTTTAAATTGATGGAAAAATTGCATAGTAGAGAGGAATCCCATATATCCCACATCTAATTTATCTGATGTTATTTCAAATTTATATCCTACTATCACTTAGTGTTTTAATCTTATTTTGCTGATTATAGTTTGATACTATTCTTACTTTGATACAGTTTGATGCTATTATTACTGTTAGTAGCAGTAATATCAGTCAACATTAGTTTATATTAGTTTGAGATATAATAGAGGCAAACCTGTTGTTAGTGAAGAAAATCAATTTTAGGATTTTATACGCATGTAGCATGAAGCATTAGTACTAAATACATACTTAAAAATGTCTTAAACAATGTCAGAAAAATTTTTTGATATGTTTTTGTCATTGTTGTTGAGCATTCTGAGTTTGAAAAAAGCAAAACAAGCAAATAAAAATATATTACTCTGCTCTGGCCAGATAGCTCAGTTGCTTGGAGCATCACTTCATACACCAAAAGGCTGCTGATTCAATTCCCAGTCAGGGCATATAAGTAGGTTGTGGGTTTGACCCAGGTTGGGAGGTAACCAATTGATGTTTCTCTCTCACTCACATCATTTTTTTTTTCTCTCTCTCCCTTCTCTCTCTCTCTCAAAATTCAATAAACATATCCTCAGGTTAGGATAACAAAAAAACAAAGCAATCAAACAAAATATCTCTTCACATAATCCCTGGCTAAATTATCAAAAATGTTCCTAAATATGTAAAAGATATTTTAAAAGACCAACTAAAATACCCAGTAAAATTATTGTTCAAGAAGATACATATTGTTTTAGTTTTAGAAGATAGTTATAAAGGGGGATAACAACTTCACCTAATTGAAGCTCATAATTTAAATCTATACTATACAGAGAAGAAACCAAGGATCTGAGAAGTTTACCCATCAAATGCATACAACTGGTCAGTGTCTGAGATTAGTATTTAATCTTTAAAAGCCATATCCTTTTTGTAGTTGTATTTATATAACTTTTTACTGTAAGGTAATTGTAGACTTACAGAAGAGTTGCAAAGATATAGAGATGTCCAATATGGATCCCCGAAATGAAAACTTATTTAACTATAGTATAATTAACAAAACTATGAAATTAAATTGAAACAATACTTTTATCTAAACTAATAGAATTCTTTGAGAGTTAACCATTTTTTTTATTAATGTCTTCTTTCTATTCCAAGATACATTCCAAAAATCTCATGGTGGATTTAGTTGAGATATCTCTTATATTAGACTTCTCAGGCTGCCATGACAAAATACCACAGACTGAGTCACTTGAAGAACAGACATTTATTTCTTACAGTCATGAGGCTGGGGAGTTTTAGATAAAGTTATCAGCTACATAGGGTTTCTGTTTTGGGCTCTCTGCTTGGCTTACAGGGAACAGGCTTCTCAGGGTGTCCTCATATGATATGGACACTAATGTTATTTGATTAGAACCCCCTACTCTTACAACTCCATTAATCTTAATTACTCCTAAAGACCTATATTTGCATACTGTCATATTGGGGTTTAGGGCTTCAACATTTGAATTGGGAGAAGGATTCTGTTTATATCTCTTTTAAGTCTTCCCCAATGTGATAATTTCTTAATATTTTCTTTGTTTTATAACTTCACACTTTTTTTAAAAAAAATAAGTTTTTATTGATATTAGAAAGAGAGAAACATCTATCAACTGCCTCCTGCACGCCCCCTACTGAGGATTGAGCCTGCAGCATAGCATGTGACCTAACTAGGAACTGAATCTGAAACCTCATGGTTCATGGGTCAACATTCAACCATTGAGCCACACTGACCAGGCAAACTTCACACTTTTGAAGAGAGTTATTCTAGAGAATGTCCCTCAATTTGTCTTATGTTTTATCATGATTAAATTCAAGTTTTTTTTGTTTTGTTTTTATATTTCTGGAAAGACTACCACCAAGGTGAATATGATATCTTTCTACTGTATTATACCTAGAAGTACATTATGTCCATATGATGAGAAAACCTTATCACTTAGATTGGTGTCTCTCTGTTTCTTCCACTGTACATTTGCAATTCCTCTTTTGTAATTAATAAGTATTTACTTTGGAGATAGTTTGAGACTACACAAATATCCTATTTCTTAATTTTTTATTTCACTAATTTTAGTCCTCATTCATTTAGTCAGTAATGGAGCAATTATTAATATGGCATTCTAATGGTGATTACTATTTCCTTGTATCTTATACATTTATTAATTGGAATTCTTCCTTACAACAGGGTTATTTCTTCTCTCACATTTATTAATATAGTCAGTCATTTATTTTTATCAGGACAGGCTAAACTATTTTATGTAGGGTGGAGAGTAAAATCAAATTTGCTTGGTACTTATGTCGTTTCTCGCATTGTTCTAGCTTTGGCTGTTGGGAACTGTTTCAGGCTGCTTTCTATGCCCTTTTGACATACTATTCTTTTGGGTTTTGAGCTCGTCTTTACTTTCTGCCTACAAAATTGCTCTAGACTCAACTGTATTTTCTCTAGCCAAGACTTGGAGTTAATTACTTATCGAAGAAACTTTCTTATTTTTATTGGAAAATAATATTTAGAATCTAGAATCTGAGTGCTGCGTATGCTCATTGCTTGCTCCTCTCAGTCAACAGCACTTCTAGGCCCCTCTCAGGAGATAGAGCTAGAAAATATGTATGCATACATTAACCCATGCATACATCTACTTCTATCTATCTATCTATCTATCTATCTATCTATCTATTATCTACCATCTATCATCTATCATTTATTATATACCTAAAACATTAGTTCATACTGATAACACTGATTTAAATTTGTTTGAAGTTTATTTATATCTGTATATATATTTGGTACCACATAATTTATGCTAGCCTTTACCTTTTATTTAATTGTATATATTTTTTCTTTTGTACTCAGAATTTGTATTTTATATAGTCACATTTTTCTTCAATCACAGTAAGTATAGTTATAGAATTGGTAACTCTTAGTCCTGTGACAAACATATTTACCCAACAGTATATAATGTCTATGTGCAGTGCCCTTTGGTTATAACCCTAAAGTATCTAGTCAAAATATTGCTTTCTGAAGTTACTTAGATTAGGTCCATTCTCCCCATTCCTGTCAGTGTTATATAACTGATCTGTGCTACCATTAGATATATTTGTCACTGCATTCCATTTCAAGTTTTTTCCACATCTTAGTGGTAAAAATTCATTTTGTGTTGCTGAGTCCTATGGGTTTGACATATGCCTGCAGTGATATATCAAACACTATCATTAGTTTTGGCATGGTTTTATTGTCACTAAAATTCCTTTTGTAGTCAACTTTTACTCCTACCTCACTTCAAATTCCTGTCAATCACAGACCTTTTTATTCTTTCTCTGCAGTTTTACTTTTCCAGAAAGTCACATAAATATAATCAAATAATTTTGGAAAATATCTGTCTATTATTTCTTCTTCTTTTATTTATTTATTTTTCACATTTACTCTTCTCCTCAGATTCCAATTATGCATATATTAGACTAATTTATATTATCCAACAGGTTTTGGTTACTCCATTCTTCCCCACTCTCTTTTTTTCTTTTGGAGTTTCAGTTTCAGTTTCAGTAATTTCTATTGGCCTATCTATATATACATTCTATGTAAGGTTGTTTTAAGAGTACTGATGAATCTATCAAAGGCATTCTTCATTTCTAACACTGTTTTTAATTTCTGGCATTCTCATTTGAACTTTTCCTGTCATTTCCATCATTTTGCTGAAGTTACCTAAATGACCTAACAGATTTCTACCTTTTCCGCTTGAGCCTTTAATGAATTATTTGTAGTTAATGTAAATTCCATGTTAGAAACATTCCATATTCAAATATAAATATCACATCTAAATCTTGTTCTGGTGATTACTTTTTTTGTTATTTGTTTGGTTTGTTTTTGAATGTTTTTTTTTAATTCTATGTATATGAAAATCAAACATTTTGTGCAAAGCAGTAGAGACTGAAGCAAACAATTTTTACTCCTAGAAATGGCATGTTCTTTCTTCTTCTGGGCCTTATATGTAATCTGTTGAATTAGTTAGGTGTGCTTTGTTTGAAATTTATTGTTGTCCTCAGTTCACCAGTAGCTTCAAGTTATAATGGCACATAGTAGACTGATGGTTAATTTGCTAGACTTTTCCCCCTAACATCCGTTCCACCCTCAGCTTTAGGTGCTGTACCTCAGTGGGGTTTCTTTATACTCTTGTCCCTCTCCTTTCCTTTTCTCAGAAGAATTCCACAGTTATTTGTTGATTAACAGTTATTAGCCTGAATGTGTGTGTCCATTAGGTAGATAGGCACTATGCCCCTAGTGATTGGGAGTGTGGCCTGCTCAGTTCTCCTGCTCATCTGCCAGTGATTCTTCTAAGGTCATGTCTATTCTTTTCTCTCTCACAGTGTGGGTACACCCCCACTCCACTTGCTCCTCCTCTAACTTGCAATGGGTTTTCACCAGTATTAGGTTGATTGTGTTTGTTGCCTGTCCCCTGACAGGTGAAAGCTTTTGCTCCAAAAAGAGGTAGAGATGACAGGGTCTGGGTACAGGTGACCTTTTCCTCTCCTAGGACTGCATCATAGGGAACATCTTGCCACAACTTTCTTGTCTTTTCTGTGAGTGCTCAGTGGGGTTTGTGGAGAAAATTCCTTTAAAAGGCTCACTTTTCCCAAGTTCTGTGAACCCTAGGGGCTCACACTTCCTTGTGAGTACATAATGAGCTTCTACCAAAGTCTGTATCCTCTCTAGATAAACTCTTGCTATAAGTGTCTTATTTTGCCTATCCGTAAGTCAGTGTGCATGTCATGTGCCTAAATTCTAGTGCCTGCCTCTTCTTAGATTTTGAACCAGGAATCTGAAAATCCATGACTTTGAATTTGTCTAGCTGTTTTGTGTATTCATATGGGTGGATATGATTCTTTTTTCAGCTCTAGATTCTGAAAGGAAACCAGGACTCCTCCCAAACCTCAGGCTTTTATCATTCGAACAAGCTGCTTTCAAGTGTCTTTAAATCATTGACTCTGAAGGACTAAATGAGTCATGCTTGATGCAATGCTCTGAACTTAAGAAATGTGCTAGAGGGGTTATTATTAATATAATTATTTGTCTATTAAGAAGATTTTTCTAAATTAGATATAAGCAAGGATTAACATATAGATGTTAAATATTTTAAAATATACATGCAAATTAATCTATATATAGAATTGGAAATGGGAGATATAGTGCTCAACTTTATCAACTAATCATCAATTGTTGTGCCAAATGATAAAGTGAATGAACATTTCAGTGCAAGACAAGGTACTTGGCCCTTTTCTCTGACTTTACGATATTCACATTAGTTCATGTGCTCTCTCAGCTTCTGCTTCTTCATCAGTCAAAATATTTTGTATTGATTTTAGAAATAATGGTTTGTGTTTGGAAGCTTGGCTTTAATAATGCCAAGGAAATTCAGGAATGACTAAGATTGCCAAGGCCACTGAATTGGCCAAGATTCCAATTTAATTATACAGAGTTTTTGAATAAAAAACCAAATATATATGGCTTTATTTGAAATAACTTATAGTGATTAATAAAATAAATTTGTATAATAACTAATGTTTAGGATTACTGTTTCAGATAGTCACAGAGGGTACTTGGATAGGATGATATTTGAGTTGACATCTATAATAACTCAGAGGACTATCTGGGTGAAAAGAGAAAAACATATTATTATTATCCTATTTAATAAAAGAATAATATACAGATTTACCATCACTCCAACGTAAGATGGCTGCTCCCATGTGGTCAAAGATCCTGCCCCCATGTGGACACAAGATGCCAGCAGGGGAGGGCAGTTGTGGACAATCAGGCCAGGAAGGGAGGGCAGTTGGGAGTGACCAGGCCTGCATAGAAGGATAGTTAGGGAGGATCCAAGCCTGCAGGGGACAGTAGTTAGGGGTGACCAGGCCTGCAGGAGAAGGAAGTTAAGGGCAAATAGGCTGGCAGGGGAGCAGTTAGGCATCAATCAGGATGGCAGGGGAGTGGTTAGGGGGTGATCAGGCTGGCAGGAAGAAGTGGTTAGGAGCAATCAGAAAGGCAAGCAGGTGAGCAGTTGGGAACCAGCAGTCCTGGACTGTGAGAGGGATGTCTGACTGCTCGTTTAGGCCCAATGGGATCAGGCTAAACGGGCAGTCGGACATCCCTCTAGGGGTCCCAGATTGGAGAGGGTGTATGCTGGGCTGAGGGACAACCCTCTCCTCTCCATGCATAAATTTCATGTACCAGGTCTCTAGTATATATAAAACTAATAAGATATGTACTATGAATTATCTGTAAATAGGTGAATACATTTTCCACTTCTATCCCTAGTCATTTAAAACTATCTAGGGTAATTATTCAACCTAATCAGGAAACTATAGTATTAGAAGCATAATATGCTAATTAGACTGGACAGCCAAATGACCTTCCAGATGTCATTTTGGATATCTTTCTAGATAAAGCTGCAGAGGCAGTTAGGGGTGTTCAAGCAGGCAGAAGAAGAGTTAGGGGGAATTAGGCAGGCAGGTGAGTGGTTAGAGGCAATCAGGCGGTCAGAGTGGTTAGAGGCAATCAGGTAGGCAAGTGAATGGTTAGGAGCCAGCAGTCCCAGATTTCCAGAGGGATGTCCTGTATTGTGACAGGGTGCAGGCCAGCTGGTGGGACCTCTCTCCCCCATGCACAAATTTCATGGACCAGGCCCCTAGTGGCCTATCTAATAAAAGAGTAATATGCAAATTGACCATATCTCCGCTACACTCACTAGTCATGCCCACCAGCCAATCAGAGTGAGTATGTAAATTAAGCCAACCAAGATGACTACAGCAGCAGAGAGCACAGGAGAGAGGCCTGAGTTTCCCCTAGCTATGGAAGAAGCCAAGCTTTCCACAAAGCCTGGCTGGTGGAGGTTAAGGCAACAAAGTTTCAATGGCTGTGCAAGTAGAAGGCTTGGTTTCCCTCCAAGCTACAAAGTTTCAATTGTAGAAGATAAATAAATCCCATGTACCAGGGCTTCCACTTGGGTTTCTGGGGGGAGTGGCCAGCCTGCAAACCACCATAGGCTCCTCGCCCAGACCAAGCCATACCCCAAGGGAACACCTACCCTGATCCAGGACACCCTTCAGGGCAAATCAGTTGGACCCCACCCATGCACCAGGCCTCTATTCTATCTAATAAAAGAGTAATATGCAGATTGACCATTATTCCAACATGCCAGATGACTGCCCCATGTGGTCAAAAGATCCTGTGGACACAAGATGGCCATCACAAGATAGCCAGCAGGGGAGGGCAGTTGGCAGGAACCAGGCCTGCAAGGGAGGACAGTTGGGGATGATCAACCCTTCAGAGGGGGGCAATTAAGGGTGACCAGGCCAGCAGAGGAGGGAAGTTGGTGGTGACTGGGCCTGCAGGGAAGGGCAGTTGGGGTTGATCAAGCCCACAGGGTAGGGCAGTTAGGGGCTAACAGGATGGCAAGGGAGCAGTTAGACATCAATCAGGCTGGCAGGTGAGTGGTTAGGGGGTGATCAGGCTGGCAGGCAGAAACAGTTAGGGGCAATCAGGAAGGCAGGCAGGTGAGCAGTTGGGAGCCAGCAGTCCTGGATTGTGAGAAGGATGTCTCACTGCCCAATCCAGGATCAGACCTAAACAGATAGTCGGACATCCTTCAAGGCATCCCATATTGGAGATGGAACAGGCTGGGCTGAAGGACACCCCTCCCCCCATGCATGAATTTTGTGCACTAGGCCTCTGTATTATAATATAGTACAATCTGCAGAATTCTGTGTGTTTTTTTCCACATAATTTTAGTGTGATTTTCACAAAGTAAGGCAAATTAAACTCAACTTTTTTTGTGCAATTAGAAAAGACCTAAGATGTTCCCATCAATCAAAGCACTTGATCGCTCTTTATTGCAAGAGGGGAAAGAAATGTAACTTCATGGTTCATTGCTAATGGGTTGTTCCACTGTTCTGAATTAAATAGTTTAAAAGATTAGTGGGAGCTCAATGATGTATTAGAGTGTGTGCAACCAATTATGTCTCTTTTTAACTTAGTTTTATCACAGTTTGATTTTGTATTAGAAAACTTTTGACTTGGCTTGGGAAGGTCAATCTTCACATTGCTTATGGCCCAACAAAATTATTTCATGAAATAAATTTCTGCTGGTTCTTTTGATATCCTAAGTTGGCTCTCATCAGCAGTGCAGACTATTCAAAACAAACAGAAATAGAATGCACTATTTGTGGTTATTGGGGTTTTTAATTCTAATCCAATGCATATTTCCAATGAATTAAATATCTTAAGTTATTTGATATTTCTCAGTTAATTTCCAAATTACTTATTAAAATTACCAAAATACAGCCCTTGCTGGTTTGCCTCAGTGGTGAGAAGGTAGGCCCATGGACCAAAGGGTAACATATTTGATTCCAGAACAAGGGCACATGCCTGAGTTGAAGGTTCAAATTCCAATTTAGATCAGGCTGCTTGTGGGAGGCAATCAATTGATGTCTCTCTCTCTTTCTCTCTCTCTCTCTCCTTTTCCTCTCTGCTCTCTCTCAAAAACTCAAAAGAAAAAAAATATCCTTGGGTAAGGATTTTTTTTAAGTATCAAAATACCTTTGTCCATTAAGTATTACCTCTAAGAATCTCTTTTGAATTAAATATTTTAGGCTCTGAGGCCTTCAGCTAGTCAAAGCTGAGAGAATGTGTTTGCCACATGAAAACTATATATTGTGGGAGATAGATAATGTTCTTATCCAGACCTGACTCAGTTCTTATCCAGACCTGACATAGATTTTTGTAAAGTTTCAACTTATAATAAAGTTCCATTTTTTTCATCCTTTTACAGTAATTTGAATGACATACATGTGGGTGGGTGGCAAAAGGTAATAGTAGGTAACTTGCTTCTATAAGATTTGCCTGGAAAATTTGATATTCCACAGAGTCATAGTCAGAATCTTTGACACTCCAGACCCTCAACATTCATTTTTAATCTTTCTCAGCTTATAGTCAATTAGACATAAGTGAAAGTAACATAGAAAAGCCATTATGCATATATATCCATTAATAATCATCTTTCCTAAAGGCCAAGGGGGGGCAGGAGGGTCTGAATTGGCTGATCTTTCAGTTTTGCTTATAATTAATGTCAGGACTCTTATTTTTATTCTTATTCTATAACTCAACATCTCAAGGTCTCAGATTCTGTGCTAGTGTAATTCTTACTTAATACTTAATATTTATAGAGCAACTATTATATGTAAGACCCTTTTTTATACAACTTGTGCTTGTCCTATTTCAATTACTGACAGTCATTCTTGGATATAAAGATGCCATCTATCCAAATAATTCTGAAAAGTCCAAGTACATAACAATCACTTCTGCTGTAAACATCAGTCCGTTGTTCAGATCTCTGAAATTTTAGGTATTTCTGGTGTAAAGTATTTCAAGGGGTCTTTTAACTCAGAAATGTAAGAAAATGATAAAAAGGATTATTTGAGAGGACAAAACAATTGTAAGAGAAATGACTGACACATAAAGTTACTTAACTGCTGTAATCTTTTTATTATGGCATAAACCTGACAAACAGATTTGACTCATTTAGTCAGCAGTTCTGCCTTTCAAAATATTGGCTGTTTTTCAGCCATGGGTACTTAGAATTAAATACTGATTGACCTGGATCATTGATGGCTCCTTTCCTATTACTTATCTTTCTTTTTTGAGTTTGTTATACTCAAAGATTCTCAACTTCTTTTGAAAGATATTTCTTGTTTCACCATTCTGCAATGCTATTTTTTTTCAATTTTCTTTATTCTCATTCTCAGTATTCTTCAGAGAGATTCATTCACTCCATGTTTTGACTGCTACATATATATTAATGGCAATCTCATGTATGCTGATTACTCTCAAAATTGTATCAAGTCAGACCTCTCTCATAATCTTCAAATCCATTGTATGTTATGCATATCCTTATATGGATGTCCCACAGACATCTCAGACTGAATAAGGATTTCTTTTTTTTAATTGATTTTTTTTATTATTATATAATGTTCTTTTTTTATCTCTTGTTATGACCTTTGTATTAAAGTCTATTTTGTCATATATAAGTATTGCTACCCCAGCTTTTTTTTTCTTTATTCCCATCTACATGAAGTATCCATTTGTCCCTTTACTTTAGTCTGTGTGTATCTTATGTTCTGAAGTGGGTTTCTTATAGATAGCATATATGTGGATCTTGTCCCCCTATCCCATTCAGCTACCTTATGTCTTTTTTTAATTATTATTATTTTTTTATTTTTTATCTTGGTGAATTCTATATCCCCACAATAACTAACCTAACTATTGCACTTCACATTTACTATTAACTTAGACCTAAAAGTAGATTTTCTTAGGCCCTTCTCTAATTTAACTGTTGTTGTTTTTTGAGACCCTAATTTACTCTTGTTGGACCATTGCAATTATCACCTAATTAGCCTTCTCATTCTTAATGGCACAAGGCACAACAATGCTGCTGTTGACCTTTACAAAATAAAAACCTCTTCATGCTAATCATCTGCCTTAAACTCTTCAGTTGTTTTCTTTGCTTCTTGAATAAGTTCCAAATTGTTTTCTGCAATACCTTAGCTTATCAATTTGTTTTTAATTAACTGGGACATTTATTTTATATAGACTCTAGGGACATAGTAAACAAAGTATAAGTATGATTTCTATTCCTGGAGTCTACTCCCCAGCATGCTGAAATCTCCATTATTCCCAGATAGCCGCACTACCTTCCCTAATGATAATTAAATTCTAAGATTCTTCTGAACTAATGTCACCTCCAGAGAGTCAAGAAAAGTTGACATGTTGCAAAAGGAATGCTGGAAGAGCCATGAGTTTCCTAAGCTAATAGAGGGCGAACTCTGTTCTCTGTGCTTCTCTAGGATTATGTACCTTCTGTTGTTGTGGCACCTTGTGTCAGGACAAACTACTATTTCAAAGATGTTAAAGAAGGAAGGGAATTTATTTGACATGAAAACATAAAACAGTGGTGGGAATAATCAGAATCAGGGCATGTGATTTCTTTAGAGAGCTGCAAAGTGCCAGGAAATCTTTCCTCAGTGTGTTACAAAGCCAGGCACTCAGAGTGTATAAAGTACCCAGACAGAGCACCTTTGAGGCCCTTTCAGGTTTTTATCAACGGCTGAGCACATTCAAATTAACAAAAATATGTAATGAAGGCTTATATGAAAATCTTTTAGTTCTGAGTATCCACTCTTGGTGTTAATTATATAACACTTTAATATTGCACACTCTTACCTCTCTACCTGAGCTTGGTTTTATTTGTTCTTTGTGCTCTGCTCCATTTTAGATTTGCCTTTTCTCAATAGGCATCCTCTTGTTCCTTCATAAGCAGGATCTTCACATTCACAAAGACTTGTGTCCTGATTGGCACCTGGAAGTTGTGAAAGTTATCATCCAAATTCATTCACTTAGCAGACTACCAGAATCACTGGAAGAGCTTAAAATGAGAAACTCTGAGGCTCCATCTCTCAAGAATCTGATTTGGTAAGTCTGAAATAAAACTGGCTTTATGATATGTTTTAAGGTTATCCACTTATCCCCTGTATTTCTTCTATCTCTTCATCCCTCCCCAATTCTCATTGTATATTTAAATTGCCTACTATGTTTGAAAATTACTGCTTTATGCCAATGATGATTGGCTCTTAAGAGAACTCTCTTGAAAAATCACTGCATCAATTCTAGCTATATTGTGTAATACTTGGTCGCAAGCCTAAACTGCCTCTAATATGAATTTAAATTGGCTTTACTCTCCATACATCTATCCAAGATAGAATTCTCAGAGTCATCTTTAACACATTTTTTATGCCCCAGTCTCTGTATTTAGTCATCAAACCATGGGACTTGGCCACCATTGTGAATATCTAAATTTTCCTTTCATCTAGTTTCTCATAGCCCTGCCCTGGTAATTCTGAATCATGTCTCTCCAGAATTCTCAATTATCTTTTCACAGCTCTCTCTGCTCTACTTCATTGGCCCCTCTAATCGAGTTCCTACACTTCCTCATGAGTGATTTATCTGAAAAAAATACCATTCACCACTCCAAGCTTAAAAATATTAATTGGCTCCCCATTGTGATAACATAATGTTATCTATGTCCAAACTACTTAATCTGTCTCTATTTTTCTGTTTCTAAATATTATATTTTCCCTGTATTTTGTCCTCTGTTAGCTATTAGCTGGTCCCTAAACACATTATGTATTCTCATTCTTCATTTGTTTGTGTGTTTTTTTAAATATATATATTTTTAAAATTTCCTCTGCCTAAATTCCATCTTCTCTCTTCCATTTTTTTCCCATTCATCAGGAAATTATTAAAATGTTACTTTCATATCTATGCTCCAAGGATTTTTGCAAATTTTTGTTATAATAATATAGAGTTTGAGAGCATGGGTAAATATTCATAATTTAAGTGTTAAAATAAATAAGTATACAAAGCTATAATTACTGTACTGATAAAATTATGTATTGATTTTACTTACCTGCACACACATACACTCACAAATGATGCGGTGGACTGTGTTATATCAGTTTAAATATATAATTCCAGTTGTTTGGCAAAAAAAAGAAAAAAAAAGGAATTTTAACAACTTTGCAAAACAGAAGTAAAATAGCCATTTTTCTCTGCAATTCTTTTCGGGTTATATGTAATAATCAACAGGAAGTGGTTTGTTTGGCAGTTTTCTGATTGGTTGCTCTCCTCTTCTTTTTGTTCAGCTGCTCCAATACCAGACACGTGCTTGTGAGCCCAAGGAGCAGTAACTGTTGCAGACCCCTGGCATCCATAGCCCTCTCCACAAGTTCCCACATGGCTGGGCTGTTTCGGTAGCTGATAATACTGGGTTTCTCAGTATACAGTTTGGAGACCCCTCTCTAAACCTATAACATCTCATTCTAGACATTTAATTTTACAACTTCTTCCTCCCTGTCCCATCACATATTCATATTCACTGTTTTCATAACTGAGCCTGATAACACACAGCAAGAGAAGGAGGAAGGGAGTGAGGAAGGGAGGTAGGGAGGGGAAGAGAGAGCAAGAGAGAGACAGAAAGCAAGCATTAGATAGGGGGGTAGGGAGGCAGCAGTAAAACTTATATATAGCAAAATATTAAATGCAATTCTCTCAGAAAAAGCCAACAGACACATCAATTCAAAGGTAGTAGTTCTATGAACTAGACTGATCTATTCTCATTATGCATAGGGCCTTCTATGTCCCATTAGGCAGGCTTTATGCTTAACCATTCATTTATTTTCTGATTATCTTAAGGGACTACTTCCACCAGAGTACCACCAATGATTCCTGCAAATCGGAGGTTTTGCCTGCCTTCTGGCCATTTGGGGATTCTTCAGAGACAGTACAAACAGCTGGAAAAGGAGCTTATCTTGGGCTGAGGTGATTGTGATCATCAAAAAATTAAGATTGTTAATGCACAATGAGAAGAGAAAGAAGAAGGAAGAAATGAGCTAACTGCCTTCTTGGGTCACAGTTCCCTTAGCCAGTCAAAACTATGGAGTATTTGCAAAGCTCAGCAATTAACATTGAGTCATTCACCAGGAAAAAGGTCCCAAGCAACTGAGATGTGAACTGAAGGGAAAGGACTGGGTACATGGTAAAGAATATGGTGGATCAAGTCATAAATACAGCCTCAAGACCAGTGGCAAAAATAACAACTTTAGTGCTACACAGTTTCATTTTTTTTTTCAATTTATCTCTGCCCTCATTTTCCACAGTTTTTTTGTCAGGTGTGTTGTGTTGATGGCAATTATCCCTGCAATTTAACCAGAAAAGAGCTTACGCAATTTTGAGATAACATCATAAAACCAAAAGATAAATGGGTGAGTCCAGAGCTTACGGGCACTGAGTTGTACAAATGATTTATTTTGATGGGGATTTTGTCCCTTTGGAGATAGGATGGATGTGCATTCAGTTGTACATAGAGATAGGATAGGCCATTAAGTGTTAGTGGACTTTTTTTGCCCTAAGGTCTGACAGTGGTAAGAAGGGTCTACATATGTTTGGGAAAAGAAGAGAAAAATGAATTGTCGAGTATATTTGTCATTCTTTCAGTGCCCTTTAACTTTAACTCCCATCTTAATTTGAAATTAATTCTTCATCATGTGCATCTATGGAAGCCAATGAAGAGAGGTCTTTCCATAAATCCTAGGAGCGTGAACAGGGTATACAAATCTGATTTTACCAAGAGAATACTTCTACCAATGTCTTTTTAAACTTCATTGAGTAATAACTTTGCTTTAAAAGTTTACACTTCATTTACCCTAGGCTGGCAATAATGGCTGCCCCAAAACCCAGCAGCAATGGTGTCCCCAGGCCCTGTGGTGATGGTACTAACAGCAGGGGCCTATGCAAATCTTCCTGACTGCTGGCACCAGCTATGGTGTCTCTTCCCCACTTTTCCTGCCTGTATTTGAGGGAATCAATATTCATTCTTCCAAACATTTTGTGGGATTTCTCCTGCTTTTCAATAAGTTCTTTTTCTACTTATGTTACCCCAAATCAGTCTCTTGCAAAAGAACTTTGGACTACTTACATATTTGCATTTCTTCGTATGTATATGAGTGTTTACATATTTGCATTTATTCTTATGTATATGTGTGTTTACATATTTGCAATTCTTCCTATGTATATGTGTGTTTACTTCTTTTGAAAGCTCTGTCAGTGATTGTCTGTGACTAGTAAAATATTTTAAATTTTTTATTTTAAAAAGTATGATTTTAGTCAAACATGAACTATTTACTCAACAGTGTTCACTGTGTAATTACCACTCTCAGGCCATTTAGAAGCAAAAACACATGAATAAGATGTACTCTTTGCTATTGATATTTTTATTAAAATGAAGAAAATATTACTAAAATGTATAAATAACAAATAAAATTGATATGTTTGAGAAAGTCAGGTACAGTTTTGGTTCAACATTTTCATGTATGTGTGTGCTTTTAGGGCAACATCAGTACATTTTTAATATATTCTTAAAGTAAAAATAAGAATTCCAGTTTTAAATTCTGTGTTATACACCATTTATATATTAATTATGTGTGCAGCCTCTGATTTCAAGGAACATAATATATATTTTTTTAATAAAAATGAAGAGTTGAGAGATTACTAATAATCTTATATAGCAGATAAATACCATGCAGCAGAGGGTTGAGAACAATGGGTACTACAGATGTTGACATGTGGTAAAAGCTCTCTTGTTGGAGCTCGTCAAAGACAGGTAAGGCTTGGAGAGGGTGCTTGAAGCCTGAATTGAATTTTGGAAATCAGAATAATAAAGAATGTAATGACAGAGCTAGCAATGCATAAAATAAAAACACTACAGATAAATACCCATGTAAAGAGTATGAAGTTCAATAAAATTCTGTTCTTCTTCTCCTTCCTCATAATTAATGTTTGTGAATTAAGATAGTGGAAGTTTTTTAGTAATTATTTCTTTAAAAAATTAAATATTTTCTTTAAAGAATATTTCTTTAGTAAATATTTCTCTTAAAAATCCCTTTAAAAATAATAGTGAGTGACTATTGTATACTTAATGTGCAACTGATACTATACAAAATGCTTTGTACTTTAAAAATAATTCTTGTACTATCCAGGAAATAGGAATTAGTATGAATACGTACATTTTTTAGATGGGGAAACTGAAGATTGAAATATAAAGTTACTTGTCCAGCAGTAAGTAAGTGGCAAAACTGTACTTGGTCCTTCTCAGTTCAACTCCTAGGTCATTGACCACCATCCCAGGCTGCTTCCTTTTAGTCTATATAAATCAAGCCACCCTTTATAGAGATGTAGCATTTTTACCACAACTACTGAATCATGCTTGTTATTGAGATTATTAATTGTTTTTCTAGCACATTTGGTATGTGAAATTGTTTCTCCCCATTGGCATCAGATAATGGACTAAAATTCAGAAACCTATTTTCATTTGTCCCACTTACCAAGACTCTCATACTTCTTCTAATTCCTGTGCAGAGATACTTGGGGGAGTTTTAGTGACTTGAGTCCTGGGTGACAACACATCCTCCAATGAAGAGACCAGGCTCTGGGCCCCATCAGGAGAGAGACTGATGGACATGGGAACTAAGATTAAGTCTTTTTAAGATGGATTTGCTGAGCAAAGAACTGTTTTGAAAGCGGGAGCAATTGAAAATCCTTTAGAGCAGGAGTCTCCTGAGCAGAAGAGCAGAAGAAAAAAGGTATGGCCCACACAGAAATGGGAGGTCAAAAATCTCAAACTTAATCTGATCATATCCTTTACTTCTTTGAATTTAAACATCATCATTATCTAACAAATCAGATACGTGTGTGAGCTTCAAGATGGTGAGACTGTCCATATGCTTACAAATCATGGGCACTTCATCACTGTTCTGAGTTAGAAATCTGATTCAGATGTGTGCTCCTTCAGCATCACTTTTTTTCTGAATGCTCATAGCAGGTTCTTCCTAAGGAAAGTGCATCTTAAACCTGTGCATCATATACTTGGAGACAGTTTTATAAAAGTGAGTTAGGGCAAGGGACAACCAGAGTTTCTACTTTTGATTTTTATTTCAAATGTTTATCCCTATTTTTGAGTCTCGTCCTTTACTTTTTTACAAAGCCCTTGTGAGAACAGAGCATGGGAGCTATGACTGAAATCACACTAGTACATCACTGGGACCTTGAAGCTTGACAGGGATGTTGGTGTGTGGTGACCTTGGCCTTGGGCTTATCTATGTGTGTTCCCTTTTAAGCATTTGTGGAAATCCTCAATCTTTTCTGAAGCTTTTCCTTGAAAAATTCTCTCCTGTTTCTCCTCTTTTATTGCATCCCCAAGTGTAAACATACAACTCCGTAAGAACTACTTTTGAAGTATTTTGCCGATCCTAAGTATTAACAGAAGTTGACTTTAGCATTGGAAAGTGGCATTGACTGTGGCTGCTCTCAGGGTTAGGTCTGAATATTTTCAGACATTAAAAAAAATCATTCTTTTAGACAAGGGCAGATTCTCTTTCAAATCCTACCTGCTGTGCGAGCGGACAAAAGATTGAATGTATGGGAATACACCGCAATGGTCCACATTCATCCTTTGACCTCTGAGCTCAACTGGCTGTCACACACAAATTTGATTTTTGCTGGAAAGATTCATTTTTCCATCCCTCAAAGGAGAGAACTAATGAGACTGAACGAGTTGAAGAATTATTTCTTGAACAATATTTCACAAGTGATGTATAGCAAATCTGGAAGTTTTCTTTTCAATACATATTTTTCTTGGGCAATTTTTAGACTGAAGACAATTCAACAAACTTTCTTGCTTTTAAAAATAAAAAGTGAGTTACAGAACCCAACCCTCTGGGCAGCATGGTATCATGGCAGACATCTTAAACTTCGAGTTTGAAGATGTAAGCTAAAATCTTAGAATGCTGCCTGTCACTCTTAAGATTCATGTGTCATTTTTTATTTCACACCTTCAGTTTCCTCCTTTTGCCTTAATTGGGTCCAGGGACACAAGGGGTACTCACTTCCCACGTGATGAAGCTCAGGTGGAGGACAGGCCTAGAGAGAAAGCTCTGGTAATAATAACAAACACACCACACTCAGAGAAGACTGTGGACTCTGGGTGGCTAAGGAGGCGGAAGTTGTCACTTTAGACAGGGAAGGGAGTGAGCAGAGGCGTTTTCCTCTGTGGCTTGAAAGGCCACTATGATCTGTCTAAGCCAATTCTCACATCTTAATCCAGTTGCCAGTGGAAAATGAGTTCTTAAATTCTCTACTTAATTTTGAATCCTTAATTCTTTATCCATTGAATTCCCTTAAACTGGTTTAGGTGATACCTGCACAATGACAGACCAATGTCGGAAACCAAATATTGTTCTCACTAAATGAATGTAAACAGGAAGCCAGAAGGCTGGTCAACCTTAATTGCTCTGAAAGGTCAGAGCTAATTACTCACTGTTTTGTTGAAACATTATTGGTTGAAGCAACCTCTATGTTTGTTTCTTGTTAATTTCTGTTTTTGTTATTTCCTGCCTAAAGGCTAGGGGTGTGTCCCAAAGCCTTAATAAAAGGGAGAAAAAGGCCAGAGCAAGGGGCAGTCCTTTCCACTAGAGGAAGGCTCCCGCCTGGCCCCCCAATATCGCCAAATTAATGCTTTCTAGTCTCTCATTTCGTTTGCGTGCGGCGTCCTTCAGAACCCGAACCCTGACCCGGGAACCCTGAACCACGCGGGACGTGGAAAGAGGTTCCCACAGACCAACAGGTAAATCTAGCCTAAAAATTGAGAGAGACAGGGGGAAAAGTACAAATAACAATTAATTATGGGTTATTGAATGAATATATGGCTGAGATCAGTAAAAGTGCTTGATATCTTAAAGGTACATTTATTTATTTATTTATTTATTTATTTATTTATTTAGCTTTTTTTTTTTGTTAATCCACACCCAAGGATATTTTTTCTATTGATTTTTAGAGAGAGAAACATCGATCTGAGAGACACTTGCTGGTTGCCTCCTATATATGCCTGGACCAATGCCAGCGATTAAGCCTGCAACCTGGAATGGAACCTAAGACCCTTCAGTCTATAAACCTACACTGAGCCATTTATTTTAAATCTGAGATCACATATCAGCTGGATTTTGTTAAGCCATGCTTTGGAAACAAATGGCCATGACATCTCTGGATTTGGAACAGGACTTATTCCTACTCCCTTGCACCTGGGTCAGCTCACTTCACTTGTGTGCTAACTCCAGGACCTAAGGTGAAGGAGCATTCTGGTGGCAGAAGGCAGACAGCCAAGGCCACGCCGAACAACCACTCTCAATCTTCTGTGAACAAGGCTGCTTGGCATTTTGCTTGCATTACATTGGTCAAAGAAAGTCACTTGAGGCAAAGCCATGTACTTCTGCCATAGAGAGCACCTCAACTTATGTATCAATGGGAGTGAAGAATGATCCTCCTACTGATGAGGAAATAAACAATTGGGAACAAAACTGCAATCTGGACAGACTGTGCTTTTCTGAATTAAACTTTTCTAAAAATTAACTTGATTTCTTTCCTCTATTTTCTAGTGAAATTGTAGTTGAAAACGTACATGTAATTTTTATTTTGCTGAGGTCACCTCTCTTTCACCACATCCAGAACTGCAGGTCTCATCTTTACCCGCTTGCCCTTCTGTTCATCTTTCAGTCAGACAAAGTGGCAGATCTGTACTTATTCACTGAGTGCACACTTGGATACAGGTATTATGGGTATTATTGTTCAGAGAGTTGAATGGGCCTTACAGAATTCAGATGTATTGGTGAGATTCTAGGTGCTTTTCTTAATAAAAGGCATTGTGGCAAGCTTTGTAGTGACCTTGCATTGAAAGAATTGTCTTAAGTAAGATGCAAACTATGTAACCCAGAAATCAATCAATGTCCAGGGTCTTTGCAAAGTAGACCAGCATTACTGCCTGACCCATGAGTGAGCTGGGTTTGCTTTTATTTTTACATATCCTTTCAAGCAGTCTCCATTGGTAGCTGGTGTTATAAAGCCAGTGTCTGAGACATCTTTGTTTTTATTGTGGCAATATATCTATGCTCTCTCTTTATCTTAAGCAATCCACTACCCCTGAAAAATGATGCTGGGACTCTGAAAGGAACAAGTCTGATAAGATAACAGCTTACAGTGACATTTATATAATTGCTTCAGTCAGAACTCATTTCCAGCTGCCTATGCGGGAGCTTACTTTAGTGTTGTAGCTAGGAAACAGGGAAGGCAAAGAGCGATTTCTCTCTGGCTCCAACCTCCTGAACTATTCATGCTTAGCAGAAAATGTTTCATCCAGGAATCTTGTACTTGCAGTCATGCATACATTTGCTTTTTAAGATACCAATTTCCTTTGAGAAATAATTTGAGGAACCAAAATGTCCCTATTTAGACACAAGAAACTTTTTTTATAATCATTAAAATTCTCCAGTTTGTCCCCTCCAATTTGTGTATTTTAGAAGTTTTTACACACTTTATTTTGATTGCATGTTTAATCTCAAGTCAGTTGGGTTCACACTGCAGTGGTAGCTAACATCTCTCTCACTGTAGCCAGTAGGATTTTTTTTTTAAATATTTAGCAGGACTTGTCTAGAAGCTGTTTCTATGAATTCTCATCTGGAGATACGAGGCAGCCTTTTCTTGCTCCTTTCTCCAATCCATGCTCACTTCATTCTCTCAACCCAAAGACCTCTAGACTCTGCAGGAATTAAGAGTCTGCCTCAGTTCCCACCTTCAACCTAGAAAGACCCAGCCATACCTTTTGTCAGTAAGAAAGAAAAGCAGCTGTCCATAATTGTTTCTAATTGTCTATCTAGTTCATTCCGATTTTGTCCAATATAAAGACTGACTTTATTCTTATGTTTTATTCATCCTTTTATCTCCTGAATATCCTTTGTTTCCCTAGCTCTTGTAGGAATCAGGTCTACTTACCTAAGGCTCTTCTGATCCTTGGAACTTTGGGGAAAAGGCTCTCCCATGAGTTCTAGACTTTCATAGAAAGACTCTAGAACTAATTCATATGGTATTTGCCCAGAGGCCAAGTTGGCTCACCTGAGAGCAAACATGGGTAATATCCCTTAAAAAATTGGAGTCTTGATGAAAACCAAACAATTCCCTTTCACTCAGATGATCTCTACCCTGTCATACTAAGGCCAGTGAAGAAGTGAATTACTCACTATTGTGGCAACCTTAGTGAGCAACTAAGACTAGCTGAGCTTTAAGGATTTTTCATTGCACTTTAGAAAAATATATTATTTGGGTGTGTGTGGAGGGCACTCATATAACTTGGCCAGACCAAGAATATATTCAGGTACATTTGTGCACATATGATACATTTTCAAGGGTAATGTGAGATTTCAGGGGGCAGGAACTCTGTCCTAGTCATTTTTGAATTCACGATCTATAGAATAGTGCATGGGCCACAGTGACTGCTCAATAAATAGCAGTATAAGTAATAAATAAATGAATACATTAAAAAGAAAACAGCATTCTACATTACTATAATCCTATCCTATTTATTTTTTTGTTTGATTTCTTAAATTTTTTAAATTAATTTTTTATACATATCTCTCCATTGCTCCCCCTCCCTCCCAGGCATACCCCAACCCCCCAGTGTCTATGTTCATTGGTTATGCTTATATGAATGCATACAAGTCCTTTGATTGCTCTCTTATCTACCTCACCTAACCTTAATCTTCCTGCTGTAATTTCACAGTCTGTTTGAAGCTTTACTGCCTCTGTATTATCCTTTTATTCATCAGTTTACAATGTTCTTTATTATCCACAAATGAGGGAGAGCATGTGGGGCTTCTCCTTCATTGACTGGCTTATTTCACTAAGCATAAGGCTCTCCAGTTCCATCCAGGTTGCTGCAAATGGTAAGAATTCCTTCTTTTTAATGGCAGCATAGAATTCCATTGTGTAGATGTACCAAGGTTTTCTGATCCACTCATCTGCTGACGGGCATGTAGGCTGTTTCCAAATTGTAGCTATTGTAAATTGTGCTGCTATGATCATAGGGGTGCATAAATCCTTTTTGATTGGTGTTTGTGATTTCTTAGGATAAATTACTAAGAGTGGGATTACAGGGTCAAACGGGAGATCCCTTTTTAGTTTTTTGAGGAAACTCCATACTTTTCTCCACAGTGGCTCCACCAGTCTGCATTCCCACCAACAGTCCACAAGGGTTCCTTTTTCTCCGCATCCTCGCCAATACTTGTCGTTTGTTGATTTGTTGATGATTGCCATTCTGACCCGTGTAAGATGGTATCGCATTGTCATTTTGATTTGCACCTCTAGGATGATTAGTAACTTTGAACATGTTTTCATGTGTCTCTTGGCCTTCTATCTGTCGTCTTTCAAAAAGTTTCTATTTAGGTCCATTGCCCATATTTTATTGGATCGTTTATCTTCCTTTATTAAGTTGTGTAAGTTGGCTGTAGATTTTGGAGATTAAACCTTTATCAGTGATAACATTTGCAAATATGTTCTCCCATAGAGTGGTCTTTCTTGTTGTTTTGTTGATGGTTTCTTTTGCTGTGCAAAAGCTTTTTATTTTGATGAGGTCCTATTTGCTTATTTTTTCTTTAGCTTCCATTTCCTTTGGAGCAGTATCAGTGAAGAAGTTCTTTTGGCATATGTCTGAGATTGTGCTGCCTGTGGATTCCTCTAGTATTCTTATGGTTTCCCTTCTAATGTTTAAGTCCTGGATCTATTTTGAGTTTATTTTTGTATTTGGTGTAAGTTGGTGGTCCAATTTCATTTTTTTTGCATGTATCTGTCCAATTTTTTCAACACCATTTATTGAAGAGGCTATCTTGGCTCCATTGTATGTTCATGCGTCCTTTGTCAAATATTAGTTGAGCATAGTGGTTTGGGTGGATATCTGGGTTCTCTATTCTATTCCGTTGGTCTATATGTCTGTTCTTGTGCCAGTAACAGGCTGTTTTGAGAACACTTGCTTTGTAATATAGCTTGAAATCTGGTATTGAGATCCCACCTACTTTATTCTTCTTTCTTAGAATTACTGTGGGTATTCGTGGTCTTTTTTTGTTTTGTTCCAGATGAATCTGTGAAGAATTCTTTCTAGGTCTGTGAAATATGTTGTTGGTATTTTAATGGGTAGTGCATTGAATCTATAGATTGCTTTGGGTAGTATGGACATTTTAATGATGTTGATTCTCCCAATCCATGAGCATGATATGCTCTTCCATCTGTTAACATATTCCTCTATCTCTTTTTTCAGTGTCCTGTAGTTTTCTACATATAGGTCTTTTACCTCTTTAGTTAAGTTTATTCCTAGGTATCTTAATTTTCTTGGTGCGATGGTAAATGGGATTGCTTTTTTAGTCTCTCTTTCTGTAATTTCACTATCAGTGTATAGAAATGCCACAGACTTCTTAGCATTAATTTTGTATCCCGCTACATTGCCGAATTCATTAATTAAGTCAATTAGTTCTGGAATGGAGTCCTTTGGGTTTTTTATGTACAATATCATGTCATCTGCAAATAAGGATAGCTTTACTTCTTCTTTTCCAATTTGGATGCCTTTTATTTCTTCTTCTTGTCTAATTGCAATGGCTAATACTTCCAGTACTATGTCAAACAGGAGAGGTAAGAGTGGGCATCCCTGTCTTATTCCTGTTCTTAGGGAAATGGCTTTAGTATTTGCCCATTGAGTATGCTGTTAGCTGTGGGTTTATCGTTTATGGCTTTTATGATGTTGAGGTATGATCCTTCTATTCCCACTCTGCCGAGAATTTTTATCAAGAAAGGGTGTTGGATTTTGTCAAATGCTTTTTCTGCATCAATTTATATAACTATGTGATTTTTATCTCTCAATTTGTTTATGTGATGTATCACGTTTATTGTTTTGCGGATATTGTACCATCCCTGCATTCCTGGGATAAATCCTACTTGGTCATGGTGTATGATCTTTCTGATGTACTGCTGGATCTGATTTGCTAGAATTTTGTTGAGGATTTTGGCATCTATGTTCATGAGAGATATTGGCCTATAATTCTCTTTTCTTGTGTTGTCTTTATCTGGTTTTGGTATTAGGGTGATGCTGGCTTCATAGAAGGTGTTTGGAAGTATTCATTCTTCTTGAATATTTTTGAATACTCTGAGGAGAATAGTTTTTAATTCTTCCTTGAAT
Source organism: Lasiurus cinereus (assembly GCA_011751065.1). Classification (NCBI taxonomy): domain Eukaryota; kingdom Metazoa; phylum Chordata; class Mammalia; order Chiroptera; family Vespertilionidae; genus Lasiurus; species Lasiurus cinereus. The sequence continues at coordinate 45,573,404 of JAAGEH010000393.1, forward strand.
ATTTGGAAAAACTCTCCTGTGTAGCCATCTGGTCCCGGGCTTTTATTTGCTGGAAGCTTTTTGATGACTGCTTCAATTTCTTCCATAGTTATTGGACTATTGAGATGTTTAGATTCCTCCTCATTGAGTTTTGGAAAGTTATATTTTTCTAGGAAAATGTCTATTTCTTGCAGGTTGTCCAATTTTTTGGAATAGAGTTGTTCATAGAATTTTTTAACAATCCTTTGTATTTCCACAGCGTCTGTTGTTTTTTCTCCTCTTTCATTTCTGATTTTGTTTATTTGCGTCTTCTCTCTTTGCTTCTTGGTGAGCCTGGCTAGAGGTCCATCAATCTGGTTTATCCTTTCAAAGAACCAGCTCTTGGTTTTGTTGATCTTTTGAATTGTTTCTTTGGTCGCCAAGTTGTTTATCTCCGCTCTGATCTTCACTATTTTCTTCCTTCTGCATACACTGGGCTTTTCTTGTTGCTCTCTTTCTAGCTCTTTGAATTGTAGGGTTAGGTAATTTATTACCATTGTTTCCTGTTTTTTGCAGTAGGCTTGTAGTGCTATGAACTTCCCTCTCAAGACCGCTTTCACTGTGTCCCATAAATTTTGTTTTGTTGTGTTGTCATTGTCATTTGTTGTCATGATGTTTTTTATTTCTTCCTTGATCTCTCTGGTTACCCAGTCGTTGTTTAATAGCACGCTGTTTAGTCTCCATGTGTTTGATTTCTTTCTATTGTTTTTATTATAGTTGATTTCCAGTTTTATGCCAGTGTGGTCTGAGAAAATGCTTGATATGATTTCTATCTTCTTGAATTTGAAGAGACTTTTCTTTTCACCCAACATATGATCTTATCTTTGAAAATGACCCATGTGCACTGGAGAAGAATATATATTCTGTGGCTTTGGGGTGAAATGTTCTGAAGATGTCAATTAATTCCATCTGGTATAGTGAGTCATTTAGGATTGATGTTTGTTTGCTGATTTTTTGTTTAGAGGATTTGTCCAGTGGTGACAATGCCGTATTAACGTCTCCTACTATGATTGTATTGCTGTCAATCTCTCCCTTAATACCCTCCATGAGTTTTTTTATGTATTTACGTGCTCCTATATTGGGTGTGTAAATGTTTACCAGAGTTATTTCTTTTTGTTGGATTGTTCCCTTTAGTATTATGAAGTGGCCTTCTTTATTTCTTGTTATGTCCTTACTTTGAGATCTAATTTGTCAGATATAAGTATTGCAATCCCAGCTTTTTTTTCATTTCCATTTGCCTGAAATACCATCTTCCATCCCTTCACCCTTAATCTGTTTGTATCTCTTTTCCTGAGGTGAGTTTCTTGTAGACAGCAGATATGTGGATCATGTTTTCTTATCCAATCAATTACCCTATGTCTCTTGATTGGAGCATTTAATCCATTTACATTTAAAGTTATTATTGATTGGTATTTATCTGTCGCCATTTTTAGTCTTTAGCCCAGAATTCCATCTTCGCTTCCTATTTCTTTTTATTACAGCAGACCCTTTAACATTTCTTGCATTGCTGGTTTGGTGGTAATATATTCCCTTAGTCCTTTTTTGTCTATGAAGCTTCTGATTTCACCTTCAATTTTGATTGCATGGTACAGTATTCTTGGATTCAGACCCTTCCTTTGCTTGACTTTGTATATTTCATTCCATTCCATTCTGGTCTGATGAGTTTCGGATGAAAAATCAGTAGCTAGTCTAATGGGGGTTCCTTTGTAGGTAACTTTCTTTTTCTCTCTGGCCACTTTATGATTCTTACTTTGTCATTGGTGGTTGCCAATTTAATTATAATGTGCCTTGGTGTCGGTTTTGTGGGGTTGATTTTGCTTGGGATTCTGTGAGCTTATTGGATTTGTGTGGGTTTTTTCTTTCCTATATTGGGGAAACTTCCTGTCATTATTTCTTCAAAGAGGTTCTCTAATCCTTGTTCAGTTTCCACTCTTTCTGGAACCCTAATTATGTGGATGTATTTTTTTTTCATGTTATCCCAAAGTTCCCTTAGACTCTCCTCTTGCTTTTTAACTTTTTTTTCTAGAAGCTGCTGTACTTGGGTATTTTTTCCTACTTTGTCTTCTAGCTCACTGATGCGGTCCTCTGCTTCTTCTATTCTACTTTTGATGCTTTCTATTGAGTTATTTAAAGCAGTGATGTCATTTTTTATTTCTTCTTGCATTTCTTCTTGCTTCTTCTTCATTTCCTCTTGGGTCTTCTTAATTTCCTCTTGGCTCTTACTCATATTGAATTTGTCTTCCATTCTTTTCATCCACCTTATGATCATTTCTCAGAACTCTTTCTGTGGCAGACTGATTTCTGCTTCTATTTCGTTTACTTCCTTTTCTGGTGATACTTGCCTATCTGTCGTATGTGGGCTGTTTCTTCTTCTGCCCATAGTCTTTCTTCTCTGGGTGTCTGCTTATGTAGTTCTGTCTCCTATGTTGATTCAAAGGCACAAACTACAACACGACCTGGTACAGCACACAAGACACTGAACAGAAATGTATTCACGATGTTAATAATCATCAATAAGGTGACCACCAATGAAAGACAAATTAGGGGTAAGTAGAGAAAGAAGAAGAGGAAAATGAGGAAAAGAGAAAGGAAAGAGGTGCCAAAATCAAATTGGGAGAGGGAGAAAAAAAATGAACAAAAAATAAAATTAAATTAAATTAAAAATAAAAGGAGAAGAAGAAAAAAAAAAGAGAAAGAGAAACAAAGTCAGAGAGAAAAGAAAGTGGATAAGAGAGAAAAGGGGAACAAAATATAGATGTCAGGAGAAAACTCCAATAGAAAAGGCACTAATCCCAATTAAGGCCAGCAACCAATACCTAGAGATTAATACAAACTACAAATAACAACTGGTACTGAGGGAAGTGAACGAATAGAGAGGTAAAAAACAAAGCAAGCAAAAAGCAAAATAAAACAAGTAGAATAAGCTAAAACAATCTCACGAAAAAGTACAAAAAATCGACATAATCACTATTCAGGCAAATAGCAACAAAAGGACATAGAGAAAAAACAACTTTTTGGCTAGTAAAGAAAAGAAGAGAGAGGTTTGTATGGACTTGTGGTAGGGGATATGAAATTAGATATATAATGGGGTGAAATTTTAACTAGGTAAAGAGAAAGAATAGGGAAAATCTAAAGTTGGAAAAGGGAAAGAAAAACAAGACAACAAAATGGGGAAAGTTAGGAAGAAATTGTTGGCATAAATGTAGATTTGAGATGGAGTAAAATTATGCTAAAGGAAAGATGAAAATAGAATGTAGAACTCTAATCCGAAGTAAAATAAAGAGAAAACAAAATGACACATGTTTTTTTTTCCAAAAAGTTAAAATACTAGTAGTAATAATACTAGTTGAAAACACAAATGTAGTAATTAAAAACATAAAATGAATTGAGGTGGAAAGAAAAAAAAATAGTTTTTTAATTAAAATATGTAAAAATAAAAAATTAAAAAAAATTAAAAAAAGAAAAAAAGAAAAAGAAAAAAAAATAGAATGGTCATTCACTTCCACTATTATTCTGCTTGGCACTCCTGTTTCCCAGTAGGGAAGGTGTTGCAGTTCCCTGTGTTCCACTGTTGGTATTTTAACCTCTTTATTCTTTTGTGGTTTTGCTAGAGTCAATTTGTGCCTCATCCACTGGGTGGCAGTGTTTCGGAATTGATCTCTGAGACAAAGCACAGGACCTCTCTAGGCTGTACTCAGATCCTGCTACTCTGTGGTTCTCAAAACTGGTTTGTGGGGATTTTGCATCCAGGACACTGTAATAACTCCCAGGCTGTCCCTCTGTCTCAGATAAAAACGAGTCATTTTCCAGAGCTCCCCTCTGTCAACAGCTCTGAGAGTTTGTCTCCACGCTTAGGGATCATGCCCTGCCCCACCTCCATGGACCTCTCCAGAGGCAGCTTTCCCGCAGGCTGGTTCCCACAGTGTGTGTGTCTCTGTTGTGTGGGGCAGGAGACCTCACCTTATCCCAGGCGAAATATGACCTTTCCGAGTGCCGTGTGGATCTCTGAATCTGCCGCGTGTCTGCGCCAATTGGAGAGTGGTGTTCTGGGTCCCTGGCTGCTTGGTGGGTGCCCCAGTCGCAGGTTTCAGACCGCCGCAGACCTCCACCTCCCTCTGCAAGATGGTGCTGTCTCCGTGTTCTCGCTGGTGGCTCCAGCTGACAAAAACCCTGTGGCAGTGGGGCTGCCTGGCCAGGAGATCCCCGTCCAGCAGTTCCCTGCCTTCTCCTGGAGGATAACTGACTCTTAACTTGCAAACTAACACTCCCAGTGAGACTCTCAGCTGCTCTCTCTCCCTCTGCCTAGCGACAAAGCTCCAGATGCATCCGTCTATTCTGCCACCATTTTTTCCCCTCATCCTATCCTATTTAATAAAAGCCTAATATGCTAAGTGTCTGGTCGTATGGTTTTCTGATCATCCATTCAACCAATCAAAGAGTAATATGTTAATGATATGCTAAAGCCACTCAAACAATTTGCTATGACATACGCTGATCATCAGGGGCAGATCGGAAATTGGTTGACCAGTTATTATGATATGTGCTGACCACCAGGGGGCAGAAACTCCAATTGGTAGATTAGCTTGCTGCTGAGGTCTGGCTGATTGGAACTAAGTGAGAAGGGCTGGACATGTCCTGGAGTCCTCCTGTAGTCCTTGCCCAGCTGGCCAACCTTCCACATCCCTCCCCAGTCCTGATCGTGCACTGGTGGGGTCCCTTGGTTTGGTCTACCTCCTCTCTCAATCCTGGGCCCTTCAGATGATGTTGGAGAGCTGGTTTAGGCCCAGTCTCGTTCAATGCAGGTGCTGCCCCTGGTGGTCATTGTACATTATAGGCAGAAGATTAGTGGCCTTAGCATATCATTAGCATATTACACTTTGATTGGTTGAATGCCCAACCAGATGACCAGACAGTTAGCATGTTAGGATTTTATTATATATGATAGTATTCTAGTAATGTATAATAATGTATTCTTTTTTAATTTATTCATTTATTTATTACTTATATTGCTATTTATTGAGCAGTCACTATGGCTCATGCACTGTTCTATAGATTGTGAATCCAAAAATGAGCCGGGCTCATGATTGGAGAGTGTATTTGTGGTGGCAGAAGCCTCTCCCACCTCCATGACAGTAGTGCTAAGGGTGTCTGCTGAGGGACCTGACCCCCTAGTGCACAAATTTTGTGCACCAAGCCTCTAGTTAACTATAATTTATTATTTGATAAGTTAAGAAACTGAAAAGTGCTAGAGGCTAGAAATCTATTATTTCTCATTGCATTTAATGTTCTCAAACATCCTACAAGATAAGAAGTATTTTATCTTCATTTTGTCATTAATCATATTGAGGATAAAATTTTTACCTCACATATTGTTGGTGTTCTGCTATGCAAATATTTTTAAAGGAAAGAAAGTAAGGGAGGGAGGAAGGGAAGGGTTGAAAATATTGTGTCAAATTATATAAATGTATGTATGTATGCATACACTGGTTTGTGGGGATTTTGCATCTAGGACACTGTAATAACTCCCAGGCTGTATATATATAACACATATATATATATACACACACATACACACACAATTACTTAGGCATTTTCTTATATTTTTCTGATAATTTTTTCCAATGAATATATTTATTATCCTACAAGAAAACTCAATAGAATAAAATGAGTAATATTGCATTAGTCTCATAAGCAATAGTCATAATATTTGAAGAAAAATGAATGAAAGAATATTTAAATGAAAGATTTATGGTCACAAGAACAAAGTCATACCATCTAGTGTTTATTCTCTCCCTCTCCTACCCTTTATTTCTACCTCCATTGATATGTGTCTCTTTCCTCCCCACTCCCCCGCCACCATATGAATAGCATATAAAGCCAATAACTTGAAAGTTGTTGTCTTTCTGCTTGCAATTCAACTCTTTGCAGAGCTCCACTAATAGAAAATAAGTGATACAAAATTACTGCTACTGGAGTCCTACATTGCGACTATTTGACTCTTATGTTGAGATGAAATCTAGAGTTATTATGTTAAATATTCTCTGTTCTGTATAGAGTTCCCATATGAGGAGTTATTATGTTCATTTTTTATTAAAGAGAATTTTAAATAGACCTTCTGACCTATTCTATAAGAAAAATTATGTATTATCACAACCTTTATGACACCTTCAAAAGTTCTTTGGGATGCCACCATGTGAGGAGTCTGTAAAAACACTTAGAATTCTTTCTGACAGTGTCAAATGAAACAACTCAGCCATGGCTCTGGAAGTCAAAGGATAAGCCTCATGATTTCAAAATCTGTGTCACTGGTCCTTAAATTGAAGCATTTGGACTCTGAGATATATTTCATTTTCTTCCTGTTCCTCTCTGAATCTAAGCTATCAAGCCTGCAGTCATTGTACAACTGTCTTTCCTTCTTTCTTTTGCCTTTTGTTATTAAAGGACCAGTTCCTTGTTCACTGAAAGAAGGTGCAATGAAAAGTGACTCCTTACCCTGGAAAAGAATAGTCCATATATACATTTATTTTCTTGCCTTATCTTAGATGTCTGATGCTCTGCAAAAAATAAGTCATTGACTTATATTTAAGTCCTCCTATGAAGAAATAATATTATAAGAGCATAGTAAATTCCTTCATTTCTGTTGAATATCAGGCAGCAGAAGAAATTCATAAAGAATGTAACAATTAAATGAATTAGAAAGCAGATACGCAAAGATATGGACAAATGATCTTCACAGAGATATGCTGTGTCATAATTGAAGGAATTTTCTTCCTAGATTATAATGCCCTTGGTTAAATATGAGCACCTATTTTCTTCCAAGAATGAAGGAAAGAGCAAAAAATTCCAGAATGATTCTCTGAAGAAATCTGATATTTAACTATTTTTTCTTACAGAAATATTACTTCCTTCCCACTTTAAAATTCAGACCAGTTGATTAAAAAGTTCTAGGTTATAGTCTCAGCTGATTTGTAATTTACTGAATATGACCTGAAAGTCACATAAGGATTACTTCTATTTTAACATAGCTTTATTTGATATGTTGGTTTTTTAAAAATATATTTTAATTGATTTCAGAGAGGAAGGAAGAGGGAGAGAGATATTGAGCAGTTTCCCTCCACATACCCCACACTAGGGTCGAGCCTACAACCTGGGCATATGCCTGGAACAGGAATTGAACTGTGACATCCTGGTTCATAGGGTGATGCTTAACCACTAAGCCATGCCAGGTGGGCATGTTGGTTTTTCTTTTAAAATAGATGTTTATTTTTGTTTCTGCACAGAAAAAATTAATTCATCTTGTGATCACCATACAAATTTCTTCTGGAGAAACACACTTTCCTTTACACCTACCATGTTCTGCTAGAGTAGTTCAATTCACCTTTTGCTTCAGAGGTAGACATCTGACTATCTGAGAAGTTCATGTTCCTCTTCATACTTATTGTTCAGTGATAGGTACAAGATGCAATCAGAGTATATGAGAAACAATGAAGCATTTTCTGGGAATGCATGAAATCCTTGTCTTTCTCATTAGACTTGAGGCTTAGAATTTTTAAAACTAATAGCCATTTTTATTTATTTTATTTTTTTAATGGATTTTAGAGAGAGAGAGGAAGAGAGTAAGTGAGGATTAGAAAAATTAATGATGGGACCTAGCTGATTTGGCTCAGTGGATAAAGCACTGGCCTGTAGACTGAAGGGTCCCAGGTACGATTCCAGTCAAGAGCACATGCCTGGGTTGCGGGCTTGATCCTAATCAATGATTCCTCTCTCATCACTGATGTTTCTATTTCTCTCTCCCTTTCCCTTCCTCTCTGAAATCAATAAAAATATGTTTAAAAAAGCACACATAAAAACAAATGATGAGACAAAATCATTGGTGGGCTGCCTTCTGCGTGCACCCTACTAAGGACTTAGCCCAAAATCTGGGCATGTGCCCTAATTGAGAATTGAACTGGCTCATGGGGTTCACAGTTCAACCACTAAGCAACACTGACCAGAAAATCAGCAGCCATCATTAGAACATACTAGAGTGAAACTAGATTTCTAGGGGGCTACCGCATGAAACCGGAGAATGAACTCAACTAAACAGAAGAGAGACAAAAACAAATTCCAATGTAATTATTTGAGTTTCCGTAACCACTCTTGCCTGAAGATAGAATACTTTAGGAAATATCAGCTGTGTAAGCAGACAACTGCTTTTCTATGTTGAAACCAGGGTATCAGTTTGTACATTTTTATATGCAAGAAAAAAAATATTACTACAAATGGATTAAATGCTAAACACAATCCATTGGCTTACATAAGTAAAAAAAGTATGAAGGTAGGAAGAGCTTTATGTTTGTTTCACTTAGCTAATCAATTATGTGATAAAACTCACTTTCCTTTGATTTTTCTTCTCTGATTTTCATAACCATAGCTTCACATAAAGACTGTCCTACTCATATTAATAAAATGGCCAGTAAAATCTGATTTTTATGTTTCCTTGTCCAAGGAGTCATCCTTCTTTTTAGTAAACCTGTTAGAAAACCAACTATTTTCACAAAATTCTACCTTTCTGTTTTATTAACAATTTTTGTGCAATTCTGATTCTTATACACACCCTGTGGCCACAGAAATGCCAAGACCAATAAGCTTAGAAATAGATTTCCTAAAGTATTAACTGTAGCTTTAGGCTTTAAGCAAATCAGAGCTTACTTACTCAGTTTCTGGAGTGGATTAATCTGTCCCCATTATATCTCATTATATGGAGAATACATAATAGGAGGGTGAGAGAGATGTTGGGGAGAAAACTACAATGTCCATCACAGCCTAGTGGGTATGAGTTTTCTGTCACATATAGCCGCCAGAACAACTATTTGCAATTTATAGATTAAATCTTGGGTGAAAACTGGAAACCCACACTTTGCTTCATATTTGCATTCCCTTCCTCTGACATCAAGCCTCAAGAACTCCAGATTATCTAGAGAACCTCTATACAGAAGGAATCTTTCTGGAAAGTAGACTGGCAATCCAATAAGGCAGGACAAGTTTCTGGGATCCATGAATTGAGGCCAACCCTTGGATCTATCTGTTTTCTATCCTCCCCCTTGTCTGATAGATCCTGGAAGCTTCATCATGGTTTAAGGTAGACTCAAATTCTAGTAAGACTTGGAAGTAAACTTGTTAATAGAGATGTTAATCTTTACCTTTAAACCCAAATCATCTTCTATAATACTGCTATTGGGATGTGGGATGCCCATCAGGAGGCCTCTTGTACCAGTTAACTCTAACTTCCCTGGACAGGGTGGGGTGGAATAAGGATACTTTATCCAGATAATAAGAATCTGAAGCAAGGAACAAAGACACTCTTTATTTTGTGCTATTAGATGCAGAGGAGATGAAATCATGATAAAGCAGAAATTACAAACTGTGTGGAAAAAAATCTAGAAAAAGAAGAATGGAAAAGAGATACATAGAAAAGGAGGAAGAAGAGATTTTGAGATCTTGAAAGGAGGAAGATGGGGAAAGGGCCTGCCCAATACCTATCTTCTCCCTGTGAAATATAATTGTATTAACATCTCTAAATCCTGATAATACCTCCACTTCATGCTGTACATGTTTGCTAAAGTGCTTAAGCTAAATTAATTGATATCTTCTTTTAATAATGAATAAGCTTGATCTAGACAAAACTGATAACAAATGCAAAATATAAATATATAGAAGATTGATGTCTCTTGGTTCTTGGACAATCTTGAAGAGAAAAGTAACACTAACAGATTGAAAGACTCATAACTAGGGAAAAGCTAATAAGTTATATAACTGATAGTCCAAAAAGAGCACAAATGTTAGTATTTGTTTAGCTAATTGTCGGAAACCAAATATTGTTCTCACTAAATGGATGTAAACAGGAAGCCAGAAGGCTGGTCAACCTTAATTGCTCTGAAAGGTCAGAGCTAATTACTTACTGTTTAGTTGAAACATTATTGGTTGAAGCAACCTCTATGTTTGTTTCATGTTAATTTCTGTTTTTGTTATTTCCTGCCTAAAGGCTAGGGGTGTGTCCCAAAGCCTTAATAAAAGGGAGAAAAAGGCCAGAGCAAGTGGCAGTCCTTTCCACTAGAGGAAGGCTCCCGCCTGGCCCCCCAATATCGCCAAATTTATGCTTTCTAGTCTCTCATTTCGTTTGCGTGCGGCGTCCTTCAGAACCCGAACCCTGATCCGGGAACCCTGAACCACGCGGGACTCGGAAAGAGGTTCTCACATCTGGCGCCCTTCAGGGGCTGCGGAAAAAGGTGCTCACATCTGGCGCCTGACCGCGGGACGTCTGGAGGAGAAGGTATTATTCGCCTAAGAGCGAAGGAAGGAAAATTCACCAAGGAAAATGGTGAGGGAAGATTCACCTAGGAAAAGGTGAGGGGAATTCAAGGTACGCAAAGCCCACGGATTAACTGCAGAGTCGCGATCTGTAAGTAGGGTGGGAACGTCTTTTGCAGCCAGGCTAATGGGGAAGAATTCGGTTATAAATATAAAGTAAACTTTATTATAGACTTTTGGTTTGCAAGCTTAAATAATGTGGTTTCTTGTTCAAATTAAAATCTTAGTTTGCATTTGGAATCTGAAATCTGTAATAAGTGAAACTCCACTGCTTAAACCGCCTCTGGTGTGGAGAAATTCAAAAGTGGCAGGAGAGGGCAAGGCTCTCCTGCAATGAGATTACTTAAGGTTTCACTTAAAAATTATAAGAGAAATTGCAGGGAAATGCTAATCTTGGCCAAATTAGGTGCTAGTTATTACTTTGGAAAGCGAAAAAGAAAGAAAAAATTTAAGATCTGTCTTTATCTTTTAAGCATGAAAAGAAATTAGGCCAGATCTGTTACTGATGCTTTCCCCTGAAGTAATAAGCAGGATGTGGAGGAAGAGAGACACTGTGGCAATCCAGTATGAAAGTCCACTCTCCCAGTATACTAATCTGAAGTCCCCTTTCTCGCCATGAAAAAGTTTTAAAAATTTAGAGATGTGTCTGGAATTTCTGTACTGGTGAGGAGAGAAGCCCAGCTTAAAAAGAAATGCGTGCAATTGTCCACCTTTTTGGACATATTAGACAGGGTTTTAAGTTGGAATCTCTCCGCAAAAGCTGCAGAAAAAGAAAAACCAGAACTGGTCTTTATTTTTTAAGAAAAATGGCATAAAGGAACCAAAAGGAGATGATTTTGTGTTATTAATCAAGGTTTTCAGCTAAATGCAAATTAAATTGGGAGAAAATAAAATTTCTCTAATAATTAGGAATTCAAAATACGTTGTTGATTGGTCTAATAAAAAAGGATTAATTCTGTGATTCCCAACTGACAGTTTAAAAATATAATTGATATCTTAAAATAATTATAAAAAATATTATAATCTTTAAATCATATATGAATATATATATTTGATGGTTTTTTTCCATGTTAAAATTTCAAGGCTTTAACAGAGATGATTCTTGTAAAGCTCCATGGGCCCAGAGTAATACAAGAAATTTGTTCTCTCTTTTTAAAGGACATCTTCTTAAATTTAACTGATCTAATATACTTGAAATTTCATGGAAAGCATTATCAAATAAGAATTAATAACTATATTTAAATGTTTTGAAGGTTTTGTCCTCTAAGAAGGACACAAGATAGCACTCTAGGGAGAGGCATAAACATTCAGCTTCTGAGAGATCCAGGCTCTCGGTCTCCTAGATGTCAGAGAGGTAACCATTGGGCTAGACAGTGTAAATCAAAATTTCATAGAAATGGGCAGCCTCTAAATCAAGATACAGGGTATGGTCAACCACCGGGAAACGGCCAGAGGGGTGCCCCCCAGCCCAGTTATTAATAGGGAAACCTGTCCTGCAAGGCCCACCATGGATTCCTTCATTCGAAAAACTCCAGGAAGCATACGTCTGGATCTTAACAGCACTACCATAACAGTCACTTTGACTCCTGATATTGCTCTGCAAGCTATTTCTACAGGAATTTGGGGTCCTATGTTGCCAGGAGCATGGTAAAGAGGATGGTACAGACACCTAAGAATGTATTTCTTGCAATACCAACAGTTACCAGCTGTACGGTAATATTTCCTGGGGCACATGGGGAAGTATTTTTGACTTATATTCCTGACCCTTCACGGGTAAGAACCGTTAGATGTACTGATTCCCCTGTTTCTTGTAGTCTCTAAGAAGGGCAAAATTAAGTAAATATTTCTTAAAATTCCAACATTAGAATTTAAAATGACAAAAAGCCCAAAGCCACCTGTATTCTTAAGCTAGAGGCGGGGCAACATTTGTGGCTTGTGAATAAGACATAACCATTTACTAAATTTGCTTTGCTTTTTAAATTGAGATACCAACTTTAATTAATAAATTAGCTTTGTAAATAAAAATTAAAGTTTTCAACTAAATAAAGAGCCAATATTTTTGTAAGCAATTTGATTAAGTATTCTAATAAAGTAACTAAGACCTTCTCTATACAAAAAATAAATTGATAGCCAGTATGAAATTGAATTGCCATGGCCTAGAACAAAAGAATTTCCTTACATAATATTATTCTACAATGTCATTATAATTTTTTTGTTAGAATATTAAATTTAATAATAAAATAGTAGTTAAATTTTCAAATTAATTTAATTGGTTAATTGAAATAGGTGAATATTCAAGAAAATTTAATTGTACTGGAAAACAGTTGTTCCTAAAGTATTAACTTAAATTTCTATTGGTAGTTCATTGCATGGTAAAATTACTCAACATGCAATAAACATAAAGCAGTCATATTTGCATTATAAAAAATTTTCCAAAAGCATCATAATTACATAAAAAGGGGGGATAGTACAGTAATATTACGTAAGGAAAAAGCATCCTGTAAGCAAATTAACATCTAGAAAAATTTTTTTACTTAACAGCAAGACACCCATGAAAAACATACATAGTATTAAAATAAGTCAAAGGAAAATCATTTGGGCAAAAATAAAAAGGATCCAAAGTCAAATTTATAGAAAAAACTCCTTTACTAATTTTGGTCGAGAATGTTTATATATTTTCAGAAAAATAGCTCCAAGACCATGTGAATTCCTACAACAGAGAATGCTCCAGCTATGAAGACGAGAGGAGAAACAGTCCAAAGATGGAAGATGCTGACGACACCTTGCCATCCTAACAGTCAGCAGCTGTGCATCGATGCAGGTTGCCCAGGACCAAACCAGAGAGGGTCAGACCTGCATTGCCACCATTTGTCCACCATCCAGATCTGAAATATCATTGCTAATACATACATTCAAAAAAACTATTGGACATTGAAACTGGGACTCAAAGGACTGTTGGTCCAGAAAGAAAGATACTATGGACTTATTCATTTACCTCTTAGCATAGCCATTGTTGCTTGTCTTATTTTTTGTTCTTAATATTTATTTCTAGTCTGTAGGTGCAAGATTTTTTAGAGGGAAAGAAAACGGGGGAGATGTCGGAAACCAAACATTGTTCTTACTAAATGGATGTAAACAGGAGGCCAGAAGGCTGCTCAACCTTAACTGCTCTCCAAGGTCAGAGCTAATTACTCACTGTTTAGTTGAAACATTATTGGTTGAAGCAACCTCTATGTTTGTTTCATGTTAATTTCTGTTTTTGTTATTTCCTGCCTAAAGGCTAGGGGTGTGTCCCAAAGCCTTAATAAAAGGGAGAAAAAGGCCAGAGCAAGTGGCAGTCCTTTCCACTAGAGGAAGGCTCCCGCCTGGCCCCCCAATATCGCCAAATTTATGCTTTCTAGTCTCTCATTTCGTTTGCGTGCGGCGTCCTTCAGAACCCGAACCCTGACCCGGGAACCCTGAACCACGCGGGACGTGGAAAGAGGTTCCCACAGCTAATAACATTTTATATGACCTTATTCAATTATCATAACAACCACTTGGCATGTACATTATTAGCCTCATTTTCACAGATGAGAAACTAATAATAACTTACACAGAGAAAAGTGGTAAAGTAAAAAGTTCCTCCATGACACAGGAAGAGAATGGCTCTATACCTTTGCTCTTTCTCTTTCTGCCTTTCATGATGAAGACTAGAACTCTTCCTATACCTAAGCATCTTTGTCAAACCAGATACATTTTGCGATTTTATTGCTTACACATGAAGTATGTAGCACCTAGGCAGAGGGAGTAGCAAGTGAAATGTCCATAGGAACGTGATGGTCTGGTATTTAAGAGAACTATACAAAATTCTACTTCTAGAATAAAGGGTTTAACATAAGAACCAGTTGCCAATAAAACTGGAGAGGTAGAAAGAAGGTCATTTTTTTGGGGGGGGTCCCTTCTAATATTCTTAGATTTGTTGTACATGATACAAACTCACTTAGGATTTAAAGAAAAGAGTAGAGAAGTCATCATTACAAGCAGGAGTGTGTTGTCGCTGACCACATCAAACATAACCATACACCTATGGAGAGACAAACAAACTTGTGCTAAGAAGTTAGACATAAGACTAAAATGATGCAACACTATCTCTAACCACTGAACTTTGTTTTGATATAACATGGACTTTGGGGCATAGGCCCATACACATGTGATATTGTTACAATCTTCACATTTTTTTGAATAAATATTTTCTAATCTTTCATTGCATTTCCTGGAAATTTTAGGAAATGTGATTTCTGATAGAATAAGGGCCCATATGAGGAGCATATATGAAAATATGTTGTTCTAAATGAATATGAAAATCCATTTCCCACTTAGTCTGCAAACTGATTCCTTTCCTCTCCAGACACTTCCCGGTAAGTGGATAGATGGTCTTAATTTCAGGAGGACAGTCTAGTTACGCTGCTTTGAACCCTGCCAATAAGGTCAGACATTTATAGCCCTCCTGTAACCCTCCAGAAGCACATACATCTTTGTATTCAGTGTGGAATGCTCTTTCTAAAAATGTCTTTAAAGAATTTTCTCATGTTTTAATTATCTTAAATAACTGAAAGACTTCTGACCTTGACACTCTCATCATCTAATCAAAATCAACCAACATTTCTTAAGCAGCAATTATCCACAGAAAAGTTCTAATTACAATGGGAACATAGGGTCACTGTCCTTAAAAGAATTTTGAATTTAGATGGAGGAGACAGACATTTACAAAATTAAATTATAATAACAATAGAAGGTAAAAAAGTAGTTGTTTGGTATAAATTCTATTCCCACCTAGAGTTTGCATGATATTCAATGGAAAAAAGTCATGTAAAACAATTAAAAAATATAGCTAGTATTATGTTCCTTAATCCCACTGTCACCAACATGGAAAATGAAGGAGAAAAGATTCATTAGTGATTCCAAGGGTTGGGGTTGGATAGGAAGTAAACAAAGGGAGCTAATTTTGAAGGAAAAAATGAATATCTAAAAAATCCTGCTCACTCATCTACTTAAAAAAAAATGCTGTGACTTTGTTCAGCTCACTTATGAGTTTGGTAGAGCAAAACTATTACCTGTACATCATGCTAGGGAGAGAAGACACAAGACTTAATAAATTATACTCTGCCCTTGAACTCAGTGTAAGTAGAGGAAAAGTCATGAAAATGGATGAATTCCTTGAGGACAAGAGTATATGATGGATCAAGCAAAGATGAACTCCCAGGAAGCGAATACATCAGCCTTCTGGAATGACATCAGTGGAGAAAACTCAGCCACAGGAAAGCAGCAGCAAGTGCAGTAGGCAGCCGCTATGGCTCTCCCGTTCCATGACAGCACATGGAAGTCTGAGCAGGTTGTACATTAGACTCCTGCAGAGAGACCGTGGTCGTTGGTCTGGGAGCTTCTGCACTTCGTGACTAGGGAGGTGCCAGAATTTTCATGGCATGATCAGGGATTGATCCAACAACAACGTGCTATGGCAGAGCATTGGCTCCAAGCTTCATCCAACATCTAAGCACTCATTGGCTGAGAGAACACCAGAGCCCCGCCTGGTTCCCAGCCTCACAATATGGCTGTAATGCTAGCAGAATTCAGTTCTGTCACTCTAATATTCATGACTGTGAGAGGTTTAGCTCCTCTGTTAGTATGGTCAGGGACTGGAGGTTAAGCCAGTGAGCATTTATTGTGGTTACAGCTACTCACCTGGTGGAACCGTTGCCCTGAACTGATGATGCATCCTCTTCCAGGAATGACAGCCTTCATGGATTTGGTGTAGCCAGCTGCTATGAAGCTTTGTAGCAGCCAATCTAAAGAATCAGTCTTTAAAAAGTTAACTCTAACTTTCAAATGTCAGGAAAACAGAAATCTGATTTGGGAGACGCTAAATTTAGGAGCAGGAGAAGGAAAAACTACCCAAAGACAGAAATATTATCCAGAAAAGCATAAGGTGAATGAGAATATTCAGAGAGAGATGAATTTCAAGTAAAGATGGTTACTTAAAATGCTCTGTGCATATTTGGAGAATAAAGTCTAAACAAATGAGGTAAGATTTTTTAAAAGACTATATCAATGACTAAACTTCTATAAAATTGTGCAATCAGAGGCCAGATTAAAATTTGTTAAGAAATGAAGAAGTGATAAGAAAAGGGAAAAATGGAGGAATGATAGGAAATTGTTTGAAATAGGAAAAGGTTGATCCAAGGTTTTTTGTTTTTTTCTAACACAGAGATATCCTGAGCATGTGTGAAAGGCGTGTCTGAGGATTGAAAAAAGTTAGAAGGTTAGAAAGAAATTGTCTTCTCTGCCAAGTGGTTTCTACTTCTTATGAGTTACTATATGGTGAAATGAAAGAACATCAGATGATTTTATTAAGGCTGGTTTTATAACTCTACAACTCTAAGTCACTAGAAAAGACTGCCTGGTGGGGTTGTCAGTCATCAAGCCAGATAAGATAGTTGCATTATGGTTAAGGCACTTTTCTGTCCTCCTTCACATTTTAACTTTAATCTGTTCCTCTTCTTACATACTGGTTCTATCTACACAGCAGCATTCACATACATCTTTTTTTTTTTCCTGCAGGAACAATTGTGGCCAAAATCAATAGTGGATACACTAGATGGGGATTTTTCTGTTTACCTATGAAATTATATATCTTGTGTCTATTAGTTACAAAGAAAAGAACCAAGGAAAAATGGATTGACACTTTTTGTCTTATTAGAAGCTACATACAATACAAATGTAATATTAGATTTGTAATAAGTTTTTGATGTGTAATATTCAGATCCAAACGAGGAAACTGAAGTGTAGGAAATTTAAGAACATTTTCAAATCACAAGAAAGGTGAATAACTGTATCAGGACTAAACAAACAGATCTTTCTGATTCTTTTTCAAGATTCTAGCCTCCTCTGCTGAAATCATATAATTGGAAAGAGTTCATTTCCATAATGCAAAAACTATCTCGTCCCAGAGTGTTAGACTTTTATCTTTGGTGGATGTTTTTCTATGCTGGATATTTTTATTTTGAGACTTGATGGCCCTTGTTAAAATATGTCTGGGCAATGCCGTAACAAATTGTCAGCCCAGGTAAGTTAGTGCCAATGTCAATCAAAATAATAGCCTGATATTGTGCAGAGACATGAAATGGTTGAATGTTGTTGTTTTTTCCCCTTCATTTTTCAATTCATCATTCAGCACAGCGTGGAGTGCACGTGCACGCGTGTGTGTGCACACGCACACACATGCACACACACAAACACTCACACACTAGATAATTTCACACAAAAGATATTTATTACATCACATCATATTGAGTAGAAAGAAGCTGTTTCCTGTTTTTCAGGTAGATCCTTGGTTATTCCATTTGCAAGGTTTTCAGCACATGCTAAAGCTATGATGTACAGGTTGCCATTAGACTCCTGGTCTTCATAGATGTGTATCTGGGGCTTAGGCAACATTAGCTAGAAGCAGTAATAATTATATTCAGAGAACAGATATATGGTTTAATTTACACCATTATTTTATTTCTCAAGATTAAAGATGCTTAGTTTTTAAAAATACATGAGCATTCATCCTATGGTGGTCTGCCCTGCTATTTTGAAGGTCACAGGCTACTAGCATGGAAAAGCTAGAATTCATAAATATATTATGGGGTCATTCTTTCTGTGGTAGAGATGGAGATTGCTGAGCCACCTGGGCCTGCATTCATTGCAAAACACAGGACCAGGAAAATTGTCCACTCTCTTTCTCTGATCCTACAGCTCTAAGGTGCTTTTCCCTATTAACAGTAAAGTAAGCATAAAAATAAGTGTTATTCCAAAACCGCATTTGAGGTCTTATAAATCTTTATAAAACAAGGGGAATCATAACATGAAAAATGCAAACATCTGTTCTCTTCAAATGATTACTGTATCACCCTGATTCTACCTCAAAAATATACAATGGCACTGCCAATTCAGGCTCTTCACACTTCTGACATGGGTAGGGTTATTGTAATAGTCTGATTCTTACCCATTTTCAGTCTTACCTCTGCACATAAATGTCGAAGAGTGACATTGCACTTGGCAACATGCCTGGGACAGGAAAATCTCCTATTGGGTTTACGTTTTAGCACATGACTTAAAGTCCTCATTTTCTCTTGTCAACTCATTTTTCTCTATTAATGCTTTTTAACAGAAATTCTGTTTAATAGGATTGAGAAGAGAATTTTGTAAAGTTTTAGCTCTAGGAGCATATTGTCATCTTTATTTTTTTTTCTATTTTCTTTTGTGACTTTGTTAACTACTTACATAATATAGCTATAAATTAATTATTAACTCTAGAGAAAATATTTCTAATACCTATACCCTTACCAAGTGATTTACTCAGCTATATCTCTGTTTTATGAACATGGAATTTCATGTGTTGATTGTGTCTTGTTCTCCAATTCCATTCCCAATGGCTATTGTACCTTCATTGTCTTTGTCCACTTATTTAAACTACTGTAGGATATATTGTATGACAGCCCAGCATAGTCAGTTACTCATTATTCTAGGTACTTAGAGTACATTTTTTTCATACCATAATTATTAAAAACAATAATTATTCCCCTAAACTTATAAAGCTGAAATTTGTGTCTTTCTTTTTTCACCAAGGCCTGTGTTACCTTCTCCTTCTCCCTCTTCCTCTTTTCCTTCCTCTCCCTCTCCCTCCTCCTCTTTCTCTCCTTCTTCCTCTAAATCTCCTTCTCCCTCTCTTTCTCTTTCTCCCTTTCCCTCTGTCTCTCCTTCTCCCTCTCTTTCTCTCTCCTTCTCCTTCTCTTCCTCCTCCTCTTTCTTCTCCTTTTTTTCTTAAATCCTCACATGATGATTCTTTTAAATTACTTTTTCTTAGAGAGAGGAAAGAGAGAAAGAGAGAGGTAAATATTGATGTGAAAGGGATACATCCATCAGCTGCCCCCTTGTACTAACCTTAAATGGGGATCAAGCCAATAACTTTTTGGTGAATGGATGACAGACACTCTAACCAACTAACTGCCAGAGCCACTGTAACTTTCTGACTCTCATATCATGTCAGGAACAGTTATCTCATAATAACATGTTGATAATTGTGTTAATATAAATCAATATTATTATATAAATTTGTAGCCATCCAAACAATTTAGATAGGTCATAAGAATGGAGCAAAAATTTAAAACACTGCATATGTGGCAATATAATTAAGAATTTAGACCCATCTTTACGAGGAAGGCCTAAAAGAACATGGAAACAAAGCACAAATTGTTAAGAAAATGAGGAAATGTTTATTTTCTTAATAGTGGCAAAAGTTTCTTTTTAAAATTTGTATATGTGTCTGTATACTTACACATACACACATATAATTCAGATGGAGACCTTTGCCCCTCACTGTCTTTTAATCTTTGATGTCCATTGACAGCTCTAAAACCATGTTGTTCGCATGCAGAGAAACAAAGCTGCATAAAGATGTTTCCATTATGGATTTGAGACTCACACTGTCCATGTTCTAACTTGGCTCTTCCATTTTAATATATAAGTTCTCTGCTTTAGTTTTTTAATCTGTAAAATATTAATAACAATAACAACTACACCAGAGTGTGTCATTAAGATTAAATTAAATAATATTCTTAAGGCTATCTTAAAAATCAAGAGGACAGAAAGACTTACTTGGTTCCAAAACTTACCATAAAGCCACAGTATCATAGTCACATATAATAGACATCAAAATAAATAGAACAAAATGGAGTGGCCAGATATAGATTTACATGATCAAATGAGTTTTGATGAAAGTTGACAAGGCAATATGATACAATACAAATGGAGACTATATATTCATTGTAATAAATAGTGTTAAAATAACTGAATATCTATAAGAAAAACATAAATCTTGATTCATGTCTCACATCATACACAAAAATTACCTGAAATTGATCATAGACCTAAATAAAAAATTAAAACTATTAAGCACCTAGAAAAAAAAAGTGTTACAAGAACATCCTTAAAATGTTCATTAGAAAAAAATATCTTAAACAAGATGCAAAAAGTACAATATATAAAACAAAATATAATACAATAACATTCATCCAAATTAAAACCCTTTAAAAGAGAAGGCAAGTCGCAGACTTAAAAATGTGTATACAAAATATAATTTGTTAGGTCTCAGAAGGAAGAACACAGGAGGCCCGAGTGGTGAGGGATTATGAATTTATTCATCATATGCACACCAGATGGCTGAGCCTCATGGCTCCAGCCCCAATGACAGGAGTCAGTTGCTTGTAAAGGACTTTTGGCAGGCTTTTTTCTGAGTGGAGACTTCTTTATGCATACCTTGAAGGGAGATAATGGAATATGGTCACCACAAGAGAAATGTGGTCTCAACAAAGGGAATATCCATAGTGAAATTATCTGAAAAGCCAGTTCCTGGGGGTGGGGTGTCAATTCAATTGCTTGATCAAACCTAACAAACTGTGGGGACTGTAGTCAGAATATATAAAGAATACTTACAATGTAATATTTAAAAGAAAACCCAACAAAATTGAAAAAAAGAAAGACAAAAGTTGAATACATGTTTTATGAAGCTGTATTAAGAGCAAATAGGATATGAACACATGTTAAACATCACTTTTTATTAGAGAAATGCAATTAAACAACAATAAAAAGCATATTATACATAGATTAGAATAACTAAATTTAAAAATACTAAGTGTTGATAGAGATGTAATTTAAATTCTCATACCTTACTGATGGCAATTGCAAAATGGTACTATCTCCTTAGAAATCAGTTATTTCTCTTTCTTAACTAGGTAAACACATTTATTATAGGCCATGGCAATTCTTTTTTTAGCTGCTTACCCAAGAGAATTAACTTCATATGTTCACCCAAAGTTTTGATGATTGAGACTTGCATGCAAATGTTCATAGTACCATTAAGTGTAATGGCAACAAACTGCCAACTACCCAGATGTCCATGGACTTGTACATATATGAACCAATTGTTTTACATTGAGACTACCCAATTTTACTCAACTATAAAAAGAAACAAAATAATACACACAATAGGGGTGAATTTTGTACTCATAAGTAATTGAAAAAGAAATATAACTAGATATATTTTTGAAATTTTATTTTTAATTTTTTTCCATTTTTATATTTCTAAATATTAGGAAGCTAGAAAACAAAATATGGAGAGAAAAAGTGATAGGTATTAAGGACTGGGGTGCTATGGACTAGATTATCAGGATAACCTCTCTAAAGATAGGCCATTTGAAATGAGATGAATAACAACAAAGAGCTGGCTATTCAAGACTTGAGGGAAGATTATTTCAGGTAGAGGGAATGGCAGAATTAATAACCTTAAGTGAAAAACTGGAATGTTTGAGGAGTAGAAAGATGATTGATATGGCAAGAATATAGTCAGGGAGAGTGACATCAGATGAGGTTGGAGATGTAGGTAAGATTCTTATTTTCCATGGCTTTGGGATTAGTTACCTAAAATATCTCCCAATTCTTCAGGGATTATAAAAATGTTAAAAAGAGATTCTCGTTTCTCTTCCATTTCATGACATTTTAATTTCTAAAAACAAAGTTTGTTGCTTGTGGAAATGGATCTTCAATAATATCACAAACTGATCAGTTATTTCAGGTTTAACTAATGGAGGAAAATAATGGTCATCAAAAAAAAACAAGATGATGGCATAAGGTATACACCTCTCACAACCACACCAAAATTACAATTAAAAGACAAAGCATCTATCACCCAAAACCATGGGAAAGCTGGCTGAGTAGAAGTTCTACTAGAAGAAAAGAGAAAAGAGCAATGAGGGTGGAAAATCTGAGGTACAGGAGGCAGGCAAATTGCGAATTGGGCTGGAGGCTGGTGCACTGTTTCTCTTTCTTTCTTTCTTTCTTCCTTCCTTCCTTCCTTCCTTCCTTCCTTCCTTCCTTCCTTCCTTTCTTTCTTTCTTTCTTTCTTTCTTTCTTTCTTTCTTTCTTTCTTTCTTTTTTCTTCTACTAGAAGGGAGACACAAGCTCCCAATTACTCTGAACTCCAGTTTCTGGTGAGACTCTGGGGACCCAAACTCCTAAGGGGGAAAGCTGGACTGTCTGCCATTGGGTCAGAAAGTGAGGGTGGTTCTCTTGCAGAGGTGTGCACAGGAATCATTGTTTATTGCGCTGGGGCATGGGACTCGAGGATGTGGAAACTCGGAGACTCAGAGGTGCCTGAGTGGAAGCCATCACTGTTTGCCATGCCCTAGCCTAGTGACTCCCTAAGACCCTGCCCTGCACAATTTACAAACCCACCCAAGCCCTGCACAGTGGCTTTTGCATATAAATGGCCTGCCCTATCTCAGCTTAACCTAACAAACTGCAGCTCTGGTCAGACAGCTCCAAAACCTCCAAGCAAAAAGAAGAAATCTGCTGATCATGCTATAGGCTCCTGCTGGGTAGCCTTAGACAGTAGTTGACCTGCACCCCATTAGAGATTCAGAAGCCAGTGTACCTAGTGGTCAGTGTGAGATGACACCAGATTTCAACTTTTTACATCCATAAGTGACATATTCAAGAAGTAGACTCAGTGAGCACGAAAGCCCCATGAAATAAGTCCTACCCCATAAGGGTGTCTCCAGCACAGCAGTTCTTCCATTATAGACACAGTGGGTCCTCACAGCCAATTGACCTTGAGGTCATTCCTCCCAGTGTACCACAGCAGTCAAGGCTTAATTATAGTAAGACTTTGCACTCAGCCCACAAAGGGATGCACCAAGAGTATCTATCTCAGGTGATTGAGGAGGCTGAACCACTGTGCCCTATAGGTCACCTACCACAAAAAACCACTCCATCTACACAGGGAAGCAACAAAATGCAGAGACAAAGAAACATGTCACAAATGAAAGAAATGGAGGAAAGCAAACTACTGGACATAGAATTCAAAACCACATTCATAAGGTTACTCAAGAATCTTCTAAAAACCTCTGAGGAACTTAGTGAGATCTTTACGGATCTTAATGAGAATGCCAAAAAAATGGAAAGGGACCAGTGAGAAATTAAGCATACACTGTTTGAAATAAAGAATATACAGAAATGCAATACAAAGGATTCCAAGAATCAAACCAAGATCTGAAATATGAGAAAACAAAAAACACCCAACCAGAAAACCAAAATGAAAAAGGAATCCAAAAATATAAAGATAGTGTAAGAAGCCTCTGGGACAATTTTAAACATACGAACATCTAAATTATTGGGGTGCCAGAAGAAGAGAGAGAGAAAAATATTGAAAACCTATTAGAAAAAATAATGACAGAAAACTTTCCCTACCTGGTGAAAGAAATGGACTTCCAAGTTCAGGAAGCGCAGAGAATCCCAAACAAAAGGAATCCAAAGAGGACCACACCAAAACACATCATAATTAAAATGACAAGGGCAAAAGACAAAGAGAGAATCTTGAAAGAAGCAAGAGAAAAACAGTTAGCTACCTATAAGGGAGTACCCATACTACTGTCAGCTGATTCCTCAACAAAAACTATGCAGGCCAGACAGGAGTGGCAAGAAATATTCAAAGTGATGAATAGCAAGAACCTACAACCAAGATTACTCTACCTAGCAATTCAGAATTGAAGGTCAGATAAAGAGCTTCACAGACAAGAAAAAGCTAAAGAAGTTCATCACCACCAAACCAGGATTATATGAAATGCTAAAGGGTATTCTTTAAGAAGAGAAAGAAGAAGAAGAAAAAGGTAAAGATAAAAATTATGAACAACAAAATGACAACACATACCTATCAACAAGTGAATCTAAAAATCAAGTGAATAAAAAAAATCTGATGAACAGAATAAACTGATGAATATAATAGAATCATGGACATAGAAAGGGTGTAGAGTGACAATTCTCAGGGGGAAGGGAATGTGCTGGGTGTGGGAAGAGATTGGATAAAAATCTTACACCTATGGATGAAGACAGTGGCTGGGGGTAAGAGCATGTAGTGGGGTCAGGAATCAGGTGGAGGGGGGCTATGGGGGAAAAAGGAGGAACATTTGTAATAATTGAAACAATAAAGATTTATTAAAAATAAAAACACAGTGAGAATTTTGAAAAAAACAATAGTGGCCATCAAATGTTAACTCTATGGACATAGCAGACTGTTAGATGTACATATACTTCTGCTCAGAATATTCTAGTCTTACAGTTAATAAATCTAAAGCAACAGATAGTATTCATCTCATACTCATGCATCCCAAGCAAACATTTAAAGTACATATTCCAAGTAAGAGATCAACAGAAGGACTTGTAGCATGCATATAAGCATAACCAATAAGCACTTGCCTGGGGAAGGTAAATAGGGTGGGGGTAAAAAAAGAGACATGTGTATTACTATTTGTAATACTTTAAACAATAAAATTAAACTAAAAAATAAAGTATGTATTCCATTTAAGTATCACTGAAAACTAAAAGCAACAACAAATTTAATGATGTATCAATGTGTTTGATAGATTGAGCAGTGTAACATTATCACAGAACCACAGCCAGACATATATATATTCAGAAACACACACTGTTCATTCTCTTTTTAAACTGAAGTCTACTTTCACTGGTGAAAAGCCTTTCTAAAAACAGTTTAACTTTATAAAGTATTAGTATTTTTCATCAAGTAAGCAAATTTATATCAATCTTTGCAATTAAAAAATGTATTAACGTAAATGAAATTTTTGGGTGTACCTTGTATATGGAGCATACAGATAGGAGAACAGCCATTTTTAATTTAAAAACACCATGGTACAAGCAATCGGAGCTGAGCCCTGATTGTTCCCTCACATGCCAACATTCTCTAAAACCACTACCAAGTTTTCTGCATTCTGCATAATATGTTGGTAATTAACCTTATAAACTTATTTTCTGAGCAACTCTCACAGTTGATAAATGCAGTTAAGGACAAAATCCAGCAAGTTTATTGAATAACAATCAGTGCATCCAGAATGAAAAATAACTCACCTTTTTCTAAAATAAGATATGAATAGACTTTACTCTTGTAATTAATGTTGCTGCATTTTGCATGAAGATGGGATATTTTTCATTTAAAGCCCATGTGCTAATTTTCCTTCATAGATAAGCCAAAAACCTTGACTCTTGTCATCAGACCTTTGGCATCTCCGTCTGTTTCAAAGTTGGGCCTCTGCCAATGCATAGCTAGTCTGTATCTGAACTTCCATTCTGGGGTTGGGGCATAGACATTTACCAGAAATATTAATTTTGTATTCAGTCAGATACAGATTAAAATAAGCCACATTAAAACCAAATGCTACTCATAATAACAAAGCATATGTCAAATATTCAGCTGAAGATAAGGAACCCTAAAAACTGGCATTAATGAAAGCAGAATATAAAAGCCCTTGTAAGGAAATGATGATTGGGGCCAGGCAGTACTAAGAATTGATATTTTGTAACAGTTTCCAAATAGCAGTACTTTTGAATCTCCAAATAACTCTGGACAATTAAATGGGGGACCAGTCAGTGCTGTAGTCCAGTCCTTCATCTGGGTGGTTGGTAACCCCTTAATAATCTCATTTAACTTCTAAGAAACTTAATTTCTTTATCTGCATAAATGGAAACTAGTCTTGGAAAAACTCAGTGGTTCTTTACAAAACTAAAATTTGTATGCCTTTGATAAATTTTCATTGTTTTATTTCCTTTTGCAAATAATAAGTTTAAAAATACTTGCTAAGGTGACAAGTGTGTAGGCAGTTGGGAAGTGTGTGTGTGTGTGTGTATGAGTGTGTGTGTCTTTGACAGTTTTAATATAAATTTATAGCTTTAGATTAAAAAGGGTGTCTGTGGCTTGCTATTCACCATATGATAAAGGTATTAGCATGTGTAACAAGATCATACAGACTCATATCATATGTACATTTCAAACTCATCTCTACTTCCTGCTGTAAATCTTCACTTTGCATTCTAGGATACTGAATTACCTACCTATGTTTTCTTGAGTGTGCTATTCTATTTTCCTCTGTTGCCCATACCCTTTTCATCACACCCACTTACCTGACAAATGTCTGTAATTAAAAACCCAGTTCTAGCATTTCTTCTTCACATCTATATTGTCTCAAGAATAATCTGACTTCCTCCTCCATATAGCCTTTATTCCTCTCTTCTCTTTTTAATTTATCACAGTTATTATATTTTATTTTCCATGAAACAAGACATGTTATTTATATTACCTAAGAGTATGCCTATACATACATAAGGAAATGTTCAGGAAGCCTGAATTATTTTAAATAATTGAACTTTATGAGTTTTTACTGAGCATAATTTAGATGTGATAATTTTTCTTTTAACCTAATAAATTAGTTTGAGGATTATGTAATATTTATGTTGGTAAGTTTAGTCAAATAACTTAAAACAATGTATTACTATTTGAATGTATTACTAATGAATCATAATGTAAATATCTATGTTTTCCGATGGTCTTAGTCTCTACAGCAGCGGTTCTCAACCTGTGGTTGTGATCCACAGGTTGAGAACCGCTAGCAGGGTTGCCTAAGACCATCAAAAACACATATATTTACATTATGATTCATTAACAGTAGCAAAATTACAGTTATGAAGTAGCAACAAAAATAATTTTATGGTTGGGGGTCACCACAACATGAAGAACTATATTAAAGGGTCACAGCATTAGAAATGTTGAGAACACTGCATAAAGCCTTATATTTTCAATGATGGTTTCTTCCAATAGCTTAAAATTTAACATAAAAATTCAAAGTCTAATAAATAATAACCTATCACATATTTTAAAAATAGAAAAGGCCAAATTAAAAACTATTGTTATATTAATTTTAGTCACAAAAAACTGGGGACTGAATTTTGCATTGTATATGGTTGTATTCAACATATACTTATTAAATTAAAAACATTTCAAAATGATTGCTATTGTGTGTGTTTTTTAAATGTTCCTCACTTTTATTCATTTATTTTTTACTTATTTACATATTTTTATATTAAAAATATGCCAATGAAACTCATAATATCTTATAGCCACAGGCTTAGTATCAGAAAAAGTGTAAAGTAGTGATGATTTTGAGAGTTACAAGCATTTGTTTTGTGTGTATTTATATATTTTGTAGTATAGGGCCAGATAAGTCGAATTGATAACTCTTGCCTTTGTGACTCTTTGTACTTGTAATACATGATTATATCTATATGTGTCACATATTTGCCTTCTCTCTAAAGGATTGTAGGAGATAATTGTCTCTATTATGTCAGCTAGCACAGAGCTAGATATGTAGGAGATACTTAAGTACTGATTCAGTGAATGGATAAATGGAGGGAGGGATGGATGGATGGATGGATGGATGGATGGATGGTTGGATGGATGGATGGATGGATGGATAAATGGATGGATGGTTGTGTGATGGAATAGATAATAGCAGAAATGAATGACTGCTTAGATCATTAATGCACAGGAATCATTTAAGGAGTCAGTGAGTAGCTGGTAATATATCTGGTATTCCAGAGTCCATGTGTTCACAATATCTCAGGTTTCATTTTTAGTTTTTCCATATTTCCCAGATGGTCTCACACAGTCAAGCTTATAAAAACAGATGAAAGGCTTAATATTAATTTAATACCGCAATGCTAATTAAAAAATATCCCTGCTAAGTAGATAAGATTTATAGTTTCCTTGATCAACTTATTTTCCTTGGAGAAAAGTAAATGAGAAACTAAAATATAAAGACAAGCTTGCTTACTAAATATTAAGAATTAATACAAAGGGCTTAAGATAGATGATTATAATGTCAAATCATGTTATACCAAAGGAATAATTCAGAGTTGATAAATGGCAAATTTACTTTCTGGTAAAAACTCACTTTTCTGGCTAACCAATATTATTTTGATCAACTCACTTTCCAATTTCTTAGTATCAAATGTCACTTAAGCACTAGTTTTCTTTAATATGTTGTTATATTTATTTTAGAAAAAACAAAACAAAACATTTGCATATCAATATAGGATTTACCTTCAAATGTCAGAAAAAATACTTGGTTTAATTGGTGGAGGAGAATATCAATTAACTATCTGATAACTTCATGTCTGGGTTGTGGGCTTAATCCCCAGAGTGGGGCATGCAGAAGACAGCTGATCATTTATGCTCTCTCATCATTATGTTTCTCTTTCTCTCTCCCTTACTCTCTAAAATCAATTAAAAATATATTTAAAAAAGAATGAAGAGCCTGACAAAAATAAAGCTTTGCTAATGTTTATTTTCCAGTTTTATGAGCAAAATAATTAAAATTATATTTGAAGGAATAATTGAAACTGTTATCCTTAAAACTGTTATTTAGACTTATTCTACCAATAAGGCAAATTTGATGCTCTGAAAAACTACTCACTATTAAACATCCAGAAATCCTGAATACATTTTGACAAACATATCTTTAAATGCATAAAATATCTCTCAACATACTAAAGTAAAACCCAAAGAAAAAAAATGAAAAGAAAGTTGAAATCAAAATTATAAGCAAGAAATGAAACCACAGCTATCTTATATACATGTGATGATAGCAGAAACCTAGAGCTATGTGTATTGATTATCATTTGGAGAAAGGAGTAAAGGTCTTGGTCTAACAAAATTAAAATAGCAGCATCCATAATCCTTAAACCACTCTATTTTCATGGAAAAGTGGACTGTATAAATAAACAAACATAATAAGATTTATATCACAATAAAGCCAGTCATGATACTCTTGCTGGTGGAGAGTTCTGCCTTCAATTTGTAAAAAACAAATCTATAAAGCAAAGTAAAACAAAGTATGCTTGTGTATTCCCATATACACTGAGTGACCAGATTATTATGATCTCTGAGGGCATAATAATCTGGCCACTCAGCATGTATCTTATATAATAAAGAGCTAATACACAAATTGTCCCCTAGACCAGGAGTTCAACCAGCAGGCAGGCCAGCTAACTGCTCATGTCCCCTCCCCTGGTCAGGCTGGCTGGACCCCACCCATGCACGAATTCATGCACTGGGCCTCTAACCTGTGGCCAGATTATTATGTGTTCAGAGATCATAATAATCTGGCCACTCAGTGTATTTTGTATTATTTTTTCAAAGATGCAGTTCAATGATACCACCTTGCACCAGTTAGAGTGGTCATTATCAACAAGACAAACAACAATAAGTGTTGGAGAGATTGTGGAAAAAAGGGAACCCTCATTCACCACTGGTGGGACTGTAGATTGGTACAACCACTACGTAATGCAGTCTGATGATTCCTCAAAAAATTAAAAATACATACAACCCAATAAGGTATATACCCAAAAACTCGAAATCATTTATACACGAAGATATATGCACCCCTGTGTTCATTGTAGCATTATTCATGGTGGACAAGAGTTGGAAACAGCCAAGTGCCCTATGATAGAGGACTGGATAAAGAAGATGTGGTATATATACACAATGGATTACTACACATCTACAAGAAAGGAGGAAATAGCGTCATTTACAACAACATGGATGGACCTTAAGAATATTATGCGAAGTGAATAAGTCAAACAGAAAAAGCTAAGAACGATATGATTTAACTCATATGTGGAATATAAAACTGAAACTTATGAACACAAACAGAGGGAGCGGTGGGGGAAGAAAGGGATCTTAAAATGAGGTGACAGGAGAAGATTTGACTTTGGGTGATGGGCACATGGTCCTATATATAGATTTTGTAAATTGGTAATCCACACATGAAACTTATATGTTCATATTGACTATTATCACCCCAATAATTTTTTTAAAAAGATTATTTCACAATTAACTTTGAAAAACATAAATTTCCAGTAGATTGAGAAAAGTGTTAGTGCTTAAATTTTCAATAGGCTGAGAATTCATCTTTTTATGAGTCTTATTTTGGGTAAATCTGGGTTATCTATGCACTCTATATCCTGGTTACTATCATCCAATTGTCTGTTCCAACTTAAAATAACCTGATTAGTTTATTAGTTTAAGGTATGAAAAAGTCTCTGTCCTCAGACAACATCTAACCAGATGACTTTGTTTTGACTGGCATTGTGATTTTTGTTTCTGTTTCTATTTTAAATTAAACTTAAAATCCAATGACATGGATATATATGTAATAATTTTTATTTACTTTTAAAATATATTTTCACATTTCAAAGTTCTGAGACCACATTTCTGTTTTTTGGTTCTCCTGCACATTTGTACATATTAACATATGAGTTAGTATCCATACAATATATCTTAACTTGATGTAGCATGTGGGTAGCACTCTGAGATAGAATCTAAATTTTTATCCTACATCATTCTTTGTATATATATAATATTCATATCCAATATACCAAGACATTATTAACCATGTAAGTATTTATTTTCCTTCTTCCTAGCCCTATATGCTTGGCCTTTTAATTCCTTCTTCACTTTAAAAACCTCATACTCATTGCAAGGCACTGAGTATTTTGAGTGATACTCTTAGAAACAACTAAAAAGCTCATATTAGTTATATGTTCTGTCTGGTTATTGTAATTCCTGTATATCCAGGGCTTAATGATTAAATTGAATCATCTCAGTGATATTAAAAGAAATAATGTATTTGGTCTATGCCCCTAGTTCTTGGCATAGGACTCCTAAAACTATTAGATTCTCCTGAGTGATGGGGGTTAGAGAAGTGTCTTTTATTGCTCATAATAAGCCCCTTTCACCGTCACCTGAGTTTATACTAATAAAGTGACTTGGAGGATTGGAAAAAAACTGCCTGATTAGAATGTGAGACATTTTAGGGAAGGATAAAATGGCTGGGGATTGAGTTAATCACTAATGGTTTGCTTAACAAAACCTGCATAAAAATTCAAACCAAGGGAGTTTAGAGAGCCTCCCGGTTGGTGAACACCTAGAGGTACTTAGAGGATGCACACCTGGAGAGGGTCCTGGGAGCCCCTAATGTATATTACCAGTTAATCAGAAGTATAGGAGGCCCAGACTTGAGATTTGCATCTGGTGTGTGGGCAGCTTTGTGGGGCTGAGCCCATAACCTGAGAAGTCTGTGCTAACTCTGACTAGTTATTGTCAGAGTATAAGAAAAAAAAAAGAGTTTGCCTTTTAATTTTAAAGCTGGCAAAAAAGAACTGGCCTAATGTATAGTTCTTAAAATTTTATCTACCCTTTTATACTAATTTGATTCATGCTGGGTTTGACCTTCTATGATTTGTTCATAGCTTGTGCCTTTTATTGTTCAAAGGGCTGAGCTATAAATTACTGTTATATGCTTGACAAATTCATAATTTGATGAAGGAAAAATGCCTTAAACAAAAACCCTGAAATAGTTGATATTCTAGTCTTCTATTCTATATCTACTCTACTAGGAAAGTACCAGGACCGAGAGGAGCCATCAATATGTTTTCCCAAACAAATGAAGCTGTGTAATAGTTTTAATGGTACCACAAAGAGTAATTGAGATTTAGTAGCACATTATGGCTTGAACTTTTATTGACTTTCTCCTAGCATAAACCGGCAGAGATATTTCTTCATAATGTTCAAATGTGCTTTATTTATTTATTTATTTTTATTTTAGTTTTACTCTGGGGCACTGAATGTGGTGTTTCAGGCAATATGTTGGTAACATTTATGTTATTCAAACTATTTTAACTTTAGTAAACAAATATATAATCTGTCATTTTTCATATAAAATCTGAGACAATTTTCACTTCTCTGATTTGAAGATCCTAGTAACCTATATCTTCTCTGTGCAGTATTGACAGAGGTCATTCGCCTCCTGGAACCAAGAGCATCTACAAATTACAGTGAGCACAGGGTGTGTAATGAGCTATGCTGAGGACAGGGGTGTCTAATAGGGAACTGAGAAGATTTCAGTAAGAAAATCTGGTTGAGTATTTATATTAAAAGAAGCAATCAACACTTTCTTAAAGCTACAAATGTATTCAACTTTATATTCTGTGGAATTCTCACTTTCACTGCTTTATTTTATTGCATTTTTTTATAATCAAATACTGAAATGTAAGATCTTACTCAAGACAACACTTTAAACACCTTCTCTTTCTTTTCCTTTTTGTTCAAGAGGTTTATTAAAAATGCCTTGCAAGTGTGGGCTCAGTGGTTGAGTGTCGACATAGGAAGCAAAAGGTCATGGTTTGATTCCACATCAGGGAACATGCTTGGGTTTCAGGCTTGATTCCCAGTAGAAAGTGTGCAGGAGGCAGCTGATTGATGATATTCCTATCTCTCTATCCCTCTCGCTTCCTCTCTCTCTAAAAATCAATAAAAATATTCAAAAATAAAAATGCAAGTGTTCTATAAATACCAGAACTTGCAGTCTCATTTTGAATCCCTAATTAACCATCTACTTGCTGTGTGGTGTTGGTAAAATTTCTTTTAATTGCATTTTTCTCATCTGCAAAATAAAGTTTACAGTTACTTCAAAAGTGGTTAAAAAGACAGTGTTGAGAAAATGTGAGGCTCAAATGCTCAATCAACTTTTTAAGACTGATTTATTTCAGGTTAGTTGTTTTGTTGAAAGTACTGGAAAAATTGATCTCTGCATTATAAATTATATCAATCAGTTGTCCCTTTATTTTGAGTCTTATCCCCTGAAGTCTTTCACTCTTTGCCTGACTTACTTGAACCAGTCTTTTAGTTCAACCAGAGGGCAAAATTTTGCTCTTTAAATGAGGAAGACTGCAAGGCTAGTAATTGTATCTTTTTTGTTTATTACTGCTACTCCGATGCTTATAGATGATGCATGACATGCAGGTGACACCCTAAACAATATTTATTTAAATAAATCATTGAATAGTTTATGCTTACTTTCCAAAGCCTTTCTCTATCTTGCTATCTTTGGCTCTGTCCTTGCCTCCCCAGTTTCCCCATTCAAATTAAGCATTCGTCATAAGTACTTTGTGAGCATTCTGTAAGACTTCAATGGCATATAACATGGCTCTATTCGATTATAATCTTAGAGCAGCAATTGAACCTTTTCAGTGCCGAGCACATTGCAGACATTCAAAACAGCAATGAGTTAATTAAAAAGGAAGTGAAAGAATGATCCATTTGTTAGTAAGATTTTAGAATTCAAGGACTCTCAGGCACTAAATAAAAATAGAGCAAATTTGGCAATAACTAGAGATAGGTGGAATTATTGTTCCTGCTATCCATCCACCCACCCACCCATCTATCCACCCACCCACCAGCAAGCAGTATGGAAAATCTGTTTGACATTAGCACTGGGCTTTGGAAGATACATGAGAAATAGTTCCTTTCCTATCTAGAATGTTGAGGATTGCAGACCGTTCTTAAGTAAGTGTTAAGATGTCACATCAGATTTGTATTCTGGCCCACATGTCACACTGCAATGACATTTTCTTAATTGCAGTTATTTGAAATAACTATAAAATAAGATCAGTTTTAGCAGCAATGAAAATTCCTGTCCTCATTGCTTATAAAAAGATAACACATTTAGGAATGAATAATGTAACTAAGTAAATGTGATTGGAGATAAATAATTTACTAAATGTCTATGTTAATAAATAATTGCTACCCATTTGCTTCAGAGATGCTATTCCTCAGAAATGTACCAGGTCATTTCTGATTCCCATCCCAGATGTCACTCTGCTGTCAAAGTACGACAGTCACCAGTGTTAGATGTTCCCTCCAAGAACAAATTATTTTGGCAATAAAAGCCCATCTGTTTATTTAATTTCTGGATGTGCACTGCTTACATTACCATTTGCCCAACTAGCCTTGAAATGATTTCCCTCAAATGACAAAAATTATAGACACTGCATGGCACCATTTCTCTACACAGCCATTGGAAGAGACCAGTATCTCCAGCTTGGAGAATTAACTAGCTTTTTAAACTGATAATTCATTGTACAAATATTAGGTGTCAACTCTGTTTGAAATTCTATGTTGGGTAATTAGGAGGATTTCAAAGGTGAAAGGTACAGTCTGAACTCTTATGAAGAATAAAAAATTCTGGGAATTAATGTAGTCTACCGAAGTACATTTATCCTTTTTGATTTATTATTATTTTTTAAGGAGACACTGTCTTGAAAAAATTAAATTAAATTCAAGGTTTAAGGTTAAAAAAACAACAACATGTAAACTTTTCTAGTAATATAACATGAAGGAATCAGTCCCATGGGGATTAAAAATGTTAAATACACCAAAATTTTATGTAATTATACACAATAGTAAAACTTGAAAATACACATAAGTTCACACAATGGAGCCATTTAAGCTTATGACAATGAAGGCTGTAGTAACACATAAAATATTTTACTTATAAGTTTAAAAAAAGGAGTTGGTATGTACAGTATATCCAAAATATAACAAATAGAAAAGAAGATTGAAAAAAAGCCACATTGTCTTAAGTGATAGGTCTATAGATAGATCTATGTTTTATTTTTTGTCTTCTGTGTTTTATATAATGGAAAATCAAAATATTATGCTTCACATGAATTTAGGCTTTATCTATCTATATTGAATTTTTTATGACCTGGAACCAAATGCCTCTACTCTTGCAGAAATGTATGAAAACAAAATTATTAAAAGGCTTACAAATTGAATTTTCTTTCAGGGTGCCTCAAATAAAAAACACACAACAGAATCTTAAAGTGTTTTATATTGCACCACACACTTTCAAAATGTGTCATTATTGTTTATTTTCCTCACTGTCTTTCTAAACAACAGACCTTATCTCCATTTTACAATTAGAAAATTCTGACTTAAAAAGTTTGAGCAACTTACTCCAAATCAAAAACTTAGTAAAAGTCAGATCTGAACCTCAATCCTACTTTCTAAATCTGGGTCCAAGATGTTTTTTCTGCATGTACTGCCTTTGCTCTATAAGAAATGCCTCTGACTTCACTTGTCAATTAGGGGAGAAGAGTTTTAAAATTAGTTTGCTAGTATGCTTTTTACCCCCAATTTTATCCATATAATTTTCTTTCTCTTTATTTAAAATAGTCATTTCTTGCTTCATTTAAAATACTGTATGATGTTCAACATAAACCAAAATATATCTGGAGGATATTTCTAGGTTTCAAATGCCACATATTTTTCTTCCAAGTCTATAACTTTTAATGTGTGTCACAAAAAGTAACATGAATATGAGAAAGAGGCTGAAAGACAAAAAATAAGAGTTGGTGAATGTTTTCATGACTGACAAAGACTAGTCTTATATAAGGAATCTATGAGACCACACCCACTCCACCTAACCCAAAAGAGAAATGACTGTTCAATAAATCCATATAAGACTTGCATTTCAGGACTTGCCAATGATCTTTGTATCTATATGATTTTATACACATACCACAAAAACAACCAATTAATTTTACACGAGGAAGAAGTATAACTATAATTGAGAATAGTTGTTCATTTTCCAATATGCATTTAATTTTCTGACTTTGAATTTCCAGAGTTCTCTCCAGAACAACGGTTAGCAAACTTTTCCAGACAAAAGGTCTGAATGTCACATATAGCTATAGGAACAAAATAATTGTGAGCATTAATAGGATGACTTGTTCAAGATTCAGTAATATATTAATGATGTTCCATACTGATGAAAGAAACTGTGGAAGGCTGGTTGATATAACTGTAACTGTATGTCTTTCAGGCCATACTCAGGCCCTTTGTTTGTCTTTGGCATCTTCTCTAATGGTTTTTCATCATGATTCTTATCAATTCTTATCCTCTATTTCTTCGACCTCTTTATATGAGCAGAGAGAAAACTGAGGTTATCAGTTATCATCTTTCTCAAATACAAGATTCTACTCAGACACCCACATATTTGTCTATATCTTTTCTCTTTACACTACTTTTCTCCATTCTCAGATATGTCCCTATTCAAAGACAATCCACCTTTTCTGCCTAGAACACATGGCTCCTCTTCTTATTTTGCTTTAGATCTTTTTCTCTCTCTAATTTGTAAACCTTGTATAAAGTTGTCCTTCCCTCAGCCTAAATCCTTCTCCGATAGTCAAATCTATCCTGTGTTCTTCATTTAAACTCATCAAAAGAGTAGTC
Organism: Lasiurus cinereus; assembly: GCA_011751065.1. Lineage (NCBI taxonomy): Eukaryota > Metazoa > Chordata > Mammalia > Chiroptera > Vespertilionidae > Lasiurus > Lasiurus cinereus. The sequence goes on from JAAGEH010000393.1 coordinate 45,609,834, forward strand.
TATTCTCATCATCACCTCACCTCGTATTCATTCTGTAATCCATTGAGTTCAGCTTTTTCCCCATGACTATAAAAATTTTATCTCTCATTAAGAGTCTTCAAATTTCAAAATCCAGCTCAGAGGCTGAGCATCGATCTATGAACCAGGAGGTCACAGTTCAATTCCCAGTCAGGGCACATGGCCCAATCCCCAGTGTGGGCATGCAGGAGGCAGCTGATCAATGATTTTCTTTCATCGTTGATGTTTCTATCTCTCTTTTCCTCTCCATTCCTCTCTAAAATTAACTATATATATAATTTCCAATGTGTATTTCTTAAGTCTTTATAATACTTGATCTCTCCATGGAATTGGTCTTTGTCTTTGAGCTTAAAATGTGATTACATTATTATTTCTGGGATATCACTCCACCCCTTCTTGCTTTTTGTACTTGTTTCAGTATTCTTTTCTCTCAGAACATCAATGCCTTTCTAATTGTTAAAAAATAGTTTACTAGGAACATTTCATCAATATCCTTAAATAAAGATACCCATTTAACTAGACAGTCCATTAGTTTTCTAGGGGTTTAACATAGAAACGCAATACAAAATAAATGTATTAAAAACTAAAATAAAGTTATTTATTAAAAAAATTTAATTTTTGACATTGTGTTTATATTTTGATTATTTTGTTTCTTTTTCAGCTAATTAAAAATTAATTAGTTGGCTGTATTTTCTTTATCACTTTACAACCTTTGTTTTAATTTTGATGCTGTCTCTAGCCTTGTAGGAACTATTTAACTTTTTGTACCATCTCCTAGATCCATAACTAAAGTGAAATACTATTCAGGCTAATGAAGATAATAACAATGAAATAAACCTTCAAGGAATGGATCACTAGTATTGGTAAAAAACTGGAAATTGGTCTAATTTCTAATTAGAATCATTTAAAAATACTAGTGCATACTCTGCCTCCCCCTGGAGAGTTACTTTCTTTTCTTTATTTTTAGACTAGAAGCCCAGTGCACAAAAATCATGCACAGGGTTGGAGATCCCTCAGCCTAACCTATACCCTCTCGCAGTCAGGGACCCCTTGGGGCATGTCCACCTGCTGGCTTAGGCCTGATTCTTGGGAGCATCGAGCCTAAGCCAGCAGTCAGACAACCCTCTTGAAAGTCTAGGGAACTCATGGTCTGGGACACTTTGCTTTTTATGGCCCACTTGCAGTGGAGTTGGGAGTGGTTCCTGCCATTGCCACTGTGCTCACCAGCTGTGAGCCTGGCTTCTGGCTGAGCAGCTCTCCCTTGTGGGAACACTGACTACCAGGGAGCAGCTCCTGTGTTGAGTGTCTGCTCCCTGGTGATCAGTGTGCGTCATAGTGACCAGTCATTCTGTGGTTTGGTTGATTTGCACATTAGGGTTTTATTATATACTAAAAGCCTGATGCATGGAATTCATGTAAGAGTAGGCCTTTCTTCTCCTGGCTGCTGGCACCAGCTTCCCTCTGGCACCTGGGACCACTAGTAAGCACCCAGAACTTGGGCTTCCCTCACAGCCCCAGCTTCATCTGGAAGGTCGTCCAGAAGGATGTGTGATCTAATTAGCATATTATGCTTTTATTATTATAGAATAATTATTTACTTATCTGTGCAACCATTCATCATATATTACCTTGGAGTATAGGTAAGCTTTAAATCTATGTAGGTCTTATGTTCCTATCTAGGTTGTAATCTTTTTGGGAGCAGAACAATATTTTATTCTTATTTGTATTTCTTGGGCTGCTTTAAAAAATAAAAATGCACAAAATTGTTTTATGGCAGTTACATAATTCATTTATTAAATTCAAAATTTTAGATATCTACTAAAGTATTTCTCATTTGTCATCTATTCTGAGAAAATTACTGCTTGATATTCTTTCTGGGATATAGAGGTAGAGAGGAAATAACTGTAAGAAGTCATTTGTAAATAAGAAGACTTGTCTTTAACCACAGAAACTAATGTATTTTTAAATATCCTGGAGAAGGAGTGTTACAAATAGAACTCTTTGGGGGAAAAAAGTGTTATGAATAAATTAGCATTCATTTTCTATTTTTGTACAAAAAAATCAGTCCCAAAATTAGTGGCTTTCCAAACAATTAGTAACATTTTAATCTCACAGTTTTGTTTGTTGCTCTTTGTTTGGTTATTTGTTTTTAATGAGAATTTGGTTCAGGATGTCTGGCTCTGCATATCTTACAGCTTTGAATCAAGCTTGGGGTTCACTTCCAACCTCAGTCAAGTGCTTGCAGGCAGGGTTTAGATTCTCAGTTTGTTAGATTAGGGTCTCTGTTTCTCATAAACTGTTAGTCAGAATCTTCCCAGAGTTCTTTGCCATTTGGGATATTCCATAGAGAAACTCTCAATTGGCAGCTGATTCCATCAGAATGAGCAAGGCAAAAGGAAAGAGAGAGTAAGCCAAGATCAATTCAGTAGTCTTTTGTAACCTAATCCAGAAATGACATCTCGTATTTTTTACATATTCAATGTGTTGTAAGTCAGTCACTAGGTCCTGCATGCATTCAAGAGGAAAGGGATACACTGGGGAGCGAATACCAGAAGATAGAAATCATTGAGAGCCATCTTAGAAGTGTGTCTAACACAGATTTATTTTATTACTTCCTTCTACTATTGACATGAGAAAGACACTATTTGGGGATGAGAAAGCAGGCAGGAAATGAGTTGAACTAGACACTATGTGAAAAATTAAAATGAAGGGTAAATAAGAAGAAAAAAAATTACTTGAAATAAAGAATGATAGGAATGATAGCTACCACTCACAAAGTAACAGTTATAGCTTGGCTTTGTGCTAGACTTTATATATATTGCTTTAACCCTTTAGCATTCTTTGAATGTTAGACAGCATTATTCATGTTTAGTAGATGAAGAAAACAGTAGTTCATGAAAAGAATAGCTTTTTAAAACTTTGTAATCATTAAGTGACAGTGGCACAAGCTCAGAATAATATTAAACAGTGTTTGTGGTCCATAATATTCACAAATTCAAAGCAAACATAATGTTTAAGAAAACTAATTGAGAGTCAGAGAATGACACCTTCAGTGTAAAGTGAGAAGCCACTATTCTCCGAAGGTCAACAGTATTTTTTTTTAAATTATAATCTGGATTTTTAAAAATGTAATTCTTCTGGAAAATGCATTAATCTACCATTTAGGTCTTGCTATTTTACCTTGAATGAGTTTTCAACCCTAAAAAGATGTAGTACATTTTTATTATTTAAAAAATATATATATTCTTATTGATTTCAGAGAGGAAGGGAGAGGGAGAGAAAAAGACAGAAACATCATTGATGAGAGAGAATCATTGATTAGTTATCTCCTGGACACCAGCTACTGGGGATTGAGCCCTTGACTGAAATCAAAGCTGAGACCCTTCAATCCATTGGCTTATACTCTAGCTACTGAGCCAAACCAGCTAGGGCAAAATGTGGTACATTTATATCATGGACTACTATACAGCTGTATAAAATAAAGATTTTTACCCTTTGAGATGATGAGGGACTTGGAAAGTATTATGCTAAGCTAAATGAAATAAGCCAGTAAAGACAGACAAATATCACATGATCTCCCTAATATATGGAATTTAATGAACAAAATAAACTGATGAACAAAATAGATTCAGAGACATAGAAGCATGGGACAGGCTGACAAATCTCAGAGAGAAGGCATGGGTAGGTGAGTGAGTGGGGATAGATTAACCAAAGAACTTATATGCATATATGCATAGCTCATGGACATAGACAATAGTGTGGTGAAGACCTGGAGGGGCATAGGGGCAGGGCAGGGTTGGGGAGGTCAATGGGGAATAAAGAAGTGACATATGTAATACTTTCAACAATAAAGATACATTGTTTAAAAAGCCAAGTGAGTTGCTGCTTAGGATGTAATTTGTCGTGTGTGTGTGTGTGTGTGTGTGTGTGTGTGTGTGTGTGTTTGGGGGGGGTTGCCAGATTCTGATTCCTACAATGAGATAAAATAATACAAAACTAAAATTTATGATTCTACATAATTCACTTCATTATAATTATGGCATTATTGATATCCCTGTGCAGGGAGTATATATATATTGACATACATCTCTATCTAAATCACCCACCTGTCTGTCCAATCAGCCTCATCTAACATTTAAATGTTTCCTAATAACCTGTTATTTCTTTACTCTTAACTATAATAGAATATTGATCCTAAGATCAGTAGATTATATTATTTTCTAACTTCAATTCTATTTCCAGGAAGAGAATAGGTTTGCATATAATTTGTGAATATAATTTGATGTGTCTAGAGAAGTGTATTGTACACATTATTGCATTCATAATTGCTAATTGTGTTTGCATCTATCTAATTATCAGCAAGATTGGCCACTTACCCTATCAACAGCAAACATGGTTAGCTGCATTGCTGCAAATACCTGTATGCTTAATTCAAATGTTCAGTTATCCCTTAATTTAAGTTTCCTGAAACTATAACTTAAAATAAGGAGGCAGAGAAAACTGCTAGAAAACAGGTAACAAGAATATAAAAAGAAATCTGGAATTTGGTTTGCCTATTGATTTTGATCATAATATAATGAATAATTTGATTATACTAATAATATTCATTATATGATAGAATCTTTAGATCATCACATGAAAGATTAGTGAGGTATATTTACAAATGCAAAAATAGTTTTTTATTGATAACGAATGCTAGGTAATTAAATTATTTAGGTATCTAGCATGTAATTTATGGTATGGTTTTAGTAACCTAATGTATCAGGGTAGAATATAGCCTAGGAAAACATATTAGATATATGAAGACATTATATTAAGTGAAATAAAGCAGTCACAAAGGGCAGATATTTTTTATTCCATTTATTCCAGGTACCTATAGTAGTCAAATTCATAGAGACAGAAGGTAAATTGATGGTTGGCAGAGATGGGGGAGAGGAAATTGGAAATTAATTTTTAATGGGTACAGAGTATCAGTTCAGAAAGATAAAAATGTTCTGAACATGGATGATCATAATGGCTGCACAACAATGTAAATGTACTTAGTGTCCCAGAACTGTACAATCAAGAATGTTAAAATGATAAAGCCTTTGTTATATATAATACTCTAAATTTTAAAATATTACTAAAATGTATATGTCTGCCAAAAAAGGGAAAATTCATGCAGAGGAGGGGGTGTCTCTGAGCCAGGCTTACACCCTCTCACAATCTGAGACCTCTTGGCTAGGGTCCCTAGGCCTGGCTGGTGATCTGGGCCTATGGGGCTTTCCTTTCCCAAGCTGCCAGCAGCTGGCCTCACACCTGCTGCTGCCAATGCTCTCCTCTTGCCCCCACCAATCGCCTCCCTCTCCAGGCAATAGGCATAGGGTGCAATCCCTTGACTGATCTGGGCCACACTCTGTGGAGTGATCACCTGCACACGCACCACAGCATTGCTGACTGGTGGCCTAAGCCTCCGTCTTTGGGGCAATCAATGGTAGGGCTCTGCAATTGATCGCCCAGCAGAGGGCCCCACCTACCCAGCTGGGGGTCTGCAATTGATGGCCACATAGAGGGTGGTTTGAGCTTCCCTCTTTGGAGCTATTGATCCTAGAGACCCCCCCTTCAGTCGCCCCACGGAAGGTGGCCTGGGCCTCCCAATGCAGGCAACCTTGGGGCGATGGCAGGGTCCCTCGACCAATCACATCACATCCACCTTGGCTGGCCTCACACCAGTGTATGTCATAGTGTGGTCATCCTGAAGGTCTTCCAGACAGTCATTCTGCTGTTTGGTCATTCATCCAATTTGCATATTAGGCTTTTATTATTATAGATGATGTGAAGAAAGCAAAAAATGGAATACAAGAGCTACATAGAGAAAGGGAATCTTATTAAACACTCTAAGCTCTCTGTTGGGACCCCTGAAAGGCTACACATTAAAAGCAGGGAAAGCCAGAAGTAAGTTAAAAATTTACAAAAATGTCAACTTAATTTGAGATATTTTAGAGCTATGTAACAGTAGAATATTGTTTATCACAATAACCTATTAAAGTAGAAAATCATGTGATTATTTTAATATGTAAAGACTATCCTAATATATAAAAACCCAGGGTCCTTAACATCCAAAATAATTGAAGGTGAGAACAACAGGAAATCAGTGCTGGGTTGCCCTGGTGACTCAGTACTGACTGCCGAGGGACCTGCGGATGAGGCCTGTAAAGAAGCCTAGAGAGAGAAGCAGGGTCTGATCTGTAGCCTCCGTGGCAACTGTTGATCAGCCCCTGCCTCTCTCTTTCTCTCAGGGCCTGGCCAGCAGCTGTGCCTCTCTTTCTCTTGGACCTCTGCTGGGCGCTGATCAGTCCCACCTCTCTGATTAGGCCTGTTGATGGGCTGGACATGCTGACTGGCACAGAAACTAATTAATCAGAACCAAATCTGGGTGAAGTGCTACAAGCCAATAGCTGCCTAGGAGGCCGAGCTTTTGACACTGACTGGCATAGAAATTGACCAGTCAGAACCTAATCTGGATGAACTATTAAGACAGAACCTAAGGTGGGGGCTGAAGAAGAGTTTTAAGGACAAACAGCTGTTTGGTGTAAGGTTTAAGAAAAGGCTTCAATGTTTTAATGACCAGTTTGGCAGTATAGTGCATATGGCTGGCTATCAGTCCAGATATAGGGATTATGTATTTTTGTGTGCCAAGAGCATCTCCTCCTGATGAAAAAGGCTCTCTCTTCCCCACCCCCCATTTAAGCAATCCTATCCTATACTACTAAAAGGGTAATATGCTAATTAGACCAGGTTGACCTGCCATTTTCCAGATGTCTGACTTTCTTCCGGACAAGGCAGAGGCCCTTAGGGGTGATCAGGCCTACAGGGCAGTTGGGAGCAAGATCAGGCCAGCAGAGGAGAGCAGTTGGAGGCAACCAGGCCAGCAGGAGAAGGCAGTTGGGGGCGAGATCAGGCCTGCAGGAGAGGGCAGTTAGGGGTGATCAGGCAGGCAGAGGCAATTAGGACCAATTAGGCAGGCAAGGGAGGGAAGTTAGGGGGGATCAGGCAAGCATGCAGGCAGAGAGATTAGGCGCAGTCAGGAAGACAGGCAGAGGCAGATAGAGGCCATCAGGCAGGCAGGCAGGTGAGCAGTTAGGAGCCAATGGTCCCAGATTGTGAGAGGGATGTCTGGCTGCCAGTTTAGGCCCAATCCCTTTGGTCAGACATCCCCCAAGGGGTCTCAGATTGGAGAGGGTGCATGCTGGGCTGAGGGAGTTCTCCCCTCCCCCCCCACCAGTGCACGAATTTCATGCACTGGGCCACTAGTTTTAAAATAAATTTAAATACCTAATCATAATAATAACTGTTATCAAATTAAAGTTAAAATGTTTTTTTTAAATATGTTTCTATTGATTCATAGAGAAGAATGGAGAAGGAGAGAGAGAGAGAAGCAGCAATGATGAGAAAGAATAATTTATTGGCTAGTTCCTGCACTAGGGATCAATCGAGTCCAAAACCCAGGCATGTGCCTGGATCAGGAATCAAACCACAATCTCCTGGTTCATGCCTCAATGCTCAACCATTGAGCTATCTCAGCTGGGCAAAGTAAAAATTTAAATCTGTTTAACATTACCTATGAAATATCAAAAACAAAAATTCAAACTTAAGGGTGAGATATCAAAAACTTTTATGTAAAATAGGGAAAAATTAAGAATACCTCTTATCAACACTGTTATTCACCTTGAATTTGAAATACTAGGTTGGTACAATAAGAAAAATAATTTTAAAGAGTACTTAGAACAGGATATAAAAACAAATAATAATTGGTACAGGGCATATAAAACTATAATTAGTTAAAATATCATAATAGTGAATACAACAATCCCTGTAAATTAATATGAGAATACTGCAGGGACATTAGAAACATTGTTAAGTAGTAGTAATTATAGTGCTGTAGATCAGTCACAAAGAGGAAATTTAATTTTAAATCATTTACATAAAAATAAATAAAATTCAGTAATTTTCCATAACAGATAAAATAAAAAAAGTTTAAATTCATGAAGAAAATTTTGTGTTCACAGACTAGAAAGATCAAATTTTAAAGATGTTAATATAGCACAGCTTTATCTGTAAATATGATGCTGTCAATTGAAACTGACAGGTTTATTTTAAAACATTTACGGCATATAAAAAGCTAATAATGACCTAGAAAATTTAAAGAGGAACAAAGCTGGTGCACTTATGCTACCAGAAGTCAATATGTATCCTGAAATGACTGCTATCAATAACAGCACTGAGCAGAAGATAAAGGAGAAACTTGGACTAAGTTCCCAACAGTTAGTGTAAATACAGCAGTGTAATATCCCTACATGAAAAAATTAGTTGACCAAAGAAACAGGGGAGAAAGAAAGCTGATAAACAATCCAGATCCACATGGATATTCTTATTTGCTTTGTAACAAAGTCACTAACTTTATAACACTGCATTGTGTAGGAATATAAGAGCAAGGATTGCATTAGGATTTCCATATGGGAAAAAGAAGTGAACCCCTACCTTACACCATGATAAAAATCAGTTCCAGATCGGTTGCAATCTATACCAATAAAAGAGTAATATGCTAATTAGGACAGACACCTTCTAGATGTCCATCTGGACAAAGCCACAGAGGCTGTGAGGGCCTAGAGCTGGCACCATGCAGAAGAGGCTAGTGGATCTGGAGATGGTGAGGAAGGTCAGGCCAGTCAGTTGCTGCAGGTCCAGTGCCGTGGCCCCTTTTGCAGAGGCGATGCAGGACAGGCCACAGCACACCCTGGTCCCAGTGCTGCCCCTTCCACAGAGGTAGCCACAGAGGCAGCAGTATGGGCCCATACTCCAGGTGCCACAACTCTGCAGAGGCTGGCCAGGATGCAACCTGCTGTGCCTCAACCTCCTACCACCCCTCCTCCAGCCGGCCTGGGCCCAGATTGCCCCCACCCACCAATGGATGGGGGGCAGGGCCATTGCTAAGAAGTGAGGTCCAAGGGCCAGCAGCTTCAGTGGCCAGCAGTGGCAGCAGCAATGGGGGCAATGACTTCCCCTGATCAGCCTGGTTGCCTCCCACAGAGGAGGACATCCCTGGACTGTGAGATGGGGGGCCGGGCTGAGGGATGTTCCCCCCACCCCCACCCCTGTGCATGAGTTTTCATCCACCAGGTTATATAAATGGTAAACTAGGTGGCTACACAGAAACTGGGTAACATTGTTTGTTGAAAAAAACAAAGATGTCTTAAAAGGCACACAAAAAGTACTAACTATATTGGAAAATATTAATGAAGTAAGCTTTACTAAGACTAAGAATTTATGTTCATAAAAGAAAATGTTCAGAGAATGAAAATGCAAGCCTCAGAGTGGGAGAGGACAGTTTCAGTGCATACAGGACACAATGAACTCATATGCAAGAACTTTTATAAACTGATAGAAACTTGTACAGACTGAAAATTATAGACTATTAAAATTTACCAAAACTTTCATAGATACTTTTTAAAAGAAGATATATTCAAATGACTATTAAATAAATGACATCAGAAAATTAAAAATTTAAACCAGAAAGCAATACCTATCAGAACATTAAAGAGGCAGCATAAGTCAGTGTTGCTGAGGCTGTGAAACAACTAACATTCCCAAACACTGATGGAAGAGATGTACTTAATACAACATCTTTGAAACTACTCAGTGATATCACCTAAAGCTGATCATGAACACAAGTGATATGCTATCTTTTTCACTCCTAAGAATGTGCCCACCAGAAATACATGCGTATATTCATAAAAAGGCACATAAAGGAATTCTTATAGATAGAACTAATTATAACAACCACCCATTGTTAGTCAGTGAAATAAATGACTGATATATTGAAGCAGACTATTACAATGTGATGCTATAGAAGCAGCAACAACTACATCTCACCAATATTATAGTGAGGAAAACAAAGTAGATACAGAGAATCATGCTCTCTGTTTTTATTTAGATAAATTTCAAAAACAAGCAAAATTAACCTAGGGTGTTACACTAGAACAGTGTTTCTCAACCTGTGGGTCATGACCCCTTTGGGGGTCGACTGACCCTTTCACAGGGGTCGCCTAAGACCATTGGAAAATGCAGATATTTACATCACGATGCATAATGAAAGGAAATGAACTCCCCTCCATCTTGTCCTATAGGGCTGGGACCCCTGCCTAAAACCCCTCCCTTTTCTGGGAGTGGCCACAGGTGTGCCAGCAATGTCTTAACTTCCCCGACCCCCACCCAAATGGACCAATGAAGCTCCAGGGACACAGCTAAGGTCCTAATTAGGCTTAACCACAGAAAGACCCCAATTCAAGTGACCAATCTCTGTAACCTTCATCACTTTCCCAAGCCCCCTAATTATCCTACCCCATAAAACTCATTGTTCCCGCCTGGTCCGCTCTCTCGCCTGGCTGCTGCGTCAGAAAGAGGCTGAGAGCCAAACCCGGGTTTGAATAAAGACTCTTTGCTTTTGCATCGGAAAAGGCTCCTTAGTGGTGGATTATTGGGGACCCTGAACTCTGGGCACAACACATAACAGTAGCAAAATTTCATGGTTGGGGGTCACCACCACATGAGGAACTATATGCAAGGGTCGCGGCCTTAGGAAGGTTGAGAACCACTGTACTAGAAAATGGTGATTTCTGAGAGGAATAAGGAGGGGAAGGGGCTTGAGGGGGATTCTAGAGTGCTGACAATGTCCCATATCTCAGTCTGGCTGATGGCCACAAGGCTGTTTACTTTGTGTGAGTTTATTAGCAATATGTTATGACTTGAGCTCATTTATTTCAATAAACTGTAAACTTAAGGGAGAAAGTACACTCCTCTCGTTTTCTCCTGTCAGCGGTGGTCAAGGGAGTCTCTGGAGAGAGATAACATCTGGCCAGAAAGAATACTCTGCACTCCCAGTTCCTGTCTTGCTTGTAGGAATGAATTCAAACAAGAGATAACAACAGCAAAAGCAAGTGAGGATTCGTTTGTAGGGAAGAAATACACTCAGATAGAACCTGAGCCGGCAACTCAGCCAGTGGAAACCAAACCACGTGTCCTGAGGATGTAGCTCATCTGGCCAAGACCTAATCGAGTGGGACTTTAGAAGATTTATACCCTTAGGCTGGAACACTTCTAGACAAGAAGCAAGTGTCGGCCTCCCTCATGTCTCAAAGGAAGTATCTTTAAGTGATAAGGCTCCTTCACCTGGGTGTTCTGCCACAGGTTAGATACATCCTGGAGGGGCTCTGAATCTTTCCTGCTCACATAGGGATCTGAATTGTCTATTTTCAGTTTGTCATCTCTTACACATATCCCCTCCAAGCCCCAGCTGCCTTTCCCAGCTCATATCTTTCCAGCTGCCACCCCAACACTTTCAGCTACTTGGAATCTGAATCCGATGGCTGGAGCACAAGCATCTGTTTTAAGCCAGGGTCAGGAGACAACATCCTCTGGAAGGCAGAGCAGGAAAGAATCAAGGAAGAGCCTGGTGGAAATGACATGTACCTGCTGTATCAGCCCTAAACTAACAACTTCTGGGCTTCTCTTACGTAAGAAGTGCATTTTATCTTCTTACAAAGTAAGAAATAGTTATTTGCTGGACCCTAAACCACATGATGAAATCAGTGTCATACTGCCAAAGAATTTGGATGGGATACTTCATCTTTCTTTGTGATGGAAACAAATATAGGAATTTAAAAGGTAACCATCTGCACTCTCACTCTTGAATTTCTCCAGTTCCATTAGAGATGAAACCTTCCAAACAGATTAATGGAAAAGATATAGATTTAATTTTTTCCATGCACATTAGCAGAAGCAGTAAAATGTGTTTAATTTATTGGGGCTGTTCTATACCATCACAATTCTTTGGAGAACTTGGTCTCATCAGCATTCTTTTCCTGAGAAGAGTGATGCCTTTTCTGCTGAAGTTAAGGTAATTCCACAGCTCAGCTTTAATGAATACCTCTTAGCACATTAATGAATAACATTTGTGCATTAGCAAACATGCCCCAGAGGAAAAATCAAATCATCTGGGTTTGGATGTTCATAAATTCTGACACTTGTAAGCTTTTCATGAGAAACTGCTTTATAATGAATTGCATGGGCTATATGCATTCCACAAGGCGACTTAAGCCTCTACTGTGCTTGAATAGAGTGGAATTTAGTTAAGGATAAAATGGCAAAGATAATTAAAAATTTTCACAAATCCATAGAATTTTAATTAAAATGTGATTTTCCAAGCATCAGCTGTGGTCATGCAGTGCTGATTAAAACCACCAAAACTTTGGCAATGTTCTATGTAATATAGTATATGCATGGGTCACATAGTTTCATTTTGTTGTTTTCTTAAATCTCCTACCCCTTTCAAATTCTTTGAGTTCTTTTTTTGGGAGCTGAGATAATGATAGCAGTGTCTCCACAAAGGTAGTTTTGAGATTAATTGAATCTCATAATAAATAGTTTGTAATGATCATTATATGATGGAATAAAAAAATTAACACAAGAAAAGAAAGCCAATAATTTAATATAGGTCTTGGTACATCTGTGTCTTGAATTCTTTGAATAAATCCTCCCTCCCATTAATGATGCTTTCGGCTTTTCAAAGCCTTCTGATAATACTTCTTCATGCTCCTGTCTTAATGTCTTCCCTTTCCATCCAAACTTCTTGCATGACATGTTTATATCTGTCACCTGCTTTTTCACACCTGCTATTCACATCTGAATTACAATCTGTATCTGGCTTCAGGCTCTACTACTTGCTGAAAACAAAAATTGCTAGAGTCTTTCATAACCTTCTTGTTACAAAGCACGTGGACCTTTTCAATCTATTTCACTTGTACGTACTTTTAAACATTGGATGATTTGAATACTCTTTTTAGTAGAAACCATTGTCTCTTGGCCTTTGTATGGTCTTGGCTTCCCACCACTTCAGCGATCTGTCTTTCCTGGGCTCTGTGTTAATCTTCCTCACTGATCTCTCTTTGGCCTTGGTTATTTAAGAGTGCCTGCTGAGCTCTTTGTGTGGCACTATGAGGAGGTCCCTGGAGAGGGCTCATCCACTCTCATGACTTCACCTATTTCCATTCCACTAACTGCAAATCTAGTTCCTTATTTGTTCCCTTTTCTGTATGCCACACCCTAAATAGGACTCTGTAGAGAAACTAGCTACAACTTAAACATTAAAAACACAAAACAGATGTTAATTCATATCTGATTTCTAATCTTCATCTGAGTACATTTCAAGTTGATTTAAACTGCCTACACTCAGGCAATTCTAGTCACAAAATAGGTAGTTATCCTTAATTCTCTTTTCTCTCCATGGCTACATCTACCCTATCATCATGGAATTATTTTGCTTTTTAAACAGCTCTTGAAACTCTGGCTGGTGAAGCACAGTGGTTAAAGCCTCAGCCCATACACTGAAGGGTTATAAATTCAATTCCCAGTCAAAGGCAGCTATCTGGCTTGCAAATTTGATCCCCAACTATGGTCCAGGCACAAGTGGGAGGCAACCTATCCATGTTTCTCTCTTTGTCTATCTCTCTGTCACTCTCTCTCTTCCCTTCCACTCTCTCTAAAAATCCTCCAGTAAGGATTAACAAAAACAAAAAGCTCTTGAAAATATCCACTTATTTATATCTCTGTTGATTTTCTTCAGTCCAATTTACCTTATCTATTCTAAGCTATTATAACAACCTATTGTAATATGAACTAACTTTAAAATAATATTCTAATAATATTCTAATATAGGTTATAATCTCTCTTCTTCCATAGGTGCATCATTCCATTTATTTCCTCATTTTACAGCCAGAGTAATTGTTTTAAAACTAAATCTGACCATGTCACTGATAATATTGAAATTGTTTATTAAATTATCTTGCAATTAGAATCATTTGGAGTTTAATTGCCTGACAGCATTCATTCTTCAGATACATTTTGCTTGGCACTCTTCCATGTTTTAAGACTGTTAGATTTGAATGCATGTAATTAGTGGTCTCATTCGCCCAGTTCAATATAGAGATTACAGTTTCCTACCAGTACTGCCTGAGACGTGCACATCTTTCCTGCCAACCCTTGAATGGATTTGAGTTTGTGAATTTTCAATAAAGCCAGTAGTTTCAGCATGGTTTTCATAGTTATTCCGATTTTGTCCCTGCTTACTCCTAGCTCCAACTGTTGTTGCACTCTTTTAATCTCTTATAGTCCAGCCAAATTTGCATTTCCCTCTAAAAGCACGCACTGGTGCATAATATGCTAATTTATCTGTTTTAAATGTATCAGCATTTCCTTTCATACTTAATGAATATCAACTCATTTTAATACTCAGCTCAAATGACAGGCTACCAGAATATTTTCTTCCCCTCTAGATATATATGGCCTTTTCTTCCTTTGTTCAACTGTTTCTAAATTATCACAGAACCATTATTAGAATTTAAAAAATATTTCTATTTATCTTCATAAACCCTAAGTTTCTTGAATTTCTTTTATTCCCAGCACCAAGCATAAAGCCTGTCAGAAACCAAATATTGTTCTCACTAAATGGATGTAAACAGGAAGCCAGAAGGCTGGCCAACCTTAATTGCTCTGAAAGGTCAGAGCTGATTACTCATTGTTTAGTTGAAACTATCTGTTTGTATCATGTTAATTTCTGTTACCTCCTGCCTAAAGGCTAGGGGTGTGTCCCAAAGCCTTAATAAAAGGGAGAAAAAGGCCAGAGCAAATGGCAGTCCTTTCCACTAGAGGAAGGCTCCCGCCTGACCCCCCAATATCGCCAAATTTATGCTTTCTAGTCTCTCATTTCGTTTGCGTGTGGCCTCCTTCAGAACCCGAACCCTGACCCGGGAACCCTGAACCACGTGGGACTTGGAAAGAGGTTCCCACAAAAGCCATCTGTAAAGTGAGTGTTCCATAAGAGTTTTTGACTAAATCATATATATAAATAAATTATTTCATAGCATTTATTTACTTCTTGATAAAAATTTATTACTCTAAGCCCTATCTACTGGTCAGTCACTTCCTCCAGCTTTAGGCATGTAATCCATGAAGCTCTAGCGGAAATATTAGAAATGGCCCTTGCAGAATCAATTCATGATATATTAATCACAACTACATCACTCATAACAGGAGCTCTACATGCAAAAGATGAATGCCATTCAATTAAATAACTCAGATACCTTTAAAAGCTGAGCTTTTCCAGCAGTAGTGAGTAATTATTTATGGCTCTTCAAAATGTGGGCCATGGCCTAATTTAGTAAGTCAAGATTTTATGACTTAATTGGACTCAGTGCTAGAAAGTCTTAGGCTCTTTTTGGACAACTGTTAGTTGAGGGAAGAGTCATAGGATTACAATTTTCACTGTTAAAATGGTGTCTCTTTCAGTTGACACATCTTTTACTGTTTTCCCCACAGGAAACATTATACATATCAAAGTATGTCTTTTACATCTGACTGTTACCCAGGAAAAGTGTAGATTTACAATCATTGCCTAAATAGTTTCTTAATCATTTATTTGCTTTGTGTGATTTAATCTAAACTTGCATTTTGCTTGGGAAATGGTGTTCATGCAGCCTCTTCTTGGCTTTCTGAAAAAGCAAGAGGCTGGATAAATTGGAAAGTGCTCTGTCGGTGATGAGTTCCTTCTGAGAAGTGAACATTTACTGGTGTTTGTTACCTGTATAAGACACAGGATTCAGTTTGGAGAATGAAAAATAAATGCAATATTTTTCCCCTGAAATATATCTGGAATCTACTGGCTTTCCTCTGTCTTTACTGCCACCTACTCTGCCCTGGCCAATTTAATTTCCTGCTTGTACAGCTGCCGTAGCCTGCTAACCGGCCTCACTGATTTCCTACTCTCCTGTAATCTGTTATCCTCTAATCACAACAACCTCTTTCAGACACTTTAATGGCTCTTAAGAAAAAGAACACAATTCTCTACCTGAATTCTGAACTATTTGTAGTGTCTGGCTCCTGCTTTTGTCTTTAGTCTCTATTTATTTATTTATTTTATTACTTTTTATTAATTTTTTATACATATCTCCCCATTGCCTCCCCTCCCTCCCAGGCGTACCCCGACCCCCAGTGTCTGTGATCATTGGTTATGTTTATAAGCATGCATACAAGTCCTTTGATTGATCACTTATTTACCTCACCTAACTTTGATCTTTCTGCTATAATTTCACAGTCTGTTTGATGCTTTATGATTTTTGTCCTCCTGAGAATTATCAGTCTACTCCCTTTCTGTGCTCCTGATTCTATTATATTCACCAGTTTATTCTGTTGATCAGATTTTTAATTCACCTAATTTTTAGATTCACTTGTTGATAGATGTGTATTTGTTGTTCATAATTTTTTGTCTTTTACCTTTTTCTTCTTCCTCTTCTAAAAGAGTACCTTTCAGCATTTCATATAATACTGGTTTGGAGTTGATGAACTCCTTTAGCTTTTTCTTCTCTGTGAAGGTCTTTATCTGCCCTTCAATTCTGAATGATAGCTTTGCTTGATAGATTATTCTTGGTTGTAGGTTCTTGTTGTTCATCACGTTGAATATTTCTTGCCACTCCCGTCTGGCCTGCATCGTTTCTGTTGAGAAATCAGCTGACAGTGGTATGGGTGCTCCCTTGTAGGTAATAAACTGTTTTTCTCTTGCTGCTTTTAATATTCTCTTTCTCTTTTGCTCTTGGCATTTTAATTATGATGTGTCTTGGTGTAGTCCTCTTTGGATTCCTTTTCTTTGGGGTTCTGTGTGCTTCCTGGACTTGTAAGTCTATTTCTTTTACCAGATGTGGGAAGTTTTCAGTCATTATTTCTTTAAACAGGTTTTCAGTATCTTGCTCGCTCTCTTCTTCTGGCACCCCCACAATTCTGATGTTGGTACGCTTGAAGCTGTCCCAGAGGCACCTTACATTATCTTCACATTTTTGGATTCTTTTCTCTTCTTGCTTTTCCAGTTGAATGTTTTCTGCTTCTTTATATTTCAAATTTTTGACTTGATCCTTGCCTTTCTCTAGTCTGCTGTTAGTACTCTGTATAATAGTTTTTATTTCAGTCAGTGTATTAATCATCTCCTGTTGGGTCTCACTAAATTTATCCATCTTTTCTAGCATATTCTTGAAAAACCTTATAAGCGTGGTTTTGAACTCTATATCCAGTCGTTTTTTTTCCTCCATTTCTTTTGCTTGTAATCCCTTCCCTTGTCTCGGCATTTTCACTGTGCCGGGGAAACTTCTGTGCTGGATTCAGCCGCAGAAGCCTCTGTTGAGCTTGGGAGGGTGGAGTCTCAGGGCTTAAGGGACCGCTTTGCCTTCCAGTCGGCCCCGCCCTCCACGGCCCCTGAGTCTCATGTGACTGGGTAATGGCTGGAGCAGTCCTTGTGCGCGCGCGCACCCGCAGTGCCTCTAACCACTGCCTTTCCGGCTCCCCTGCGAACCAGGACCACACGAGTCTAGGTCTCCAGGGTTTCGCCCAAAACAGGGGCTTAGTGGACTCAGAAGTGGCACAGTTCGGAGGGTCTGTCTCCCGCCCACTCGCAAAAGCCAGCGGCACAATCAGCAATCTGTCCTCCACGTGGTGCCGTGCGCGACCAGACCTCCGATCCTTTGCAACCCCCTAAATTTCCGTGCACTTCTCCCTTTTCACAGTCCAAACTCCCCCTGTATGAGTTTCGGCTGGATCTGGGGTTTAGTGTTGTAGGATAAGGGGTTCAATGCCTTTGAAAGTCTCTGTCTCCCTCCCGCCAGAGAAAGCCAGCCAGATACTGCGGCACCCGCTCTCTCCTCGCGCGCGTCTCCGTACCTCAGCTTTTTGCAGCTCCTCTGGGTCTCTGTGAGTCCCTCTCTTTCCTTCTAGTTGTAGAACTTCCACTCAGCCAGCTTTCCTGTGGTTCTGGATGATGTCCGTTCTGTCTTTTAGTTGTAGTTTTGAAATTGTTGTGCGAGGCAGCAGTATAGGTGTTTACCTATGCCACCATCTTGGATTTCCACCCTCTATTTATTTTTTCATTGAATTTATTGTGCTGACATTCACTTGCAAAACCATACAGGTTTTAAGTATACCACTTAATAAAACATCTTCTGCCCACTGCTTTGTTCGCCCAGCCCACTGCCCCCAGCAAAGCCTCCCTCTGTCCCCATTTTCTCCCACCCCCCACTTTGCCCACCTCCACCTTCCCCACCTCCTTCCCTCTGGCTATCACCACACTGCTGTCTATGTCTACATGTTTTGTACATGTGTTTTTTGCCTAATCCCTTAACGCTCTCTTTATCCTTCTGCCAAAAGCTCAGTCACATTGGCTTGTTTTCAGACCCATGTAATTCCCACTTTAGGGCTTAGACCTTTGCTCTTCTCTTTGCTTATAACCTCCCCCTTACCCACCAACCTGACCAATTCCTAGTTATTTTCCTGTTTTCAGCTTACTTATTGCATATCCAGAAAGCCTTTCCCTGTCTTCCCACAAAAGTCACGGCCTAGTGTTTGCCTTAATAATACGCTCTATAACAGTCCAAATGACTAGAAAGACGTTAGTTAAGGAAGCAGCATTAATTCAAACATTAATATGATAGTTATTCAATGCAAAGCTCTTTCAAAATTACCAACCTCTGGAAAATATTTGAAATAACACATAAGCAAAAATTTTGGATACTTGAAATTTAACTGATTTACATGATAATCTTCTCTGCTTATGATTTGGGATAAAAAGTTTTCTAAATGAAATTATCCTTCCTGGTTATTTTTTTTTACCATGAGAGAATATCGATGCGAGAATAATGATAATGCATTATTGATAGTGACAGTAATTGCTGATTCTATAAAAGTAAAGGTTAAACAAAAACATTTTAATCTGATGTACAAAGGTAATAGTCATTATAGCTATTCATAAAAACTTTTCATACCTTGTGTTTAATTATAATATAGCAGAATATGTTACAGTAGAATATATACATTGAGAATCACACTTACAAGAAAAGGTGTTGGATTTTGTCAAATGTTTTTTTTTTTGCATCAATTGATATGACTATGTGATGATGTATCACTTTATTGATTTGCGAATATTGTACCATCCTTGCATCCCCGGGATAAATCCTACTTGGTCATGGTGTATGATCTTTCTGATGTACTGCTGGATCCAGTTTGCTAGAATTTTGTTGAGAATTTTGGCATCTATTTTCATGAGGGATATTGGTTTGTAATTCTCTTTCATTGTGTTATCTTTATCTGGTTTTGATATTAGGGTGATGCTGGTTTCATAGAAGGAGCTTGGAAGTGTTCCTTCCTCTTTAATATTTTCTGAAAGGGATGCTGTGAGTCTCTTAAGTCAATTACTCATTTTATAGAAAAGCAAAAATGTAGAGGAGAAAAACACAAGAAAATAAAATATATTTGCTCCCATGTTCAGAGGAAGCTGTATTTGCTTTAGAATAGAAGGCACTTTTTTTTTTTCCAGAAGATATCTTAATGAGCCATTTTGGTTGATAAAGTTGATTCTCTCTAAATGAGAGAATTTTATACTAAATGTGTAAATTTTACCACATTAGAATATAAGAAACATGTTCAGCTCCCTACTGCTTTGCTTAGGAAACTGAATGTGGCCGGTATGGTGGGAATGACTCCAGGTGCACAGGAAAAAAAAGATGAAGAATAGAGGCATAAGCATGGGAAGTTTACTCTGCAACTTGGTACTGAGTAGAATATCAGAAGCTTAGAAATAAAAATTTCCTTGCATTGGAGAAGGCCAGTGACTTTTAAAACTCATGGATTTAAATTGTTATTTTTATTCCTATTTTGCTAAAATTATCCTTGCACCACCTCCATAATCTGAAAAAAATCCATAATAGCTTCGTAGTAGCAGCCATGTTTATATTAAAGGGAAAGTGAAGAAAGAGCTGATCCAAACTGGGTCCATATGAGCTCAGTAATCACAGACTGAAGCCACTTAAAAAAAGAATAGAGATGAAGTAGTTAATTGATGGGAGTTGAGGTGAGGAATAGTCCCTACTATTACATGAGGCAAGATTTAGGCTTTTATTTTTTTCCCTTTCTATTCTTTTCCTTTTAATTTTTTTTTAGGCCAAAGAAATTGGATGATAAATGTGATAGACTGACCAAAAATAGGAAAAATAGCCAGATCATATAATAAAACTCTTATCCAAATCTGCAGCAACCTGCCCAGGAAATCAACCTCTTTAACTAAAACAAACAACCCAAGAAGCCAGCCTACTATAAATTGGAATTACAGGAGGACAGATTACTATCTCTAATAATAATTTGGGAAGCTAAACAATAACTTGTATAACAATTAGCCCCAAATGACCATGACTACTAGGTTCTTTAATTTTTGCCCCTGTTTCCAAGTTAGAACACTCAGCAAAACCCAATTCTGCACCCATATCCCACTGCATATGATGCCCCAAGACAGCATCTCCAGGCAGGACACCCCTGAAGCCTCCCTTTTCCTGCTACAAGCCTTCTCTCTCCCTCTGCCTGCTTTGAATTTCTGCCAAAAATCAAGTGATCCTTGCTGTATAGCAAGCTCTGAATACACTGCCTTTGTTTTTCATATTTGATTGGTATTTGTTTATTTCTACAAGTGTAGGATTATTTGAAGAATGGAGATTTGTGACTCCCTCCAAAGAAAAAAAATAAATAAAAATCAATATGTCATCCAAAATGTTTGTTATATACATGAAAAACTTGATTTTGAATAATATAATTAATTTGCCTTAGATCAGCGATTAAACCTCTTGAACATTAGAATCACTTGGGAATTTGAAAATATCTGATGCTGAGGCCTCATCCTTAGAGAAACTTATATGAGTCAAGCTTAAAAAAGCACTGTTTAAAAATCCTTCTAGATAATTCTAATAGGCCAATCTGCAATCTCTCCTTTAAAGGGTAGTAAAAGTCATACGCAAAAATAGAGGACAGAATTCCTCACCCAAATGATTTTCATTGTCTTGTGGCATCCAAGGTTTCTTTCATCTCAAAATGAAGTAAGAATGACATCCAAAAAAATATAGTAGCATCCCTTCTAGCTAGAATTCAAATACCAAGCAATTTCACCTGTCTAACAGATGTGACAAAGGAAAGCAAAAATGACCTCTAGGTAGTCAAAATAGTGTCACTTAGTCATAGAGGTTTCCCTCAAGCCTTCACTCAGAAAATAGGTATTCTTATTTCACACATACTTCTGATAGGTTTGGAAATCTGTTTTTCAGATTTATACCTCTATAAAAGGAGCTATGGTTCATGCAGGTCATTTGATTGCCCTGAAAAATGACACCCAAGAGCAATTGTGGAATTGGAAAGTCTACAAAGGCCACAAACCCAGGACCCTGCATATCTACATATGCTACACATCACAATAGGTCTTGAGAATACAGAACAGCATGAAATTCTAGTTCTGGGAAAAGGAAAAAAATCCCAATTTAAATAACTGAAATAATCTATGTTACAGTTTGGCTCTAAACTAATAAACCATTGCCCTTAACTATCCTGCTTAAAGGGTGCTCATCTGAATGACACCAAGGCAAATACAGGCAATATGTATATTCATTTAATATTTAATGCTCCTCTTCTGCATATACTTTAGGGAACACTTAGCATATTGCCTATCATGGTGCTTGAAATGAGGTGGCAGCTTCAGTAATAATGAATGTAATAAAAATATTCATTTTATTAGAGATCATAATAAATATGAAACCTTATATACAATGTTTACAAAATTTCCCAAATCCAAATGTGAAAAACATTTGGATGTGAGGTGTCAAATTTCATTCAAATATTTGTCATCAAAGACACTTCTGAATAAACTCTGGAATTTATAGCTCCCCAAGATAAGCATCAAGTGTCATTCTTTTTATTCCATAGACTACTCTCAGACTGAGCCTGATAAATATTACATGTTACTTTAAGTGGCTGTAAAAGGAATAAATTAAAGTAGTTTGAGTGGCACCTATTACCTGATGAGTCTGGTTCCTGGGTAAAACCTGTGTATAAGTTTTCAGACCACATGCTATTACAAAGGCTTTACCTGGCAGAAAGCTGCCCTCCCCACACAGACTTGGTGCATGGCCAGTGAGTGCATTGCAGTCAATGAAGGAAGTTGCATCAAGGACACACCTCCCATGGCCAGTCATGCTCTTGTATTTACTTGCACTCCTACTCTTGAGGTCTTGAGCAGAGATCTTATTTGGGCCCTTCTGCTGAGATCTCCATATGGGGGAGGAGGAAACTTTGAAGACACTATTCCCCATTCTGACTCAGTATCTGTATGTACTTGTCCACTCCTAACCCACCCCCTCACCCTACCTCCCATATCAGGATCAATAACATTACCAGAGTCTTTTTTTGAGGGCTCCCTCAACAGTGACACAATTCCATGTCTCTCCTGATCCACCTAATCTTGGACTTGGTGGGCCATTCCATAGAGGAAATGGAAGATGAGGAGTTGGCATTTCTTCTGGTTTTAGACTCCTGCTATTATTATCACATACAGTGAAAAAAGTGATGAACTCTTTCATCCTTGGCTTGCCATTTTAATCAGCTACTCAGACACCTGACAGTTCAGGTTTCTCTCCCCCTACTCCTGACACCAACCCACACTAATTTCAACCCATATTTTGAGCCAGTCCCCAAAGAAGGCTCATGATGACATATTTCTGCACAATTATTAGAATTTAACATTAATATACTTTGTTTCCACAACTTTAAGGGGACATGCCATATTCAAACCCATTATGCCTGAAGAGTAACTAGCTGAATGTCTGAAATTTGGGACTTCTCTGTCCTCCATTGGATGACATTATGATTCTCTTTTATTAACTCTTCTACATCATACTTAGTAGTCCAGTGCCATCACTGAACAAACCCCTCCGCTCTCATACACTACCAACCTTGGCATTAGTGACGCCCAATCTCATCTTTATGTTTCAGACCAAAACTCTCCTCTCTGACCTGTGCTCTTCTCTGAGGACATACCTGTTGTTGTAACAGCTTAATCTTAACGAGCCACACAGGACAATCTGGTGGAGACTTGCATTTCAGGAACCTTTCAGCAATGCTTACACCAATTTCTGTAGACAAATCCTCTTCATCTTTCCATAATTCCTGTAATTGGATCTGTACCTTCCTGGGAAAGACTCCAGTATGATTTCTACATAATGATTATTCCAGATTGACAAAAAGCTGTTGGATGCCAGGGAACTCATTCCCAGGCTTTCAGCACATAATAGGGATACTAATCCACACATATGGGAATCAGAAATTGATTATATAGAAAAGCACAAGTAAAATAGATGATGGTGGTGCTAGTGTTGGGGGGTTGGAGGCTGATATAGAACTTTATGTTTACTTACATGGACACTCGATTTCTGCTATGTTTATTTGAAAAGCATAAAACAGATCCACAAAGACTCTAATAAAAGAAAAAATCTTCAAGCTATAAAAATGCATCCTATTTGCTTAAGCAGAGATTTTCCCAGAACAAGAGATGACAGAGAAAAGGCTCTGAAGTTTCCTGGCTCCTGAGACTTTGTGGCCAGTCCTTGAATAGACGTATGGAAGCAGCATGTCCTGTCAGTGTCAAGCCTTTTGGCCGGAAGTGGGGTGAGTGAGCTGCATAATAGATGTGGAATAAAATCTTTTGAGAAAGTAATCAAGGCTTTAGTTTGTTTCTTGTAGTTCCTAACACTCTACCCACTGGCATTTATTGGCAAAAGGAGGATTATAGAACAGCTTGAAATAAAGAGGACATCAAAGTTTCTAAATAGAGATTTCTTTATATGTAAAAAAAAATCACAGCACTTTTTATTAAAAAGAGCATCATTTTAATAGAATAAAGAATTTCTGGAATTCTCAAAATGTGGCTTTGCATATTATGAGGAAATTCTAAAGGAGTTAGAGTTTTAGACTAATACCATAAAACATTGAGTGAGGAAGAAATTATGATGATAGCATAGCACTTTTTTCCTCTTGCAAGTGAGGCAATGAGAACTGAAGAATCTCGTAAGGATTATGATTGAGGAGGTGACTGCAGAAGAATTAAAAGGAAGAGGTAGAGAATATAGAAAGAAAGGCTGAGTTATATCAATACCCCTTTGACTTCTCTGTTGCAAATTTAATAAAAATTGGAAAATGGAAGACAAAATTAAGTTTTCTGTTATTGGTAAAAATGGTCCCTCAGAGGTTACTTTAAATTCAATTATAATGACATAAAGCAAGTTTTCAAAATATTTCTGACAGTGAATATATATTTATTTATATTTAATATATGATTAATTACATGTTTATATGGCATATTATATGTTTATTAAATAGAAAATATAAGTATACAAGGTAATACAAATATAAAAATAAATATATAAGTATTAAATAATATAAAATGCAATAATCAGATATTATTAAATAATTTATATTTATATGTATTTATCTCCCTCATTAGATAAGATGCTTTCATTTTTTAAAATATATATTTTATTGATTTTTTTACATAGAGGAAGGGGAAGGGATAGAGAGTTAGAAACATCAATGAGAGAGAAACATCAACCAGCTGCCTTCTGCACACCCTCTACTGGGGATGTGCCTGCAATCAAGACACATGCCCCTGACTGGAATCGAACCTGGGACCTCTCAGTCCACAGGCCAACACTCCATCCATAGAGCCAAACCAGTCAGAGCTATTTGCATTTTTATAACAGGAACATAGGAACAATTCAGCAACTTCTGACTAATGTAGTGAGGATATATTCTGTGAAAGTTTCTTATGAATAGTTACATGTGCCTTTGTTTTCTATGTCTGTGTAACATATTACTACAAACTTAATGCTTTAAAACAACTTACATTTATTTTCTTCCCTTTGTAGTCAGATGCCCTCTCCAGGGGATAACTTATCTCCTTAACTTTCCAGCCATTAGAGGATGCCTGCATCCCTGGGTTTATAATGTCTTCCTTTACCTTGAAGATGCCACCAGCTTAGCATCTTCAAATCCTGTCACTCTCTGACCGCTCTTTCCATTGTCATAGCTTCTTTGATTCTCATCCCCCCTGCCTGTCTTTATAAAGGCCCTTGTGATTATATTAAGTTCACAGCTTAATCCCTGGTTATCTTTTTTTTTTCTCAACATTTTCAGAGTCTGAAAAACTCCTGTTATGTAACATATCATAGATTCTAGAAGTTAAAGCGTTGGGAGTTGGGGAAAGACATTATACAGTTTACTACAGCATACTTCAGAGTATAAGGCATAATCCTCATTAAATCAGAATCAAAGGTATATATTTAGCATTTTAAAACAAAAGCTAATGTCCTGGCTGTTATTGCTCAGTTGGTAGGGCATCATCACACATGGAAAGATGGCCAGTTTGATTCCCAGCCTGGGTTGCTGGTTTGATCCCAGGTAGGGGGTGTGCAGGAGGCAGCCAAACAATGTTTCTTTCTCACATCAATGCATCTATCTCTCTCTCCCTCTCCCTTCCTCTTTTTAAAAGTCAATTAAAAATCTTTTTAAAAAATAAAGCTATTGTACTCTTGGAGAACATGTAATTTTTTTTAAATTATACTTAATCATTTCTAATCCAATTCTCATAACAATTTCTGATTTTATTCTTCTCAATTAGGCATGCAAAGAAAATTAGCCGATTAACTAGCATTAGTAATAATTGGCAAGCTCTTTTTTGCCTTTACAAACAAAGATATTGTCCTCAGTAGGTTTAACTAATGGAAGAGTCTTTGAAGGTCAGAGCTGGTTTATGACAGCATCTTGCCATTGATACACTACTATCATTAGTCATTCACTTTATTTGAGAGCAAAAGGTAAAAAGCAAATTCATCTCCAAATTGTATTAAATATGCAGTTTTCTCTAAAATTAAATCATACTTAACAAGTTTACATGCTTTTTTCACATAATACATTACTTTAAAACATTCATATATTTACATAATGTCATTAGATAAAATGATTATGCTTTTTCAAACTTATCAAAACTTTTGCTTGCCAGTCTTTTCCCTAGGAATAAAGTATGCCAAATGTTCAAGTTAGCACATGGTAGTCCTAATCCTTAATAGTGTCATCTTTAACTCAAAGAATGGTTTGATGACAAACCATATAGTCACACCACCACTGATTCTTCCTATATTAAAACACAAATAAAAGACAATTCAACTCGTTGTTTTCCTTCTTCACATTAATATATGTAAGGGACAAAGGAAAACATGCAAATTCTTAGAGGTGAAAAGGGGATATTTTGGAGCAACAGGTGTTGTTAAGGGCACAAAAAAGAGAATGTGGGCACATGGGATTTGATATGGGAATAAAGTGGTAGTGTGGGTCATTTGGTGAAAATTGAGAAGATTTAAAAGAATGAGCAACAGCCAATAGTACTGTAGGATTTCTTAACTGAAAACATTAATACAGAGAGCTATCAGACATTCAGGAAATACCAGAGCCCAAAGAAATTAAAAACAAATAGAAGGTATCTCCAAGCAAATAGATGACTGAGCTGCCAGAGCAGGAGTCAAACTGAATAAAACTAGTGATTTCAGAAAGATGAGAGGAGATATTCAATTGCTGGAACATCAGCAGGAAGTGCTAACAATAAGTGAGTAGAAAAATAAATGGACAAACTTCCTGGAGATCGTAAACATGATAAATGTAACATTTTTACTTAAAAAAAATAGTCAATAGTTGTATTGAAGGGTAAACAAAAGAAATTTGGATTCAGACATTTTTCTCTAAGTATCAGAAAGAAAGTGTGAGATGAAAATTATAAAAATTAAAATAGATAAATAGAATTTGAAGAGGAAAGTAAGGTTGTAATAGTAACTACTGCTTTATAAACAGGGTGTCTTCAAAACATCTATAAACACTTGAACAGTTGATAGCTCAATTGATATTTCTTTCTTTTCAAACAGACTAAGCTTTGAACAAAGGAAATTCATCCTAAAATGCTACTGGAAGTTTGAAAACATCATTGAAGTACAAACATTGCCTTTAGAATTATTCAGAGTGTATATACATTTTTTGGGGGGGGGACAAAGAGTGCCCTTCAAAATGTATACACACTTTAACAGCTGATAACTTCCTTAATTTTCTTTTTAGGTTTGAAATAATGGGTGAAGCCAGACCAAGCTTTGAACAAAGAAAATTTATCAACTAGACTTTTTTTAAGGGATACATGAAAGATAAAATTTATGGTACAAAACCAACAACAGTGAACAAATTGAGGGCATACAAATACTGAGCAAAATAATTCTTGATATTTGCGATTTCATTGCTTTGCATTTTCTATCAGCAGTGCCTGGACCAGAATGGTCATCAGTTTAAAAACAAGTGTTGACAAAAATTTATTATTTTTTGTAGATTCTTTTAAATTTCAAAAATGAACTGTATATTAATAACCACTGACTTTGTAATCATTCAAAGTGTGTGTACATTTTTTAGGATAACCTATCGGTGTTGTATTAAGATGCCCTATTAAACATTTTTAAAAATACTTCTTTTTTTATTAAATCTACTCATTCATTCTTTCAGATTATCTATATAGAAAATAATAGCATCTTCAAATAATAAAATAGCTTCACTTCTAATTATTTGACTTACACATAAATATAAGAAGCTATTCACAATTCATAGTAGCAAAAAAAAAAAAAATTGAAAACAGCTTCCAGTCTATCAGCAAAGGAAAAAATGGATAAAAGTATAATGAAGCCTGGTTCAGTTGGTTAGAATAGTTGTCTGGTACACTAACAGATTGCAGATTCGATCTCAGTTCAGGGTGGATAGAGGAGGCAACCAATTAGTGTTTCTTTCTCTTTCTTTATCTTCCTTTCTCTCTAAAATAAAATCAATAAAAACATATCCTTGGGTGAGGATTTTAAAAAGGTACAATGAAATGCTATATAACAGTTGAAAATAATAAATGACTTGAAAATAAAAACATCGATGGATGTTTGAAGGAGAATTGTAGTGAGATACATTTTAATATAACATCTTAGAGCAAGTATTAAATACTAGAGGTCTGGTACACAAAATCCATGCACAGGGACGGGGGTAGAGGGCATGTGTCCTTCAGCCCAGCCTGCAACTTCTCCCTGGGACCCCTCAAGGGATGTCTGACTGCCCTGGTATAATCGGGCCCACATGGGCAGTTGGACATCCTTCACATAATCCAAGATGGCTGACTCCCAACTGCTTCCCTGCCTGCCTTCCTGATAGTCCCTAACCACTTCTGCTGCCAGCCTGATCACCCCTTGACCATTCCCTGACAGTCTGATTGATACCTAACTGCTCCCCTGCCAGCCTGATTGCCCCTAACTGTCCTCTGTTGCAGGCCTAGTAATCCTTAACTGCCTTCCCCTGCAGCCCTGGACCTGCCAACTGCCCTTGCCTGCAGGACTGGTCCCCCAACCAACTCCTCTCCCCTGCAGGCTCGGTCACCCCCAACTTGCCTCCTCTGCCAGCCTGGTCACCCCTCCCCTGCAGGCCTGGTCCCTCCCAACTGCCCTTTCCTGCTGGCCATCTTGTGTCTATATGGGGGAAGCCATCTTTGACAACATGGGGGCAGCCATCTTGTGTGTTGGAGTGATGGTCAATTTGCATATTACTCTTTTATTAGATAGGATTATTGTTCATGGTTTATGGAGTTTAGTCTTATAAGCAAGAAAATATATTAAAAACCATTTCCTTAGATATGTTATAGATATTTGTTAGAGGAGGAAAAAATAGAATTGAGGCATTACATGTACCAGTAAAGAAATTATTCTATCAGCTAAGGAATATTGATTAAAATATGCAATTCTTCCTGGTGCATCAAGAAAAAATAATCAAACACAAAGCTTACAAAATTTAAAAATAAATGAGCAGAGTAATAAAAGAGAAAAACAATTACATCATATTACATCATATTAACCCAATTCTTTCTGGAAAATGAGAAAGAATGCAAGATGTACGATTTTTCATAAGTTTTATTTTTAGAAAAGTAGTCACAGTGCACCCTTTTCAGACTAATTTCTAAGAAATATATTTCCACACTTTATGGGGTTATGTGGGAATCAATTGACAATTTCTCTAATACCTTCAGAGCTTAAGAGAATGGAATTCAAATTGTTGGTTCTTAGAGGGCTCTCTGACACAATCAAAGTCTTGACCATGAAATAAAATTCAGTGATGGTTACTATGTGCAACAGCATGAAAGGTGCCAAACTTGCTCTTTCCCTAAGAACTGTGCCTCACTAAAGTTTAGCTGTATGCACCAACTCAAAAAAAAATTATATGCAAATCAGGTAAAAAAGGCACCCAAATATTATGGTAGTTCCTGAAACTAGCAAAAGTAAATGGCTTAGTCGAGTGGCCAAAACTTACATCTAAGTAATTAAATTAAATGTCTTAATTTGGCTTCCAATTGCTTGCCTGCCTGCCTTCCTGATTGGCACTAACTGATTCTGCCTGCCAGCCTGATTACCCCCTAACCACTCCCCTGCCATCCTGACTGATGCCTAACTGCTCCCTTTCCAGCCTGATTGCCCCTAACTCCCCTCCCCTAAAAGCCAGGTCAACCCTAACTGCCTTCCCCTGAAGGCCTGGTCACCCTTAACTGCCCTCCCCTGCAGACCTGGTGCTTCCTAACTGCCCTCCCTGCAGGCCCGGTCCCCCTCAACTGCTCTGCCCTGCAGGCCTGGTGCTCCCCAACTGCCCTCCCCTGCAGGCCTGATCCCCCTCAAATGCTCTGCCCTGCAGGCCTGGTCCCTCCCAACCAGCCATCCCTGCTAGTCATCTTGTGGTGGCCATCTTGTGTCCATATGGGGGCAGTCAAATTAACCCCATGGGGGCAGCCATCTTGTGTGTTGGAGTGATGGTCAATTTGCATATTACTCTTTTATCAGAGAGGATACACATACTAATATATATATATATATATATATATATATATATGTGTGTGTGTGTGTGTGTGTGTGTGTGTATGTATGTATATATCTTATCTATTACAAGAGTAATATGCAAATTGACCATCACTTCAACACACAAGATGGCTGCCCCAATGTGATCAAAGATCTTGCCCCCATGTGGACATAAGATGGCTGCCACAAGATAGCCAGCAGGGAAGGGCAGTCGGGAGGGACCAGGTCTGCAAGAAAGAGCAGTTAGAGGTGACCAGACTAGCAGAGGAGGAAAGTTGGGGTGACTGGGCTTGTAGAGAAGAGCGGTTGAGGAAGATCCAGGCCTGCAGGGTAGACCAGTTGGGGGTGACCAGGCCTGCAGAGGAGGGCATTTAGGCATCAATCAGGCTGTCAGGGGAGTGGTTAGGGGGTGATCAGACTGGCAGGCAAAAGTGGTTAGGGGCAATTAGGAAGGCAGGCAGGTGAGCAGTTGGGAGCCAGCAGTCTTGGATTGTGAGAGGGATGTCCAACTGCCTGTTTAGGCTTGATCCTACCAGGCAGTAGGACATCCCTTGAGGGGTTTCATATTGGAGAAAGAGTAGGCTGGGCTGAAAGACCCCCCACCCCCATGCATGAATTTCATGCACAGGCCTCTAGTGTATACACACACACACACACACACACACACACACACACACAGTGGTACCTCGAGATATGAGTGCCCTAACATACGAGATTTTTGAGATATGAGCTGTCGAGCGAGAGATTTTTGCTTTGAAATATGAGCAACATTTGAGATAGGAGTAATCGCACTATCGCACTACTCGAGCGTCTCATAGTTTCCCACACCTCAAGATTATGGACCGAATTAAACTCGTATCTAGAGAAACCACTGTATGTATGTATATATATATATGTATGTATATATATATATGTATGTATATATATATATATATATATATATGTGTGTGTGTGTGTGTGTGTGTGTGTGTGTACATATATACATATATACATTATGCAATTCTTCCTGGTGCATCAATAAAAAAAATAAAAAATTATACATATACCAAAGAACTATATATATATGGGCCTGGTCCCTCCCAACCAGCCATCCCTGCTAGTCATCTTGTGGCCATCTTGTGTCCATATGGGGGCAGCCAAATTAACCCCATGGGGGCAGCTATATATAGTTCTTTGGTATATGTATAATTCTTTGATTGATCTCTTTCTACCTGTCTACCCACTCCTGCCTCTCCTCTGAGTTTCATCAGTCTGTTCCATGCTTTTATGTCTCTGGATCTATTTTGCTCATCAGTTTATTTGGTTCATTAGATTCCACATATAGGTGAGATCATATAATACTTGTCTTTGTTATTGGCTTATTTAGCTTAGCATAATACTCTCCAGGTCCAAACTTTTAAAATCATATATTTTTTATTGATGTCAGAGAGTAAGAGAGAGGGAGAGAGAGAAACATCAATGATGAGAGAAAATCATTGATTGGCTGCCTCCTGCAGGCCTCCTACTGGTTACTGAGCACACAACCAGGCATATGCTCTCACCAGGAATCAAATCATGACCTCCTGGTTAATGGGTCAACACTCAACCACTGAGCAACACAGGCCAGGCTAAAGTAAGATTTATCTCTAATACTTGGAAGGAGGCATTTCTAAATGTGAAGTCCTGCACAAAATAAGCTTTATTTCATATCTGAGATACATGACTTTTAGTAGAGAAATTTCTTTTATTTTTGTGGTTTTAGCCCCATTTAACCTTTGGACTCAAGAACTGAATATAATAGAGGTAAGAAAGGTCTGGACACATTACTTCTGTTTAGGATTGGCATTACTAATATTCTACAGCCTATAGAGTGTGCTCCCAATTTACCTTCTGTCTTTCAAATAGTGTTTGTATTCATTGGCTCATATGATGATTTCCTGGGGATTCAGATGCCAGGATTGATTAAGTCCCTGCCAAAGCTTTACTCATAGACAATCTGGACTGGGACTATTGTTTCCCCAAGGGCTTCTCCTCCCTGTTAGGTATGTGAGTCCAAGAGGAAAACAACAGGTCTTATTGATCAATAGATAGAAATAAATGTAGCTGACTGGCAGCCTCTGGAACAAATCTAGCAGATATCTCACTTAGATAACTCTACTTAGCTGCCTATTTTCAACAAACTCAACTTGTTAAAATTTCTGACCTGGATAAAATCTCCTTATACTCAGAATTAGGGAAGGAAAGTGGATAAACCAGTATTATAGTCTATGTCTCTCAAAGGTCAGCCTGTTGAGCACCTACTTCAGATTCATGAAGATCTACTTGTTAAATATTCAGATTTCTTGGCCTTACTAAAGGCCAACTAAATTCTGAAGTAGGGGCTAAAACACACACATTTTAACAAACTCCTCAGAATGCAATAGCATGAAAGGTGCCAAACTTGCTCTTCCCTCAGAATCTAAAATTTTAACCTAGAGGATTTTTCTTTTAATTCAGTAATCTTAACAATTTTTCACTATCACTCACTAGAAGAAATTATGTTAGATGCTTCAAAAGTTATTGGTTATCTATATATATAAAAAGCCAGTGACCTGAACGCCATAATGATCATAACAACTGGTTACTATGATGCCCATTGTGGCCAGTGAACGGGTTGGATTTGGGGGTGGGGCTGGCTAGCCAACTTTCTTCGGCCTCTTCCTCCAGCCGGCCCCGACCTTGATTGGCCTCTCCAACTCTGATCAAGGGTGGGGTGGCTGGCCCACCCAGCCCCTGATAGCCTCCTGCCACCCCAATAGGGAATAGGGCTGGATGGCCAAATGCTGGTGGCTCCTCATCCCAGGTGGCCCCACCCCTGATGGGCCCTGGCAAACACCCCAATCGACCCAGAACCCCTCCCCCAAGTCAACTCTGCCCCTGATCATCCCCACCACCTAATCCAGGAGCAGGGCCAACCAGCCCACCACCGACAGCCCCTCCCCATAGCCAGCTCCAAATCCAATCAGCCCCTACCACCCTGATCAGCCTGCAATCCCTATCCCAAGCTCAGCCCCTGATAGGCTGCCCCACCAGAGGTGGGTCTGGATGTCCAACCTTCTACGGCCCTTCCCCTGACCACTGACCCCCAATTGACCTATTTACCCCATTAGGGAGCAGGCCCACTGGTGAATTGCCTGCAGCCCTTCCCCCCAGTCAGCCCAGCCATATCAGGCTGATTGGGGTAGGCTGACCAGGCAACCTCACCCATCTCCTCCTCTTGACAGGCCCAGCCCCAATCTTCCGATTCAGGCCAAGCAGCCTGGATCCCAACCATGCAAGAATTTGTGCACTGGGCATCTAGTTTACTGCAAATTCAATATGGATCCTTCATTATAAGGATAGTTCCCTGAGTAAAAATCTGCCTTTGGGTCATTAGCCCACTATGTAGTGATGTAGTGATCTGTTTTCATATATATATATTTTTTTTTCCATTTAATAAATCTTTATTGTTCACATTATTACAATTGTTCCTCTTTTTTCCTCCATAGCTCTCCTCTATCCAGTTCTCACCCCACCCTCTACTCTTACTCCCCCCCCCACATTGTCCTCATCCATAGGTGTATGATTTTTGTCCAGCCGCCCCCAAACCCCCCCACACCCCTTTCCACCTGAGAATTGTCAGTCCACTCCCTTCCTATGACCCTGATTCTATTATATTCACCAGTTTATCCTGATCATCAGGATTTTTTACTCATTTGATTTTTAGATTCACTTGTTGATAGATATGTATTTGTTGTTCATAATTTTAATCTTTACCTTTTTCTTCTTCCTCTTCTTAAAGAATAACTTTCAGCATTTCATATAATATTGTTTTGATGGTGATGAACTCATTTAGCTTTTTTGTATCTGTGAAGCTCTTTATCTGACCTTCAATTCTAAATGATAGCTTTGCTGGGTAGAGTAATCTTGGATGTAGGTTCTTGCTATAAATCACTTTGAATATTTCTTGCCACTCCTGTCTGGTCTGCATAGTTCCTGTTGAGAAATCAGCTGACAATTGTATGGGTGCTCCCTTATAGGTATCTAACTGCTTTTCTCTTGATGTTTTTAATATTCTCTTTTGGTCTTTTGCTTTTGGCATTTTAATTATGATGTCTTAGTGTGGTCCTTTTTGGATTACTTTTGTTTGGGATTTTCTGTGCTTCCTGGACTTGTAAGTCTATTTCTTTCACCACATGGGGGAAATTTTCTGTCATTATGTCTTCAAATAGGTTTTCAGTATTTTGCTCTCCCTCTTCTTCTGGCACCCACATAATTTGGATATTGTTAAGCTTGAAGATGTCCCAGAGGCTCCTTACACTGTCTTCATATTTTTGAATTCTTTTTTCTTTTTGCGTTTCTGGTTGGGTGTTGTTTGTTTCTTTGTATTTCAAATCTTTGACTTGATTCTTGCAATCCTCTAGTCTGTTGTTGGATCTCTGTATATTATTTTTTATTTCAGTCAGTGTATGCTTAATTTCTAGTTGGTCCTTTTTCATATCCTCGAGTATCTCACTAAATATATTGGCCTTTTCTAGAAAATTCTTGAAAAAGACTGGTTTTAAACTCTTATCTCCAGTCATTTGCTTTCTTCCATTTCTTTCATTTGTGACCTGTTTCTTTGTCTCTGCATTTTGGCTGCTTCCATGAGTTGATAGAGTGGACTTGTGTGCAAGGTGTCCTATAGGGTCCAGTGGCTCAGCCTCCCCAGTTACCTGAGGTGGACACTCTTAGTGCACCACTTTGTGGGCTATGTGCACAGTCTTGTTGTAGTTAAACCTTGATTGTTGTTGGTATCACTTGGAGGAATTGCCCTCCAGGCCAATTGGCTGTGAGGATCAGTTATGTCTACAATGGGAGAACTTCTGTGCTGGAGACACTCTTATGAACAAGACTTGGTTCAGTGGGGCTTTGTTGCTCACTGAATCTGCCCCCTGAGTGTGTCCCTTATGGATCTGAGCAGTTGTAATCTGGATGGTCCTACTCTAACCTAGGGTACATGGGATCTTGGATCTTCAAGGAGGTGCTAATTTAACCTCTGCCTGAGGCCACCCAGCAGGAGCTGTGGAGAGATCTGAGAATCCCTCTTCTCTGTTTGGGTTTTGGAGGTGCCCAGATGATTCTCAGCTGTGAAGCAGTGCAAGCTGCTGTGGGGCCTTGGGCTTTCTTTTGGATATTCTGGGTCTCACTGACTCAGCTGCAGTTTGTTGGGTAAGTTTAGAATTCAAAGGACCTGACCATTCATATGTAAAAGCCTCTGTGCTTAGATTGGATGGGGCAGAATCTTAGTGTGGAGCATCAATGGCTTCCCATCAGCACTACCCTAAGAGACTCCTGGGTCTCAGTGTCCCTTAATAATTGCCACAAGCACCTTAGAGAGAAAGCCGCCCTTGAGTTCTATGCATTGCCAGACAGTCCAGTTTCTTCCCCTGTGAGTCTGGGTCCTCGGAGTCTCACCTGGAACTGGAGTTCAGAGCATTCAGGAGCTTCTGTCTCCCTCCCACTTGAAAAAGGCAACTGCATATTCAGTTGCCAGCCCTTTCTATGCATGCACCTCCGTACCTCTGCCTTTACTTCCGCAGCTCCCTTGAGTTCAGTGTGCTTTTCTCTTTCCTTTTAGCTGAATAATTTTTACTCAGTCAGCTTTCCTGTGATTCTGGATGATGCCCGTTTTATCTTTTAGTTGTGCAAGGCAGCAGTTTAGGTATTTACCTATGCCGCCATCTTGGTTTCTCCCTCTGTTTTCATGTATTAAAGGAAAATGAATAATTCCATGAGGTAGAGACTATGGATTTAAAAATCCCATGTCTCTGTGTAAATGACTAAATGTTTAATCCTTAAGAATTTTGAAACTTTTAAACAAATCTTATAGGGTGACCTTTTGGTTGAGTCCTGTCAATTCCAATTCCAATAAATGGAAGAAGGAAAAATAAATGTTTAAGGCATGTTTTAGCTTTTAGAGCTAAACTAAACAGGCCCCGCTATTCTTCTTACCTTGGTATTTTAAAATGTAAAAAGCAATACCAAAAAATAAAATAAAATAGGCAAAGTAAAAAGAAAATTAGTTAAAAGAAAATTTTATATAATAAGTTAATTAGCTAGAATAATTTTATAATGTTAAGAAAAATATAATATAATATGAAAGAAATCTAAAAAGGAGAAGAAAAGGGGAATGAGATAAAAAGGCTAAAACTACTTATCAATAAATGAAATAAGTTGAAATCAAGTTTTCAAAGGACTAAAATTTAAAGAACAAAACAACACAATAAATATCTAGCCATACAAGAATTGCTTATAGTGATATAGACTAAAACAAAAATTTAAACAGTGTATATGGAAAAGCCCAAATTTTAACATCCAGGTGAATTGAAAATAGTCTTCTAGAATGAAGTAGTTGCAAATCTCTAGAAAAATCACTTATTTTTTTTTGGTCTTCCCAGGAATTTTTTGGTTAAGAATCCCAGGAATTATCCCCTGAGCTCTAGACTTGAATGATAAGGAAGTAATCTTTGGCAACTCTCCCCAAATTTTATCTTCAATTGGAAACATGACATGTTTCCTTACCCTCTGAACAACATGTCTTTTCTACCTGCCCTGCTGCCAAGATACATTTATGCAAAAGTCTTCACCTCATTATACAGTCAGTCTATAACAACAATCCACAATGAAAACATTTTGCTGGTACTATTAGTATATGAGTACTATAGATATTTTTTTAGAATTATTTGAAATACTATTTACTTGTTGAACTGTAGCACATATGGAACATATGGAACAATTAGGTGACCAAGA
This sequence comes from Lasiurus cinereus, assembly GCA_011751065.1. Lineage (NCBI taxonomy): Eukaryota > Metazoa > Chordata > Mammalia > Chiroptera > Vespertilionidae > Lasiurus > Lasiurus cinereus. The sequence continues at coordinate 45,646,532 of JAAGEH010000393.1, forward strand.
TTTTTCGGCCCAGCCACCCTTTTGTTGGACCATTTGTTGGACCTTGTGCCCCAAGTTGGGATTATTACATATGAATAACTTAAACACATACTAAAAAATAATAGTACTTCATATCTGACATTTATTTTATTTAAATACACTAAAATAAAACCTCAAGACAACTCTACATAGTACACATTCTTTCTCTTGGATATATGAGGATATGAATATATAAAGAGATTAACTAGCATGTCTAAGATAACACATATAGAAAGCACTGGCAAGCAGATTTGATTTTAAGTCTCCATGACTCCTGAACTCATGCTCTTTCAGCAATAACACATACTTCTAAATGCTTTTTAGGCTTGTAAATGAAGGCGGCCCCTGCCACCAAGTATTGACAATTTCATTCTCCATGCATAATTTGTATAAACAGATAATTATTAAATAATATAGAAACCTCTGTAATTAAATTTTAAAGTAAGCCCTATATATATGTGGGATTGTTTTATATTCTGCAGTATTACATGGTGGATTTACTAAAACATTTTGCTCAACTACCACAATTATTTCTATAATTTTAGCTAATCTTAAATTCATTTGTTTGCTCTTTTTTAAAAAATATATTTTATTGATTTTTTTACAGACAGGAAGGGAGAGGGATAGAAAGTCAGAAACATCTGATGAGAGAGAGATATCGATCAGCTGCCTCATTTGTTTACTCTTGATAAACTTAATTTACATTAGGCAAATATGAAATTATTTCCAAATTTTCAGATAAACTCTCAAACATCATTTCAGCTTGTGTATTGGTACCCAACACATGAAGTGTTTATGTTTTGTTTTTGCTTCTAAGAAAAATTTATAACGCTCTGCCTCTTTCTGCATTCATACTTTTTGTTGTATATTTTAAGAACACCAGAAGTAAGCCATATGGCAAGCTAATTAGTCAAGCTTTGTGCAATAAAATACAAGGTCACATTTTTGGATGTTTATTAGTAACAAAAATGTGCTAATGGTACATAATTGCGTTTTACCTTAAGACTTCAAGCTGTTAAGTGAGAAAATATCACTCTAAGAGCAGGTCATACTGCAAAGGGGTAATTTTTTTTTCCTTAAAAGTAAGTTTGATGCACAAGTTTTTCTTTCAAAAAGATTTCACCAAAAAATATAGCATAGTGAGATTGGCAAAATACAGCTTTTTGCTGTCTCTCTATACATCATTACTGTCAGCTGTTTAAAAATGGATTTCTCTGAGCCGGTTTGCAGCAAGTTTTATGGCTGCAAAAGTGTTTAGTCAGAACTGATTTGTTCCTTACACTAGATGCTGCCCATGACGTTTTCGTGGGGGAAAGAATAATGAAGAAGCTGCTGCCTAGATTCTGTTCATTAGGCTTTTCATTTTAATCGGGTCACAGCTTGGGACGTTCTGACAAGGTAATGCCACTCAATACTGATCCAAGATCTATCATGTTTGATAGACTGTGAGTATTCCATCTAAACAGCACTTGGGCTGAGGACTCTGGCAGCATTTGTGTTATATCAGAATAGGAGAGGGGTAGAAGCGTTCCCTAGTAATTTTTTTGGTGACTCATTCAATACCAGGAGAACACAGTTTTCTTGTCACTTGTCAACTCATCTATTAACAAGAAAGGAGAATTAATTGATACATTAGAAAGTGAGGATGTTCAACTTCTTAAGTTTGAAGACTTCTGTTTAAAAACTACTAAAAAGCCAGGAGATTTTGGATTTATAAGCTAGTGTAATATGATGTAAAGAAAAGAGTCTAGATCAATCATAAAACTGGTGGGGATTAACAATAGCAATAGCTCAGAGCTAGAAATTGGCATACAGCTAAGAAGCAGTTATCTATGTTTAACACATTGCAGTCAAATCCACACATTCTGCTCAACACTTGAAGATGTACCTGCCTTTTGAGGGAGGTCAAGCCTGATTACCTGGAAGCATAGATCATTCCCCTCAGCTGCACTCTTTCTAAACAGAAAAACCTATTTTAACCTCATTTTCTCCACTTGATTATAAGCTGTATTCTATTCTATTTCAATGGACACATCTATGTAGATAACCAAAATGTATTTATCATATGTGTGTGCCCTTGTTTCTTCTATTTTCTTCTACTTATTTCTGCTACTATTCTGTTAGATTATTTAATACCACCAACCTATTATCTACTTTTTTAGACTCTCTATTAGTGAACTTGTTTTAAAAATGTATTAGCCATAAAAATTATATAAAATTAATAATAAATATAAATATAAGAGTTAAAACTATAAAACCTATAAAAGAAAATATATGACTAAATCTTTGGAACCTTTTGTTAGGCAATCATTTGTTAGATATGACACCAAAAGCACAAATAAAAAAGGAAAAGCTCTTAAATGAGATGTTATCAAAAGTAAAAACCATTTGTGTTGCAGTTGACAACCTTAAAAAAGGGAAAAGACAATCAATAGAAATCGAGAAAATATTAGCAAATTATATGTCTGATAAGGTACTTGTACTCAGAATATGTAAATAACTCCTATAACTCAATAATGAAAAGACAAATGGGTATTTAAGAACGGGGTATGCAATTACATAGCCAATTCTCCAAAGATAGCTAAATGGCCATAAACACATGAAAATATGAGAAAAGATATTTAGCATAATTAGCTGTTAGGAAAATCCAAATTAAAATTATGATGATATACAACTCTACAATCACACAGATGGTGATAATAAGAGAGATAGCCAATAATAAGGTTGACAAAACTGTGGGGAAACTCACCCTGGGCAGGTGGCTTGGTTGACTGGAGTTTCATCTTATACATCAGTAGGTTTTGGGTTCAATCCCCCAGTCAGGGTACATAAGGAAAGCAACCAATCTCTCTCTTACTCTCTCTTTTTCTCTCTCTCAAAAGCAATAAAAATCAAAAAAACAGATCCTCATGTGAGGATTTAAAAATGTATAGAAACTAGAACCCTCATACATTGCTGATGAGTATGATACATTTGATAATAGTCAGGCAATTATTCAAAATGTTAAACATAGAGTTACTATATGACCTGGTGATTTTTCTAGCAGGTATAAACTCAAAAGAAATAACATATGTTTACACTCAAGAAAGCACATGATTGTTCATAGAGAATTATTTATTATAATAGCCCCAATTTGAAAAGAACTAATGTTCCATCAACTATTGACTGCATAAACCAGATATGATATATCAGTACAATAGAGTATTACGTAACAATAAAAAGAAATAAGGCACCAATACATGATATAACAAGGTTAATCCTTGAAAATATTTACCTACATGAAAAAAAAAGAGTAAAAAACAATACAGTGGTACTTGGAGATACGAGTTTAATTCGTTCCATAACCTTGAGGCATGGGAAACTATGAGACGCTCGAGTCGTGGTAAACTGGTGGGTTATGTGCAGCCGGCCGATCCGCGAGATTACTCCTATCTCAAATGTTGCTCGTATTTCAAAGCAAAAATCACTCGCTCGACGGGCTCGTATCTCAAAAATCTCGTATGTCAGGGCACTCGTATCTCGAGGTACCACTGTATATTTTATTTTATTTTATTTATATAAGTAATGTCCAGAAGAGAACAATTTGTAAAGACAGAAACTAAATTAGTGGTTATCCAGGCTTGGCAAGGGAAGGCAGTTAGATAAGGAATGACTGTTAATGGGCGCAGGATTTCTTTTGGAGATGATGAAAATGTTATAAAATTAAGTTGTGGTGATGGTTGCACAACTCAGTAATTATACTAAAACCATTGAATTGTACATTTTAAATGAGTGAGTTTTGTTGCATGTGAATTATATTTAAATAATATTATTTTAAAAAGATTGCTAGCAACAAAAAAGGATATTAACCTTTCACCGATACTTTAAATATAACAAAGTGTATGAATCAATTGGTTCCCCCTCCTAACCCATTTTTGGGTCACAACATCAATTTAGCTAAGCAATTCTATTACCTTCTTTTAAAACATTAAATAAAATAGAATAAGTTGGAATGGCATGGGACAGAATGGAACATAGCAGAACAGAATCTCTCTCTCTCTCTCTCTCTCTCTCTCTCTCTCTATATATATATATATATATATATAGCAACTGTTATGATTGAATGACCAGTTGCTATGATGCACACTGACCACCAGGAGACGGATGCTCAATGCAGGAGTTGCCCCCCAGTAGTCAGTATACTCCCACAGCACTGCTCAGTCAGAGTCAGCTCATGGCTGGCAAATGCATCTGTGAAAGCTGAGATGAGTGGCAGCGGAGCTGCACCTGGCCCCAGCTGGGGCTCCTCCCCTGCCACCTGCCACTTGGGAACTGCTACAATCCTGGCCTTTGGGTATTGGGTCACAACCCACTATTCCAACATCTTCCTGAGGAATCCCAGATTGCTAGAGGGTGCAGGCCAGGCTGAGGGACCCCACCCGTGCACAACTCTAAGCACTGGGCCTCTAGTAGAATATAAAAGGAAAGAAAAAAAAACAATAAAATAGATTTGTGGACTCCCTTCCTCTCTGAAGTCAATAAAAATATATTTTAAAAATAAAAATAAATTTTAAAAAATTAGACAGATTCATATTTTGGTGTGTCATTATTGCCTAATGCATAGCACATGGGATAATATTAAATATTAGTCTACTGTATCTGAGGAGTGATTTATTCTGACATGGAAATATCTGCTATCAAAAGAAGAAGAAAGTGATCTTTGCCCAAGTATTCTAAGACACAGCTAGCAAAGGATATGGAAATTAAAACAAAGAGGGTACCATGTTAGAGACAGCAGTAAACAACATTACAGCCCTCTATAGCTATTCTCATTAATTCATAAAGCAGGCAGGGTTTTACATAGTATATTTGAGGGGGAAGAAAAAATATCCCCCATAAACCTGTAAATTGTGAGGTTTTACATAAGATTAGACTTTGCACAAGGATGTGAGGGACTGGTTGTAAAGCTCTCAAGCACAACCTAGACACCTACAGATGGTGTCATGGAGGAGTCAGCCTGAAACAAGTATAAGGATCTTGAGATCCATGAGATGAAACCAGGCTGGCAGGCAGACATGACATCATAGAAATAGTCTTTGAGCCGAGACCAGTTTGGCTCGGTGGATAGAGTGTCGGCCTGCGGACTGAAAGGTCCCGGGTTCAATTCCGGTCAAGGGCATATATCCTGGTTGCAGACACAGCCCCAGTAGGAGGCGTGCAGGAGGCGGCTGATCAATGTCTCTCTCTCATCGATGTTTCTGACTTTCTACCCCTCTCCCTTCCTCTCCGTAAAGAATCAATAAAATATATTTAAAAAAAGAAAAAGAAAAGAAATAGTCTATGAGTCACTTATCTCATCCCAACCTTCCCTGTTTCATAAGGAAAAGAGTAGCGTGATATCACAACCCAGAGCAGATCATTGATTCCTTTTGCATTCATTTCATGTTATTAATTTTATTTTAAAAATAATAGTCAAATTTAGACTAATAAGAGCCCAGTTATTTTCAAGGCTACTTTATTTATTTTTTAACTGTTTTTTATTTCTTTTCTTCTTTTTTTAAAATTATTTTTATTAATTTTTTATACATATCTCCCCATTGTCCCCCCTCCCTCCCAGGCATACCCCAACCCCCCAGTGTCTATGTTCATTGGTTATGCTTATATGCATACATACAAGTCCTTTGATTGATCTCTTATCTACCTTACCTAACCTTAATGTTCCTGCTGTAATTTCAGTCTGTTTGATCAAGGCTACTTTAAAAAAATTATTAGAAAGCCCTTAAATGAAAACAAAAATCCCCCTTTGCTGTTATATAGAGATCTCTGGGTCACATGACTCTTTACACAGTTACTATGAATATAAAACCAAGTAATTTGCCTATCTATTAAAAGCCTCTCATCATGAGGCTAATTTCCTTTCAGATGTTATACTAAAATTGTACAGTCCCTTGAGATAAAGAACAGTTTGGGGGCTTTCTAGGCAGCCAGTCCATATTACCCTATTCCTCCCCAGGTCAGTGAAGAGCAGCCCTTACTACCAATAAAAATCTTGGTTGTGACACAGAAAAATAAAATCGTTTCACTTAACAGTGAAAGCATGATGCTTTCCATTAGCCTGTTTCTGTGATGTGTTAGATGAAGACATAAAAGTCAGATCAAAGTTCAAATCCTACGCATCCCTCATATTAACGACAAGTCACTTAAATTTTCTGTCCCCTCATCTGCAAAATGGAAATAACACCTTCTGATAGGCTTTGTAGAATCAATATAAAATGTTAAAATATGATAATTTAGGTAAGCTCAATATTTAATGAATTTCAATTGAATTTATCACTTCGGGATAACAGTGGGTTTAATTGTACAGGTCTTTGTATCTTAGAGATTTTTAATCTTATTCCCTTTTTCTTGTAAATCTTACTGTTTTCTTTATTCAACCAATGGCAGAAAAATACTCTTGATTTTTCTCTCTGCTCTAACAGAAAATATGCAGAAATTAAATTGAAATTAAACACAAAAGCAACACTGGAACTAAGACATACAGAAAGAGAAGAAAATGTGACTGTATTTCTCCTCCAAAACCCTGTTGTTGTGTAAGCTGAAGCAAGAGTCTTTGAACTTCAGAATTCTGTTGATACTTTGCACTGGATGGTTTGTTTTTGAGGGGGAATGTCCTGCAGGAGGAAGAGAGTGAGTATATTGAGACAACAAAAACTTAGGAGCAAATTAAAAAGATGTAGGCAAAAACCATCAAAAAAAGGATCAGGAATTTACAAAAATGGAAAAGCAGAGGACGGCAAGGAAGCCTGAATCTAGGCAAGTATCTGGAGCAAGAGACTTGAGGCACAAACCACAAGGGACTCTGAAAATTATATGCACTTCCCTCTGCAAACATGTGCTTCTTAAGACAGGGATGCACATGGGTAAATATTGTTAGGTGATTTCATTGTGCGACATAATAGAGTGCATTTACACAAGCCTGCTACACACTGAGGCTATATTATATACTTATTATTCCTAGGTACTGTATTGAAAACTGTGGGCAATTATATCACAAGGGTAAGTATTTGTGATCTAAATATTGCAAATATAGTGTAAAAATAAGTAATTAAATATAAAAAAGGGTACTCCTGCATAAGTGCTCTATACTTAAGCACCAGACTGTCAAATTACAGCGGGAAGGCTGAGAAGTGTTGGGGAGGGAGGGAAATAGATCAACCAAAGGACTTGTATGCATGCATATAAGCACACCAATGGACACAAACACTGGGGGGATGAGATGAGGGCATGTGACAGAGGGTAGGGGAGGCTGGGGAAAGGTCAATGGGGGAAAAAAAGGAGATATATGTACTATTATATGTAATACTTTAAACAATAAAAAAATAAAAAATATCAATGAAAAACTATGCTCTGGTGAGGATTGACAAATAAATAAACAAATAAAACTTGGCCAATATGGAAAAAAAAGCAAATTTATTTAAAAAATAGAAGACGATGGCACAGGTAAACACCTGAACTGCTGTCTTGCCGAACAATTTCAAAACTACAACTAAAAGACAAAACGGACATCATCCAGAACCACTAAAGGCTGGCTGAGTGGAAATTTTACAACTAGAAGGAAAGAGAAAAGCACACTGAGACTCAGCTGCAGAAGGCAGAGGTATGGAGGTGCATGCACAGAGAGGGCTGGCAACTGAGTACATGGCTGGCTTTCTCAATTGGGAGGGAGACAAAAGCTCCCAAATACTCTGAACTCTAGTTTCGGATGAGAGTCTAGGGACTCAGACTCATACAGGGTGAAACTGAACTATCTGGCAGCAGCTGAACTCAAGGGTGGCTTTCTTGCAGAGGTGCTTGCAGGGATTACTGAGGGACACTGAGACCCAGGAGTCTCTTAGGGCTGTGCTGATGGGAAGCCATTGCTGTTTGCTCTGTCCTGAGATCCCACCCCATCCAAGCTGAGTGCAGAGGCTTTTGTATATGAATGGTTGGGTCCTTTAAATTCTAAACTTACCTAACAAACTGCAGCTGAGTCAGTGAGACTTAGAAAATCCAAAAGAAGGCCCAAGGCCCCACAGCAGCTTGCATTGCTTCACAGCTGAGAATCATCTGGGCACCTCTAAAACCCAAACAAAGAAGAGGGATTTTCAGATCTCTCCATAGCTCCTGCTGGGTGGCCTCAGGCAGAGGCTAAATTAGCACCTCCTTGAAGATCCAAGATCCCATGTACCCTAGGTCAGAGTAGGACTATCCAGATTACAACTGCTCAGATCCATAAGGGACACACTCAGGGGGCAGATTCAGTGAGCACCAAAGCCCCACTGAACCAAGTCTTGTTCATAAGAGTGTCTCCAGCACAGAAGTTCTCCCATTGTAGATATAGCTGATCCTCACAGCCAATTGGCCTGGAGGGCAATTCCTCCAAGTGATACCAACAATAATCAAGGCTTAACTACAACAAGACTGTGCACACAGTCCACAAAGAGGTGCACCAAGAGTGTCCACCTCAGGTAACTGGGGAGGCTGAGCCAGTGGACCCTATAGGACACCTTGCACACAAGACCACTCTATCAACTCATGGAAGCAGCCAAAATGCAGAGACAAAGAAACAGGTCACAATTGAAAGAAATAGAGGAAAGCAAATGACTGGAGATAAGAGTTCAAAACCACAATTTTTCAAGGATTTTCTGGAAAAAGCTGATAAATTTAGTGAGACCCTCGAGGATATGAAAAAGGACCAACTAGAAATTAAGCATACACTGACTGAAATAAAAAATAATATACAGAGATCCAACAGCAGACTAGAGGATCGCAAGAATCAAGTCAAAGATTTGAAATACAAAGAAACAAACAAACAAAACACACACACACACACACACACACACACACACACACACACACAAAGAAACAAACAACACCCAACCGGAAACGCAAAAAGAAAAAAGAATTAAAAAATATGAAGATAGTTTAAGGAGCCTCTGGGACAACTTCAAGCATACCAACATCTGAATTTTGTGAGTACCAGAAGAAGAGGGAGAGCAAGATACTGAAAACCTATTTGAAGACATAATGACAGAAAATTTCCCCTACCTAGTGAAATAGACTTACAAGTCCAGGAAGCACATAGAACCCCAAACAAAAGGAATTCCAAAGAGGACCACACTAAGACACATCATAATTAAAATGCCAAAAGCAAAAGACCAAGAGAGAATATTAAGAGCATCAAGAGAAAAGGAGTTATTAAAGATAAAACTACAAGGGAGTACCTATACAATTGTCAGCTGATTTCTCAACAGAAACTATGCAGGCCAGATGGGACTGGCAAGAAATATTCAAAGTGATTTATAGCAAGAACCTACATCCAAGATTATTCTACCCAGCAAAACTATCATTCAGAATTGAACGTCAGATAAAGAGCTTCACAGATAAGAAAAAGCTAAAGGAGTTCATCACCATCAAAACAATATTATATGAAATGCTGAAAGATATTCTTTAAGAAGAGAAAAAAGAATAAAAAGATAAAGATTAAAAATATGAACAACAAATACATACCTATCAACAGTGAATCTAAAAATCAAATGAATAAAAAATCTGATGAACATAATAAATTGATGAATATAATAGTATCAGGGTTATAGAAAGGGTGTGGACTGAGAATTCTCAGGAGGAAAGGGATGTGGGGGTTGTGGGAAAAGACTAGACAAAAATTGTATAGGTATTGATTGGGACCATGGGGCAGAGGGTAAGGGCAGAGTGTAGAATGGGAACCGGATAGAGGGGAGCCATGGAGGAAAAAAGAGGAACAATTGTGATAACTGAACAATAAAGATTTATTAAAAATTTTTATTTAAATATAGTTTTTCTTTCTTCTATAAGTTAACCTTAGCATATGTTAAATTTCTTACTTTATAAACTCTTCAATGTTTTAACTTTTTGACACTTTTGTAACAGCACTTAGATTAAAACACAAATACTGACCTGGCCAGTGTAGCATAGCCGGGGAGCATTGACCTGTGAACCAGCAGGTCATGATTCCATTCCCAGCCAAGGCATATGCTTGCCTTGTGGACTTAGTCCCCAGTAGCGGGGCATGCAGGAGGCAGCTGATAAATAATTCTCTCTCATCGTTGATTTTTCTATCTCTCTCCCTCTCCTTTACTCTCTGAAATCAATACAAATATATTTTAGAAACACACAAACATTGTATAGCTATAAAAAATGTTTTCTTTATTTATAGCCTTACTCTACAAGCTTTTCTCTATTTCAAAAGTTTAATTTTTTTTTTTAAATTTTCTGTTAAAAACTAAGACACAAACACATGCAGGGGAAGATCATAAACATTATTATTTTCAACCTCTATATCTTCCATTGAATGGTCTGAAGGGGAAATAACAGACATGGAGCTGTTATCTCCTAAGGTAACAATGTCTCCTTTTGAAATACCCCCTGAAGACCAGCCTGAAGTCCTTTTTGAGAAGGTGTCATTCTAACATTCTTTTCAGAAATACATTCATGGTGGTTTGCTTAGTTATTATTTGTTTGTTTTAAATCACAGATGTGCTTGTAAGCAGATAATGCACTTTCAGTTTTCAAATGTGTTAAGGAGTTTGTATCCTTAACAAACTCCCAAAAGTTTCTGCTAAAACCTTTACTGTGGATTTTTTTCAATAGTTATTCTTCTCCTAAAGATTCCTTTTCTCTTACTTTCTCTTCAGCTATGTATTTATGTTTCATTTCCAACAATTCCTCTTTAGTCAATTCCTCAGGAAATAAGAACCAAGAGCTCCTCAATGTCCTCTTCATCCACACCCATGTTAAAATTGTTTGCCATCTCAATCGCAGCCTTGTTGAATTTCACAGCCTTTGTGCTATGATTAGGATGGTTCTGACAATATGAATTGCAAGGTGATATGATTTTTTTAAGTTCCATCAGAATTTTTGGGACCAATCATATATGTGGTCCGTCATTTACTGAAACTTTGTTATGCAGTGCATAACTGTATGCTAGAAAAGGGAGCCTGAAAAGGGAGCAGATGAATAAACTGATGGGACAGTAAGAATCTGAAGAATATAGTAGATCTTCCCACTTACCCAACTACTGATATATAGAGTTAGTAAATGATAACCACACATGGTATTAGTGCATCACATAATGGAGTGATAAATATTTAAGGAAAACGCCAGGTTTTAGACACTTTCTCACTAGCTAGCATTAAACTTGCTTTTGTTTGTTTGTGTGTTCTCAGAAATACTTCCTTTTTGTAGACCAGGTGTTTTATTTTACTGATCTGTTTGTTTATGCAGTTGTTCCTGTCAATATGTCTGGCCTTCTCAACTATATTACATTCATAATATAGTATAAGATCAGGAATTTTATCATCTTTGCATTCCCCAAGCTACTTAGAAAAATGCTAAGTATTTAGAAGATTCTCTGCTACCTGTCTGGATTGAATAATGAATATCACTACTCCTCAAGTGTGACCATCTGTTTTAGAAAATGACATGAGAAAATTGAGGGGCTTGGGAACACATTTGGTGGCAATGTATGTGGTGGGGGAGGTCATTGTTATAGCACTGGAAATAATATTAAGTTGGTCACTGGGGTCTAATTTATTATGTACATCTTAATGAATATAAAATGATATTAAATTAAAAATTAATTTCAATGAGATTTAATGAGAAACTTCCATCTGCAGATTTCATATGGGCCACAGTTTTTCAAACTCTGCATAAGGATACTCAAATGTGCTGAGAAGATAGATGAACTATAATAACTAGACTGTCCCAAGCAACCCAGCTATTTTCAGACAGAAAAGGACAAGTGAGAGTCTTTCATACACACACACAAAAGATGGAAGGGGTGTGTGTGTGTGTGTGTGTGTGTGTGTGTGTGTGTGTGTGTGTGTATGTGTGTGGTGAGCGGTCTGGGGAAAAAAGTAGTGTGTACTTGCATAATTGTGTGCAGACATGTGAAGTCCTTTATGATTTTACTTATATTTAGGAACTGTATCTATTTCTGTAGTAATTCATCAAGAAGTTTTCAAGAATAATGCGTATTTGTTTTCTTAGGTAAACAAAATTATTTATTAAATGCCCAAGCCTACCTTATATAACTTGTCATCTTTTATGGGATGAATGTTGAAAATGATTTAGAGAAAAACTAAAATTGGGCTAAGACTTTTAAGATAATTTGGAGCTAGGACATTTAAGATTTCATGGGAATAGGGAGTGAAAATGATATGAAGGTTGAACAAAGTTGTTTTAATTAGATCAAACTTTAATTGTTGATCATTGTTCTCCAGCAAAAACAAGAGAAGCCAAATATAACTATGTTGTGCAGCAAGTGATTAAAGTGGTATCATTGATTAAAACTATTTTTAAACAATAGCAATATATCTCACGAGTTTTCTTATAACTTAGCTATTTTTTTCTCTCATAAAAATGCTGCTTCTTTTTTATTAAACATGTATAAAAGGAATTTAAAATATATGGAAAATGTAAGAAATTTTTAATGTAGTAGAAAATATTGAATTATCAAATCACTAGAAATCCAATGTATGGATTTGTGCATCAGCTGGGCCTGTGGGTTCAGGCTGAAACTGGCTCTCTGACTAGCTCTCCCTGAGGGGCCCTGGCTTATGCAAAGGCATAACTGGTGCACAGCATGCATATATGATCTTTGGTTAATCTCTTCCTCCCTCCCCGCTTCCCTCTGAAATTCATGATTCTATTCCATGTTTCCATGCCTATATGTTGAGTGTCTGGCCCCAGTGATCAGTGTGCATAATAGCTACCAGTCAAACAGTAGAACAGTCAAATTGTCACTTAGGCTTTATATATATATATATGTATATATATGTGTGTGTGTGTGTGAGTGTAATAACTACAATGATATCAAATATAGGCAAATGAGCAAAATATTGAAGATAGAATTGTTAAATAGTTGTACTAGGTTGATAGAGTTTATAATTTTAATGTGCTTAAATATGTTATTTTTAATCAGAAACCATCACAGTTTTATGATAATTTTGAAGACTAACACATTAATCAAAAAAAATGTCTACCACATATCTTTGATGTTTTGTTTTATATTTTTAATTGCTTATATAAAAGGCAGAAGATCCATTTCAAATTGGACCCTGTCCTTTGATAAATATATTTACATGGGAACACTTAACTCATAACTCTTGATTTTTTTTCCACCAAAAGAAGTAGCTGATAAAAATGTCCCATCTTTTGTAGTATAAGCTCTATCAATTTGAACTTGTTGATGCTTTTAAGTCCAATGATATTAATTGCATTGGCAAAAGATCCAAAAGTGCACTTTCTTTTATAGCAAAGTACCTTTTAAATGAAGCTAGCAAAAAAGCAAGGGGGGATAAGCCTCATTATAACTTATGAGTATTATAAATATTAAACACTTTTATGTCATAAATTGTAGATCCTTAAAAATGAATTATCAGATTCAAACTAAATACTAAAATGATTGTATTTCATTCAATATAGCCCAAAGTGATGCAATTGAAACTTTTTGTATGCTATTAGAGTTAATTTTTTATTTGAGAAATTAATAAAAAACCTTTATATATTTTATCAACTTAGTTTAAGATTTTCCCATTTTCTAAAAAAAAAAAAATTTTGATTGCCTATTTCATCACAGTGGCTATGATTTAGAAGGCAATAATTTCTAATTTTTATAAATTAACTCTAGTCAAAGGATGAGTAGAAAGTGTTCACAACTATAAATGATAACTCATATAATGAAGACAGTTTATTTCAGAAGAATAGATAGACCTGATATGTTTATACTCATTCTATCCTTCACTACTATTTCAACTCTATAAAAGGGAAGATCAGTTAACCTTTCATATGCTTTTAAAAAGAGCAAAAAAAAAAAAAACCCAAAAAACAAAAAACAAAATAACTCACAAAAATTTTGTAGTTATATGAGTTATTTATTTACAGAAGTACATAGCCTTCTCCTCCCTATATTACCAAACATGTCTTTCTTTTACTTCTCATATTGGTTAAGAAATTGCCATGCACTCAGAATCCAAGCTATCTTTGTAGCAATGAGATTCTTTTACATCAGTTCTGCAGACAGATAAACCAGAATTCTCAGACCTTTGACACTTACAACCAATGTGGACTAGAGCAAATTACCTAAATGCCCTTAGATTCAGAATATTCTCTCATAAAAGTGAGGATAATAATAATATATATTTCTTAAGGTTATTCTAAATATTAAGAAATAATTTTAAGTAGGGTATTAAATTTATTTCGCCAAGACCGGTTTGGCTCATTGGATAGAGCGTCAGCTTGCGGACTGAAAGGTCCCAGGTTCGATTCCGGTCTGGGGCATGTACCTTGCTTGCGGTCACATCTCCACTGTGGGGCGCAGGAGGCAGCTGATCGATATCTCTCTCTCATTGATGTTTCTGACTTTCTATTTCTCTCCCTTCTTCTCTATAAAAAATCAATAAAATATATTTTTTAAAAAAATCTAAAAAAATAAATAAATAAAAATAAATAAATAAATTTATTTGAATTTCTGCCTCTCTTTCTCCCCTGATATCTAAGCAACAAACAAATCATGATTGTTTTAACTTAAATAAATGTTTTTCATATCTTAAAAATATTCATTTTATTGCCAACTATCATTATATTCCATCCCTTCCTCAGTACATTAATTTTCAAGGACATAGTGAACTTCTTTCTCTCTTCTACTTTCAAAATCTATCTGTCATGTTATCCCTATGCTTAATGATTTTATGCTAATTCCATATTGTTTACATTCTAAAAGTCAAACTCCACATGCCATTTAAAGTTGGTCCCTGTCCCCTGTATGGACTAATCTTAAATCTTTGGTCTTAGCACAGTCAGTGTTCAACACATCCATCAGTTGCTTCTCATATGCTCCTGACTGGGGGATCAGACCTACAACCTTTTGGCATACTGGATGACATTCCAACCAACTGAGCTACTTGGCCAACATATAATATGCTTTTTAAATAGGTTTTTATTGTTTTGTTTTGTTTTTTAGAGATAAAAGAAGATAAAGGGATAGAGATAGAAGCATTGGTGAGAGAGAAACAAAATTGATTGGCTGCCTACTGCAACCCTCCCATGCACCCGCCATGGGGTCCAGCCAGCAATCTGGACACGTTACCCTGACCAGAAATGCAACCGGTGGCTTCTTGGTTCCTGGATCAATGCTCAATTGCTGAGCTACACTGGCTGGACTAAATATATTTAATAAGATAATATTTTGGTGATTTGACAGTGTTTAAATATTCATAGATTTTGTAATATTTTTTATATAAAGAACCCTGGCTAGGTGTCTCAGTTAGTTAGTTGAAGTGTCACCTGTAGATCAAAGGTTGTGGGTTCGATTACTGATGAGGGCACATACCTAGTTTGGGTTTGATCCCATGTCAGGGAGGCAACTGATTGATATTTATCTCTCACATTGATGTCTCTCTCCTCTCTCCCTTATTCCTCTCTTTCTAAAATGAATAAACAAATCGTTGTGTGAGGATTAAAAAAATAACAACTTATATATACAAAATACAACCAAAATGTAAAATTCTACATGATCTTATATTAGCATTATTTAAGAAAACATATTCTATGAAGAGCTAGGTAGCCATCTGACATCTGACTTTCACTCTAGCATCAAAATTCAATGTCTTGATGTTTTTCACTTACCATTCAGACTCATTGTTGGAAGATCTACTAGAAAAAGTGCCTTCATCTTGAACAACTTTAACATGAAAAGAAAAAGGAAAACAACTTTAACATAAATTTCAACATTTAGTCTATCCTTCAATGGAATTGACACAATACATATTTTCTTGGTTTAATTCATAGAAAGAAGCATCAATCAAGTCCAATCATTTTGGAAATTCTGGACTAAAATTATTGCTAAAAATAAAAGTGTAAGAGATTTAAAAATAAAACCAAATATATCAGTTCTCATGATAATTGTGAATGGGTTAATATTCCTCTTAAAAGTCAAAATAAAAAACAATGTCCAGTTGCATTTAAGTAATAGGATAAACAGCAAAGATGTATCAATGTACTAAGCAAATAGTAGTACATATTCATTAAGTAAAAATTTAGGTCAAAAGTATTAGATTGACAAAAAATATTTCTTGACCATGAAAGCAAGAAATAATGAAAAGATCAATTACATTTATGTAATAATAAGCTTTAAAAGGCATAAGACAAAAATTTATAAACACAAAGAAGATGTGAATGCCACGATCATAGTGAATAATATTAATAAATTATTCTGGAATTTGGAAGATAAGAAGGTATCATTTGAATTAGTATAAAAATTATGTGAATAACATAATAAACATATTCTATATTTTTTTATTTGCAATATTTTTTTAAAGTTAAAATATTAAATAATTTTATGTTTGGATCTGAAGAAAATGTAAATAATTTCTAAATATAGTTAAAGTGATTTTGGCTCTATTCTCTTGTTAAAAGTAATAAACTGAAAAGCAATAACAGAAAGAGGACAAATTACAACAAAGAGATAAAAATAAAACTTTAACTGCTTAAAATAATTGTCAAAGTTAATATTAGATAAAATCTCAACTGAAATTAAAATTAATGAGGAAAATAATTGAAATTATTAAACTCAAATATATAGATATTTTATTGTAGTCAACCATTATATTTTTAATGTAGTTGTCAATTTTTTGTCTTTTGAGAAGGCATTTTTTTCCTTGTAACTTCGTTTTTATTGTGGTATAGGGGATGGGTTTTGGGAAATGTCACTCTTGTTGGCTTTACTCCACCAGGGTGCTGGCCATTCTAATTCTAATCTTGCAAGGACAGCTTTTGTAGCCCCTTATTTACTTTCTTTCTTCCTTCCTTGAAGCTACTTAAATCAGAAGTTTTGGAGTAAGATTCTGGCTCTTTTTTAACAAAGTCTAGGTTTTTAAAAGACATACACTGAGAAAAGTAAATCACTGACAATCAGCTAATCTATATGCAGAAAAAAATTGTTAGCCTTAAAGTCTTTATTTCTTTAAATAACAAAATTAAATTATCCATTAAGGTTAGTATGTTTGATAAAAGGCAAAGAAAGTGAAATTAAAGAGAAAATATAAAAAGAAAAGATAAAAGCAAAAGTTAAGAAAACAGAAAATTAAAAGCATCCAAATAACTAAAATAAATTTTAATGCTTCCAAAAGTTTAATAAGACAGACATAGCTGACAAATATCTCTAAGGAAAAAGAGAAAATGAATACATAATAGCATGCAGAGTGTAGGACAATGAATGAAGCTAAGTGATCATAAAAAGATATTTGATAGAATTTCATAATGCTTAATTTAAAAACTTGATTAAAATTTAAGATAACTATTATTATAATTCACTTGAGAAGCTAAACTGACAGTCACAAAATACACAGAAAATTTCATCAAAAATCAATCAATATATTAGGAGTCAAATAATTTTATATGCAAGTTCTTTATTTCCTTTCTCTGTTATTTAACTACTCAGGAACATTAAAAATAATATGAATGTTTCCCAATTTATTTAAGAAATATTAATAATAGTTAAAATAATTTATTATATATTATAATTTTATTTAAGTTAAAAATGATAAAATAATTCATTATCTGATATCTATAGAGTGCCTGCTATATATTCTGCTTTATTTGAATTATTTAATTCTCATTAAAAATCTTGGATGTATGTAGCATTTGTTTAAGCATATTAGAGATCACAAGACTGAAGTTTATAAAGTTTGAATGTCTTGCTCAGGATATATATTAGACAAAGTTAGAAGTAAATATATGAAACCTGATTACAGAATCTATATTCCTACTTTCTATGTTCATCTAAAAAAAAAAGGCATGACAGTACACAACAAGTAGAAGAAAAAAATAAAAAAATAAATGAGTAAAAAAAGACAGAGAAAAAGGAGAAGGGGAAGAAATAAAAAGAGATGAAAGAGAAAACAGTTTAATTTAGAATATATTTAATATCTCAAAGGAATGCAAAAACATTGTTTAACTTTAGTTTCTTTGCCTATAGAAAAAATGTTTTGATAGCTCAAAGGCTTCTCTCTGAATATTACTTTTGTTAAAGAAAAGAAAGGTATATTTGACTAGAAAGTTATTCCTTTAATTTGACCACTTATGAGAGTTTCAGAATTCTCAGAAGCCCAAGAATGAACACATAGGACAAGTGTGCTGGTAATGGTTTCTTCTTAGAGGACAATGAGACACTTTCAACCCCTGAATTAAGGAGTGGGATTTGAACTAAAGAAAAGTATACCCTGTTTGAATAGGTTAAATCTCTTCCATTCCTTGAATATTCTCATTCTTCTTTGGGTGAATTTTTCAAAATAAGGCATTGTATTTCAAGAGACAGAATTAAAGCCCAACATATAAGCCTGATCATGTCTGGTGTTACCGCCATGCCCATGTGTTCAAAGTCTACATGAAGAAGGGAATTGATCCAAGGGGACAATATATCAAGTAAATTTACCAACAACACCAGATTACTGTTCAAGATGATCATGCCCCTGGCTCAGAATTGCCCTGGGATAGGTCCTCCTATTACATGGCTAATCTTTCAGCTCTGAGACTAAATCATGATTTCAGGACAGGCCTTGAAACACATTTTACTGGCTTCAAAATTGCTTCTATTCATGACCTGTTGGAGTCCAGTCTCGTTACTGTCCGTGCCAATACTTGTCAGAATCAGACTACTAAAGCAAAAATGGCTTTATAAAGAAGGATGAGCAGGTGAGGTAGAGTACAAAGACACAAAGTATTAGCCCTTCAAGAGAGGTCATTTGGGAAAGAAGTATCATCCAAGCTTTTCAGAAATGAATAGAGCTTGCAACTGTAACATAATCTCAAAGAAATGTGACTTGGAATTATTATTTTTTATTAAGAAATAGTCCAATCACAAAACTAATTTTTAAAAAATGTTTACCTTACTGTTTTCTTTAAGCTGAATGTTTCCAACTAAAGTTCCATATTTTTTACAATTTTTAGAAAGTTATGATTTGCCAAAATTTACCCATCAGTAAATTCCTTATTTCAAAACTACTGTGATTAACTGTGTGTGTGTGTGTGTGTGTGTGTGTGTGTGTGTGTTTATGTGTGATTCTCAGACTTTGCAACTATTTCATTTAAGTTTTTTAGTTATATATAATTTGGTATTACTCTGAAAAAAAGTTCCATGTTTTACAGGTATTACATGAAAAAAAAACATTATTTTTAATTATGAATTTTAAACAATAGTCAAATATTAATCTAAATTTGAAACAAATATTTCTATATATTCTCTAGAAATCAAAATGTAAACAAATACATTCAATTCTACCAATTCAAAGATGGGTTAGTATAAGAAAACAAACATTTATTATCGTAAGAAAACTCAATGGGGAAAGGATAGTTTCTTCAATAAATAATGTTGAAAACTGAATCACTGCATGCAAAAGAGTGAAATTGGATTTCTTTTTTATTCTACTCAGAGAAAAATTAATGAAGTAATTAAACATAAGACCTGAAAGCATAAAACTTCTAAAAAAAAAAAGAAAAATGCTTCTTAAAATTAGTCTTAGAAATGACTTTTAGGACATAATACCAAAAGCACAAAAGCAAGAATAAATAAGTGGGACTGCACCAAATGTAAAACATTTTGCACAGCAAAAGAAACAATCAACAAAATGAAAAGGCAACCATGGAATGGAATAAAATACCTGCAAATTATATGCCTGTAAGAATTAATGTCCCAAAATATAAAAAGTTTGTACAACTCAATTGCAAAAGAAAACCAACAAAACTGATTAAAAAATAAGTAGAACATCTGAATAGAGAGTTTTCCAAAGAAGACATTAAATGGCTTACAGGTATAAGAAAAGTTGCTGAACAGAATTAATCATCAGGAAAATGAAAATCAAAAGCACAATGAGATATGTATCACTTCCCTCTTGCTAGAATACTATCATTAAAAGAGATAAGGTAACAAGTGTTGGCTAGGGTGTGGAGAAACGGGAACCCTTGTGTACAGTTGTTGAGAATGTAAATTGGTGCAGCTACTATAGAAAACAATATAGACATTCCCCAATTAAAATTAAAATTACTATATAGTTCACTAATCCCATTTTTTTGCATACAAGTATATTCAAAGATAATTGAATCAATATGTCAAAGAGATATCTGCACTCCAATGGTCATAGCAGCATTATTCAAAATAGACAAAACATGGAAATAATCTAAGTGTCCATTGATAAAGAAAGAAAATGTAGTATATATAAACAATGGAATATTATTCAGCCATGAGAAAGTAGGATATCCTGTTATTAGCAACAGCTTTGATGAACCTCAAAAGTATTATGCTAAAGGAAGTAAGTGAAAGAGAGAAAGACAATGCAACAAGATTCCACTTATATATGGAATCTAAAACACTCAAACTCAGAGAAACAGTAGAGTGGTGGTTATCAAGGGTTGAGAGGTGGGGGACATTGGGAACTATTAGTAAAAAAGGTACGAACCTCCAGTACTAAGATGAACAGGTTTTATCTTATGTACAGTGTTGTGATGATAACTAAAAATTGCTGAGATAATAGATTTTAAAAGTCCTAAGAAAGAAAAGGAAATGTTAATTATGTAACAGGATGGTGGTGAACATTTTGCAATATATAAATGTATCAAATCAACATGTTGTACATCTTGGAGTTATACAATGTTATATGTCAATTATATCCCAATAGAACTGGAAGAAAAAAAAATAAGCATGTGTCATCATATTAGTAAATATAAGAAACTAAATATATAATGTTGAAAAATAATTTCACAAAATATAATAAATATTCTTGATAAAATTATCAAAAAATGGGGTATATAAAATTTCTGAATATTTTGAATCTTGTTTATCTGAAATCAATTTCAAATATCATTTTGTAATTCAAATATAAAGGTGTTTCCATTAAGTCAAATATAAGACAGTGGTATCTGCTTCTACAATATTATGAAATCCACCAGATCTAGACAAATAAATGAAAATAAAACAATTACTATATGAGCATTTGTGTATTATAAAAGTGACTGAGCCTAGAAGAGGGTTTTTCAAGAGTGCTGATATAATTGATTTTTTGTTGACTTATTATTATTTGTTAATGTGGGTTGTGTGTGTGTGGATGTGTTTAGCATGAGTTTCTTAGTGTATAGTTGAACATGAATTCCAAAGGATTTTAAATATTTAAGAATTTTAAATATATCAATTAGAACAAAATTCATAACTTTAAAAATACCCTTAAAATAGAACCTAAATCTGAGCAAGATCCAAATCAAGGAGACATAAAAAATGACTTACAGATATTAAATATCCACATGACAAAACTTATCCATATGTAAAGGGAACAAGCTATATACAGAGACAAAATATTTGAAATAAATATAACAGAAAAAATTCTTGATCCACAGGTATGAAGGGCCTTGATAAATCAATGACAAGCATTGCTTTGAAAAGGCAGCAAAAGGTGATGGACAGAGATTGCGTAGGAAAGAATTATAAATGAACAATAAACCCATGAAACTGACTAGTTAAATAAACATACATTAAACACCTTTGAGAAACATTTTTTTTATTATTGCTGAACAATAAAAATTATGATATCCAATGTAGAAACCCTGTGGAAAATGATATCACTCTTCTACACTGTTATATAAACTATAAGTTAATGTAAAATTCTTGGAGGTGAAAAGTGTTGTCTAAAATATGCACACAGTCTTATCTCATAATTCAAAATAAAGAAGGTATAAATGTGGAGTTCAAAAGTTCTTACAGAAATAAGAAGAGATATCTTTTGGAAACATAGATGTTTGTATCAAAAACAGAACCACAAGTACAAGGATTATAAAAATACACACTCATCAACTTAATGCCAACTGAAAAATAAAACATCAGATCTTTTATATATGGCTCAAAAACACATAGTATGGTTTTCACACCTTATGAAAAAAAATTATGATTAGCTCTGTCACCAGGGGATGACTGACTACAAGGAGCCAACCAAGGAAATCTAGGACACAAAGAATGATCCTCAATAAAGTAGATATAACATTTTACTTTGCAAATGGAAGTGGGCAACTATGTGGGCCCACCCAAAAGTAGATACCAATTAGGAATCAGGATAAAAATCACAATCTGCAAAAATGACAACAATTACAACACGAAAAGAAGTTTTTATTTTGATATAAACCCTCATTTGTATGCCAAATCTCATCACTGTTTATTGTAAATGAGCCTGTGATAGTAGATTCCCATTGTTTGTTTGCTGTACAGGTATCATTGCTAGAACTTGATTGAGGTCTGGGAGACAGGAGAGGTTTCTTCTTTCAACAGTGCTTGGGAGATGCATTGAGATAACTCCCTACTAAAAATGACAATCTGCTCTAAGAGTTGATAGCCTACTCTTCACACGGTGAGGTAGCTGGCAACATGTTAGGCAGTGTGATAAAATAATTTTTACTAATAAAATAGAAAGATGTTAATTGACTATGCCCATTAGCCAATCAGGAGTGAGTATTAATCAAAGATGGTGGATTAATTTGTGTACACAGGCACCGAGCAGCCAGGGGTGGGGTGAGACGCCTGCATCTGCACCGCCCTAGCTGCTCCAGGTCTCTGGGCAGTGGAAAGGTGGCTTTGGACTGGAGCAAGGTGGAAAGGCAGCTCTGACCGGAGTGAAGGTGGTGCCAGCAGCCAGGGGAAGGAAGGCCCATTCTTGCAGGAATCTTTATGCATTGGGCCTCTAGTATATTTATATTTTATTGCATAGAACTTCTTAAAAAAGGGGAGGAGTTAGGGTTAAAAAATGCTTTCTTGTTTTGGACTTTCAGATTTTCAAAATCAGCCAAGATATATTGCAGATCAGAAAAAAAAATGTGCTGCATTTTTACAGTAAAACATAATATTTCAAATAAAATTTATGCTTTTGACTTGCCTCTTCAAACCATACCACAACCTATTTGGAATAAGCTGTACCCTCATATCTTTCCAATTCTGGAAATATTTTGGCAGGCAGGTATGAAGACATAACATGAAAAACACAGCTGTGCTTTGCATGTATTCCTTGTTACCTTCCCAACAAGACAACTCTGATGTGTGCCACGGAGTCTCTTTCATCCCTGCACACTCTCCTTATTCTTCTTCCTGGACACAACACGTTAGTCAGTGTCTCCCTTCTTTAGGAACTCAGGGTGACTTTCCTTTCACTTGTAGTGATTCGAAGGCAATCAGACACCCCTACCCAGTGTAAATTGCCTTTCCACTGTCCTCTAGCACAAAGCATTGTTTCCTCCAGACCCATCTCTGCACACACTCACATAATCAACTATTTCATGGTGCTATTGCTGTCATGCAATGCAAATCCGCTGCTCACTTCTCTTCTCTCACCACCCAACCAGTCTGCTCAAATCACCTTTTTCTAGAAGTCACCTTCATCAACTTTGTCAGCTCATAAAATCATGGTGTACTTTGAAGCAATAACATCCCCAGTTAGTACAAAGTTAATCTTTGATAGTTTATTTTCCTATGTACCAGTGTGATAATTCTTGCTTTGGCTGAATTGTCTAAGATACAGATCATGTTTATAACATCTTTGTATATTTATCAATCATTCTGTGTTTCATTTATCCTTCAGAAGTCCCCCTGTGTGGGAGCCCCTTTCCATGTCCCGCGTGGTTCAGGGTTCCCAGTTCAGGGTTCAGTTTCTGAAGGAGGCTGCTCGCAAACAAAAAGAGAGACTAGAAAACATTAATTTGGCGATATTGGGGGGCCAGGCAGGAGCCTTCCTCTAGTGCAGCGGTTCTCAACCTGTGGGTCTCGACCCCTTTGGGGGTCAAATGACCCTTTCATAGGGGTCGCCTAAGACTACTGGAAAACACCTATTTCCCATGGTCTTAGGAACCAACACACCTCTCCTCAGTGTAGCAAAATGTAGCAATGTAGTTTACTGTTGTTATATTAAGACTGTTACCCATGATATACCAAGATTCAAGACAAAATTTCATTTATTTGTAATTAGAAATAAATACAGTGGTACCTCAAGATACGAGTTTAATTCGTTCCATAACCTTGAGGCGTGGGAAACCATGAGACGCTCGAGTCATGGTAAACTGGTGGGTCCTGTGCAGCCGGCCGATCTGCGCGATTACTCCTATCTCAAATGTTGCTCGTATTTCAAAGCAAAAATCGCTAGCTCAAAGGTTCGTATCTCAAAAATCTCCTATGTTAGGGCACTCGTATCTCGAGGTACCACTGTATTTCACAATATATAATTGCATATTGTTTTTGTGATTAATCACTATGCTTTAATTATGTTCAATTTGTAACAATGAAAGTACATCTTGCATATCAGATATTTACATTACAGTTCATAACAGTAGCAAAATTACAGTTATGAAGTTGCAATGGAAATAATTTTATGTTTGGGGGTCACCACCACATGAGGAGCTGTCGTAAAGGGTCGCAGCCTTAGGAAGGTTGAGAACCACTGCTCTAGTGGAAAGGACTACCACTTGCTTTGGCCTTTTTTCTCCCTTTTATTAAGGCTTTGGGACACACTCCTAGCCTTAAGGCAGGAAATAACAAAATAGAAATTAACATGAAACAAACAGGTAGAGGCTGCTTCAGTTAACAATGTTTTCAACTAAACAGTGAGTGATTAACTCTGACCTTTCAGCAATTAAGGTTGACCAGCCTTCTGGTTTCCTGTTTACATCCTTTTAGTGAGAACAATGTTTTGTTTTCAACATCTCCCCCGTTTTCTTTCCTCTAAAAAGTCTTGCATCTGCAGACTAGATATAAATATTAAAAACAAAAAATAAGACAAGAACAATGGCTATGCTAAGAGGTAAATGAATAAGTCTGTAGTAAGTCTCTTTCTGGGCCAACAGTTCTTTGAGTCCCAGTTTCAATGTCCTACAATTTTTGGAGTGTACATGTTAGCAATGATATTTCAGTTCTGGATGGTGAGCAAATGGTGGCAATCAGGTCTGACCCTTTCTGGTTTGGTCCTGGGAAACCTGCATCAATGCACAGCTCCTGACTGTTAGATGGCAAGGTGTCATCAGCATCTTCCATCTCTGGACTGTTTCTCCTTTTGTCTTCATAGCTGGAGCATTCTCTGTTGTAGGAATTCACAAGGTCTTGAAGCTGTTTTTCTGAAAATACATAAACATTCTTGACCAAAAGTTATTTAAAGGAATTTTTTCTATAAATTTGACTGGATCCTTATTATTTTTGCCCAAATGATTTTCCTTTGGCTTATTTTAATTTATTTTAATACTATGTATGTTTTTCATGGGTGTCTTGCTGTTAAGTAAAAGAAATTTTTCTAGATGTAATTTGCTTACAGGATACTTTTCCTTACATAATATTACTGTACTAACCTCCTCCCCCTTTTAAATTTAATTATTAGGAGGCTTTTAGAAAATTTTTATAATGCAAATATGACTGCTTTATGTTTATTGCATGTTAAATATTTTTATCATACAATGAACTAACAATAGAAATTTTAGTTAATACTTTAGGAACAACTTTTTTCCAGTACAATTAAATTTTCTTGAATATTCACTTATTCCAATTAGCGAATTAAATTAATTTGAAAATTTTAACTACTATTTTATTGTCAAATTTAATATTCTAACAACAATCTTAGTTTTATCATGTAAATATTAGTGGAAAGGATTATTTGCATTCTTGAGTAGGCCCTAAGCATTCCTGGTGTTAAGTTAGATTTAGAATATAGGGCAGCTCTCAGTCAAGTCTGTCTGTTGCTGGGTCCCGATCTGAGCTGCACCAAATCTTTGTTTGTCATCTGTGTCCTGAACTGAGCTGGGCCAAATCTCTGTCTTGTCACCTGGGTCCCGATTGGAGCTGGGCATGGGAAGTGAAGCAGCCATGGGGCAGGAGACTTCCCTCAGAAGGTGTGAAGGTTCAAGCCCCTGCAATGTTGGGGGGGGGTGAGGATCTGTGCCTCACCTCTGCTGAGCACCAAGTTCTCTCCTGATGGCCCCTCTGCGACTGTGCCTGTCTTAGGTTGTTCCTTCCTTGTGGAATCTTACCCATCTCTGGCTAACCAGCCATCCTCCTGGGCCAAGCAGGTTGATGTGAGGTTCAGTTCTGTCTCCTTGGTAGCCGATGCCCTTGTGGCCTCCACGCCCTGTACCTGCCTTGGGATGCCCTTGCCTGCTGGCAGGGTCCCAGCACTGATCACATATCTCAGGGAACCCAGGTTTATTCTCCAGGGAGGGCCCAGCTAACATCACTGGGTGAGAGACAGATTCATGGTACCAGCCATCATGAGACTTCAACCTCAGCATGAACAGAAAGCTCAGGCAACAGCTGTGGGAGGGTCCCTCTTGGCAAAAAGAGCAAGAAAAGCCGATATAGAATGCTCAAGTGCCTTCTCACTGCCTTAATTCCTTTCATGTTATTTTTAAAATTGCTACCAAATATTCAAAGAATTAGATTGTAAGTTTGTTTGGGATATTTATCAAAAAATTATAATGACATTGTAGAATAATATGTAAGGATATTCTTTGTTCTAGGCATGGCAATTTAATTTCAAACTGGCTATCAATTTGTTTTTGTATAGACAAGGTCTTAGTTACTTTATTAGAATACTTAATCAAATTGCTTACAAAGACATTGGCTTTTTTAGCTGAAAACCTTGATTTTTTATTTAAAAGGCTAATTTATTAATTAAAGTAGGTATCTTAATTTAAAAAGCAAAGCAAATTTAGTAAATGTTTATGTCTGATTCACAAGCCACAAATGTTGCCCTTCTTAGAGACTACAAGAGGCAAGGGAATCAGCACACCTAAGGGTTCTTACCCAGGAATATAAGTCCAAAATACTTCCCCATGTGCCCCAGGTAATATTACCGTACAGCTGATAACTGTTGGCATTGCAAGAAAGAGGTTCTTAGGCTTCTGTACCATCCTCTTTGCCATGCTCCCGGTGGCCTTCAGGCTGTTAGTTGTTCTGCTTGTCCTCCTCCTGATCTTCTTCTTCAGTGGATTGCTTGGAGTCACTGCTCTCTGTGGCTGAGGTAATCTGCAGCTGCGTGGTGTGGCTCCAGTCACAAGGTCCTTATTAGTCTGACTAGTTTCTCTCTTGGATCCCTGTGGCAGTTTAATATTTCTAGCAGGAATACACACGGGCTTGGAAAAAATTTCTGGAAATATACAAGCATACCCTCTCCCAAAGGTTAATAATGGATCGGGTCCCTTCCATTAACCAGATTCGGGATCTTTCCATTTAACTTTTATCCTGAATAACGAGGCTGGGGGGCACCCCTCGGGCCATTTTCTGGCAGTTGATTTAGAGGCTGCCCATTTCTATGAAATTTTGAATTACACTGTCGGCCCAATGGTTACCTCTCTGACATCTAGGACACCGAGAAACTGGATCTCTCAGAGGCTGAGTGTTTACACTTCTCCCTAGAGTGCTACCTTGTGTCCTCCTTAAAAGCCAAAACCTTCACAACATTTAAAATATAGTTATTAATTCTTATTTGATAAAGTTTTCTATGCAATTTCAAGTATATTAGATCGGTTAAATTTAAAAAGATTTCCTTTAAGGAGAACAAATTTCTTGTATTACTACAGGCCCATGGAGCTTTCCAAGAATCATCTCTGTTAAAGCTTTGAAATTTCAGCATGGAAAAAACCATCAAATATATATATTCATATATGATTTAAAGATTACAATACTTTTTATAATTATCTTAAGATATCAATTATATTTTTAAACTTTTTTTATATTAAAGTTTTTTAGTTGGAAATCACAGAATTCTTTTTTTTAATTATACCAATAAACAACATATTTTGAATTCCTAATTATTAGAGAAATTTTATTTTATTTTCTCCCAATCTAATTTGAATCTAGATGAAAACCTTGATTAATAACACAAAATCTTCTCCTTTTGGTTCCTTTACACCATTTCTTAAAAAATAAAGACTA
This sequence comes from Lasiurus cinereus, assembly GCA_011751065.1. Taxonomy (NCBI): domain Eukaryota; kingdom Metazoa; phylum Chordata; class Mammalia; order Chiroptera; family Vespertilionidae; genus Lasiurus; species Lasiurus cinereus. The sequence continues at coordinate 45,674,541 of JAAGEH010000393.1, forward strand.
GTTCTGAGTTTTTCTTTTTCTGCAGCTTTTGCAGAGAGATTCCAACTTAACACCCTATCTAATATGTTCAAAAAGGTGGACAATTGCGCGCATTTCTTTTTAAGCCGGGCTTCTCTCCTCACGAGTACAGAAATTCCAGATGCATATCTAAATTTTTAAAACTTTTTTCATGGTAAGAAAGGAGACTTTAGATTAGTATACTGGGAGAGTGGACTTTCATATTGGATTGCCACAGTGTTTATCCCTTTCCCCACATCCTGCTTACTTCAGGGAAAGCATCAGTAAATAACAGATCTGGCCGAATTTCTAGTCATGCTTAAAAGATAAAGACAGATCTTAAATTTTTTCTTTCTTTTTCGCTTTCCAAAGTAATAACTAGCGCCTAATTTGGCCAAGATTAGCATTTCCCTGTGAGTTCTCTTATAATTTTTAAGTAATCTCATTGCAGGAGAACAGATAGCCTTGCCCTCTCCTGCCACCTTTGAATTTCTCCACACCAGAGGTGGTTTCAGCAGTGGAGTTTCACCTATTACAGATTTCAGATACCAAATGCAAACTAAGATTTTAATTTGAACAAGAAACCACAGTATTTAAGCATGCAAACCAAAAGTCTATAATAAAGTTTACTTTATATTTATAACCTAATTCTTCCCCATTAGCCTGGCTGAAAAAGACATTCCCACCCTACTTACAGATCTCGACTCTGAGTTAATTTGTGGGCTTTGCATATGTTGAATCCCCCCTCACCTTTTCCTAGGTGAATCTTCCCTCACCATTTTCCTTGGTGAATTTTCCTTCCTTCGCTCTTAGGCGAATAATACCTTCTCCTCCAGAGGTCCCATGGTAAGGTGCCAGATGTGGGCACCTCTTTCCGAAGTCCCTGTTGGGTGCCAGATATGGGAACCCCTTTCCATGTCCCCCGTGGTTCAGGGTTCCCTGTTCAGGGTTCGGGTTCTGAAGGAGGCTGCACGCAAACAAAAAGAGAGACTAGAAAACATTAATTTGGACATATTGGGGGGCCAGGTGAGAGCCTTCCTAAGATTTTGTGTTATTAATCAAGGTTTTCATCTAGATTCAAATTAGATTGGGAGAAAATAAAATAAAATTTTTCTAATAATTAGGAATTCAAAATATGTTGTTTATTGGTATAATTAAAAAAAGAATTCTGTGATTTCCAACTAAAAAACTTTAATATAAAGCCTTAATAAAAGGGAGAAAAACGCCAGAGCAAGTGGTAGTGGAAAGGACTACCACTTGCTCTGGCCAGGACTACCACTTGCTCTGGCCTTTTTCTCCCTTTTATTAAGGCTTTGGGACACACCCCTAGCCTTTAGGCAGGAAATAACAAAACAGAAGTTAACATGAAACAAATAGGTAGAGCCTGCTTCAGCTAACAATGTTTTCAACTAAACAGTGAGTGATTAGCTCTGACCTTTCAGCAATTAAGGTTGACCAGCCTTTTGGTTTCCTGTTTACATCCTTTTAGTGAGAACAATGTTTGGTTTCCGGCACCCCTGCTCTGCTTACTAAAATCTTTATTTACATTAGTTGATCTTGAAGCCAAATGAGCATTTTCAAAGTAACAATATTCACAGTGGGAATTTCCTTCTATTAGAGATATCTTAATCATGTTTCTCTGTATTGATTATCACCTCCCATCTTTCACACTGGTCAATGAAAAATATGCATTGCTTTAAAAGAAAACAATCACAAACTTCAAACAGCAGATGTGAACCATGTACAGGTGGCTGAGTACCTCACAGGATGGCTGATTGGATTTGAGACTTTCTGCCTCATGGTAATCAGTCTGGATTTTCCCATGGTTGACAGGTTACCCTACAGCTGTTAGAGGGCTGACAGGTGTGATAAACTCTCACTACCAGCATGGTGGGCAGGTGTTTACATCAGAGTGAGCACTCTTGTGGCAACTTTCAGGGGCAGCAGAGGCCCAGGCTTCTGAAAGGAGCAGCTGCTTGTCAGGAGTAATGTGGGCTGCTATGTTCATTGGCTGCAATATCCTCAAACTGCACCAGAAATGCTGCAATGTTTAAAAATAACCTGGTGTGTTTTTAAATACCCAAATCAACTCCAATTTAAGCCCATTATTTTCTTGCATGAAATGGCTTTTTTAGAAAACTAATTTTAAATTTACATGGGCCATATAGTTAATAATATTTAAGATGTTCTGTTTAATTGTCCTGGTTGCATCTGCTTTGCAAATGAGGGCCTCTGTTTTATAGAGTGGCATTTGGGAACATTTTGTGAACTGGAAATCACGAAGCAGGCAGAACCAATGTGGTGAACTCCCTCATTAACCACTAAGATTTCTAAGTAAGGCTTCTTAAAATTCAGTCTCTTGCCAATTCAAGCCTCCTACTAAATGCCCATTAAAGTGATTCATGAATACATTTGATTTATTTTTTTTAAATAGGGGATTGTGCTTGATGTTTAATATGTTTTTTTTTTTTTGCTCTCAAATGCTCTCTACAAATGTTCTAAAGGAAAAAGCTTCCTGCAATGTCTAACCAAGATTACTCACAGTGATTCATTTTACTTCTAAATGAGTAGTTTCTCAAAGAAGAAAGATAACGGTGGGTTTTGTCTTCTTCCCCCAGAATATTTTTCTGCCACTGTCTCCTTTAGAATCCTCTGAATACCCAGTGCCTCAAAGTAAAGCTCATTGTAGCTCCTTTTGTTATAATTCTCTCCTTAACTAATGATACTTACATGAAGGTGGGGCTGCCCTCAGAGTAAGTAATGGGATGAGTTGGGTATGTTAAAAGCAATTTGAGAAAGAGGACAATGTGTGTAAAATAGGATCTTTCAGTTGCCTGGCAATGGACATCTATATATCAAATATGAAGTATTAAATAACCATATTGTCTATAGAAAGCTGGCAAGCACTTGCTGATGAGTCCCTCAAAGTATGTTAAGAATGGTCTAGATACTATTATTATTATTCCTATTTTATTTAACATAATGACACAAGTATGTGCTCCAAAGAAATTGATACGTGGTAAGAATTAAGATATGGACTTTTGGTTATTGACTCCACTTAATACATGAGTACCATTATGGTAGATTAAAACTAATGCAAGAAATTAAGATGACATATTTAAACATTCTTATATTGTAAATAACTTGGTTATTAACTAATAAGAAAAAAGTAAAGGGAAGACAAATATTATAGGCATGCCCAGTAAAGTCTGAGTGACATGGGGAATATATCAGGTCATTGGCTAGAATAGGCGTGGCCACTCTAAGTGGGAAGATATGAGATATATCATCTCTTAAACAAAGGAGCTCTCTCTCTTGCTCTTTTGCTTCTTGGTCCATGCTCCTGGCCTGTGGGACTCCCATGCTTCTGTGCCCTGCAGCAATGGCTCCCAGCCATGTGGACCCCACACACAGGGGACTAATGGACTACAACTAGCCTGATGCTACACCAGACCCAGCTCCCCAGTGAAAATGAGACTCTGGACACTGGTTTTGCTTCTAGCTTTGCTGAATCCCCAGCTGCACATTTTCCATGAATGTATTAAGGGAAATAAGAATTTACAAACTGAAGGATATAATTTCATACAAATAAAGCTTTCTACTGAATGTTATCCTCCTGTGGGGCAGAGGGGGAGGTGTCTGGAAATTCTTATTCAAGCAGTACCCCCAAAACCCCACTCCCACTAACAATGGAGAAATTCCATCCACACTAGAATATAGGCAATACAACCAAATTAATTCTCCTACTTGTTGGGCCTACCTGACAAGGTAAGAATGAGCTGAAAGGAGGAGAGTGATTCAAAAGAGCTTGTTTGCAGACAGAAATAATTGGTAAAAGGAAACTATTATATTTGTAGCCTCTGGATTCTAACTTCAATAAACCAGCTGTCCATGCATGGAGTAAGGAGAGACTGGTGTGGGATAGAAAGCTAATAATGGGGAAAAGGGGAAAAAAAAGAAAATAATTTCAGAATTATGTATATATTCATTAGAAATTCATTACTCAAAATATGGTATATGGGACAGCAGCAGCATAACCCGAGAAGTTGTTAAAAATGCAGAAATGTAGGCTTTCTATGTACACTTTGATATAGCTAAAGAGTTTCCCAAATTTAGAATATATAAGACTCATGTGAGAGTTTGAAAAACAAATTTCTAGTTTCTCCCCAGAATTTCTGAATCAGTATGTCTGGGGTGAACTCAAAGATTCTAAATGTGTAGTAAACTTTCCAAATATGCTGATGCTGCTCATCCGTTGACCACATTTTGAATTAGTAATGCAAGGATAAGCTAAAAACTGGTACTTACCTATTTGTTTGATCTACCCAGTAATTAAAAATTATCTGCACCAGATGGAAGTAGAGAGGTGTTGCTCTTTATTTCCTTTCAACCATATTACCCACTTTCACAGGCAGCCAAGAGCTGTTTTTCTTCCTTTTTTATTTATTTTTTATTATATAGAAATGTTAAAGCACTAGCAAATGGATAGCTAGCTAAATGGGAAAATGAACAAAATAAAAACAAACATAATAACAAAAGGCAGAGCCATTCTTAATTCCTTTCTTTCTCCTATTCTCTTACTAGATTTCTGTGTGTAGTGCCCATCTCCTAGCTTTTCTTGTTAGAGTAAAGTTCTGAGTATACTCTCTTAACACCTCTGTTTTCTCCTTTATGGGATCTCAAGAAAAAAATGTAACTAAGAAATATCTAATGGAACTGAAAAAAAAAACATAAAAATTGCTACATAATTTTCCAAAGTCTCAGTTCCATTTGCTTTAGGAAAATGTGAAACTTGCAAATTGTGTTCATCAGACTAGAATACAAAAAACCATGGCAAATCATTATACCGTGCCTCTGTTATGAAAATTCAGGACTCACACGGAAACCATTTTCTTTCTGTAAGGAATCTTCAGAGACCCTTTGATGAGAAGTTGAGTGAGGTATCTGAGAGAAAAGATAAAATAGGAAATTTTGCACAGACTACCCTCCCCCACAAGAGTCTTATCTGGGATTCTCCCTGGATGATCAGAGGAAGCTTTCTCTGCTCTCAGCAGGAAAGCTGCAGAAGCTGGGGGCTGGCTGGCATTGGGAAACTTATCTCAGCAGCTTCCTTCCCCCTTGGCAATCATTACCACTATCAATAGCTTAGGGTTTACAACTCAGCACTTTAAACTCTTTGAAATAAAGTTCTCAGATAAACATCTTAATCACCTGCCTAAACCAGTAATTAGACCATGATGTTGAATAGCATGTACTTACTGCATATTGGATGGAAATTATAAGAAAACTAAAAGAAAAAGATCAGTCTTCCAAGATTTATTTTCTACCTGTGCTAAATGACATCTGACTTTTTGACATAGATTTTTTTTTTTAATTAAAAACTTGACATATGATTTATCTTAAGATGGATATTTGTATTTCCCTGTGAGGCAGTTCTCATGTGTAGAACCAGTGGTTGCTGAGCCAATTTAATATCTATCCTCCTTGGCCTCCTTCACTTACTAGTATACAAACCATTTAGTTCTAAATAGGATGTCCAGGAAGTTTCCCATCATAGCAATTTTTATCCCATTTAATTTCCAAAGTAAAGGCTAAGCTAAAATCCAAAATTCTTAAGTCAGCTTCAATGAGATTCTTAACAAAGAGTGGTTGAGAAAGTAAAACATTCATGTGGAAACTTTATAAGTATTTTTACAGCGTAAGGGCATAGCTTTCCCTTTTCTCACTAACCAAAGTGTCTGTACTATAACTATTTTCATATGTGTATTATTATATACTAGAGGCCTGGTGCATGAAATTCGTACAGAGGGGGTGAACTTCAGCCCAGCCTGCTCTCTCTCCAATCTGGGACTTCTTGAGGGATGTCCGATTGCCAAGGCAGTCGGATATCCCTCTCACAATTTAGGACTGCTGGCTCCTAACTGCTCACCTGCCTGTCTTCCTGATTGCCCCTTCCTGCTTCTGCCTGCCAGCCTGATCACCCCCTAACCACTCCCCTGCCAGCCTGATTGATGCCTAACTGCTCTCCTGCCAGCCTGGTCACCCCTAACTGCCCTCCCCTGCAGGCTTGATCACTCCCAACTGCCCTCCCTTGCTGGCCTGGTCCCTGCCAACTGCCCTCCCCAGCTGGCCATCTTGTGGTGGCCATCTTGTGTTCACATGGGAACAGGATATTCTGACCACATGGGGGCAGTCATCTTGTGTGTTGGAGTGATGGTCAATCTGCATATTACTCTTTTATTAGATAGGCTAGAGGCCTGCTGCACAGTGGGGGCCAGCTGGTTTTCCCTGAAAGGTGTCTCAGATCAGGGTGGGTGTTCCCTTGAGGTGTGGAATAACCTGGGTGAGGGGCCTATGATGGTTTGCAGGCCAGCCATGCCCCCCAGTGACCCAAGTGGAGGCCCTGGTATCTGGGATTTGTTTATCTTCTACAATTGAAACTTTGTTGCCTTAAGTGGAGGCCTCCGCAGGTCAGGCTTTGTGGAAAGCTTGGCTTCCTCCATAGCCAGGGGCAACTCAAGCCTCCCTTCTGCTCTCTCTGTGGCAGTAGCCATCTTGGTTGGGTTAATTTGCATACTCACTCTGATTGGGTGGTGGGCATGGCTTATGAGTATAGCGGAGGCACTGTCAATTTACATATTACTCTTTTATTAGATACTAGAGGTCCAGTGCACAAAATTCGTGCACAGAGGGGTCTCTTCAGCCTAGCCTGCACCCTCTCCAATCTGGGACCCCTCAGGGGATGTCTGACTACTGGTTTAGGTTTGGGCCTAAACCAGCAGTAGGACATCTCTCTCACAACCCGGGACCACTAGCTCACCTGCCTGCCTGCCTGATCACCCCTAACTGCTCCCTCTGCCAGGCTGATTGCCACCAACTGTCTCCTCCCTTCTTACTCCCCCCTCCCGTGGGCCTGGTCACCCCTACAGCCTACTGTTTGTTGTTTGGTCGCCCTTCACTAACCTCCCTCCCGTCCTAGTCATCCCATACAGCCTGATTGTCTATTTGGTTGTGATGGTTGCTTAGGCTTTTATTTATACAGATTAGCTTTAAAGTCATTTCTATTTTTAAATAAGGTTTACGTTTCTCTACTCTCATTTCATTTTAACTAAAATTCTACTCAGAAGTTTGATGAATAATAAAGCAACTTTATTTTCCATTAGTCATATACTACTGTTGTGCATTGAGATGCTCTGAAAACAAGACATAGATGGACTCAATTCTCTGAAATCATAAAAAAAAAGAAAGAAAAAGAAAAGAAAAAAGACTTCTGAAACATGCTAAGGATTTTGGATGGGTTGTTGGTGGTGTATATGTTGGGGGGTGTGGAGAGAGGGGATCCACCACTTAATTCTCTAATTATTTTCCCTTTGGCCAAGGTTATTATTATCTTTTGATTAGTCCAATATAATGACTTCCTGAGGAAAATAATCTCCTTAAGCCATGCTGCTCATATGTAGTTCATTTTTTACACAGCAGCAAAAATTTGTAAATCAGCAAACATTTGTAAAAATGTAAATCAGATTATATCATACTTGTGTTGTCAATGCTGCAATAACTTCATATCACACTTGTTAGATCCTAATACCTTATAATGGCAAATATAACCTGATCTTGTTTACTTTTTTTAAAAAAGATTATGTTTTATTTTTAGAAAGAGAGGAAAGGAGGGGTAAACAGAGATAGAAACATGGATGAGAGAGAAACATCCATCAGCTATCTCCTGAATGCCCCTGCCAGAGATCAAGCCAGAAACCCTGGCATATGCCCTGACCTGAATTGGAACCAGTGACTTTTTGGTGCATGGAATGATTCTCAATCATTGAGTCACACCAGCTGGGCCCCTTGCCTACTTATATTGTTTCCCCATTGTGCCCTTTATTTACTTTATCTCAATCTCATTGTCCTACAAGGTGTTTTTTCAATATGCCAATCACACAAACCTATCTTTAAGAACTTACATTCTTGTTCCTATGTCTGGAATCCTCTTTCTTAGTTATTTTCATTTCTTCTTTCTCTTTCTTTTCCCCCTCCTCCTCCTTCCCCTTTTCTTTTTTCTTCTTCTTTTCCCAGCCTGACTTCCATTTAATTACCTCCTCAAGGAGGCCTACTTTGGTATTCTAAATAAAATAACACTTGTTATTTTCTAGTCCCTTAAACTGATTTACTATTTTCATAGAGCTTATCTAATACTAGGGGCCTGATGCACAAAATTTGTGTACTGGGGAGGGGTCCCTCAGCCCAGTCTTCCCCCTCTCACATACTGGGAGCCCTCAGGGGATGTCTTACTGATGATTTAGGCCCACTCCCCATTGGGAGTGGACCTTAGCCGCAGTCTGGACTTCCTTCCTGGGATGCGACTGAGCTGATCAGGGGAAGGTGCCAGCCTCATCACCCCACTGCTGCAGCCACTGCCAGTCACTGTAGCTGCTAAGAAATTTTCATCAACACAGACTTCAGTCCCTTCACCATAAAAAAATGACAACTTTCTTTAAGCATTTTCAAGATGTGTCTTTCCTGGGATATGACATTTCTTTCTTTATTTTTCATTTTATCCTCACTTGAGGATATTTCCATTGATTTTTTTCCCCTTCCTCTGATCCCAGGTTTGGCCCCTGCCCAAGGCTTTAGGCATGGAAAGGGGGACCTCCATCCCTCTGATAGCAGGCTTGGCCCTTTCTCAAGCCTAAAGCTTCTGCCCCAGGCTTTAAGCTTGGGAAAGGGGATCGATCCCACTGTCTCTGATTGCAGGCTTAGCACCTTCCCAAGTCTAAAGCCTTCCCCTGATTGCTGGCTGGGAGTGACCTGGGTGCTGAGGAGGTTCCCAGGACCCAGGTATGTATGCAAATTAACCACCATGTTTGTTCAGTTAATTTGCATACTCACTCTGATTGGCTGTGAGCATAGTGGAGGTATGATCAATTTACATATTTCTCTATTATTATGTAAGATAACAAACATTTATTGGTTTGATTTATTTTTTGTCTCTCTCACTATAGAGTATGTATATTCCAGTATTTTTCTGGAGTTGTTCACTATCAACAGTTAATTCATAGCATCTGAAATAGTAACTGACACATAGTAGGCACACAATAAGTGTTAGTTAAATAAATGAATGGAAGCAAGAAAGCATAAACATGTTCAACAATGCCTGAGGAGTATTCTCAGGGTTCAAAAACTGAATAAAGCCGAGACTGGTTTGGCTCAGTGGATAGAGCATGGACTTCGGACTGAAAGGTCCCAGGTTCGATTCTAGTCAGGGGCATGTACCTTGCTTGCGGGCACGACTCCAGTAGGGGTCATGCAGGAGGCGGCTGATAGATCTCTCTCTCTCTCATCGATGTTTCTGACTTTCTATCCCTCTCCCTTCCTCTCTGTAAAAAATCAATAAAATATATTAAAAAAAACTGAATAAAGATAATAAACTTATTGATGTCATTGGTTCACTCATAGACATCTATTTTTAATTATGAACTAACTTACCAAACCCTAATACCCTGACTTCTAATCTCATTTGAGAAATGGTACTGAATTACTAATATTCATCATTTAAAAACAAAAAACAACAAACAAACACAACAAACAAAAAATCTCACAGACAAAATACCTAGAGAGCTATTTGAGATAAGTTAGTACTAGATATCAGGAGTATTAACTGCTTGAAAAGGATAAAGAAAATAAGTTATACAAAATATGTTCTTATATTTGATCAACTGGTACAATGCAACTAATAAAGAAAAAAAAAACCCTGCCAAACAAGAAAGCATCTTCCCCTTGTAGTAATGTATCATACTAACATCCCTGCTAAAAATAATAAATAAATAAATAAATTCAAGTCAATACATGCAAAAAACAGGAAAAATTGGGCAAAACTAGATATGTTGTAAGTTTTGACCAAGGAAACCATACCAGGTGTGATCACCTAAGGAAAATCCTCCAGCTCATAATGTGTGTAGGAGACAGAGACCAAGGAGAAAGCTGCAGTCCTATTAGATTGGGTAGTCAGATGCTGAAGTTAAAGGATGGCCTTTGCAGCTGGAATTTGAGGAAAGAAATACTGAGACAAGAGAAATCCATAAATTTCTGGTTACTATTGGAATCTTCACACCCAGGGTGAGATCCCATACAATCCAGGAGTAATGACAGTTTTGAAAGAAGCTCTGACCAGAGGTCCAGTGGCCCCTGGCTCATGGAGACAGTTTTATGTCCACATCAGTCTAAACTGCAGGGCCTTGGTAATCATTTTGAACTTTCCATGGAATTCCCAGAAGGGTCGTGTCTCATAATTAAAACCTATATACTAGAACTAAGAAATTCTCTCTGGGAGTAGCATGGGGAAAAAAAGAAAAAAAACAAAAACAATTAGATTGCCCTAAATAAAGTATAACTTAAATTCAAGCTTCAATAAATTAAAAATAACTCACTAGTACAGTCTGATAAAATAAAATTCAACATAATTTAGAAGGAAATAAAAAATTCAGGCTCTTCAACATATTACTTAAAAAATCTAATATAAAGTAAATAACTACAAAACATAAATACATGCAGGAAAATAGAATGCATAGCATAGAAGAAAACAGGCAGTAAATGAAATAGAGCAATGACTGAGATTTTGGAATTAGCCAATAAAACTTTAACATGACCATGGTGAAGTAACTAGCATAGTCTCACCCAATTGCTGTGAACATCTAAAGTAACTAGACAAAATATTTAGACAGCTATTTTCAAACATAGGAAAACAGTCCTTGTAAAACGGTGATCCCTGAGGGAAAGGAAAAAAGGAGGTGAGATTTACATTCATCCCAGCTTTCTCTCTGAAAACATATTTTAGTACACAGTGCAGGGTAACACATAGTATGAAAAGGGTTTTAGTAAGTTTAGGAGTGAGAGATCAGAATTCAGGAAAGATAAGTTGGTTGAATTTGAGAATAATTAGGATAATGGAGAAAGCATCCTAGAAAACTGGTCAGAAGTGATCACTAAATTCTGTGTCATGCATGTGTATGGGGAACTCCATGAGGCCAAGAAAAGAATGGCTGCAAAGCAATCAGCTAAACAATTTCCACAGGGCTGCACGACACCGAGTTATAACCCATCAGAGTGAATATTTCTTATTTAATTATGAAGGATGCTCAGTAAAGACCTCAGAACGACCATGCATTGGTAGTAGTGATAAAGTAGCCCTGTATCAAGAAGCTTTCCTAAATTGTATTGCTATGAACATAGGGGTGCATTAATCCTTTCTGATTGGTGTTTCTACTTTCTTAGGATATATTCCTAAGAGTGAGATTGCTGGGTCAAATGGGAGTTTCATTTTTAGTTTTTTGAGGAAAATCCATACTGTTCTCCACAATGGCTGTACCAGTTTGCATTCCCACCAACAGTGCACAAGGGTTCCTTTTTCTCTGCATCCTCACCAACACTTGTCGTTTGTTGATTTGTTGATTGCCATTCTGACAGGTGTGAGATGGTATCGCATTGTCCTTTTGATTTGCATCTCTTGGATAATTAGTGACTTTGAACATATTTTCATGTGTCTCTTTTGTCATCTTTTGAAAAGGTTCTATTTAGGTCCATTGCCCATTTTTTTATTGGATCATTTATCTTCCTTTTATTAAGATGTATAATTTCAGCCTAGGTGCCCGTCAGCAGATGAGTGGATCAGAAAACTATGGTACATCTACACAATGGAATTCTATGCTGCCATGAAAAAGAAGAAATTCTTACCATTTGCAGCAAGCTGGATGGAACTGGAGAGCCTTATGCTTAGTGAAATAAGCCAGTCAATGAAGGAGAAATACCACATGATATCACTCATTTGTGGATAATAAAGAACATTATAAACTGAGGAACAAAAGGATAGATACAGAGGCAGTAAAGCATCAAACAGACTGTCAAATTACAGCAGGAAGATCAAGAGATCAACCGAAGGACTTGTATGCATGCATATAAGCATAACCAATGAACACAAGACACTAGGGTATTGGGGTATGCCTGGGATTGGGGGGGGGCAATGTGAAGATATGTATACATGTAACACAATATAAAAAATTTAAAAAAATCTTTCCTAGGCCCACATAACTAAATTAAAAATACAACTTAAAGCAATCAGGCTGATTCATATATAATTTAATTACATATCAGAACAAAGTTAAATATCTTTCTAATAAAAAGATAACAGAATTCAGAAATCATCAATGTCATATTTACAATATGCAATGTCAAATCAAAATTTCCTAGTAATGATGAGAAAAATGTGACTCATAACCAGGAAACAAGTCAGTCAACAGAAACTGTTGCAGACATGACAGATAAATAAAATAGTATTCTGCTGTTAATCCTCATCCGAGGATATTTCTTCCATTGCTTTCTTTAGAGAGCGTGGAAAGAGGGAGGAAGGAAGTGAGAGAGAAACATATAGAGACAGAGGGAGAGCGAGAGAGATGTGAGAAATACACATCTATGCATTGCCTCATGTACTTGCCATGACCAGGACCAAGAATTGAACCTGCAATCTAGGTACGAGCCCTTAACCTGGAATCAAACCTGAGACCCCTTGGTGCCCCGCCAAACCATCACTCGAACCATGAGCTATATTTGCCAGGGCTAAAATTAGCACTTTTAAATGACCTAATAGAAATATGTTCAAGAACTAAAGAATGGGGAGAGAAATGGAAGATACAAGCATAAAAAGCATAATATTACAAAAATCTATTATGTAAAATGAAACTTAATTAAATGGGTTAATAGAAACTTTAAAAAAACAGCACACTTAATAACACACTAATAGAAATTATAGCAACTGAAATACATAAGAGAAGAAAAATACCACCGTAAAGTGAAAGAGCCTTAAGGATCCATATAGTAATATCAACAGGTCCAATACATATATAATCAGAATCCCAAAAAGAAAAGAGCAAGAATGAAAAACTAATGCCAAAATTTTTCCAAATTTGATAACAAATATAAACCTATTAATTTAAAATTCTCAGTAATTGCCGAGACCGGTTTGGCTCAGTGGATAGAACGTAGGCCTGTGGATTGAAAGGTCCCAGGTTCGATTCCAGTCGGGGGCATGTACCTTGCTTGAGGGCACAACTCCAGTAGGGGGCGTGCAGGAAGCGGCTGATCGATGTCTCTCTCTCTTTGATGTTTCTGTTTCTGATTTTCTATCCCTCTCCCTTCCCCTCTGTAAAAAAATCAATAAAATATATTTAAAACAAAAATTCTCAGTAATCTCCAAGCAGAACACACACACACACACACACACACACACACACACACACAGTCATGTCATAATCACATTTCTGAAAACCAGTAATAAAGATTAAATTTTAAAATTACCTTGTAACACATTATACAGAAACTTGTCAAGTGGGAATTCTAAATTTAACAAAGAAAAGAAAGAAAAGCCACTTTAAAATTAAAAGAAAAATTAAATTATTTCTGAAAAACAAAGCTGAAAAAATTTATCCCAAACTGACCTGTATTAAATGAAATTATTTTTAAAAATCTAACTCTTAAGGAAAATAATGCCAAATGATAATCTGGATTTACACAAAAACAACCTACATTCTTTGGATGTTTCTTCCCTCTCTCTCTAACCTCTTTTCTCATCATCATATCTTCTTTCTGTGATTTTGACTCTCTTGCCTTCCCCTTAGAAGAAATCACTTGTATTTACTTTGTGCCCACCAGGATAATTCAGGATAATCTCTCCATCTCTAGAAACTTAACCTAAGTACATCTGCAAAATCCTGGTTGTCTTGTAAGGCAACATATTTACAAATTCTAGGGATTAGGACATGGACACATTATTTTGTCTACCATAAAATGTAAAATATAAATTTATTTTAGAATATCTTATTAAGTTAAGCAGTTATCTACCCTATGTTTCAGCAATCATACTCCTAAATATTTGCTCAAAATAAATAAAAGCATATGTTTCTTTATAAACAGTTTTGTTCAAATATGTTAATAAAATCCTTATTTATGATAGGTCCACACTGGAAAAAGTATAAATGTTCATCAATAGGTGAGTGAAAAGTAAACTGTCCTAAATTCATAATAGAACTCACTACTCAGAAATACAATTGAATGCAGTACTATTATTACACTAGAGGCCTAGTGCACAAAATTTGTACACTGGGGAGGGTGTCCCTCAGCCCAGCCTGCACCCTCTCCAATCTGGGGCTGATGGCTATTTGCAGGCTGGCCATGCTCCCCAGTGGGGACCCTCACTCCATGGGGACATGGCCAGCCTAGGTGAGGGGCTGAGGGCCATTTCCAGGCAAGCCACAACCCCTTCATGGTGGGGGTCCCTGCTGGGTTGCCTGGCCAGCCTGAGGGAGGGGCTAATGGCTATTTGCAGGCTGGCCACACTCCCAAGCCCAGACCCTCACCCCATAGGGTCATGCCAGCCTGGGTGAGAGGCTGAGGGCCATTTTCAGGCTGGTTATACCCCCATCAGGATGGGGGACCTGCTGGGATGCCTGGCCAGCCTGGGTGAGGGGCTGATGGCTATTTGCAGGCTGGCCACACACCCCAGTTGGGACCGTCACCTCATGTAAGCCCCTCCCTCGGTGCCAGCCCGGGTGACCTAAACCTCTTGTGTGCTCAGGCTGCCTCTGTGGGCACCACCCATAAGCCCCTCCTTCAGCAGCTGTCCATGGTGGACAAAAAGCTTGGGTTGCCCCTGCAGATGAAGCCAAGCTTCCTCTGTCTCCAGGGGCAACCCAAGTCTCCTGCTGGCTCCAGACTGCTCTGCAGCCACTGCCCACAGGCCTCTCCTTCAGAATCCAGCCTAGGTGGATGGGAAGCTTGGCTTCCTCTATTACTGGTGGTGACCCAAGCCTCCCGCCTGCTCTGGCTGGCTCCATGACTGCCACCATCTTTGTCCTGCTAAGTTACATATTCCCTCCTGATTTGCTGTGGGTATTATGGGGTGACAGTCAATTACCATATTTCTTTCTTATTATAGATGGGTAAGTCTTTAATACAAAATACAAATATTATGCTGAGCAAAAGAAACCTTACATGGAAGAACACCTTGTGGATGATTCCAGTGACATGTGTTTCTGGAAGTGGCAAATGAATGCATTGTGGTAGAAATGAGAACAGTGGCTGCCTTGGCATGAGCGAAAGAGAGAGGGAGGAGGAGCTCAGCTGAAAAGAGGCACATGGGAACTTTTGGGGTTATAAAGATGTTCTGTATCTTGATGAGCATGGTGGTTATATAGGTATTTACATTTGTCAAAGCTATCAAACTATACACTTAAAATTGTTACAATCAATTGCATGAAAATTAAAATAAAATAAACTCTTTCCCACCTGCGGACTTAGAGTTCTCAAGAGAAAATATATTTCAATGGTGTTCTAAGAAAGAGGAAAAATATGTTAACAAAAATTCTGAACCATTCTACAGTTTTCAATGCCAAAGCAGGGCATAAACAAATGTGATTATGGTAAAAAGGACCAAATAAAGGGACCAAGGATACTGCTGACATACTAAAAGTTTAATTTATGTTACTTTTATGTGCCGGACTATTAATTTTTAACTTCTTTGGAGATTTGGGAGTACTTGAGGGGAATTCTGTGCCTCTTGGCCAGCTGCCTGAGAATGCCTGGTTGTTATGTGTCATGCCCACGTGAGGAGAGAGAAGAGCTTTTCTGGCTCTGAGGCTGAGACAGCACAACACAGACAAGCCTTCAGCCAGTTCTATTTGGAACCTCTACCCACTTTCAGGTCCTCTTGTGTGGTCCACATAAGTCTAGATGTGTTCTTTCAAAGGGCCAAGAAACTGAATTTTCCTCTGACCACAAATCCATGCTTTATTCCCCTCTATTATAGAAAATTACCTCTTTATTATTTCTAATTTTTTTCAAGACCTATTTTTAAAAATGATTTATTATTGAAAGTTTTACATATGTCTTCTTTCCACCCCCATTAACCTCTCCCAACCATTCCCACCCCCAGTACAAGCCCTCATCCCCCTACTGAATGTGTCCATTGGTTATGTTTATATGCATGCATACAAGTCCTTTGGTTGATTTCTTATCCTCACCCCTAACCCTCCCTCTAAGGTTTGATGATCTGTTTGATACTTCTATGTTTCTGGATCTATTTTTGGTCATTAATAGATGTTCATTATATTCCACAAATGGGTGCAATCATGTGATACTTTTCTTTTTTGGACTGACTTATTTCACTTAGCAAAATGCTCTCCAGGTCTGCCCATGCTTTTGCAACTGGTAAGAGTTCTTGTCTTTTTATAGTAGCATAATATTCCATTGTGTATATGTTCCACAGTTTTTAATCCACTCATTTCTGATGGGCATTTAGGTTTTTAAATCTTTTTTTAAAATATATTTTTAGAATTTTTTTACAGACAGGAAAGGAGAGGGATAGCGAGTTAGAAACATCGATGTGAGAGAAACATTGACCAGCTGCCTTCTGCACACTCCCTACTGGGCATGTGCCTGCAACCAAGGTACATGCCCTTGACCAGAATCGAACCTGGGACCCTTGAGTACCCAGGCTGACACTCTATTCATTGAGTCAAACCGGTTAGGGCTGGCTTTCCAAGTCTTAGCTATTGTAAATTGTGCTGCTATGAACATTAGGAGTGCATCTGTCCTTTCTTATAAGCTTGCTGTATTTTCCCAGCTTGCCAGTGTCTCTACTTTGCCTGAACCCCATATTTAGATAACTTTATGATGCTTTCACTGGCATCATAGAAATGTTCTAAATATTCTATCCAAGGGCAAAGGTAGTCTACACACTCAGAGGAGTAATAGTATATATTATTTTGCTCCCAAGATAATAAGCCTAACTGATATTCTTATGATTTAGATCTTACACAACACTCTTTCTACCTTCCAGATTAATCTTTTCTGATAAACAGTTGAAACATTTTTAAACTTTTCATTTGTAGATTTCCTTCAACCACTTAATTTAAAGTTAAGAGCTATTAATAAGACAATGACCTTATCTATATTAATAAAAGGCTTGTGGCCATAACGCTGTTACAACCAAAGGCTGGCATGGGTGGGTGGGGCTATGAGCATGGCAAGGCATATGAAGGTGGGCAGGGTCATGAGATTTTTGTGTACCAGGCTTCTAGTTTTTCTATATTGATATATCAAGTTAATTTGAGATGGGTTTTCTCAAATTTTTGTTGTTCTGAAAACAAAAAGGAAAAATAAGTGCTTAATTGTTAGATTCCTTAATCTTGCCATTGTCTCAATGTTGCTTCTTACCTGTATTAGCTATTGACTAAGCATTTTGTTTGTTTTATTTATTTATTTTTATTATTTTTAAAAATTTATCTTTATTTTTGAAAATATTACAGATGTCTCCTTTTGTTATTGACCCCCTCTATCCATCACTGCCCCTCCCTCCCAGGCCTACTGCCCTATTATTTGTGTCCATGGGTTATGCATATATACATGTAAATTATTTGGTTAAGCTCTTCCCTGATCCCATCCCTCTGATACTCATCAGTTACAAAATATTTTTGTGTTCACATTATAAAAGGATATGTTTTTATTATAGAAAATTTATAATTTAAAAAATTAAAAATGATCGATTTCTTAATATAACAAATTATTGAACAACTACAAGGTATATTTTTCTACATGATAAGGTATGTACCACACATATAATCAGCTAACTCTGAAGGAACTTGCCTTTGTTCCCTTTCTGTTCTTAGTCACTTGACTTTTTTTTTCTTGATTAGGTTGATTAGAAGTTTATTGATTTATTTATCTTGTTAAAGAAACAAATTTTGGTGTAATCAATTTTCTCTCAACTTTTGTTTTCAATTTCATTGATTTCTTCTCTAATTTTTATTGTTTCTTTTATTCTGCTAACCTTGGATTTAATTTGCTAATCTTTTTCTGGTTTCCCAAGGTGGTAATTCAGATTATTGATTTTAGATCTTACTTAGTTTCAATGTATGCTTTTAATAAAAATACATTCACCATACATTTCTTTCTAAGCACTGCTTTTACTGTATCTAAAAAAGTTAAAATTGTATTTTCATTTAATTCAAAATATCTTAAAATTTCTTTTAAGACCTCTTTGTACATACTATATGGGAATGTGTCATTTAATCTCAAAATATATGGGGTTTTCATTTATCTTTCTGTTATTGATTTCTAGTTTAATTCCATTGTGGTCTGAGAACATATTTTTATGACTTCTATTTTTTAAATTTATTATGTATTTTTATGGCCAAGAATGTGATCTATCTTGATAAATGTTCCAGATAAGCTGGAGAAGAATATATATTTTGCTGTTATTTTATGAAGTATTCTATAAATGTCAATTATATTCAGTTGATTAATGGAGCTATTCAATTCAACCACAATCTTACAATGTTCTGCCTGCTGGATTTGTCATTTACTGATAGAGAGGCATTGAAATTTCCAACCATCATAGTGGATTGTTGTCTTCTTAGAGAATTGACACTTTCATCTATATGAATTACCCCTTTTTATGAAACTTACTTTATGTTAGGAGAAATAAATTATGGTCAAGGTATATAAACATCAAGGATAATATAGAGTTAAAGGAAATCAGCACAATAACCCAGGATAATGTGGCAATGAGCAAGGAGGTGCAGGAGAGAGGAAGGATAATTGGAAAGGGTGGAAAGAAGAAGCCTTCTGAGGGATGATGGTTGAGTGAGAAGGAGGTTCTTTATAAATATGTGGAGAAAAGTATATTTGACACAGTGAGTAGAAAGAGCGAGTACCTTAAGTGAGAAAAAAACTTGGTAAATTCAAAGAACAGAAAGGTATTCCATGTACGCAGAGCTTCTTAAGCATAGAAAATTAAGGCAGATGTGTATGTGCAATTTCTGTTGGTTTCAAGTCACAGAAACAGGCCCTGGCTAACCTAAACAGAAAATATATTTATTGGATATTTATGGGAAGCTCAGAAAAGTGTGAGGCTAAGTAAAGAATCTTAGACAGAAAAGAAAGACACTTGGCAATCAGGGTGTCTATGTAGCAGGAACGGATTCAGTTCTTTCTAACTGGTCCCTAGTAGCATAAAATATTTATTATATGTGATAAATTAACCTCTCTGTAGCTATGTACCATGCTTAGAAGACTTGAGAAAGTACTCAAATCAATTTCTGTAAGTCTAATTTTATTTCAGGTTGAGAAAGATTACAGATGGGACACAAAATAATTATTTTAAGCCACATAGCTCAAGATTCTTTTTATTATTATTTGGCTCAGAGAGAGCAGAACAAATACCAAAATGTCATTCTACTATGCTTTCAAAAATAAGAGGAATGGTTACCATAAGAAAATTAGGCTAATGTAGAAAATAAGCTAGGAAATGATTCACTGCAGCAAAATCAAAACATTTGTATTTATATATGAACTAGTAGCCCTGCACACAAATCAGTGCTCCAGTAGCTCACCAGTAGCTTACTGCATCCCTCCAGTAGCTCTCCACCCACTGCCCTGCCTTCCTGTAGCTCCTTCTGTCTCTCTTCCCCCACCCCTTCTCATAGCTTGCTGCCCTGCTCCCTCCTGTAGCTCTCCACTGTCCACATGTAGCTCGCTGCCCCACTCTCCTGCTGATCCATGATCTGGTTATTATGCGATAGGTCTTTACACTTCACAGCATAACGACCATTTGCATATTACATTTTTATTATATAGGACTAGAGACCTGGTGCACAAAATTCATGCATGGGGATTGTGTCCCTCAGCCCAACCTGCTCCCTCTACAATATGGGACATCCCCCTCACAATCCAGGACTGCTGGCTCCCAACTGCTCACCTGCCTGCCTCTTTGATTGCCCCTAACTGCTTCTGCCTGCCAGCCTGATCACCCCCTAACCACTCCCCTGCCATCCTGATTGATGCCTAACTGTTCTCCTGCTAGCCTGATTGCTCTTAACTATCCTCCCCTGCAGGCCTGGTCATCCCTAACTTCCATCTCCTGCAGGCCTGGGTCTCCCCCAACTACCCTTCTCTGCAGGCCCAGTCACCCCCAACTTTCCTCCTCTGCAGGCCTGGTCCCTCCCAAATGCCCTCCCCTGCTGGCCTGATCACCCACAACTGCACTTCTTGCAGACCTGGTCCCTCCCAACTGCCCTTTCTTGCCGGCCATCTTGTGGTGGCTATCTTGTCTCCACATGGGACAGCCATCTTTGACCACATGGGGGCAGCCATCTTATTTATTGGAGTGACAGTCAATTTGCATATTGCTCTTTTATTAGATAGGATAGAGGCCTGGTGAATGAGTGGGGGTTGGCTGCCCTGCCCTCCTATAGCTCTCCACCCTCAGATCAGGGTGGGGGTTCTGTTGGGGTATGGGGTAGCCTGGGTTAGGGGCTTGTGATGGTTTTCAGGCCAGCCACGCATACCAGCAACCCAAGCAGAGACCCTTAGGTCTATTTATCTTCTATAATTGAAACTTTGTAGCCTTGAGTGGAGATCAGGGCCTCCCAGAGTGGGAGGGAAGGTTGGTTTCCTCCATTGCTTGAGAAACCCAAGCCTCTTGCTAGCTCCATGGTTGCAGTCATCTTGGTTGGGTTAATTTGCATACTTATTTCTAATTGGCTTGTGGACATGGTTTGTGAGCATAGCAAAGATATGGTCAATTTGCATTTTTTCTTTTATTAGTGTAGATATGACAATTTTCCACATTTAGACACAGATGGAAACTCACTACTTAAATATTTCACATACAAAAAACTTTATTATTGGATTTTATATGTGTTCCAATATTCTGAAATCACACAAAACATGTCAATTAATTTCTGTATACCTAAATCTATAAATACAGTCTTAATTATTTCCTAAGGAATGCTTGATATTGGGTATGTATATTTGGAGTGCTGGTTTGTCCTCCAGAATTCATTCTGACAATATGAGGAAGAAACTATTTGTGTTCCCACAATTTCCTCACTTATCTATGTATATTAAGTAGTTTTACATTATTTTACTGAAAGTAAAGCAAATTTAAATTGCATTTATATGATTAGAAATAACATTTAATATTTCATTCACATATAATTTGCCTATGTTAAAATGTTTTCATTCATGTCTATTATCAATATTATAATTAAAGATATTAATTTTTATTTCATTTAAAATATATTCATTATTCTAGGGTTGCACAAAAATGTGAGAAGTTAGTATAGAGTTCCCACCCACACTCAGTTTCCCCTATTATTAATGTCTTACTTTATTCTGGTTCATTTATCACAATTATTGAAGAGATATTCAGATGTAGTTATTATTATCTGAAGTTCATCAGTTATTCAGATTTCTTAAGTTTTTATTTAATGCCTTTTTTTATATCCAGGATCCTACCCAGGATACCACACTACATTTTCTTGTCATGTCTCCTTATGGTTTTCTTGGCTGTGGCACATTTTCAGATTTTCCTTATCTTTGATCATCTTGAGAGTTTTGAGTAATCTTAGTAGATATTTTGTGGGCTATACCTCTATTGCAATTTAATATTTTTTCATAATTGGACACTAGCAGCTTTCTTCACTATTAAGGTATTCTTCTCTTCCTGTTTGTATTCTTTGTAGAAATATTAGATAGCATACTATTCAATATACCATATGATATATGCTATTTGTTTTTTGTCTGTTTTATAATTTGCAAAAATTGTTCCAGTTTAGTATTTTTACTTAAATTATATTGTTAATATTTGTGTTGGATAGAAATTTTAAATATTTAAATAGTCCCTTCGTTTAATGTTCTTTAAGACAAGACTTCTAATGTAAAATTCTACATCTGCTTGTATCTTGTTTGTGTGAATTTATGCTTTTCTGTATCTTATCTATTGATTTAAACTATATTTAAAATATATGCATCCTCTAAATGTGACTACCACTCCCTTCTTGGGTGTCCTTAACTTTCATCTCTATACAATAATGTAATAAATTTTCAAGACCTAACTCTAACCAGACATTTTATAATATAAGCTTTCCTAAGCTACTTCTATTAACTTTTAGGTATCTCTACCCTATATTCTGATTGGTAGCTACCACTTCTGATCAAATCAATATTGTGTTTAAAAGTTATTCATCGATGGGAAGCCAAAAATGGCAGCAGAGAAGGCAGACGTCTCCTGAGCCTTATCCCAGAGCAGACAGAGAGAATGGCTGAAGGTCACACAGAGAATGCTTGTTGGCTAGTTAAGGAACAGCTGTACTACAGGAGAAAGTGCTTCACAGGGCTCTTCTGACTGAGCAGCCCACACTGCTACTGGTTTCCTTCCAGAGTCATCAGCTTGGCCACAGAGACTGCTCCATCTTCAAGGGGAAAGTGGATGATATCAGAAGCCTAAATATCTACAACTACAGCACCCACCAAACAGCTGCAAACCCCAGGGAACCAGTTCCCAATTGTTGCAAACACACAGATTCAGAGGAGCTCTATACTCCACCACAGAAAGGTTGGATTTCACCTGGGATAAGGTGAGGTCTCTGGTTCCACAGGACAAAGCAACACATACACTGTGGGAGCTGGGGGACCAGGAGAAGTCTGCACCTAGAGAAATCCATGGCTGGTGGGGCTGGTGTGATCCATGAGTGAGGAAGGGGGTCCTAAGAGCTGCTAACAGAGGGAATCTCTATAAAGCAATCCATTTTGATCTGATGCAGAAGGACAGCCTGGAAGTTTTTTAAAGTGTGCCAGCTGCTTGGACACTAGAGGGAAAGGAGGACTGCACAGACTTGCTGGCAGCACCTGAGTTTGCACACTTGTTTCTGATTGATAAGCCCAATACATAGGATTATCCAGTTGGGGACACCTTGGGAGACTGCAGGGGAAAGTTGTTTTTCTGGAGTCTGGGGATCAGAGCAGGGAGTGACCAATGTAGAATCAGCTCTGGGGCAAACCACTCCCACAAACTGGTATTGAGTGTCACAGGCTAGAGAGGACATATAGTCTCAGAAGTCAATCCAGAAACACTGACACCCAGAGGCTGAATCACAAATTGACACTTGTGTAATCACAAATAAAGGAATAAAGAAATTAAGACACCCTGCCTCCTGAAAAAATCAGGACTGGCTTACAATATTGAGGAGCAGTGGAACGCATGGAACTGCAATACTGTCCTGACTAGAAAACAGGCATGCCTAACAGAACAATAGAGGAAGTGAATGACCTTCACTACTGCACATTCTATTTTTTTATTTATTTTTTATTTTTTCATCTTTTACTTAAACTATTTTCTTTTTTTCTCACTTGACTTTACCTTTTAATTATTAAATTTTTATTTTCAATCAGTATTATTACTACTACTATTTTACCTTTTTGTTAAAAAACGTGTCATTTTATTTTCTCATTTTACTTTGGGATTAGTGTTCTATATTCTATTTTCATCTTTAATATAATTTTACTCTCTCTGAACTCTATATTTATGCCATCACTCTCTTCCTAACTTTTCTACTTTTGTTGCCCTGTTTCTCTTACCCTTTTTCTACTTTAGATTTTCCCTATTCTTTCTTTTTACCTTTTATTAAAATTTCACCTTACTTATATATCTAACTTCCAATCCCCTGATGGATCCAAGTCCATACACACCTCTCTCTTCTCTGTTTTTACTATCCAAAAATTTGTTTTACTGTGTCCTTATATTGTTGTTTGCTTGAATGTTGATTATATAGATTTTTTTATGCTTTTTTGTGAGATTGTTTTCCTTATTCTGTATATATATATATATATACTTTTTTCCCCTTCTCTTTCTTATTCTCTTTCTTTTCTCTCTTACTTTTTTTTTCTTCCTAATTTCATTTTGGCACTCCTTTCTTTTGGTTCTTCTTTTTTTTTTCTCTCTTCTTCTTTCTCTCCTATTCTCCAATTTGCCTCTCTCTGCTGGCCACCTTTATCTGTGGTTATTAATAACATTTGAGATAGGAGTAATTGCATGGATCTGCCGGTTGCACACGACCCACCAGTTTACAGTGACTCGAGCATCTCATAGTTTCCCACGCCTCAAGGTTATGGAACAAATTAAACTTGTATCTCGACGTACCACTGTACTGTACCCAGCAATGTATTCAATCAAAATTGAAGGTGAAATCAGGAGATTCACAGACAAAAAAGGACTAAGAGAATTTCTTACAACCAAACCAGAAATGCAAGAAATGCTAAAGGGTCTGATGTAAAAAAAAGAAGTAGGAAGCAAAGGAAC
This sequence comes from Lasiurus cinereus, assembly GCA_011751065.1. Taxonomy (NCBI): domain Eukaryota; kingdom Metazoa; phylum Chordata; class Mammalia; order Chiroptera; family Vespertilionidae; genus Lasiurus; species Lasiurus cinereus. The sequence continues at coordinate 45,698,722 of JAAGEH010000393.1, forward strand.
ACAGGAATAAAGAATAAAAATGGTGACAAGTATATGTCAATAATAATTTTAAATGTAAAGTGGATTAAATGCCTCTATCAAAATACATAGAATAACAGATTGGATAAGAAAGCACGACACATATATCTGCTGTCTATAAGAAATGCACCTCAGAAAAAAAGATGGACATAGACTGAGGGTGAAGGTATGTAAGAGGTTTTTCAGACAAATGGAAATGAAAAAAAAAGCTGGGATAGCAAAACTTATATCTGACAAATTAGATCTCAAAGTGAAGGATATAACAAGAGATAAGGAAGAACACTTCATAATACTAAAGAGAATAAGTCAATGAGAAGAAATAATCTGGAAAACATATACACACCCATTAGGGAGCATCCAAATACATAAGAAAACTGGAGGATATCAAGGGAGAGATTGACCACAATACAATCACATTAGGAGACTTTAATACTCACTATCACCATTGGACAAATTCTCTACACAAAAAAATCAGCAAAGAAACATCAATCCTAAATGACTCACTGGGAACTAATTGACATCTTCAGCACATTTCACCCCAAAGCCACAGAATATACATTCTTCTCAAGTGCACATGAGCCATTTTCAAAGATAGACCATATGTTGGGTCATAGACAAAGTCTCTTCAAATTCAAGAAGATAGAAATCATATCAAACATCTTCTGAGATTACAGTGGCATAAAATTGGAAATCAACTACAATAAAAACAATCCAAAGAAATCAAACACTGGAGACTAAACTACATGCTATTAGACAATGACTGGATTACCAAAAAGATCAAGGAAGAAATAAAAAAAAAATCATGGCAACAAATGACAATGGAAACACAACAATCCAAAATTGATGGGACACAGCAAAAGCAGTCTTGAGAGGGAAATCCATAGCTCTATAAGCTTATTGCAAAAAAAAAAAAAAAAGAAACAATGATAATAAATTACCTAAACCTACAACTCAAAGAGTTAGAAAGAGGAAAACAAAGAAAAGCCCACAGTGAGCAGAAAGAAGGAAATAATAAAGATTAGAGGGTAGCTATATGACATAGAGACCAATGAAACAATAAAAAAGAGCAACAAAATCAAGAGCTAGTTCTTTGAAAGGATAAACAAGATTGATGAACCTCTAGCCAGGTTCACTAATAAACAAAGGGAAAGGAACCACATAAAAAAAATCAGAAATAAAAGAGGTGAAATAACAACAGAGACCACTGAAATACAATAGTTAAGAAGTACTATAAACAATTCTATTCCAACAAACTGGACAATCTGGAGGGAATGCCCATATTCCTCAAAAAATATTACCTTCCAAAACTCAATTAGGAAAAATCTAAACATTTCAACAGGCCAATAACTATGGATGAAATTGAAGCAGTCATCAAAAAGCTTCCAGCAAACAAAAGCCCAGGACAGACAGTTACACAGGGGAGTTTTACCAAAAATTCAAAGAAGAATTAAAACCTATCCTCTTCAGACTATTCAAAACAATTCAAGAAGAAGGAACACTTCCAACCTCGTTCTAGAAAGCCAGCATAACCTTAATATTAAAACCAGATAAGGACAACCCAATGAAAGGGAATTACAGGACAATATCCCTCATGAACATAGATGCTAAAATCCTCAACAAAATTCTAGCAAATCAGATCTAGCAGAACATCAGAAAGATCATACACCATGACCAAGTAGGATTTATCCCAGGAATGCAAGGATAGTACAATATCTGCAAATCAATAAATGTGGTACATCACATATACAAATTGAGAGATAAAAATCACATAGTCATATCAATTGTTGCAGAAAAAGTATTTGACAAAATATAACATCCTTTCTTGATAAAAACTTTCAAGAAGGTGGAATAGAAAGGTCATACCTCAACATAATAAAAGCTATATATGATAAACCCATAGTTAACATCATATTCAATGGGCAAAAACTAAAACCATTTCCCTAAGAAGAGGAACAAGATAGGGATGCCCACTCTCACCACTCCTGTTCAATGTAGTACTGGAAGTATTAGCCATTGCAATTAGACAAGAAGAAGAAATAAAAGGCATCCAAATTAGAAAAGAAGAAGTAAAGCTGTCCTTATTTGCAGATGACATGATACTGTATATAAAAAATCTGAAAGACTGCATCAAAAAACTAATAGACTTAATAAATGAATTTGGCAATGTAGCAGGATACAAAATTAATGCCAAGAAATCTATGGCATTATACCAATAGTGAATTTACAGAAAGAAAGACTAAAAAAAGCAATCCCAATTACCATCGCATCAAAAAAAAAAATAAGATACCTAGGAAAAACCTTAACTAAGGAGGTAAAAGAAAGACCTATATGTGGAAAACTATAGGACACTGGAAAAAGAGATAGAGGAAGATGTAAGCAGATGGACAAATATATAATACTCATGGATTGGGAGAATCTACATCTTAGATTCAATGCATTCCCCATTAAAAATACCAACAGCATATTTCACAGACCTAGAAAGAACTCTCCAAAACTTCATCTAGAACAAAAAAAGACCCCGAATAGCCACAGAAATCCTGAGAAAGAATAATAAAGTAGGTGGGACCTCAATACCAGATTTCAAGCTATATTACAAAGCCACTGTTCTCAAAACGGCCTGGTACTAGCAGAAGAACAGACATATAAACAATGGAATAGAATAGAGAATCCAGATATTGACCCAAACCACTATGCTCAATTAAAATTTGACAAAGGAGTCATGAACATACAAAGGAGTCAAGACAGTTTCTTCAATGAATCGTATTGGGAAAATTAGACACATACATGCAAAAAAATGAAACCAGGCCACCATCTTACACCATGCACAAAAATAAACTCGAAATGGATACAGGACTTAAACATAAGATGGAAAACCATAAAATACTAGAGGAATCACAATCTCAGACATATGCCAAAGGAACTCTTTCACTGATACTGCTCTTAAGCAATGGAAGCTAAACAAAAAATAAACAAATGGGACAACACCCAAATAAAAAGCTTTATCCCAGCAAAAGAAACCATCAATAAAACAACAAAAAAGCCCACTTTATGGGAGAACATATTTACAAATGTTCACTGATAAAGGTTTAATCTCCAACATCTACAGCCAACTTATACAACTTAATAAAAGAAAGATAAATGATCCAATAAAAAATGGGCTGCGGACCTAAATAGAATCTTTTTGAAAGAAGATAGAAGGAAAGCCAAGAGACACATGAAAACATGCTCAAAGTCACTAATTATCCAAGAGATCCAAATCAAAACGACAATGCAATACCATCTCACACCTGTCAGAATGGCAATCATCAACAAATCAACAAAAGATTGGCGAGGACGCAGAGAAAAAGGAACCTTCATACACTGCTGGAGGGAATGCAGACTGATGCATCCACTGTGGAGAATAGTATGGAGTTTCTTCAAAAAAACTAAAAATGAAACTCCCATTTCACCCAGTAATCCCACTCCTAGGAATATATCCTAAGAAACTAAAAACACCAGTCAGAAAGGATATATGCACCTCTATGTTCATAGCAGCACAATTCACCATAGCTAAGATTTGGAAACAACCTAGGTGCCCATCACAGAGTAGTGGATCAGAAAACTATGGTACATCTACACTATGTAATATTATGCTGCCATAAAAAAAGAAAAAATTCTTACCATTTGTAGCAACCAGGATGGAACTAGAGAGCATTATACTAAGTGAAATAAGCCAGTCAATGAAGAGAAATAGCACATGACCTCACTCATTTATGGATAATAAGAAACATTATAAACTGATGAACATAAATATAGGTACAGAGGCAGTAGAGCATCAAACAGACTGTCAAATTATAGCAGGAAGGTTAGGGAGAGGTAGGGTAGATAAGAGATCAATCGAAGGGCTTGTATACATGCATATAAGCATAACCAATGGATGCAGAACACTAGGGGTGAGGGCATGTATGGGAGTGGTGTGGAGGGACAATGGAAAGGTATGTACACAAGTAACACATTAATAAATTTAATAAAAAATAAAAAATATATATAATCCTAATTTTAGTAGGAGAAAAGGAAACTCATTAAGCCAAATAATAAAAAGATTTCTATATCTATAAAATTTTTGTTGCTTATTCATAAAGCTAAAATGCTTATTGTTATGAATTTAGATTGGTTCACATTTGGTAAATGTTTATTTTTTAATATTCCAATTTCTTTCTCTGAAATAACCATAAAATAAAGTCATTCTGCTTTCCTGTTTATTTTGGAACTTGGAACAGCCCAGGAGATCCTACAAATTAGTACCTTCAACTACTCTTTTTTTTTTTTTATACAGAACCTAAATCATACTATCTTGAGCTCATTCTCTCATTCCTGTTCTCAAATTAAAGCATACTTAAATAAATTATATTTAAAAATATCAAAAAGCTCTAAAAGAATTTTTGCAGAAAACAATTGTACTTCTTTTTACCTCCTTTAATTCTCTGGGTGCAACTACATTCAATCATTTACATATTTTATTTCAGATGCCCACATCCATATTTCTAAATAATAAACGTATACTGTCATGAGATTGTCAAAACAGAATCATGATGCATTTGATTGAAAAATGTTAACAGAGTTAGAGATAGTAAACTTTTATTTTTTTTAATTTAATAAGTCTTTATTTTTCAGATTATTACATTTGTTTCTCTCTCTTTCCCCCATAACTCCTCTCCTCCCGCTCCCACCCTCACTCTTCCTTACCTCCTCCCACATTGTCCTCATCCATAGGTGTATGATTAATCTAAAAAGTGTATTAAAAATCTGATGAATAGAATAAACTGTTGACTACAATAGAATCGGGGAAAGGGTGAGGGGGGTACAAGGAGAGACTGGACAATAATCATATACCTTTGGAGATAGTAAACTTTTAAATGGGAATTTATGAAGATGGCCTCACAAAGCAGGAGACACGGTCTAATGCTTCCAGGCTAGGACATGACTTTGTAGTACCCAGAGCATAAAGCTCCCTGATACTACCCTTAGCAAGTAAAGAGTCCTCTAAGAGCACAGAAACACTTACCTCCTTCTGCATATAGAAAGAAAAAAAGTCATTATAAATAGCTGGGGTTGAAATTCCTGTGTGATCAGGTGGTACTTGTGTAGGGAGCAGGAAGAGTTCATTACAGAGCAAGAGGATAGCCAGTTGCTTTTTGATTAGCAGTCTTCACATGTCAGCATCAGTAAATCTTTCTTGCTATGTATCAACTTTGCTCTTGGTTTTCTAGAGTCGTGTGGGAGAAAGGTATTAGAGAGACTTTCCTAATCAGAAGGTGGAGTTTTACTCAGAGCTTCTATTATCAACAGGGGCCATCGATTTTCCCTTTAATGCCTGGTATTCCAAGCCAGAAGTCCCTCTAATTTATTTTTATAAAGGAAAATACAGTCAAGTGTAGAAGGGTAAGGAACAAAAAGTGGGGGCCCAGTGCAAGTAATAAAGGGCTCCTTGTTTTCATCAAATGGCAAACTTCGGCGGGGGGGGGGGGCGGGGGGATTGTTGTTGTTGGGTGTGTGTGTGTGTATGTGTGTGTCTGTATCTGGTAATATATAAGGTAGTGATTCTGGAAAAGAGAGGTGTGGTATAGGGTGATAATAGGATTTATAATAAGAAATATATATATTTTTTTAATCTCTCTCCATCTTCAACAAAGTTTCCTTAGGTTTTTCGGGACTATTTTTGAGAAGGCTAAAAAGGACTAATTCCAATGTAACCTTGATATTTGGGGAATAGTGATCTGAATCCATGACAGCAAGCTCAGTGTACATTCTTGATAACCTATAATTAAATCCCTATCTCCTTCTAAGATACTGGTCTTGTAGAACAGGTTACAGAGGCCTTGGGGCTGTGGACAGTGCACTGTCCAAGAGGGAGGGTTATTAATGCTGGCACCAGGCCAGACCATCAGATATGACCTGGAGACCCCCAATACCTTCTTGCAAGACCTGTGAAAAGGACCAGAAGCATAGCCCATATTTTCGGACAAGACCACAAAGAGATATAAAGAAAAGCCCCATGCATGTTCCTTCACTCAGATTTGGAAGGCTGTTCACTGAGTCCGCCAGTGTGTGAAACAGTGTCCCTCTTCTTTGAAGTGTCCTTGGTTTTCTTTGGTGTTCTGCAACATATGGTTTCCTGACTGAGAAACCAACTGCGCTTGGCTTTTTTGGCCTCTGGTGAGGGGACAGGGTTTGGGGCGTGAGGGCACGGGAAGCCTCCAGAAGGCCTGCCCTGCTGATTTTAGCAGAATTGAACTGAGGGACTCCTGGCGATTCCGTACCTCAGCCTAGGACCTGGCCAGCATCTGGAGAAAGTGGATGGACACTTCTGGACCTGTCAACAGAATCGGTAATGTCGGTGCCCCAGTCAGTCAGACTCACTCCAAATAAGTGGAAGGGGGAGCTTGATTACCTCTCTGGAAGTCATAGGACTTCATCAGTTAAGTTGGTCAGTAATCGAGTGAACTGTTTTTTAAACTCTGAGTGAATGTCTGGTGAAAGTGTGTGAGTGTGGAGGAAGAGGGCCTGCCCTCTCCTATCCTTTGTGTGGCTCCACGAACTTGGTTACGGAATCCAAATGAGCCCCAACCTGTGGTTCCATGATTTATCATATTGTATAATGGTGACTCACACCCACATGGAGGTGACAGGGCCCAGGGTTTATACAGGTTCACCTTAGCTAAGACAAATATGAGCTCCCAAGGGACATGGACAGGCAGGCATCTGAGTGAGGATCTTGAAAACAGGTCACCCCCTCCCTTGTCTGTCTCTCGCCACCGATCATCATGAGGTTGGAACAAAGTAAACCCACTGGTCTTAATTGCATGTTGAAAAATTTTGAAAAGGGTTTCAATGAAAACCCTTTTCATGGGGTTCAATGGTATTAAAATGAACCCCAAAACACTGAGGAAATTCTGTGAATTAGAATGGCCAGCCTTTGGGGTCAGCTGGCTCTTGGAAGGCTCCTTAGATAAGGGACTGGTCAGAGCAGTCTGGAATGTAGTCATGAAAGACCTTGGACACTCAGATCAGTTTCCCTACATAGATAACTGGTTAGAAATTGCTCAAACCTTGCCACTTTGGGTCTGGTTCTGCATGTAAAACAAGTGACAGAGTAAAGTTTTAATAGCAGAAGTGAAGAGGCAGGAAGGGCAGATGCAGGCTAAGGAGAGGCAGGCAGGACAGGAACAGGCTAAGAAAAAGCAGGCAGGAGAAAAGAAACAGGTCCCTCATAAGGGAACCCAGCCCGCTATTCTGCCAGGACCCCCTGAGGAAGTCCAGTTTTACCACATCCATATGTGCCACAGACAGCACCAAGTGCTCCCCCTGCTGGTCTGGAAAGTCCAGAAAGTCTAGAAACACCACCCACCTCCATCTCTCCTCAACTAGGCTTTCTAGAGCCAGCTGGGTGGCGCTTTCATTCAGTTGATCAAGAGCCCAAGCCACAACCAGCATGTCAGATGCCTCTCAGGGAGATTCAGGGTGCCCAAATGCTTGGTGAAGAGGGGACCTTGCAGGAGGGAAGGCCAGTCTATTATTATCAGCCCTTTACCACAAGTGACATCCTGAATTGGGAACATCACATCCTAGCTTATTCTGAAAAACCTCAGGCCATGGTAGACCTCCTAGAAATGATCTTCCAGACCCAGAAGCCTACCTGGGTGGCCAGCAAGCAGCTCCTTTTCACATTATTTAACACTGAGGAGTACATAAGAGTAGTATCAGAGGCTCAGAAGTGGCTCCAGACCCAGCCTCGGCAGGAATATTAGATGCAGACAGATGGGTCAGGGAGGCCTTCCCAGATGATTAATCTGATTGGAACCCCATCTCAGAAGACGGAAGGTCTAGGCTAGAAAGATATCAGCTGGCCATCCTCCAGGGGGTCAGGGCCGGAGCCAAGAAGCTCACCAATATGGCTAAAATCTCTGAGATTTTCCAGAAGCCTGAGGAAAATCCAGCAGCTTTCTGTGAAAGACTATGTGAGGCATACTGAATCTACACTCCCTTTAACCCTGAGGCCCAGGAAAACCATACCAGGATAAATGCCACTTTTGTAGGTCAAGCCCAGCCTGATATCAGGAGAAAATTACAGAAGCTGAAAGGCTTTGCAGGAAAAAATGCCACCGAACTGCTGGAGATAGCCAACAAGATTTTCATCAACAGAGACAGTGTGGCAAGGAGGGAGGAAGAAAAGAGAATACAATGAGAGCCAATATAGTAGCAGCAGGTTTCAGAGGCTCAGGCTCCCAGACAGATCAGAAAGGGAAGCAAGAATACAGATCAGGGGGAAAGAAAGAGCGAGCCTGAGATGAGACCAGTGTGCCTATTGTAATGAGACACGACACTGGAAGAATGCATGTCCCAAACGACAAAGTAAGAAAACTGGACCCTCTTTTCCACCCAGTTGCTATCAACCAGAACTACCTGAAGCAGATCTCATTGGGCTAGCAATGGCTGGTTCTGACTAGGACAGACTGGGATCTTTTCAGCTAGGCCCCCATGAGCCCATGGTCAGAATGAAAATTGGGGGCCAGACTGTGGATTTTATGGTTAATACAGGAACTGAGCACTCAGTAGTCACACAGAAAACAACATCTCTCTTGGGAAAGGAGGTCACCATTATTGGAATTACTGGGGACCAGACCCATAGAGCATTCTGCTGTTCTTGCCGATGCCAACTTGGCAGTCATCAAGTAAGTCACAAGTTCCTGTACTTTCCAGATTGTCTAGTGCCTCTAATGCATAGAGACCTTTTAGCCAAAATGGGGGCAGAAATCATTTTTGCTTCAAATGGCTCAGCACAGCCTCGCCTAAGTGAAGATACCTTCCCAATGATCCTGTCCCTAGCAGTGCGAAGGGAGGAAGAATGGAGATTTTATACCCCCCAGTCAAAGGCCTCACCATTAAAACCTGAATTAGAGAAAGAATTCCCGCTCATCTGGGCGGAAAGGAATTCTCTAGGTCTGGCTAAGACCACACCCTGGTGCTGATTGACTTAAATCCTAGGCACAGCCTGTTAAAATCTATGGACTGAAAGAAAGCAGGCAGTATGCGCCAAAACCAGTTCCTAGCATATGGTGGCAGATTTGAAAATTCCTGGGAGCAGCAGTGTTCTGTCCAATTTGGATCACAGGCTAAAAATCTCTATGAAGCTTTAAAAGGAGAAGAGAAGGTACCCATCAACTGGGGTCCCAAACAGGAGAAAGTCTTCATCACCATAAAGGCAAAGCTCACTGAGGCCCCAGCAGTAGGGCTACCAGATGTGACGGGAGACTTTAATCTTTTTGTTCACGAGAACAACTGGGTAGCCCTAGGAGTTCTAACCCAGGAGTTTGGACCCTGGCAAAGACCAGTAGCCTATCTCTCCAAGCAGATTGACCCAGTTCCCTCCAGGTGGCACGTGCTTCAGGGCCCTTGAAGCCACTGCATTGTTAGTCATGCTGTTGTCACCCTGATGGAAGTAAAAAGGCAGCACTGGCTGACTCATGCTCAAATGACTCTATATGAAAGCTTGTTAAGTGAGAATCCACAGGTATGATTAGAAGCAGTGAGAACTCTTAATCCTGCCACCTTTCTACCCATTGCTGAGGGGGCTCTGAGCACGATTGCCTGGAATTCCTAAAGGAAATTTATTCCAGCAGACCAGATCTAACAGATAGGCCCCTGCCAAACTCGGATTTGGTATTGCTAACAGATGGAAGTAGCTTCTTAGATGAGAGAAAAAGATGAGCCAGATATGCAGTGGTATCAAACTTTTAGACAATCAAGGCCCAGGCCCTGCCTGAAGGATGGTCAGCGCAGATGGCAGAACTTTGGGCCCTCTCCTGTGCATTAGAACTCAGTAAGGATAAGCATGTCAACATCTACACTGACTCACGCTATGCCTTTGCTACCCTGTATATCCATAGGGCCATATCCAGTATAAAAAAGGGGGTCTCTTGATGGACTGAGGAAAAGGAATAAAAAATTAGAATGAGATTTTAAAATTACGAGAAGCATTCTGGGAGCCTAAGGAAATAGCCATCATCCATTGCAAAAAGTTACCAGAAAGGGAAAGACTCAGTATCAGAAGGAAATCAACATGCTGACACCGCAGCAAAGCAAGATGCCAAAGAACAAGCAGCACCGGCATGGATCACGTTGGCCCCCAAATTACCTGAACCCCCAAAGTACACTCCTCAGAAGGAGGAATGGGCCCAGCAAGAAGGGGGCAAGAGAACAAAAGAAGGCTGGTGGATACTCCCAGATCATAGGGTCTATGTCCCAGAACAGTTAGCCCATAAGATAGTCCTTCAGTACCGTGAAATTACTCATTTAGGGAAGACTTCTCTGGAAGCTTTGTTAGACAGATACTACATAATTGCCTTGTGTGCCTTAGTCTCTCAATGTTGCCTCCTCCGTACTCAGAACAATGTCAAACAGTGTCCTGTAGGACCGATAGCAGTTCAGCACTGTGGGAAAGCCCCTTTTGAGGACTTATAAGTAGATTTTACAGAAATAGGGCCTAGCAGAGGAAATAAATACTGCTAATTTTTGTTTGCATCTTTTCAGGCTGGGTCAAGACATATCCCACTCACAAAAATAAGGCAAGAGAAGTCATAAGGCATTGCTGAAGGACATAATTCCATGGTATAGAATGCTTCTGACCATAGGGTCCAATAATGGCCCAGCCTTTGTAGCAGAAATAGTACAACAGGGACCCAAGGCTTTAGGAATTAAATGTAATCTACATACAGCTTACAGGCCTCAAAGTTGTGGGAAAATGGAGCACATGAACCAGACTCTAAAGCAGGCTATGGCTAAGCTATGCCAAGAGACAACCTTACCCTGGACAGATACCTTGCCTCTTGTACTCCTGTGGGTATGGTGTGCCCCAAGGGCCAGGGTAGGTTTCTCTCCCTTTGAAATTCTATATGGTAGATCCCTTCCCTTAATTCCATCAAAGGGAGATTTGGGGGGGAAAGGGAACTTAGAAAGTCAGAAACAACTACAAGGACTCAGAAAAACTGTATTTGAGGTGCACAGATGGATTACTGACCAATTACCCATCTCTCTAGGAACAGTGGTATATCCTTATAAACCTGGAGACCAGGTTTGGATAAAGAACTGGAAATAGGATTCCCTCATGCCTAACTGGAAGGGACCCTATCCAGTCATATTAACTACCCCCACACCTCTCAAGGTTGTAGGACTGAATACCTGGATCTACCACTCCCGGGTGAAGGATGCCCAGTGATGCCCAGCCAAGTGATGCCCAGCCTGAGTGGAAGGTGACCTCTGACCAGAAACACACCCTGAGGATCACCCCCAAGAAGATAGGAGATCTGGCCAATCAACCTGCTCCAAGGAATTTAGAAACGGCCTGTTGAATTATTCCTAACATTAATCTCTCTTTCATATCTCCTCCTAAAGCAGTACCCAGGGCCAACATCTAATAGGTTGCTTCCCAGATGAACTATGCAAATCTATCCTCAAGGTTGAAAACACCATCTACACCTGGTGTCCCCCTGCAGGAACATTTTATGTGTGTGGTACCGCAGCTTACCTCTGCCTGCCTGCAAACTGGATGGGAATGTCTTTAAACATCAGAATTCCCTATAAACCCCACAGAGGATGCTAACCCCTTTGTCATCCCTTTTCAGCTGGAAGCAGTTAAGAGTGGTCTTGGTCCATGTTCACCATAACATCCTATACTTCTTGTACCACAAGGCTAAGAGAAGCTTGTGGGACAAGGGGGAAGTTGGGACGAGAATGAAAAGGCTAAAAAGGGCTAATTCCGATGTAACCCTGATATTTGGGGCTAGTGATTTGAATCCATGCCAGCAAGCTCAGTGTACATTCTTCATAACCTATAATTAAGTCCCTATCTCCTTCCCAGATACTGGTCTTGCAGAAGTGGTTACTGTGAACAGTTCACTGCCTTGGAGGGAGGATTATTAACACTGATGCCAGGCCAGACCATCACCTGGGGGCCTTCTTGCAAGGCCTCTGGAAAGAACCAGAGGCATAATCCATGTTTGTGGGACAAGGACCACAGAGAGATATAAGGGAGGGCCCCAGGCATGTTCCTTCACTCAGATTTGCAAGGCTGTTCCCTGAGTCCGGTGGTATATTAAACAGTGTCTTCCATATCTTTGAAGGGTCCTTGGCTTTCTTTGGTCTTCTGCAACAAAGGTAGGATTGTTTTTTTCCTGTTTGCTTTTTATCAGATGTTTATCCATTTTCATCCATGTTTGTTGCCATAGTAGCAGCTCTAAGACAAACCTGAGTGAATCTAATTAAAGCTGACTGGTTACTACAATGGTGGAAGCAGACTTCTTACATTGTTGAATGACTGTTTCAAATGTCCTGACTGACCCTGTCATAAAGGCCAAATTGCTCGCTCCTCCATGTGGATGCTGGGCTTTTAAAGCTGTACATGTCCAGTTAAGTAGAAAGATGCATGTAGCATCTACTAAATTCCTGAGTGCATTTGTTTTTATACTTTTAGGCATCATAATATTATAATTTTAGATTTATTTTTATTAGCTGTACACTTTCTTTCCTTTATTTGAATCCTGTGCTGATAAAAGGTAGCTGCTTCTAAATTTCCTAGGAGGAAAATGGTCACGTAGCATCATAACATTCACAGTCCTATGGTCTGACCTCTTCTGAATCCCAAAAGGACTGTACTCTTTATAACCAGATATATACTCATTGTTTTCCTTCAATTTTCCTGGGAAAGCAGTACTGCAGCCTTCCTAATATGTTATCTTTGTGATATTTTTCTAATGTCTTTCACTTTATATTTCTCTTCTTTTTCAGCCTATTGAAAATGGGGTATTTGGGGAGTTAAGAGTCAAGGATCATAGAATGTTCTTTGATAGATAGGACCTCAGAGAATATCTGTTGCAATATTTTCATTTTATTTGTAAGAAAATTGCAGCATAGAGAGAAAAAGTTCACTTTCAAAGGCCATATAGTGAGTTAAAGGTACATTGTGTTGTCACTAGAATGATCTGATTTCTAATCCAGAGTTTATTCTATTCAGTTCTATGATCAGAAATTAACAAGAGTTGGAAGCAAAGAATTTCGATCTCCTTTACATAAAAACAACAACAACAAAACCTTTGGTATTAAGGAGAATGGGGAGTTTGTCTTGAGCAATGTAGGGTGGGTTGAGGTTTGAGGAGAATTTTATCAAATTCCTCACCATTCCAAAAGGTGCCATATTCTCTTGTCTTCTTTACACTTTTGGGGCATGCTTCTTTCTTTGTACTCTTAATCACTGTTCCTTGTATTTATGTATCAACTCAAAATCCAGTATCTATTTTTCAGATACTTTTGCTGAGCCCCTGCGTACACTCTGTGTTCCTTTTCCTATAATCTTCTTTATGATAGCAGTTAACCATCATTATCTTGTTTATTCATGTCTCATACATTCATTTTGTTAAATATTTATTGAGAACCTTCTATGCCCTCCCCAGAGTTATAAGTGTTTTGTTGAAATTTCATAACACATTTTATTAGTTTCTTACATCAGATTGTGAGATTTTGTTTTGAGAATAGGCATTGAGCTTTATGTGGTATTTATGTTCCCAAAGTATAGTATATAGTGCTTGAAATTTAGTATATATTTATTGAAAGAATCAATGAGTGAATAATTCAGGTATAGAATGTAAGTACTACCATATGCAAAGAAAGAAAACTCCTGTACAGGCTAAAGTATTTTTTGGATAAACTCTTTAACTATTTGAAACTATAATATGGTATTAAAAGCAAAGGAAAGGAAATAAAGGGGGAAGAATGAATTCAAGACAGAAGGAAAATGAACAGGTCAGAAAATGGAGGTTTAGATGTAAGTGATATTCAGGAGTACAGATGAAGCAGTTTTTGCTGTTAGAGAAACAGCAATGCAGAGATGATGAGAACAATTTGAGACAATATTATGATATCTATTTTAGTAGTACGTCTATATAAATTATATTTGCAATAGCAGAGTGCCTAGCTTATTTAAGGACTACTGGGTAAAAATAAACATAAAATTGTTTTTAGGAACAGTATTTTAGGATGTGCCTTGTGAAGAGATAATATGTTAGACTTTTTATTCATACATTCAAGCTGGAGGACAATTTGTTCCTATTTCTCTACAAAGATCAATCTACTGACAGATCATTCAATGGGCAGTTATTGGATGTTAATTGTTTTTCCAAAATGTTGGACATTTGGGGTTGATCATTCATTTGCTCTTTCTCTAAATTTGTTTTTACCAGTAGTACAAATATTAGAGGAAATTGTAGACATATTCCATGACCAACAAAAAAACTATAAAATAACTGACCACCCAGAGAGTGATATTAAACTATATATTTGATAGATGAATAGATGTAAAAAAATGATATAAAATTATAAAGAATTAAGATCAGTAGACTTGTGGTAGGAAAAATTTTTTTAAATTTTTTTCTACTTTTATTCTTTTTTTTTTCTAATTTATAGAATGAATGTAGAGGAGAGATCTCACTGGGGCTCACAGTTTCTCAGATCCTTATGTATCCAAAGAATATAATATAACCAAGATCTTGTTGCAACATTGCCTCATTTTGAGTCCATTTGCTCTTTTCTAAATTTTATAGAAATTTATGTAGGTGAATGGGTATTTGAAACAAGAAACAATTATGTTATTTTATAGTTAGTGTATTCACAGAATCCTTAAAATATGACTAAATTATTATCAGAACTTAAGTTAAAAAATTATATGCACACTCAAAACAAAAGCAGCTATTCACAACTCAAATGAAAAAGGTAAGATGATGATTATATATCTCAGCATGTTAACATTTAAAAACAATTAAATTATAATCATTTTCACACATGTTCCTAGGAAAAGATAGCTTTGAGATACTACTTTGGATCAATATATAATACATAAATAATTTAACCTGACCTCAAACACTCAATTTTGAGAAAAATATATTTCAAATACCTGAGAGAAAATATTAATTTATCTAAATTATATATTTTTATTAAAACCTCTCAAACTTCTATGTAAATGCCTTTAAGTGAAAATGTATAATAATTTTCCCTCTCAAAAGGATACATTTAAAAACAATATTATTCACATAAGACTATAATTTGAGGAGAAACCCTTGCTTAATGTAGCTTCAGTTATGGGACAGATCCTAAATATCTTTGCCTAGGGGTATCACTCTTTCAATTTATCCCTTAAGAGCAAACATATTGAAGCAGATGCTTTGTCCTTGTGAAGACTAACTCCAATAAATTGGACTGAACAATAAATTTAACTTGCTTTTTAAATTCTTCCATAATTCTTTTTTCTAATGAGTGCTACATAGGAATAAATTACTAAAACACAATTGGTGTGCAATCTTGGCTCTTCAGGAAGTCTTCTAATTTATGATTTATTTGTGGAAAATTATTAAATCTATAATAATGTTCCCCAATATCCTCAGGTTTTTGAGCACCCCTTCTTTAGGTGGAGATGGCTTTTAAAATTTAATCTAAGTTCAATGAAATTTAAAAAGTAATTTGATTCTAAAGAATCATGTTATATTACCTAATTACCACACATCAAAACAAGCTTCAAATACCATCCTATATAATAAAATGCTAATATGCAAATAGACTGAATGGCAGAACAAACAAACAACCAGTCACTATGACATGCATTGACCACCAGGAGGTGCACACAGAACATGGCAGGTGTTGGTAGCAGATGGCAGAGCATGAAACATGGTGGGTGTCAGCCATGGCAGGATGGTAAAGTAGGTGAGTGGGTGCGCCGGATCAAGGGAGGGTGCTAGTCACTGTCATCAGGGCAAGTCCCTGGTCATTACTGAAAATTCTTTGCTCCCATGTACTGTGGTCCCACTAGGCACTTGCACCTACTGCTGGTACCCATATCTGCTGCTGGCGCCAGCCCCACTCACATCACTCCTGGAGCCAGAACTGCTGTTCACACCCATGCCATCAGCATCTGTGAGTGGCAGCCAGCCCTGATCGCCCCTCAGGGCTTCTCCAACTCACCCTGCTCAGTCAGCGGGTGCAAATGAGGCTGGCGACATCAGTGCATGCAAGTGGTGGTGGTGGAACCAGGGCTGCCAGCAGACAAGGGACTCAAGGCTATGGCTGGAAGGGCCAAGTGGGGGTGTGGAGGATGGGCCAAGCCCTGACCCTATGCCCACCATAGCCTCACAGCACACAGTTCTTTTCAAGGTGCACAAATTTGTGCACTGGGCCCCTAGAGAAAAGATAAAAGAACAGAAGATGTTTCCTCTCCCAAAGCTTTCTCCCACCACTGACTGTGATTTGGTAAGCCATGTTGATTTAGACCAGGGTAGAAAAGGATCAAAGGTAACAAATTTGTGGTGGTGGGGTGAGTGAATGCTAACATGAAGAGAATGGGGAAAATGGAGAGTTAAGGGAAAGATAAATAGATGAAGAAAAGTAAAATATAAAACCTAGAGAGAAGCATAACTGATCTGTTAATTCTCCCCTCATGAAATTAAAGAGTACAGAAATAGCTTTGTTAAGAAGAATGAAGACATGATCCTCTTTTTTATCTTTTTATTTATTTTTTTAAATCTACTATCTCTCTCTCTTAATCCACTCTCTCATCTACCAAAATTGAGATCATTTGAAATTTACCTTCTTTTATGGCACAGAAAGTAATTTTATAACAAAGATTCTACAGGGGTCATCTCACAAATGAGTGTGCTGTCTCCTCTTCAAGGCATGTACTGCACAGTGCTGGTAAAGCTCAAGATTATGGTGACCACCCACATGGAGAAACATCATCCGGAATGCATTCATTAATTAAAGTGTCCTGTTGTTTTGTTTTGTTTTTGTGTGTGTTTGTTTTTGTCTTTGACATTACCCTGGATGCTGGAGTGAAGTAAGAAATAAAAGTAAAATAAAATTCAAGGTCACTTCTTTCATTGGAATACACTAGGTAACATCCCTAATGCAACCAAAGTTTATTTCTCAAACTTCATATACAATTAAGGTAGGTATCTGCTCCACCCAGTTACTCCACTGTCTGGATTTATGAAGGCGTTCCTATTTTAATGTCAAATTATCTGGAATATTTGGCTTTCTTGAGCCTTGCATCAAAAGAAGATACACTTAAAAATCACAAGTAAATTTTGGTTGCTTCAGCCTAGTGGTGACAACTAACACTCACTCACACTTAATTGGCTAAAACAGATCACTTACCTCATTAACCTGCAAAAGGCCTGAGACAGGCAGTTTTCTGTGTGCCTGGAAATGGAGGGAAACCAGCCACCATTATGTTTTAGTGTAGAAAATAGATAATAAACAAGTAAGCAAATAAAATAATTTCAGTAATAATAAATATTTGGAAATCATATAACAGGATAATATTATAGGAAATTATCCCATGGAAGTGACAGTTAGTTTAGATAGGGGGTCAAAGAAAGTTCCTATGAAAAAAATGACATTTATTATGAGATTTAAATAATGAAAAAGACTAACCCATGCAAAAATCTGTATACAGTGGTACCTCGAGATACGAGTTTAATTTGTTCCGTAACCTTGAGGCGTGGGAAACTATAAGACGTTCAAATAGCAGTAAACTGGTGGGTTGTGTGCAGCCTGCCTATCCGCTCGATTACTTGTATCTCAGCTGTTGCTCGTATTTCAAAGCAAAAATCGCTCGCACAACAGCTTGTATCTCAAAAATCTCGTATGTTAGGGCACTCGTATCTCGAGGTACCACTGTAGTTTGCAGAGACTGGAAGAAAAACGGGCAGAAGGAAATCTAAGTGCAAAGATCTGAGATAAAAATGCATTTATGTTTGAAAAACAGACAGAAGGATGGTATGCCTGGAAATAAGTAAAAAAAAAAAAGGAAAGAAAAAAGAAAAAAAGTAAAAGAGTGGCAAGACATGAAGTTAGACTGGTCATTTGGGCAAGATCATGTAGGGCCATATTGGATAGAAAAAAGCGATTTAATGTTATAAATGTAACTAGAAATCATTAAAAATATTAGATCTTCAGGTGGTGTGTGATATTTTCTAATTTACATGGTAAAAGGACCATTCTGTTTAGATTTTGGATATTGAATTATAGGCAAGAGTGAAATCAGAGGAACCAACTACACAATTGCTGTAGTATCATAATGGAAAGAAAATGGCTTTCTAAACAAGGAGAGAAATACTGAACTTGGAAGAAAGTTACTATATTCAGATGTCATATGGATTTAGAGTTGATAGAATTTCTTGATACATTTGGAAAGTAAGAAAAAAAAAGGAAATACAAGATCATCTCTATATTTTGCACTGTGCAACTAAATAAATGCCACATATTGCAATAGGGTAGAGCAGGATGAGAAACAGAAATAAAAAATTGTTCCTGAGGGTAATATGTTTGGAAATGTCTATTCGACTTCCACATGGTAATAGCTGGAAATTGGTTGGGTCTGTACATCTGAGCCAGAGAGAACAGGTTCATTTTGCCATTAAAAAAAAGATATTCAGTAAAGGATGGTTTTAAAGCCAAAGGTCTGGTTAAGATATCACAAGAAGAGAAGTGGATGATGAAGCAGGACTATTGACTAGAGTATTGCTGGACAATTCATAGAGTCAGAGATTAGACTGCTGCAGCAACCAACTTTAGCACAGATGTTTGCTGTGATAACACAAAACAAAACAAAAACAATTAAAAACACCAACAAAAAGCAAAGAGCGAATGAATCATAGCACATTTAATTATGTCACACTGCCAGTGGACCCAAAATGCCATCTGTGTATTCCAAGGGCATAATTCAGATCAACATTTAAAAAATCACATTGATTACAATCAACCACCACTACAAACAAATAAGTTAAAAACATAAGGTTGTATGCTAGTAATTGATGATTTGCTATTCATCTGGAGGAAGAGAAAGATAACCTTTTAGTATGTCACACTAAAAATTACTGATGTGTGTTCCATTAGCAATACACATTCTTTGAGACTAATCATTAAGGATGTGAACAGCAATAACCTACAGAACCCAATCAGCCAAGCATGGCATATTAGCTTTTCAGAGAGAAGAAGACACAAGACAAGGAGAATCTTACTTCAAATGCAAATATTACTCAAGTCACTGATCAATTGCTCATTCATCCCACAGTTTGTGTCATTGCATTGGAATATAGTAGCCATAGTTCCATTAAAAAGATGCTGAAATAAAGTACATTATGTCATGGTATGTTCTAAGACCTCTCTTTTTCTTATCTCAGGCCTCTGAAAAAGAGGGGATATGAGCAATGCTACAATGTCAGAGCATTGCTCATATGTATCATAATGATCAATTCTAAAAAAGTTCTCCATGAACTTACAGGGGAATCAACACCAGGTTTTTTTGTATATTTTTGACAGTCTGGTATGCTGATTAATAAGGCAAACTTGGTTTTAAATCACAAGTCTTTTGTAAAGTAACTTGATCTCTCTAAATCTTATTTTCCCATATGCAAAATAAAGATAATTATAAGTATCTTTTCAAAATGCAATGTGTTAAATTATAAAATAAATTTAAGTGCCTAGTGAAGTGTCTGACACACTACAGATCCACAATCTCTTATAATGCAATTCTGAAATTCAGAAAGCTCTGAAAAAAAAGTTTTTCTTGCTTTTTTAAAATTATATTTTATTGATAATTTACAGAAAGGAAGGGAGAGGAATAGAGGGTTAGAAACATCAATCAGCTGCCTCCTGCACACTCCCTACTGGGGATGTGCCCGTAACCAAGATATATGCTCTTGAACAGAATTGAACCTGGGACCCTTTTGTCCACAGGCCAATGCTCTATTCATTGAGCCAAACCAGTTAGGGCCTTGCTTATTTAGTGACAAAACCTGAACTCCTTTTGCTGCCAAACCTGTTCTGGGATCATATGAGGCTATGCACAATTTGTTTGTTTTTAATCCTACTTAATGTGAATATCACTTACCTTGTATCAACTACATAGTATGGTACTGCTAAAAAAAGAGGATGTGAGTGTGACATCAATGTTATAAGATACTTTCGTGTTTGTTTCCCTTAATGCCATTCTCTGATGCCTTTCAACTTCATTAACTTTTCAGCCTCACCCAAGGATATTTAATATGTTTAGAAAGCATACAAGAAATAGTGCTTTTTAATATATAGATAATTTTTATGCAGAAAATAACATAAACAAACTTTTTCTTCTTTTGGAAATGATTCCTAGAATTGCTGCTGCTATTTTGACTATAAGTACCACAAACATGAAAATAAAATAAAAATTTTAATAAAATTAGAGTGAAATAGGGAAGAAACCTAGGTCTTTAATGAAATGAATCAGCTCAAACTATGTACCACACCATCTATCCCATTTAAGTCATTGTTAGTGCATTATGAGCAAGTGAACTCATCTTAATTGATTCAAACAGGAAAGCAATTTTTGATTTAATATAAAAAACACCCCAAAGTAGTGGTCTTTTCCTTTTGCAATTGTTCAAGCAAATACTGGTGGATCATAAATTAAGGGGTTTTTAGATGCTATTCTTGCATTAGGGAGGATAGTAGAAGAGCAACTCTAAGGTTCATGTCCTTAAAGAGAAGGTTTTATTTTTATTACTGTTATTGTTTTATTTTAGTTGGTGTTTACTTAAGATAATGTATTTAAATATAATGTATATCTGGGTAAGTAATTTATACTTAATTATTCACTAGAAATTATCACTGATGGTATAGAAAAAGAATTGTTTTAAGTGAAATTGTTGATTTTTTATCAAATTAAAATGACCACTTTTTTAAAGTTATTGGCCTATATGAAATCTACTCTAACTCAGCAGAATAAATGAGGCAGGCTGTTTTAATTAATTAATTCTAAATCTTCAGCACTTATTCCAGGTCTGGGAACACAGTGAACAGTCAATAATTGTTTATTGAAGTGATCTTTGTTTCTACAGTAATCCTCCTTCAAGAACCTTGACACCTAACCAATTATTTTTGCTTCCTACTTTCAAATACCAATTTACTTACACCAATGTTCATAATGTTAACATAATGTATTATAAGGATTATCAAATTCTAATTATTATTTTTAGCTTTTGTCAAAAGGTCATACCAAAAATGGCCACATGGAATTGATTGCTACATTTACATTAGAGATGTTGAAGACAACTGATTGCAGTTTTTTTCAAGTTCTCTTTGTAATAAATCTTGTGAGAAATTACTTTTATGTAATAATGCCTGTGAGAAATCAGGGTTAGAAAAAGTCTTTCACCTGGAGAATTGTTTAAATCCCTACTTTCAAATATTGAACATAGTAGGAACTCTTTAAATATTTGTTAGCTGAATGAGCAAGAACTATAACCCTGGCCTGATGGCTCAGTTAGTTGGAGCAATGTCCAGTACAACAAAAGGTTTCAGGTTAGGTTCTCATTCAGGTCACATACCTAGGGTTTTGGGATTGATCTCCGGTCAGAGAGAGTACAGGAGGTAACTGATACATCTCTCTCTCTCTCTCTCTCTCTCTCTCTCTCTCTCTCTCTCTCTCCTTCTCTCTCTCTTTCTCTCTCCCTCACTCCCCACTCTCTCTCTCTCTTTCACCAATAAACATATACTTGGGTGAGGATAAAAACACAAATTACTATATAAGTGATAACTGCTTTTTGAAGTGATAGCCCTGCCAACAAAGGGAAAATATTAGGATAATTATTAACACTCTACTGTTTTTATTATTACACTTTTATTTGTTTCTTTTGACAAAGTTTTATTTATGCTTGTATTTGCTACATATTTTATGTGCTATTTGTTTAGATTTGCCTGTTACATTTTGTCAAAAGGAGGCACATGGAAACTTGAAGCATACAAGTGAGCATGATAAAAAAATGTTTTGATAATTTGTGATAAAAGAGTTGCAGGTAATATGAAACAAAATTATGCACAAAATAATTTATGTTAAATTTAGGATTCAGTGTTTGAGTTTTTATTATATATTTATTCTTGTAGTGTTGTTTTTGCTAATGAAATTAGCTTATAATTCCCAGAATTGAAACAAGAAGGTGAGAAAAGTGGTCCAAAAACAAGCAGAGAAAATATATTTTTTGTGATTATCCTTAAGTAATAAGTAACACATTTTTGATTGCTTGTTATGCCCCAGTCATGAGTATAAATTATTTGTACATGAATTTACTTATGAGGTAAAAAAAAATACAATTTTCCTTTCCAGATGAGAAAAATTAGCCCCCAAAGAGTAAGTATATTTCCTGAAATTACAAAACTAGAAAGAGTTGGAACAAAAATTCCAAATCAACCAGTCTAATACCAAAGTATGGCTTTATACTGCTTCAAATGAGATAACTTTATGCATTCAAAAATTATTTGTCAGTGACCTACTATGTTCCAGGCGTGAAAACAGCATTAATAACATGCCATTGGACAATAATCCATAAGTGGAATTTTAAGCAATTATTATACATTTTAAATTCAGTATCTCTCTTGGTTTATTGCTGGGTCTAGCCATTTAACTGCAGGCTAAAAATAACAAACAATAAAATAACGCCATTAGCAGTTTTTATGAGCTTTTCAGATTTTAGCTATGTGTTTGATCACAGGACAGACACAGGTATACCTACCATATCTTATTTAATAAAAGAGTCATATGCAAATTGAGCATCACTTCTACATACAATATGGCTCCCAAGTGGTCAAAGATGGCTTCCCTCATGTGGGCAGAAGGTGGCAGCCACAAAATGGCTGGCAGGGGAAGGCAGTTGGGATGAACCAGACCTGCAGGGGAGGGATCAGGACAGCACGGGAGGGCAGTTGGGAAGGACCAGGACTGCAGGGAAGGGCAGTTAGGGGTGATCAGACTGGCAGAGGAGGGCAGTTGGGGGCAAACAAGCCTACAGGGGAAGGCAGTTAGGGGTGACTGGTCCAGCAGGGAGGGACCAGGCCTGAAAGGGAAGGCAGTTGGGGACAATCAGACCTACAGAAAAGGACAGTTGGGGGAACCAGGCTAATAGGGGAGGGCAGTTAGGGGTATTCAGGCCTACAGGGGAGGGCAGTTGGGGGGACCAGGCCAGCAGAGGAGCAATCAGACTTTGATCAGGCTGGCAGGGGAGTGGTTAAGGGGTGATCAGGCTGGCAGGCAGAAGCAGTTATGGGCAATCAGGCAGGCAGGTGAGTGGTTGGGAGTCAGCATTCCTGGATTATGAGAGGGATGTCCATCTGCCTAATGGGACTGGGCCTAAATGGGCAGTTAGACATCCCTCAGGGGGTCTCAGATTGGAGAGGATGCAGGCTGAGCTTAGGGACATACTTCCCAAGCATGAATTTGGTGTACCAGGCCACTAGTCTACACTAATAAAAGAGAAACATGCAAATTGACCATGCCTCTGCTATGCCCACAAGCCACTCCCACCAGCCACTCAGGAGCAAGTATGCAAATTAACACAACCAAGATATATGCAGCCATGGAGTGAGCAGGAGGCTTGGGTTGCCTCCAATGATGGAGGAAGGCAAGCTTCCTGCCCCCCTGGCTAGCCTTGGCCTCCACTCAAGACTACAAAATTTCAATAATAGAAGATAAATAAATCCCAGATACCATGGCCTCTGTTTGGGTTGCTAGGGGACGTGACTGGCCTGAAAACCACCACAGGCCCCTCACTCAGGCTGCCCCATGCCCAAGGGAACTCCCAATCTGATCCAGGTCACCCTTCAGGACAAAACAGCCAGCTCCCACCCATGCACCTGGCCTCTATCCTATCTAATAAAAGAATAATATGCAAATTAACTATCACTCCAACACATAAGATGGCTGCCCCATGTAGACACAATATGGCTGTCACAAGACGGCTAGCAGGGAAGGGCAGTTGGAAGGGACCAGGCCTGCAAAGGAGGGCAGCTGTGGTCAATCAGGCCAGCTGGGAGGGCAGTTAGGAGGGACCAGGCCTGAAAGGGAGAGCAGTTGGGGGTGACCAGGCTGGCAAAGGAGGAAAGTTGGAAGCAATCAGGCCTGCAGGAAAGGGCAGTTTGGGGGGACCCAGGCCTGCAGGAGAGAACAGTTGGGAGGGGATCAGGCCTGCAGGAGATGGCAGTTAGGGGTAACCACGTCTGCAAGGGAGTGCAGTTAGGGGCAATAAGACTGGCAGGGGAGCAGTTAGGCATCACTCAGGCTATCAGGGAAATGATTAGGGGGTGATTAGGCTGGCAGGCAAAAGTGGTTAGGGAAAATCAGGAAGGCATGGAGGTAAACAGTTGGGACCAGCAGTCCTGGATTGTGAGATGGTCAAGACATCCCTCGATTGATCCCAGATTGGAGAGGGTGCAGGCTAGACTGAGGGACATCCCCCTGTGTATGAATTTCGTGCACCCAGCCTCTAGTACATATATAAAGGATTAATTTAGTCAAAGTATTTCATAAAACATTTTTTTTTCCTGTTGTTGGCATAATGGTAAACATCAGAGTGCATTTTCTTTCTGTCAGCAAGCTTTGTTATTCTTCTGTAAGTGCACTTGCTTGGATTGTTTGCCTTTTCCCACTAATTTAATATATTTTTCTACACTATTCTCCCAAATTTTACCTGACAAGCTACCAGAGGACAGGGCCTTTAATTTGAGGCAAGCCCAGTTCATAGCCCAAGAAAATGCTTGGGTGATAAGTTTGAATGTGACTTGTATAAACCAGCAAAAGTTGAAATAAGAAAGTTTATTTTCAGACTGATGGCAACTGAATGGTAATAGAGATGGTAACAGTTAATATAAAAGAACAATTTTCCCTTATCAAGAAACAGTGACTGACTCAGAACCAAAGGGACAGTGGTGAAACGTCATATGCTTGAGGTAAATCTTCAAAATAAATAACTGCTTATTTTAAAAGAAGCTCAGATATACACAGTATTTAAAAGGTATTAATAAACAATTGAAGTACTAACAGTAATGTTTAAAGTGTTTAGCAAGCCCAGACCGGTTTGGCTCAGTGGATAGAGCGTCAGCCTGTGGACTGAAAGGTTCCAGGTTCAATTCTGGTCGGGGGCATGTACCTTGCTTGCGGGCACAACTCCAGTAGGGGGCGTGCAGGAGGCGGCTGATTGATATCTCTCTCTCATCGATGTTTCTGACTTTCTATCCCTCTCCCTTCCTCTCTGTAAAAAATCAATAAAATATATTTAAAATAAATAAATAAATAAAGTGTTTAGCAAAACTAGCTCAAAGTTCATTTTGGTTATTAAAACATTACATAGGTCCCTGGCAGGTGTGGCTCAGTTGGTTAGGTTATGTCCCCATGCACTGAAAGGTTGCTGGTTCCATTCCCAGCCAGGGCACTTACCTGGGTTCTGGACTTACTCCCTTTTAGTAGGTATGTAGAAGGCAGTCTATTGATATTCTGATCTCATATCAATGTCCCTCTCTCCTTTTTCCTTCCCCTCTCTCTAAAAATCAATAAAAATATTTAAAAAACATTCTGTAGGGTATTTTTCTGTTAAATTTACTCACTAAATTTTATATTCTCAGTTGCTGATAATTTTTTTGATCTGGTGTTGGCAAGACAGGAATGAGGTTAAGAGTAGATTCTCCCACATCAATTTGAATAAGCTCAATGACCATCTTGTTATAGCAATCAATAATCCTAATGAAGTCCATAGACTAGCAGATTGCATTCCCACCTCATCTGATGTTACCTTATGAAAGACACCATTGGTTGTGTTGATTGAGATTGAAATAGATACACAGATCAATCAATCTCATATATGCTTTGCATGACTTTCCTACATAAAATAAACTTTTATTGATCTATTAAAAAGACCTCATTCTATTAGGCTAAACACCATATTAGGGCCTGTTATCACCCAACCACGTCTGCATGATTTCTGCTGTGTCACAAAGAAATGCACAGCAGATAGTTGGCTACATAGCACTCAAAGCTCTCAAAAGCTTTGTCCTCAGAAGCTGCCAACTCTCCTAAACAAAACTCTGGATACTCATCCATTTTAGAAAAAATCCATAGTTGATAGTCAGGTTGAAGAAATGTCATCCAATTCCCTCTTCTTGACATTCTTTTGTGCTAATTGCACTCCCTGAATATTAAATAGTGATT
Source organism: Lasiurus cinereus (assembly GCA_011751065.1). Lineage (NCBI taxonomy): Eukaryota > Metazoa > Chordata > Mammalia > Chiroptera > Vespertilionidae > Lasiurus > Lasiurus cinereus. Next base: position 45,724,826 of record JAAGEH010000393.1, read on the forward strand.
TCCTCCATATGAGAGCAATTACAAAACTTGTTAAAAACACACAAGTGGCTTATAAAAGCAATGCACACACATTAGAGACAACTTTCTAAAAAGAGTTTTGGAATGGTCTGAAAACACCAGGGGATGAGCAGGTCATGTAAATGCCTGGGGTTTTGATGATAGCACTGCTTGCTAGTGAATAGTATGAAACAGAGGTGAAGCAATGTTAGAGAGAACGTTAGTTACTGAAGTCACAAAACAACTTCACTGTGATTATGAGGAAGCTTTGTTTTTGGGTCCCCAATATGATCTGAAGGAATCTGAAGGAATTCAGCCCTAGGGTACTGAAGGAATAAAAAGTAAAGTGAGCAATTAACAAGTCTGCTTGCCTGATGAGAAAGTTTGCATTACCATTGAAAAATTAAATGTATATAAGCATATCTTTACATCTATATGTCTAAAGTATATTTTAGAAAGAGGCAAAAATGAATACTTTATGCCTTTGTTCAATAAGTATTTATGAGCAACCCTGTGATCATTTTAATATATAGCTTGGGAATATCTCAATTGCTTAAAAAAATGATACATATACCTTGAATTTACTTAGATCTAGTCTCCTGTCTTAGCTCTGTTATTAATGGCAGCAGACCTTGTGCACAGGTAGAAGATTAAATTATTGGCCCCAATATTTAATATATCTCTGATTCCACACCATGTGCCAAGTTATATTTTCTCCAACTAGAGGCAGAATATATCACTTTGTTCCACTGCTGCCAGGTGATAGCATGTGTCTCCCTTTTTTCAATGAGATTTTTTTTCCTTTTTATTGAATTTATTAGTGTGAAACTGATTTAAAAAATTATACATATTTCAGGTGTACAATTCCACAACATATCATCTGTACATTGTATTGTGTGTTCATTCTTCCAAGTCTCCTCCCATCACCATGTATCCTCCTATACTCTCTGTCTACCTGGACTTCTCTCCCCCAGCAATTACCACACTATTGTCCATGTCCATGAGTTTTTTTTTCTTTTTATGCAAATCCTTTTGAACTCCCAATCCTGAAATATATAATGGGGTAAAGATAGTCTAGCCAATGATATATTAGTAGCTATGATACAAGTAGAGATTTGACATGTGTTTGCATCATTGGGCTGATCTTCTTGTGCTTCTATCATTGGCATGAAAAGAACATGTTCCTAATAACTCACTGGGCAAAGGCAGATACTATGGAACAGGATTGGATTCAGCCTACAATCTGGTTAGGCACAGTTTATACCACCTTACATGTTTGGTCAATGCACAGGAAAAAAGAAGTGTTTTAAGTCATTAGAAATGTGGAGCCATTTGCCTTGTAACACTAGTAACTGATAGTACATGTAGCAAACAGTTTCTGCATTTGTAAATTTAGATAAATAAGTGTAATACATAGAGTACTATGAGAACTGTTGATGTTTTAAACTACTACATGTAAACATTAAATAAATCAGATGCATATTTATATACTAACAATAAATATATGGACTCTGAAATAATAAAATTAAATACCATTTACATGTTCTCAAAAATTATGCTAAGGAAAATAAGATGAAAAGAAAAAATCCATATAAATTCACTCATATGTGGAATTTATTGAACAAACTACCAAGAAAAATAGAGATAGACTCATCAACATAGAGCAGGCAGAGAGCTCTGGTGTGTGTGAGTGAGTGAGTGTGTCTATGTGTGTGTGTGTGTGTATATGTGTGTATGTGTGTATGGGAGGACATTAGGGAGGCAGGAATTGATCAAAAAAGAAAGAAAGAGAAAGAGGACTCATGAACATGAGCAAGTGTGGAGGTTGTGGGGCTAACGGTGGAAAAGGGCATAGAGGGGATAAATAGTGATGGAAAATTAAAAATAAAAAATATTTAAAAACACACAAAGAAACATTTAGGTATAAATTTACCATACATGTGTAAGACTTGTATGCTGAAAATTATGCAATACAGACCACAGAAATCAAGGATCTAAATCAATGGGTAGACATATTATACACTGGAAGACTAAGCATAATAAAAATGTCAATTCTTCTCAAAATGACATAAATTTTCTTATCAAATACATCATAACACAATTCTTATATGATTCTCAGAAAGCTATTTAGAGATGCAGAAAAGATTATTTTAAAATATGTGGAAATATAAAGAAATAGAAAAGCTAAAAAAAAATTAAAAAGAAGAATAAAATAGGTATCAATCAACCAGAGTTCAAGACATATTATAGCTGTAGCTCTGAGCCCTGTGGTATTTGTTCAGAGATAAATATACAGAATTTACAAGAATAGAGAAATCAGAAATAGACCAATATAAATGTGCTCAACACAAATAAGACAACGATGTAAAAACAATTCAGTGGAAGAAAGACATGTTTTTCAATAAATACTGCTGAAACAACTGGACATCTATAGGTTAAAAGAAATGAATCCATGACCTTGGTTTTACTTTATACAAAAATGAACTCCAAGTGGGTCATAGATTTATAAAATATAAAACTTTTTGTTTAAAATATTGAAGGAAATTTTTGAAAATTAAAGCTAGGAAAGGAATTCTATACACAAAAATCACAATCCATATAAGGACCAATTGATAAATTGGACTTGATCAAAAGGAAAATCTTCTGTTCTGGAAAAAAAAAATCATTCCTGTTAAAAGAGGATAAAAGGATAAGCTATGGAGTAGGAAAACATTTTTGGAAATTATATGGCTGTTAATACCAAAATGTGACATCTCTATATTCCTATCAATAATGGCTATAATGTAAAATAGCAAAGTTTGCAACTTCAAATGCCAGCAAATATGCCATGAAACTGCATCACTCACACAGTGGGAATGTGAAATGATAAAGCCACTCTACAAAATAATTTGGAAGTTTCTTTAAAAGCTAAACATGCACTTAACATATGACCCAGCAATTGCACTCTCAAACATTTATCCCAGAGAAATAAAGATCTTGCTCACATAGAAATCTGTACACCAATGTTTACAGCAACTTTATTCATAATAGACAAGAACTGGAAAGAACTCAGATGTCTTACAACAAGTGAATGTGTCTACAAACTTATGCATCCACACCATCAGCTAATACTTAGAATAAAAAGGAAAGAACTAGTGATACATGTGACAATCTGGATGAATCTCCAGTGAACTATGCTGAGTGAAAAAAAAAATTCTAAAAGGTAACATACTGTAGGATTCCATTTACATAAGGTTCTTGAAACAACACAGTAACATCAATGAAGAATAGATTAGTGGTCAGGGATGGGGATGTTCAGGGAAGAACATATGAATGGTAATGAAAAGCAACAGGAGAGATCTTTGTGGTGAAGGCAATGTTCTGTATCTTAACCTTATCAATGACAATATCTAGTTGCTAATGGAAGAGTTTTGTAAGATGTCACTATTGGGGAAAACTGAGTAAAGTATACATTGGATTTCTCTGTATTATTCCTTATAACTGCAGACAGTTCTTTGGGCTCACTTCCAATAAAAAAGGCACAGGTCTACACTCACTTCAAAGTTATATCTAAGACTCTAATACATGAAGAGAAAGTTTTTTTATTTTATTACTTTTTATTAATTTTTTATACATATCTCCCCATTGCCTCCCCTCCCTCCTAGGCATACCCCGACCCCCCAGTGTCTGTGATCATTGGTTATGCTTATATGCATGCATACAGGTCCTTGGATTGATCATTTATCTACCTCACCTAACTTTAATCTTTCTGCTGTAATTTCACAGTCTGTTTGATGCTTTATGATTTTTGTCCTCCTGAGAATTATCAGTCTACTCCCTTTCTGTGCTCCTGATTCTATTATATTCACCAGTTTATTCTGTTGATCAAATTTTTAATTCACTTAATTTTTAGATTCACTTGTTGATAGATATGTATTTGTTGTTCATAATTTTTTGTCTTTTACCTTTTTCTTCTTCCTCTTCTAAAAGAGTACCTTTCAGCATTTCATATAATACTGGTTTGGAGTTGATGAACTCCTTTAGCTTTTTCTTCTCTGTGAAGCTCTTTATCTGCCCTTCAATTCTGAATGATAGCTTTGCTGGATAGATTATTCTTGGTTGTAGGTTCTTGCTATTCATCACGTTGAATATTTCTTGCCACTCCCATCTGGCCTGCATCGTTTCTGTTGAGAAATCAGCTGACAGTGGTATGGGTGCTCCCTTGTAGGTAATGAACTGTTTTTCTCTTGCTGCTTTTAATATTCTCTCTTTGTCTTTTGCTCTTGGTGTTTTAATTATGATGTGTCTTGGTGTGGTCCTCTTTGGATTCCTTTTATTAGGGATTCTGTGTGCTTCCTGGACTTGTAAGTCTATTTCTTTTACCAGATGTGGGAAGTTTTCAGTCATTATTTCTTTAAATAGGTTTTCAGTATCTTGCTGTCTCTCTTCTTCTGGCACCCCCACAATTCTGATGTTGGTATGCTTGAAGCTGTCCCAGAGGCTCCTTACATTATCTTCACATTTTTGGATTCTTTTCTTGCTTTTCCAGTTGAATGTTTTCTGCTTCTTTATATTTCAAATTTTTGACTTGATCCTTGCCTTTCTCTAGTCTGCTGTTAGGACTCTGTATAATAGTTTTTATTTTAGTCAGTGTATGTTTAATTTCTAGTTGGTCTTTTTTCATCTTTAGTTGGACCTTTTCCATCTCTAGTTGGTCCTTTTTCATCTCCTCTTGGGTCTCACTAAATCTATCCAACTTTTCTAGCATATTCTTGAAAAACCTTATAAGCGTGGTTTTGAACTCTATATCCAGTCGTTTTTTTTTTTCCTCTATTTCTTTTGTTTGTAATCCCTTCCCTTGTCTCGGCATTTTCACTATGCCGGGGAAACTTCTGTGTTGAATTCAGCCTTATGATATCAGACTGCAAAGCCGCAGAAGCCTCTGTTGAGCTTGGGAGGGGTGGAGTCTCAGGGCTTAAGGGACCACCTTGCCTTCCAGTTGGCCCCGCCCTCCACAGCCTCTGAGTCTCACGTGACTGGGTAATCGCTGGAGCGGGTCTTTGTGCATGTGCCCGCAGTGCCTCTAACATGTGCCCGCAGTGCCTCTAACCGCTGCCTTTCCAGCTCCCCTGCACACCAGGACCACAGGAGTCTAGGTCTCCACGGTTTCGCCCGAAACAGGGGCCCAGTGGACTCAGAAGTGGCACAGTTGGGAGGGTCTGTCTCCCGCCCACTTGTGAAAGCCAGCCGCACAATCAGCAGTCTGTCCTGCGTGCAGTGCCTTGCACGCCACTAGGCCTTTGATCTTTTGCGACTCCCCTATATTTCCCTGCACCTCTCCCTTTTCACAGTCCAAACTTCCCCCGTATGAGTTTCGGCTGGATCTGGGGTTTAGTGTCGTAGGATAAGGGTTCAATGCCTTTGAGAGTCTCCGTTTCCCTCCCGCCAGAGAAAGCCAGCCAGGTACTCTGGCACCCGCTCTCTCCACTCGCACGTCTCCGTCTCCGTACCTCAGCTTTTTACACCTCCTCTGGGTCTCCGTGAGCCCCTCTCTTTCCCTCTAGTTGTAGAACTTCCACTCAGACAGTTTTCCTGTGGTCCTGGATGATGTCCGTTCTGTCTTTTAGTTGTAGTTTTGAAATTGTTGTGCGAGGCAGCAGTGTAGGTGTTTACCTATGCCGCCATCTTGGATTCCTCGAGAAAGTTTTCATTTAAGACAAATTAGTGACTTTTGTACTCCTGACATAACTGGAATTTAAATGTAGAAAAAAAACCATCCTTTTTCTCAGACATATTAATGATGGGAATCTCTGCTTAGCACATAGTAAGCACTTGACAATTGCTAAGTTTCTTTCCCCTTAGTAAGTAGGATATTTTCTGGAAGTCCTTAAAAAAGAGCATCCTTAGTGGCCTGAGATGATTTATTATATCAAATTTATCATCAAAATGAACTGATAATATGCCTCCTAACATTCTCAGATTGAAGTAAAATTGGCAACTTCATTTTAGACTCATACCTTTTTATTGCCCTTGAAAGAGTCTTGAGCCAAGAATCTACATAATTTATCACAAAGAAGTTCAGTCTTTTTCATATATATATATATATATATATATATCCCTTTAAAATTAAGAATTCCAGGGGTTTTGTTTGCCATGATCTAATGTGATTGGTTTTTGAAAAGTATAAAAACAAGTTACTCTAAGTCCCTAGTAGAGGATGACAGAGTCCAAAAGTTAGTTCTTGTTAGGTCCATATGATGGGTCAGCTTTCTCTTATTTTCCCAAGTGTGAGAATTCAAGCAAATGACTTTTGTCTATGGGTTTTTGTTTTCTGAAGTGTAAAAATAGATAATTTATTCAACACTTTACTATCCGTATTTCTGATCTGTCTCTTCTAACTACCTTCTCTGTGTGATCCCCAATTAATTTCATGCAGGTGCACTAGAGAGAGTACCTTGCCTCATACAGATGATGCTAACCTTTCACTTTCATCATGAGGCTTCTGGTTGTTGTGAATCCTGTTCAGAGACCATTTATGTGTAATATGGAAGAGGCAGGAAGTTAACTCTGGGGAAGATTTGACCAACTGGAAATGGAATACAAGGGTAGACAGTCCTGAGATACAGTCTACATCATTTCTTGAGAAAAAAAAATCTATCACAATAGATTGAAGGATCAATTGCACTTTGTGGTGTCCAGCTGCATAATGAAGCTCATATTTACTATCTCTATGGTCCTAATTCATTTGCTTTTCTATAACTTCCTGGGATTGTACTTTCTAATAAGGATGTAATATATAAGCGTTTGACTTAAGCTCTGCTTTCTGAATAACTTGAACTAAAACAGGAGCAGTAATAAAAGCTTTTGGATGAGACTGTGAAGAAAGTATGCTCACAAGCCAGATAACAAAAATCACCATCACCAGTGGTATAACCATTACTAAGATTAATTGGAATAAAGTGCTTATGGAAGGATGGCATGGGGGTGTACAGTGGATGTGGTATGTGAACTATACTGGAGCAATAAGTATAAGGATTTTAGAATAGGCTTTTTAAACTTTTGTTTTTAACTAACTTGAAAGACTCAATTAAAATAAAAATGTCTCTAGAAATCATCTGCCAATTAGAGGCAAACTATGGAAAACAGAAGGTGTTTGCTAGCAACTGACAAAATGAACTTGTTCATAGAATCTTCCCATGCCACCCTTATTGCCTTCAGACTCCCATTCAAAATCAGGTCTCAGCAAAGAAGCAATTACAGATACTGCCTCTATATACTGCCAGAAGCAGATGCAGGAGTGAATCTAGGGCTAGTCTACATAAGGGCTATGAAAAAATTTATTTACATGAGTCACTGACACATGACTTGGGCTTCAATGTTCTGGCAAGGACATATGTTTTTTTGTTGTTGTCTTTTGTATGTTTGTTTTTGCAATGGTTCATTGAAACAAAGTTCTGACGATATCCCAGAGTGATAAAAGACTTCCTGAAATAAAACTGAGAAAATAGTCAGTAGATTAAGGGAAAGTGCCAATGAAATTATTAACTTATATATTAGACTTGAGAACTCACCACCTGGCTACGTTCCCTGGAGGCATAGGGATACTCTCATTACTTAGATAACAGCAAATATTTTAGCATCTTTGAAAATCCTGAGAGTGTCTGTTCTATGTAGCACAAGAGTGAGAGATGTTGCCTTGGGACTGGGATCCCTAGGAATAATGGGGATAATAGATTCCAAAATGGCTGTATTTAACTGTCAGAAATAAGGTGAACTCAATTACCATAATTGGCAGCAAAACTGAGTGGCAAAAATGCCTCCTTGATATACAGGGATCCGTGGTAATGAATAATAGATTACTATATCCCTAAGAGTGAGAAAAATAGACAGTCAAACTGGATATTGTTACACTTGGGTAATACTAATCTTAAAAATCAAATGCTGGTAAGTAGAAGGCTGGTGTCAGCTACCAGAATAGAACCTTAATCTAGATTCTGAACAATCCACATTCTTTTTTTTAAATTCAATCTTGTAACATTTTTCTTTATCTTTGCTATTAACTTCAGAAGCAAATATCTCTGAGGAGAAGCATTTATTTGTTAGCAATTTTTAGTAGTTTTACGTATATATACTTTTAACTAAATTTATTATAGTGACATTGGTTAATAAAGTTTTATAGATTTCAGGTATATAATTTTAAAATCCAGCATCTGTATATTGTACTGTGTGTTTACCACCTCAAGTCAAGCCTCCTTCCATCACCATTTATTCCCTCTTTACCTTCTTATGCTTCCCACTGCCTTCTCCCTCCCTCCCGCCCCCCACCAATACTCCCTGCCCTCTGGCAATCACCAAACTGTTATCACCATGGGTCTTTCTTTTCTTTTCTTTTTTTTACTTAATCACTTCACTCATTTCACCCAGCCACCCCTACCTCCCTCTGACACAACAGACAAGACAAATAAATAAAAGGCATTTAAATTGGAAAGGAAGAAATAAAACTCATTCTTTTCAGATGGCATGATACTGACAAACAGAACATTAAAGTTACCACAGAAAACTATTAGAAATGATAAATGAATTCAGTAAATGGCAAGATACAAAATAAATGTCCATAAATCAATTGCATTTTTGTATACTAGTAATGAACTATCAGAAAAAGAAATTAAGAAAATAATCCCACTTACAATTGTTTCAAAACAAACAAACAAACAAACAAAAACCTTAGAAATAAATTTAACCAAGGATATAAAAGACCAAAGAAATTGAAGAAGATACAAATAAATGGAAATATATACCATGTTCACAGGTAGGAAGAATTAACATCAATAAAATGACTATACTACTCAAAGCAATATATAGATTCAACAATTTCTTTCAAGATATCAATGGCATATTTTACAGAACTAAAAATAAAATTGAAAAATTTATAATTAACTAAAAAAGACTGTGAATAGCCCCAGCATTCTTGAGAAAGAAGAAAAAAGTTGGAGGAATCACACTACCTGGTATCAAACTATACTATAAAACCATAATTTAAACAGCACAATACTGCTATAAAAACAGATACATAGATCGATGGAACAGAATAGAGAGCCTGGAAATAAAGCCAAGTCTTTATGGTCAATTAATATTTAACAAAGGAGGCAAAAACATACAATGGAGTAAAGATAATAAATGATCTTGGGTAGATATAAAGCCCTTTTTATTATATGGGAATCTTATAGATGTAAACCATAACTGAAAAGGCTATCAGATAAACATTATTCATCAAATTTTCCAGTCACGAATTAACTAATGTGATTGAAAGTATTATTACAGAATAGATGGTTTAATTGAGCTGATTAAATTAACCCACTGGTGGGTTTTGCATTTGATGTTGTAACTTCACATTGTATAACATGTAAGTAAAGCCCATTTGAGATATAGAAAAAAAACCCAGACAATCCAATTAGCTAAAAGAATTAGCTTTATAGGCACTGTTTGTCCCTGTTCTGACTTAACCTCATGGTCAAGCAAACAGAAACTTTATACTATCTAGCTATATAATACTAGAAAGATATTTATTTATTGAATTGATTATATAACACAAGGATATAGCATTAACTATCAACCCCAAATTGTAATGTCTAAATGTTCAGTTTATTTATTATATTTGGGTAAATAAGACATATCATTAAAAGTTAGTTCATTAGTTTCTTTATATATCTTGAGTGTCAACTAGAACATTTATAATTTTACTAGGGGCCCAGTATACAAATTTGTGCACTTTGAAAGGAACTGTGGGCACAGGGGCAGGTCTCAGCCCATCCTCTGTGCCCCTGCCCAGCCCTTCCCACCACAGTTCCTCATACCCTGTCTGCCAGGAGCCCCTGCTTCTGCCACCACCACTACAATGTCCTGAATACGCTAACCTTGCTCGAATTTGCTGACAATGCGGAGTGAATTGCACCGATGCCGTCAGCAGGTGCTCTCAGCTGCTGCCCCAATAGCCCCTCAGGAGCAGGGATAGTGGAGAAGCCCTCAGGAACAATTGGAGCCAGCAGCCACCGCTCACGTCTGCTGATGGTGACAAGTGATTGGAAACAGTGCCAGGTGTCAGCAATAGGTGTGAGCAGCAGCTCCAGTACAACATGGGTGTGAGCAGGGCCATTGCTGTGCAGTGGGTGCGAGAGGCAACTGCTGTCCCTGATCACCCCTCAGGAGAAGGGGAAGGTGAAGAAGTCCTGAGGAGCGATCAGGACTGGCAGCTGCCACTTGTGCCTGCTGACAGCACTGAGTGATTGGGGCCAGCACTGGGTGCCAACAGCAAGTGCAAGCAGCTGCTGGCAACAGGTGTGAGTGGAGCCACTGTCGGCAGCAGGTGCAAGCACCAGATGGGACCTGGGGAACGAGGGACTAAAGAATGTTCATTAACCACCAGATGCTCACCCCGATGACAGTGAGCAGTGCCTGCCTTGGTCTGCTCCACTGTCCTGCTGTGGCAGATGCCCACCATGTTCTGCATGCCCCCTTTTGGTCTGCACATATCATAGCGACTGGTGGTTTGGTTGTTCCACCTTTCAATCTATTTTCATGTTAGGGTTTTATATCCTACCTAATAAAGAAGGAATATGCTAATTGACTGCTATGCCCTCAAAGATGGCAGTGCCCACAGCCACAGATGGTGGCGCTTAGTCCCCTCAGCCACGCTGGGGTGCCTGCCAGCCCCAATAATTTCCCCCTCCCTCCCCCCAGCCACCCAAGGCCAGCACAAGGCACAAGAAAGCCTTGGATGGCAGCTGCCCAGCCTCCCAGGGCCACCTGAGGCTCAGGTAACCAGGGCTGGCCTAGGCTTGCACTGCTGGCAGTGGCTGTAGCAGAGGTGTAATGAGGGTGTCACTTCCCCTGTTCACCAGGTTCCCTCCCTTCCTCAAAGGATCCCAGATTGGAGAGGAGGCAGTCTGGGCTGAGGAACCCTTCCTCCATGCATGAATTTCATGCACCAGGCCTCTAGTATATAGGTATGAGGCTCATATTATATTTCTACTAGAGGCCTGGTGCATGACAATTTGTGCACTCAGAGGGGTCCCTCAGCCAAGACTGCCTCCTCTCCATCTGGGACCCCTCAGATAGGTTCCCTAGGCAGCCTGAGATCAGGACTTTCCCTCCCCAGGCTGCAGGCAGCTGGCCCCATTCCTGACGCTGCCACTGCTTGCCATCTGTGCAGCACTGCCCCACCCCCTCTGCCATGGTGGCCTCCCTTTGCAGGCAACAGGCTGGGGTGCAATGGCTTGGCTATCCTGGGCCTTTCTCTTTCTTTGCTGGGAGACAGGGCTAGTCTTGCGAGGGGCTGTCTGCCTACCTGATTACCCCTAACTGCTGGTCTCCCTACCTGATTACCCATAACCACTCTGCTTGCCTGCCCGATTGCCCCTGACTGCTTGCTTGGGAATGGGGCAAGCCCAACGAGGGGCCATCTGCTTACCTGATTACTCCTAACTACTGGTCTGCCTAGCTGATCACCCCTATTCTTTCTGCCTGCCTGCCTGATTGCACTTTACTGCTTGCTTCGGGTGGGGCCAGCATTGACTTCCAGTTGATCCGCCTCCAGTTGTCACTGGTTGTTATGACCCAGGGTTTTTATATGTTAAGATTGGATAGCATTAGTCCAGATTGCACTGTTTCAAAAAGCCATTCAATCATGCTACATATGTGCCTGTAAGACTTTTTTTATGACAAGTGCTCAGTATTCTTATAAGACTTCCTTCAGTACCTCTACTGTCCAACAAAACAGAGGCAAGCTGGTCCATAGTGCCCCTGGTCCCTGCTCCTCACCAAAATGGCTAGTAGCTCAGAGAGCTTACTGGGCTCTCATTACCTTCCTCTTTTTCAAGATTTACTTAGAGAATTAAAGATTAAATTATTATTGGTACAAAGTTTCTCTATGGAGGTAAAGTTTAGTGGTACTGGAAGCCAAAATATTCCTGTGATCATGTATTCCTAACTAGTATGAGGATTTTAATCTTCACTTCTAATTACAGTACTTTCTCTTCATAAAAAAGCGGGCATTTGATCCCCTTTTTATTTTGAGACAACTATTAAACAGAACTTTTTTTTTTCTACATGAGGATAAGTTAGATGTGATTTTGAAGATATCAGTACTGCCTATGTTTTCAGCACTAAGTAAAGCTGAATTTCATCTTTGATTAACATCTGTAGCTTCTGAATAACTTTTTCTTAGATGGAAGATCTTGCCAGGAACAAGGACAGCAGCAGTCATGCTGCTTGCACCTGGGCTGGTCTGTATGCTGGCATCCTGTACAGACTATGCTGTACGCAACTGTGACTATGGGGCGACTAAACAGAGAGGGGACACACTGTAGCCAGAACCATAACCAGGCTTATTTCACTAATCTTCTTAAGAACCAATCAAAATTAGTCTATAAAGAGGAAATGAGTGGCAAGGCAATGTCATATAGAAAGAACTTGAACCCAATCAAAAGAGATTCTGCATAGGATATAATGAAGAGCTATTGAAACACAAAAATTGAACTGGAACATGTGGTGTTCTCCAGGGCAGAATACAAAGGTGGCTTCCCAGGTTCTTGTCCAGCTGGATTCGAAGAATGAAGCCACGGACAAGAGGTGGTATAGGAAAGGTGGAAATTCATTGAGAAACAAGCACAGACTTCCATGTGGGAAGGGGGAGAGAGTCCCACTAAATCCCTTCTTTTATGGATGCATGCCCTCTGGTAGCTCCCTTATTCTGTGAATGTATACCATCTAAGGCTCTATTACTCTGTGAATGTATCCTTTGGGAAGCTCCCAGTTTTGCAGCCCTGTGGTTTTCCTCATGGACCCCCTAATGCCTAAAACTTCCTAAACCTACCTATTTTACCCCTAAAAACTCCTTTCACTATGATTTGTGTATGGGCACAGAAAAGTTAACAGGTCAAAATTTCCCTAATTGAGGGCAAATGTCAGAAAAATACATGGGGGAACTAGGCATTTTTAATGAGACTGGTGTCTGTTGAATGGTATAAGTTGAGGTACACTCACATACTCAAGATCAAAGCAAGGCTAGAGTCTGAAATGGGTAAGGTGGAGGATGGGCACATGCAATGAAAATAAGGCAGAATGATTATCTGTTCAGGAAATAAGTGGGCCACTAAACAGGATTATACAAGTAAAGAGGAAATAAAACAGTGACTCACCATCCAGAACAGAAAAGTAAATAATCAATAAACCAAGCAAATACAAAGAATTTATATAAAAGCTGCTGTGACAATTAAGGATGGGGTATTTCATTTAAAATCACAAAGAAATTTTCAAATAACTAAACTGGAGAGGAAAACAAAGCACATTACCAGAGATGTGAGGCTCTAGTATGAAAGGAGAATCTTAAAGTAAATTCTTTAAGAGGAAGAGTGAAGTGGCAGCACATGAAGGGAGAGGAGGGCACTGAGGAAACTGGAAACATGGCTGAGGTGACAAGTGGGGACTAACAAGGCAATCCTGTGGCTCAGAGCCATCACCTGCAATGGTTTCTCAGTGTCCCACAACTCGGTCCTGATGGGGTTTTCTATTTCCCTGGATAAAAGCATTTGGGATCCAGGGGTGGGATGGGGTGAGATAGGGTAGGATGCTATCTTTCTTGGCTTGTATTTTTTCTTCTTTAAATGAAAATACACTAGGCACTCATGCACTTGTGGACACCACACCCTGTAATGCTTCAGCTCAGGAGGGGGACCTAAGATTCGGTGGTCCATGGTCTTGTCCTGCTGCTCAGGAGTTAGTGATGGGCATGGAGAAAATCAGTAAGTTCCAGACAGAGCAGGTGTGTCCAACATAAGACCTAATGGGCAGCAGAACCACAGTTGAAAGATGATCCTTCTATCATAGACCCTTAGGCTGGGATGAACAAAAAAATGAATTAAATTGTTTGTTTGTTTTCAAATTTGGTACCTTCTTAAGGGAGCAATATGTCAAAGGAAAACAGAAATTGAGCCATCAAAATGGCATTTGACACTATAACCAAATGTATCATCCTATCTAATAAAAGAGTAATATGAAAATTGACCTTACCTCTGCTGCACCCACAGTCCACGCCCACCAGTCAATCAGGAGTGAGTATGCAAATTAATCTAACCAAAATGGCTGTGGCCATGGAGGGAACAGGAGGGTTGGGTTTCCCTGGCAATGAAGGAAGCCAAGCTTTCCTCACACCCTGGCCATCCCAGGCCTCCACTCAAGGCTACAAAGTTTTAATTATAGAAGATAAATAAATCCCAACAAAAATGGTGGCAGCCATGGAAGTGGAGAGAGCAGAAGATTTGGGTTGTCCTCTGCGATAAAGAAAGCCAAGCTCCCACAACCCTGGCTTGCCTTGGCCTCTGCTATGAAGTTTCAATTACAGAAGATAAATAAATCTCAGATACCAGAGCCTCCGCTTGGATCTCCAGGGGGTGTGGCTGGCCTTCAAACCACCACAGGACCTTCTCCCAGATCACCTCATGCCCCAAGGAAACCCCCATCTTGATCCGGGACACTCTTTGGGGAAAACCAGCCAGCCCCCACCCATGCACCAGGCCTCTATCCTATCTAATAGAAGAGTAATATGCAGATTGACCATCACTCCAACACACAAGATGGCTTCCCCCAGGTGAACACAAGATGGCCACCACAAAATGGCCAACAGGGGAGGGACTGAGTCTGCAAGGGAGGGCAATTGTGGGCTCTGAGGCCTGTAGGGGAGGGCAGTTAGGGCTGACCAGGTCTACAGGGGAGGGCAGTTAGGAGTGATCAGGCCTACAGGGGAGGGCAGTTAGGGGCAATCAGGCTGATAGGGGAGTAGTTAGGCATCAATCCAGCTGGCAGGGGAGTGGTTAGGAAGAGATCAGGCTGACAGGCAGAAATGGTTAGGGACAATCAGGAAGGTAGGCAGGTGAGCAGTTGGGAGCCAGCATTCCTGGATTGTGAGAGAGATACCAGATTGGTGAGGGTGCAAGCTGAGCTGAAGGACACCCCCTTCATGAATATCATGCACCAGGTCTCTAGTCCCATGATGAAGCTGAAGGAGATTTGATTTTTCATCTCTTCAGAGTAAAGGAGTAGCTCAGATGGCTTAAGCAAACAGGCTAAGGACCTACAATCAAATTTGTGTATTTCATCAAATTCACTTGCAGGCCTTCTTAAAACACAGATTTCTGGGCCTACCCTCAGAATTTCTGATTTAGTAGTTCTAGGATGGGGCTCAAAAAGTACATTTCTAACAAATTTCAGAGGATGTTAATGGTATTGATCTAGGGACCTGACTTGAAGAATTACAAATCCAAGTAGTAAGATAGTAAAGGCTATGATCTAAATTTATATATTTATCTATTCTAGGTAAAGTTTTCATTGTTCAAAACTTGAGAAACAAAGATTACTGAGTTCAGAAAAAGTTTGTTTCATCCAGGGGCATTCTGAGTGAGTTTCTTTGATAAAACTCAATACTCTGCCATGTCCAAAGAAGCATAAAAAAAAAAACAACGAATGCCTGTCAGGATCACTCAGAGTGCTTGCTGCCTCTACTCTTGGTGATATAACATTCATCGCAATCCATTCCCGCAATATCAGGGCTGCCATTAGAATAATGTGGATTACACTTCAGCAAGCCCCTATCTAGATGTTACTTTTGAATGTGTCAATAACAGGAAATGGAATCTGCTATGAGAAATGATGGGGAATGCTGCCAGTCTGCAGAAAATAGATACTTGCTTTAGCCAGACACAAAGAAAGATAACTCTGGATGTAGATTAAGTCTGCAATACACACAAATTCTTGATTCTGTCAGGTTCATTAGAGACAGTAAATCCACAGAGAAGTGAAGCAGAACTGATCATGAACATTTATCTTCTATTGAAGCCATGGTGCCTGCAGATATTTACCCCGTGCACTTGTTAAGGCTTTAAACAGAGCAGTATGAAAATTATTCTCCTGAATGTTATTTAAAATATATGGTCAAAGTGTCCCAACACGAGGTCTAGGACAGGTGGTTTTATTATTATCACCATCATTAAAAATGCATGTGCTTATTTTCATGTGGCAAGATGACAGTTGATATAGAAAACAAGGTAGGCCCATATCCATGCCCTTGAGGATCTCTATTATAAGGACAAAGATAAGCACTGATTTACAGACAATAACTGAATAAAGCTACTTTTAAAAAAGATTTACTTTTGCAAAGAGTATAAGTGAAAAATAGCTATTTTGTGAAGCAATGACTTGGAGGGATCAATTTCTTCTCTGGGCAGTTAGCTGATATTTGATTATAATAACATCAATACTGTCTGCCCTTCCTCCTCTTTTATCAGCTAGCCTGCAGAGGTTTGGGAGAGTGAAGAAAGGGAAGGAAATGAAATGGTTAGCAAAGTTTTATATACATAAATTATTTTCAGGTTACTCTTGGAAATATTATTCTAAATTTGGTCTAAAAACTAGTTTGACCAGGAAATTATTTGGCATCTTTTGAGATTTTACCTGAAAGAAAGCCTCATCAAGAAAACACCTTGTATTAGAACCCCATGGATTTGAGACTGAGAAGACATATGATTATCAATATCTGCTGACAAATCCTAATCTAACTCAGTTGCCTCCAAAGTAAATCCAGTCATCTGCTGGCAGATCCCTACACCATGCTTTTATTCTGGCAGAGTCTCATCTTAGTAAAACTGATTTAGAAGTATACCTTAACTGCTTTAGGCCTGGTACAGACAGTAAAAGGACCTGTCAGGAATCAGCCATTTAGACATGGGCATTGGTCTGCCAACTATCAACTCTCTAATGCTGAGACATAGTTTACTTATTTGCCTTGTTTGTAATCCAGAAAACTCAATGGCGTTAGCTCTAGAAAATGGTCAATCTGCTTACCCTTCTTAGAAGCTGGACTTTACACTCAAATGGCATTCCATGTTATAACTTCTAATTAACCTTATGTCTTTTCCTGCCAAGAATTCTTACAGCTATAGCCTAGGTCTACCTTTATTAATGATTCCAACATTACTTACAAAAAGAGAAGAGAACCCCCTTCTCTCTTTCTAACTCTTTCGGAGCTTGTGACTTTCCAAACAAAAACACCATCACAGACACTACCATTGCCGCTTCTGGTTCTTCCTTCTCTGGATCCTCCTCTTTAGCCTCTGTATTTATCATTTAGTCTCATATAGATATTTCAAAGTTGATTCGATAGCTATAACTTGCAGTGGTACCTTAGAGGTAGACCAAGCTCACATCAGTGTGTGTAGATAAAAACTGCATAAGTTTAATAGTGTAATCCCAGGTCATAATGCTTCTTTTCCTGATGTATTAATCAGAGTTATCCAGAGAATAGAAGCAATAGAAGAAAATATGGATATATATATACATATATATATATATATATATATATATATATATATTGAGTGGCCCTAGTTTATTATGATCTCTGAACACATACACATAATAATCTGACCACTCAATATATATATGTGTGTGTGTGTATGTAGGTGTGCATATCCTATCTAATAAAATAATAATATGCAAATTGACTGTACCTCTGCCACACCCACCAGCCACTTCCACCAGCCAATCACAGTGAGTATACAAATTAACCCAACCAAGATGGCTACCACTACAGAGCGAGCAGGAGGGGGGCTTGGGTTGCCTTTGGCGATGGAGAAAGCCAAGCTTTCCGCAAACCATGGCCAGCCAGGCCTCTGCTTAAAACAACTAAGTTTCAATGGCTGCCACCATGAAGAGAGGCTTGGGTTGCCCCTGGTGATGGAGGAAGCCAAGCTTTTCACACACCCTGGTGGACCAAGGCCTTCTTAAGGCAAAAAAGTTTCAATGACTGAACAAGCAGAAGGCTTGGCTCCATCCAGGCTACAAAGTCTCAATTGTAGGAGATAAATAAATCTCAGATATCAGGGCCTCCACTTGGGTTGCCAGGGGGCATGGCTGGCCTGAAAACCATCACAGGTCCCTCACCCAGGCCATCCCACACCCCAAGGGAACCCCTACCCTGATCTGGGACACCCTTCAAGGTAAACCAGCTGTCCCCCATTGTGCAGCAGGTCTCTAGCCTATCTAATAAAAGAGTAATTTGCAGATTTACCATCAATCCAACACACAAGATGACTGTCCCCATGTGGTCACAAAATCCTATCCTCATGTGGACACAAGATGACCACAAGATGGCCAGCAGGGAAGGGCAGTTGGGAGTGATCAAGCCTGCAGGGGAGGGCAGTTAGGGGTGACCAGACCAGCAGAGGAGGAAAGTTGAGGGTGATTGGGGCTGCAGGGAAGGGCAGTTGTGGGGGACCCAGGCCTGCAGGAGAGGGCAGTTAGGGGCGACCAGGCTCCCAGGGTAGGGCAGTGAGGGGAAAACAGGCTGGCAGGGAAACAGTTAGATATCAATCAGGCTGGAAGGACAGTGGTTAGAGGTGATCAGGAAGGCAGGCAAGTGAGCAGTTGGGATCTAGCAGTCCTGGATTGTGAGAGGAATGTCTGACTTCTCATTTAAGCCTGGTCCAAATAGGATTGGGCCTAAAAGGGTAGTGGGACATCCCTCAAGGGGTCCCAGATTGAAGAGGGAGAAGGCTGGGCTGAAGGACACCTCCCCCAGCCCCCATGCATTAATTTCATGCACCAGGTCTTTAGTGTATATATAATGACAAATGAGCTCATATAGTTTATAGAGGCTAAGAAGTCCCATAATCTGCAGTCTGCTAGATGGAGACCAAGAAAAGCCAGTGGTATAATTTCATTTCAAAGGCCTTAGAACCAGAGATGCTGATGGTGTGAATTGCAGTCCAAGGGTGGAATATCGATGTCTCAGCTCAAGCAGCCAGGCAGAAAGCAAATAGAAGCAAACTCTTCTTTCCTCCACCTATCTGTTTCAGTCAGGCAGTTATGTGATGCCCCAAATTAGGGAGGACAATCCATTTTACACAGTCCACTAATTCAAATGCTAAACTGGTATATATACACCCAAATAGATACACTCAGAAATAATGTTTAATTTGGGTATTCATTGGCCTGGTCAAGTTCACACATAAAATTAACCATTACACTTGATTAGTTCCTTTCTTAATCTATGTAAAATTGTAGACTACCCAGAAATGTATGCTAACTTCTTTTTGGAAATAATTTATTGAACTAAATACCTACTGCAGTTTTCTGTGGGCTAGAACTGTTATGGATAAATTTGGAGATAGAAATATAAACTTTAGAAGTAAAAGAGATTTTGGAATTATCAAATTTTAAGGTTTCATCTTATAAAACCAGAGAGAAGTCCCATGGCTGAAGTCTGAGAAACTAATCAGTGAAGAAGTGACAATAGGCTAGCAGACTCTCTAGGTGATTTTGCTTTCCAATGTTAGGGGTCGGGTCAGTCATGACGAATCTATATAAAGGCATAAATTGAACAATTTCTATTTCTAAGACAAGACAATCAGACACCCAAGAAAGTTCAATATTTCCTATAATTAAAATTTGTGATGGTTTGTCCTCTAAATAAGCGGATATAACTGACATAAGAGATAATCAGCTAAAACTACTATAGTGAAAATTTCTCAAGTTTTATTCTTAAGAATATTCAAAGTATTTTTTAATGATGCCAAGTGTTTCTCAGACCAATGAGGGCACTTTTTACAGCAGTAGAAAATTCTGTTTGTCCCATCACTGCCTTTATTCTTGAAGCATTAGTGTTATTAAATACAACATCTGCACAGAACAAGTTGTTTGCTTTTCAGGTGACTTTGAAAGAAACAGATATTTGATGAATTAGTAAAATGTTTGACCTTGAGAAACGGATCAAAATATCTGGTTCTTTGCTTCTTTACTTTGATGCCTCAGTAACTTTTTAAAGCTGGATTTTACAATCCCCTTAGCAAATTGGTTTTGTGATGTTGTTTTTCTTTGTATGTAATATATTACTTGGTTGCTGACAAAACTGTTGGAAAAGGAAGAAAATGAAAGACTGAGTAACCATTATCCTCTGTAATTATGATAGATGCCCAGAGGGTATCTTAGGGTCCTTTAATTGGAAGCAAGTTATGGAAATCCATTTATGTGTGATAAAAAAATGTATAACAATAAAGAATAAAGAACCAGACACAACAGCACAGTTAAAGTTAACTCTGAGACTTTAAAAGATGTTCTTTGGCATGTACTTATTTTCCAGACAATTACTTCTATGGGAAATACCCAGGGCTGGAGGGAACAATTTTACAGAATCTTCCTGGTATTGAGTCAGCACTATTAAATAACAGGTGGCAGGCTGTGATTTATTTGAGGAAGGCACACTGTGCAGTCATCCCATGAAGGCCCTGGCCCTCAGGAAAGAAGGGCAAATCTGGTACATCAATTACCATAAAACTAATGCATCTTGATTCTTTTCTTAAGTTTACGTATGTTTACCTATTAAGCTATAAAAAATACAACCCATGAGCCAAGATGCAAATCACAAATGTATAATTACTCTACATACACATAAGATTTTCAGTCCTTTCATCACCTTTGCTTGCTCATCACATATCTGGAACAGAAAGAGATAATCTATGCTGCCCTTTCCCACAAGAGTTGCTTGCCATTCATAAGTGATGTTTGTGGCAATGAGCCACAAGAAATTTTAATTGAATGGACAAGTCCCAAAAGTTTATTTAAAGAACAAGTATGGCTTTTTGAGATTTATTTTTGGTTTTATTTGGCATTAATTTTTATTTGGGATTCTTTTGGGATGTGTTCACTGTTTTCTGTAATTGTTTCAGCTCATCAGTGCTTTGGGTATTATAAGCATAGGCTCAGTAGCTAATTGTCTTGCCAGTACTACCTTAATTGGGGAGCTTTGGGAATTATATGTGAGTACTTGTTTTGGATTTGGAGGATGGCGTGAAGGTCAAGAACACAATTCACACAACAATTCTGCACAAGGAACACTGTTCCCCACAAATGACTAGAATACTGCTGTTGAGAAATGATATCTGAGGTATGACCCCTCCAAGAAAAGGAAAAACAATTTACTTCTGGCCCTCAGATTACTAGCAGCCCCATTTCACTCCTATGGTCTGAGGACCCGTTCTATCCTGTATTGGAAACCCATTGGCTTAGAGTAAAATAAAATAAAACAAAACCAATTAGTCAGTGGATTCCTAAGATATTTCATTGGCCACCAGACATATGAGTCAAAGAATACCCCAGCCCAAATTTAAAGAGAATATTCTATACCTTAAAGCAAGTTCAAATATATGACTTTCTGAGACTTCTTTCTTCAACTTCATGCTGTGTCTCTAATATGACTTGACAATAATGAGGAATTATGAGGTACCATTACTAGGAAAGCTTGCAGACTTCATTCTTTGTCCAAAGAAGCTGCCACTTCCTTTGTGTGGCTAGTTGTTGCCATTGGATGACCACCAGCATCCATTAATAAAATAGTAACAGGATGCTATTAGATATTTTACAGATGTTTTGTTGTTCAGCTGTGTTATGAAGGAATGAACAAAGGGTGGCAGTTTTGAAGTTTGCTGTTCAAATTAACTTTTTCCAGTAATATGCAAAACTACAAACATTAATATTGAAGTCAACATTCACCAATTGCCCCACCTAGAAGTCCAGCAGGTATCATATCTGTCCCTTGTCCATATCCCTCCACTGTCTTTGGACCCTAGGTATAATCTGCTGGCCGCAGTCTGGCCATTTTTCTTTTTGCCTTTAGTCCAGGAGACCCATTTCAGATGGGATTAACCAAGAAACCAAAGGTATAGATTTCAAAGTTTAAGAAGCCAAATATCAGGTCTTTCTTTTTTCTTTTTTTAAAAATATCTTTTATTGATTTTTTTACAGAGAGGAAGGGAGAGGGATAGAGAGTTAGAAACATCGATGAAAGAGACATCAGTTACCTCCTGCACATCTCCTACTGGGGATGCCTGCAACCAAGATGCACTTGACCATAATCGAACCTGGGACCCTTCAGTCCACAGGCCGACACTCTATTCACTGAGCCAAACCAGTAAGGGCTATCAGGTCTTTCTTGATTCAGTGCTTAGGCACAGAGAACCTGTCCATTTTCTCAATATTTTTAAGGAGGCCAATACCTAACATAATGATGGGTGGTTTCATGTTTAAAGCTCTGGTTCACTCAATGCCTCAAATATCATTCATGGAGATACATTCTATTCTCCCTAGCAGAGCTGCTGCAACACCAAATCTTAGAGAACTTCCTTGTCTTTTTGAATTTCAGATTGGAATGATCCAGCCAGTGTGAGTTTACTTTATCCTGAGGTTCAACTTATCCTAAACTGTTGGTATCTCAATTTCCCTTTTTGAAATTTTCAGGTCCAGAAAGTATTACATTAATCTTTATATATTTTGGTTTTGCAATTCTGGGGAAAAATGCATTGCAAAATATTTTTATTATAACATATTCAGCAATTAGACAAATTCACTCTAAAATACATCTGTTCATGAACGTGCAGTGCCCTTTTGGTACTACTAGTGATGCTGAATGCAGTCCCATCTAGCTACTTCTATAGTACTCCTACCAAAACTGTGACCCTTCATAGAAAAGGCATGTGGCTGTTAGAACCTTAAATTACGTTGTTTTTTCCCCTCTCTAAAATGTTTCTAATTTGTAAATGAGAGATGAAGCATAAATGATGTATATATTTGAAGTCTAACATAAATTCTGACCCTTTTGATGTTAAAGGTGAACTGCATTATGTGTTAAAATTTTTCCACTGTTTCCAATGGTAGGTCATTTTGGGAAATGTGTGTACCAGGATGATGTCCTGGAGCTGCCCCATACATTCCTGGCCAGCTTTTACTTTTGATGACATTTCAATTTTTTCTAATTTCATATTTCTAGCTTTTTCCATAAAAAGGTAGATTTGGGCAGCTCTAAATGCAGCAGTGAATTTTGTAGACTACTTATAAATATAGAATGAACTAGTTCATACTCTATCAGCCCCTACATCTTAGAGTGGTAGAAAAAAATGTATTTATTTATTTTTCTCATTGTAGGTCCAAGTTGACATAGGCTTCATTTGAACATAACTTCCATCACCTGGGAAGGAAGACAGAGCTCAAATTGCTTCATGAGGTCAATTAACTGACACATTGTAGAGGAGAATGTAAGCCTTTTCTGGGACTTCTGCTGTCATTTCATTGGTCAAAATAAGACCATATTTTACTTCCAAGGGTGTTAGCAAGTACAGCACTTAGAGCACCTTGCAAGCCCAGAAACAGAAATATGAGAATGTTTGTAGAACCTCTGATGGCCAATCCCTTACCCAACACATCACCCGCCAAATCTGACTCTTAGCAGCTGATGCCTGGACACTTTCCTGGTTTCTTTTTCTGTCAAGTCCTATCACACAGGGAGGACAATAGTATCTACAAAGCATATATATTAAAACTCTTTATAAAAACAGTATGAATTTTAAGTATATGAACCCAAAGAGTAAATGTTTAATGTCATGTTTACTCATGGTTCAATTTTTCATTGGTTCCCATTTATAGGCTAATGGGAATGAGAAAGTATATATAAAAATCTATTAAAGATTTTATGGTAGCTAGAAAAGAATCTTTTTTCAGGTTCTTTTTATAATCTTCCAAGATTCTTTTATATCCCCAATTCCTTATAATTATTATTCTCTGGAATCGGGTAGTTGGCAATCTCTCCATGGTCCCTCTGACCATCTGGTCCTAGTTTTCCTTATAATTTTTTATAACACCTACGTTCAGTGCATGGCCCAAGTTCAGTGCTGTCTCCCTGTTCTCCCAGTTGTCACCTCTGAGCTGTTTCAACATAGTGCCATTTCTTTTTTATGCTAAGTGCAGCTTGTGGGGAAAAATAAATTAATTGTTGCAACTCTTCCATGGCAGCTGCAAAGATTGTTACAAACTGCTCTCTGCTGCTCCAGCTCCAGGCGCTGCACTGGGTCTTATATGTTTGTTTGACAGTCTCACAGCAGGAACCACTGTGGGGAGATCAGGAAGGGAAATAACAAGGAGATTGGATGCCAAATGCCTTTCATACAAGATCTAATAAAAGTGTTACCTTAATGTTGAATAATTTAAAAATTTGTCTGATCCAAACCTTTGACAACCTTGGAATGTGTTCCTCTCTCAATTAGTATATCTCTTCACTATAAGTTACAGAATCACTTCTCTTGGGCTGGACCTTTAAACTCCCTTTTTCATTTCCAGGTTACCTCTCATCCAATGCATCCTGGTGATAATTATTAATTTGCTTAGCACTTGTAATAGGATAATTATTCAGATGTTAATTTTATTTTACTCTCTCCACCAAAGGCATATATAGATACTTTCAATGTCTTAAGTGTTTCTGTCTCCTGAAAAACAGTCAGGTAGAGATCAAGTCTGATTTACCTAATTTTGAAAGTAATTTTAGGTGAAGTTTTCCTCATTTGGCCATTACATGCCATTCTCAGAATTACACTCTCCTGCTCAGAAACTCTCAGACTCAGGTACTTGCTGTATTAAATCTACACCCTGTAGGGGAGTGTTCAGAGATCTCTAAAGTTAATATCTATTTTAAGCTATCAAAATTAATTTCCTCCTTCTTCTAAATGCTTACTCTTTGCTCTAGTCAGCCACATATCTTTACTATAACCCTATTTAAAGGAATCTTAGAGACAAGACAAGGAGTCTTAGGGAATAAGGGGTGGTAGGTAGGGAATTCATGGGAGAGGAATACATATGTAAAAGTCAGAAATAGCTCCAAGCCACCAAAATGCTTATAATACTCTTACAGAAGATAGGAAAAAGTCATAAGATATGGGAAGAGGGAAATATATTTTCACAGGGGATAGAGGAATGTTGCAAGATAAGGGGTAGAAACAGAGGGGAGGGACACCACATGGGCTCTGGAGTATGAAATTGATACTATGTAGCTAGAGTGAGCAATGAGGAAAACACAGGGTTCCTAAATTAAGGAAGGGCCCAATTAGAAAGGGTCAGATTCAGACAAAGAACTACAGTATATATAAAGTGGAGACAAAAGGACACAAGACAGATTTAGGTTTTTTTGTTTTTTTGTTTGTTTTTTCCCATTAGAGAAAGAAATAGCAAGTTTTTCCTATTTAGGGACCTCTCTTCAGGAAGAGTTTGTATTTGCTTCCAATAAACATCCACATTTTTATTTAAAATATATTAGTTTGCAAGTTTATTCTTCAAACTTTGTGAGGACAAGGACCCACAGAAAAATCTGCACCCCAGACACCACATTTCACTATGGGCCACTATTTATTCATTCCTTGAACTCTGACAGTTCTTTATTCCCAGGTAACTCCAGCACACAAAATAAACCACTTTACGCATACAGTCTAGAATTATTTGTGTTTATGTCATTTGATTAGTGTTCTCCATGAGATTAAGAGTTTCTTGGAGCAAGAACTATGTCTTTTAGTTCAGTTATTCTCCTGGTGTCTAGAAATTAGTTAATTAATTGTATTAATTGTACACCTTCTCTTATAAAGCCATATCTGGGTCTAGTATCATTCAGAATGAAAACATGCCATTCAGAATTATAAACTGCCAAAAAAAGTGTCATGATGGAGAAGTACAGCTAACTGATTGGCATTTTCATCTGCAGCACACAAGTTAACTGATTTGGTCTGGACAGTGCCAGTTGCTGAACTTGGGTTGTGAACTTGATTATGCCTTTGTTGAGAGACAACTGAAGTCCAAAAAATGGACCAGAAGTTTAAATAAGCTAACAATAAGACCTAAAGTATCAGGTGCTTAGCCTGTATTTGCTCTTAGTGCTAGCTTAGTAGTTACTAATTTACCAGAAGTAAAGACTTGCAGATATATTTGGAGATACTATAGAAAGGAAAAGACCAGAAGAAATACAAATAGACTATTTGGTCCCTTCTTTCATTTGGGAAAAGGCAGTAGATGTAGAAGTCTCCTTTGTATTGCCAATGATAAATCAGACAATTATTATTGTTTACTAACCTCATGTTGATGTAGGATACCAAGGGCTTATGTAAACTAGCGGACTACTAGTACCTGGTAATGTCTGAAGTATGAGTAATCTCCTTTCAAAGATGCCCTAAAAGTAGAACCAGAAATATGACCCTGTCTTTCAGAAGACAGAAATATTTAAAACATGAAACCAAGTAATGAATCATTATCTTGATAGTGTACTTTAATCTTTATTAAAATACAGACAATAGGAATTCATATTGCTTTGAATCTGCTTTAGCTTTAGACGCTGTACCAGAGAGACTGTGTGAAAAGGGCTGGCTGTCACAGGTCTCCCTTCTCTGCCAACATCTCTTGATATGAGAGGCACAAGACAAGAACAGTCATTGATTAGGGGATTAAGCTCTCTCATAAAAGATGAGCATATCAACAGAAATACCACCAGTTTCTTGACATGCAGGTCAACTATTCTTTAATCTCACTTGGTGTGTCAAGGGGCTGAATGCCCACCCTCAGACAAGGACAGCTAATATTGACTGCATTGCAAATCAGACCTGTGGAAATATGTGAGAAAAGGACAGACTAAGCCAAGGAATAGTGATGCCTCCCTCAGACACACGGAATGATATCTAGCCAGGTTTCAAACATCAAATGAACTATATTTTTGATTTTACTGTCTGACATTTACCAGAGGGAAAAAGATACATAAGTAATGAGGCAAAAGGGCAGGATGAGCTGGGTATGTATTTTCCCATTACTTTAAGAAATGAGCCTAGTCAAAACTGCACTTAGAATTCAAAATTAAAAATGAATTAAATGAGTATGTTTCACATTTGTCAAAGCATCCACAAAAAAAAAATTCAACCATCCTCAATGTACACACATATGTTTGATAGTTTTTTATATTTTGCTCTAACAATATTACCCACTTGTTTTCACTCTATTACACTGCACATTATTTTAGATTGGTGTATAAACAGCAGCATTTGTCTGTCTCCTCCAGATATTTTCTTAATAAGAACAGCTGTCATCATGATCAACTACTTAATATTTGCTAGGCACAGTGTTAGTACTACACATGCATTATTCTATCATTTAATCTTTGTTAAAGATCCTACACAATAAGTATTCTCACCATGATTTTATTAAGGTAAAGAAATCCAGTGAGGTCGTGTAACACATTAAGTGGCAGAGCTAGCTTGTGGAGCACAAAATAAAATTTCTCTCTCTTCCCAACCTCCCCTGCTGTCCCTGCACAGGTTCTGCTTCCTCTGAGTTCAGTAATACTGATGACTCCTGACTTTGCTTTCACACATGAACAAAACAACAAGCGGAGCATCATTAATGAAGCATCATTAATGTGATGACAGTGTACAAGTAGATAAACCTTCAGATCTGTCACTTCGCCCAGGAGTAACTCTCTCTCTCTCTCTCTCTCTCTCTCTCTCTCTCTCTCTCTCTCACACACACACACACACACACACACACACATGCATGCACATGCACACACACATGCACACATTTGGTTGGCTTTAACCATGTAGGATATGATTCCTAATCATACACAATTATTTGAACCAGATTTTTATTTATTTATTTATTTATTTATTTATTTATTTATTTATTTGCAGGTGGGCAGTCACCTGTTTGACACCCAAGAGGCACTATGCAACCTGAAGTGTATGAGATTATGACCCCAAATCTCTGAATATTGTTCAGGATTGAATAGATCTTGCATTTTTTGGTTTTTTGAGTTCCAAACTGTCCTTTTGGGATTTCCTTGTCCTCAGGGGCTTGGTGTGGCAAGGAGTAGTGCAGGTTGTCAAAGGTTTAATAAGGAAAACCACTGTTTACAGTTGAAAGGCATCTCTGTAGTCTGGCATGATTCCAAGAATTCACACTTTCTTACTGCTGCATCACATATAATGAAAGAAAAAAGAATACACTTTCTCAGCACCTGTATAAGGTACTTAAAATATCATTACGACCTGTAATTGCATAGAGAATCTAATTACCACAGTTAAGAAATCAGGTTGGTAGGTACAATTTGTACCATATTGACCATGTTGGCTATAAAACTGTAACTGGAGAAGCACACACAGGGTGGGTGATTGTGTGCCTCATGAATAAAACTCTGAAGCACAATTACAAATATAACAAATAATCAGGAATAAATTAATTTCCCTGAGGGGATGGCATTTTACATAGTTGGGTGTTTCTTCAGCTTAAAAAAATAGGAGAAAACTGTCCTCAAATTTAAAAAAAATATGATATAAGATAACATAACATACTGGAATAAACAATGAAGAGACATAAAAACCTTTTCATAGAGATGTATTATATTTTCATGTCCACTATGCAGATTGGACTCATGTTGCATAACAAAATGGAAGAATCCCCCATACACAGTGAGAAGTTTCTAGGGAAAGGTTGGATCCAATAAATTTTGGGATCAGTGAAATAGACCGAGTCTCCCAAACCTCTTGTATCATTCATCATTGCAGTTACATGAGGTATACTAAATCATGATTCTTTTTCTTATAGATGGAGGATTGATAAATGCAGAACTGTCTGCCAGCTTATTACACGGTCAGTAGCAGTGAAAGGCATGGAAAGTGACAGGAATAAATAGCATAATCTGATCAGTAAGTGGCACATAAAGACTTCTGAGGCTCTGCTTTGTATGACAATATCTGGTCTCCTGGGAGCCACCTTGAAAAGATAGGCTGCTGTCAGAGATCAGTTCAGTTGTTTGAAGAACAGAAAGCATCACTTTCTATACAGGGGCTGGGTTTTCCTATCCTGCTTTCAATCTGAAGTAAGTGGACTCTGTATCATGGATAATTGATATAAAAGATGTTACCATGATACCTGAAAAAAAATAGATGTGTTCTGAGTTATAACTTCTTCATGCAGAGAATTAGTGACAATTTTCTTTTTCAAATATCTGCAAATAGTCACAAGTCTATAGGAAACAGATACATAAATAGTTTTTGCTGAATTTTTATGAATGCATTGTGTGAGAATATACATAACTGTACATCTTGTCTTGAGAAGAGTTCCTGGGCCAGACACAGCAGTAATCTGACTTTTCCTACTAAAATCACACTGCTCAAAGTCAATGCCTATTGACTCATTCCCGTAAGCTACTTGAACCCCTGCTTGTTTCTCTATTCACATTGCCATCACTGGTGATACCTGCTCTCTTCACACTCTCTTCTCTTTTCATCATGATACAATTTTCTCATAGTTCTGTCTTCAAACCATTGTTTTCAGTCTTCTTTGCTGACTCCTCTATACTTCCATCTCTTCTCAAATCTCCTTGGCCAATTTATATACTTCTAGGTTTTAACCTCTATGCATATACGATGTATAGGTTTTTAAATATATGTTTCCAGGTGAGTCTTACCTCAGGCTCAAAAAAACATTTGTAACTGCTTGCTAGGCAGGTCCTCCTGATTTTCTAGATCCAGATAACAACCAGTCAACACTGAATTAATTGTGGGTGTTTTTTTTTTGTTGTTGTTGTTTTTTGTTTTGTCCCATATTATAGCTTCATCTTAATCTAAATTTGGATTCTTTACATCAACATTTATCTAAACTATTTATCCAACCTTTTCCCATTCTCTTTCGATCTGCTTCTGAAATCTACATTGCTTCTTTCTTTACATTTTATTGCTATTGCCTGAGTTCAGCATGCCAGTATTCCCCTAAAGATTCCTGTGGTACCTGAATTAATCTTCCTGCTTCCAATTTTGGATTACCATCTAACTTTATTCATTAGCAATTATAAATCTGATCATGTCACTTTCCTATCAAAAATCCTTTAGAAACTTTCCATCTTGTACAATGAGAAATGCAAACTGGTAAGTATGGCCCGCTGATTTCTTCCATGCTCTTTTCCCTCCACAATCTTCTTGGATTTTGTATATCTTCCTATCTCTCCATAAATCACATCCTGATTTTACCAACAATGTACATGCTTTTTCTCAAATGTCAAAAATGTTTTATTTCTTGTCTGCTTGGGAAACTTATCTCTATTCTTTTTTGAAATATTAATTTTTATTGATTTTAGAGAGCAAGAGAGAGGGAGAGAGATAAAAACATAAATTATGAGAGAGAATCATTGATTGGTTTCCTTCTGCATGTGCCCCTACTGGGATGGAGCCTGCAACCTGGGCATGTGCCCTGACATGGAATCAAACCATGACCTCCAGGTTAATAGGTCAACTGCTCAACCACTGAGCCATGGTGGCCAGGCCTCATCTCTATTCTTTAAAATTTGGAACAAATATTTTTTCTCTGAAAAAAGATTGATTTCTTTTTTTCAAACCTGCATGTGTTCCTTTGTGCTTCCACAGAACTGCCTGCAGAAATCTGTTATGGAACTTATCACACCATTTTTAGGTCATTTATTTTCCAATCTAAATATATAAAACCCTAAGCCACCAAACGACCAGATGAAAGGTCACTGTGACACACACTGACTATCAGGGAGCAGACACTCAACACAGGATCTGCCATCTGGTGGTCAGTACACCAGATGACTGACCCATTCTGGCATCCCACCATCCCAGTGGCAGTCACTCTCTCCATCAGTAGTCCTGCAGGTCCAATCTCCAGAGAATGGAGCAGGCCCTGATGAACTAGCACTGCCTGAATGATCCTGACAGCAATGACAGCCTCCTGGAAGTGGGCCTTGGACATGTGGCTGTTTTCCCTCCCTAGACATTCTGCAAGGAGTAAACAATATAAAAGTGGCCACCAGGTGACTATTGACAACCACGTCAATGGCAGCGAGATGGATCCAGATCCTGGGCTGGTAAGGGTGTCCCACCACCAGCCCAGAGGGCTAATCAAGTCCCCCCTCCCCTCATCTCCCCCAGGACTCACCCATATATGAATTCATGCACCAGGCTATAAGATCCTCAAGGATAGAGCCTATTATGTACTTACCAATTCTTCATCTTCCTAACTTATCATAGGATCCACATATGGCAGGGCTCAGTTACTACTTGATGAATAAATAAATACATATTAGTTACCCCCAATTTTTTTATATTTTTTATTAATGTGTAACATATATACATATCTTTCCATTGCCCCCCATCCCAGGCATACCCTAAACCCCCAGTGTCTTGTGTTCATTGGTTATGCTTATATGCATGCATACAAGTCCTTTGGTTGATCTCTTATCTACTCCACCTCTCCTTAACCTTCTTGCTATAATTTGACAATCTTTTTTGATGCTTTACTGCCTCTGTATCTATCTTTTTGTTCATCAGTTTATAATGTTCTTTATTATCCACAAATGAGTGAGATCATGTGGTGTTTCTCCTTCATTGACTGGCTTATTTCACTAAGCATAAGGCTCTCCATTTCCATCCAGGTTGCTGCAAATGGTAAGAATTCCTTTTTTTTATGGCAGCATAGAATTCCATTGTGTAGATGTACCATAGTTTTCTGATCCACTCATCTGCTGATGGGCACCTAGGCTGTTTCCAAATTGTAGCTATTGTAAATTGTGCTGCTATGAACATAGGGGTGCATAAATCCTTTCTGATTGGTGTTTCTAATTTCTTAGGATATATTCCTAAGAGTGGTATTGCTGGATCAAATGGGAGTTCCATTTTTAGTTTTTTGAGGATACTGCATACTGTTCTCCACAGTGGCTGCACCAGTCTGCATTCCCACCAGCAGTGCACAAGGGTTCCTTTTTCTCCGCATCCTCGCCAACACTTGTCATTTGTTGATTTGTTGATGATTGCCATTCTGACAGGGGTTACCCCAAAATTGTTATTGATTGCTAGTATATCATTAGATAGTTATTCAAAGGTTTGTCATAGCTCTTAAGATAGTTATGTTTTCTAGAAGTGAATTACTTGTGTACATTTTCTTTTAGAAAGGAGAGCAAGGGAAACACACTGTATGTCATGTGTTTTGACTCCATTTTTCTGTGATCTTCCTTTCATAAATATTTATGAAGAACTTCCTTCATAAAATAGATGTGGTGCTTGAAGCTGCACAGAAAGAGCTATATGATAATATGCAAGATAATATATGCACAAAAATGTACTGTTACAAGCAAATATGTGACAAATATTATAAGTATAAAAACTTAAGAGCTATAGGAGTTTAGAAAGATCCACTCTAAGGAGGTGAGGAATGTGCTCATACCAGTGATTACTTTGAAGTTGAACCTTGATCCTCAATAAAGTTTTCTTAATGGACAATGATGGAAGGGTCTTCCAAGCAAGCCAATAACATAGGGGAAAAAGGATACTGGGTAACAAAGCCCATTAGTGAATCTAAAATAATATGCTTCCAAATGGGTATTTGTAAACTAAGAGAAATATTGAACCCCAAGGCCAGGAAAAAAATATGAGGTCTAAGATCATGAAGGTCTTCAATGCAGCCAAGACTTGAGTTTCTGAGGATATATAATTTTACACTCAGGGAAATGACATCATAAACATACCTTTCAGAACCTTTACTATGCATTGCTTATAGTACATTTCAAAGTTAAATTATAAACTATTACATTAGTTTATGATATAAATGAAAATATCTTTATCAAGGTGGTTTATAAATAAACTTGAATTTATTCAAGATAGACAGAGAACATTGCTTTTAAAAAATACTTACTTGCATAAGATTTAAGAAATGTAAGTAAAATGTTAGCCTTGTTCCTGTCACAGAATAAGAATTAAATATCTGATAGCTCTCTAAAGTTTATTTAAACTGTGAATATAGTCATTTCTTTTCTTCTCTGTATTTTTGCATTCTTATTGATGACCAACTATTATAGACCAGCATATCAACAGTGAGCAAACCCTAACACAGGATAGTGACTGACACAAGATTTTCCACTAATAAAACTGAAGAGCTTTAATTACATTGTCAGGTTAAGTTCAACTTTTTTTTTCTTTTGACCAATTTGTTTCATTGGTTAAATGTTTCTTTTTGTGTTTGTAAGTAACAAAAAGATGTGGAATATCATCGATAGCTTGGATTTAGAAAGTTCTGCCATATTTCAATTCTGTGACCTTGGACATGTCCATTAGCTCAGTGTCTGATATGTATCATTTTTTCAACTAACTTTATCACCATTACTCTTCCTTTACCTAAGCATTTTACTGTATACTGTGTGGAATTTTTTAGCAATTGGTAAGCATATCTGCCTAGAAGAAATATACATTTAATGTTTAAGCCTTTCATTAGAATAACCACTATATTGACTAAAAATCAGGAATTAATTATAAAACCTCGTATTTTTCCTCAGAGTATTCTTAAATTGAGAGAAGGTTGGTTATATAGTTAACAGAGGCAACAGCACACTTAAATTTTATTTCTTGCAACCTCTTAATAATGCAAAAGTTAATGTTGCATTTTTCAAGAATAAGAACTTTAAATTTCACAAGAGGATTAAAAGAATAAATACCTGTAAAGTACTTCGAATAGTAATTGGTACATAGAAAACACTAGAGAAATATTTGCTATTATTATCATCATTACTCGTATGAAACAATTTGTGTTTCTTTAGAGGCCTTAGTGAAATCAGTACTTCCATTGTGTTTATGTAGGTTTAAATGTTCCAGAACTAGGTTCTGGGTCAGAGGCCAGATTGTAAAAACTACTGTTATGAGATATGATCTATTAGTCTTATTCAAGTTAAACTATCTGTGATATAAGCTCTGGAGCAGGTTTTCTAAGATGAAATAAAAGAAATGTAGGGTAATGATCTCATTGACTTTATTGAAAAAAAAAAGGAAGCCAACCCAGAAAAAAATTTTCATATCTCTCTTCCTTACTCTCTTTGTTCTTGAAGTTTTGCTTTATTTTGTTTCTCTGCAATGAAAGGGAAGTCTTGAATTATTGAATTCATAAATTTTATAAAAAGATGGTTATGGGTTATATTGCATTATCCTATAATTCATATGTTGGAATTCTAACCCCCTACTTCAGAATGTGATTCTATTAGGAGATAGGACTTTGAAAGAGTACAGGTTAAATGAAGTCATCTGAGTGGGCCCTAAACCAGTATGATTGTTTTCCTTCTAAGAAGAGGAGATTAGGACACAGACATGCATAGAAGAATGACAATGTGAAAACACTGGGGGAAGACAGCCATTTACAAGCCAAAAAGAAAGACCTTAGAAGAAACCAATCCTGCCAAACCTTGAACTCTGAGTTCTAGCCCCTAGAACTATGAATAAAGAAAGTTCTGCTGCTTAAGCCACCCAATCTGGGATACTTTGTCATGGCAACCCTAACAAATTAATACACTGAGCTAATAATATTTTGAATTAACATATTATTTTATTAGAATAATTAAAAGCATTAGTAGAAATTAGATAGAAGAGCAAAAGTTTTAAGAGACTTCAGAGCTATGCTGAATCAGAATTAAAATAACTGCAATGATTATAGCTCTATAATACATACTGATACAGGCTCATATAAGCTTAGAGAGATTAAATTACTTGTCCAATGTCACACAGATAGGGAGTAGGGAAACCACCAATCAACTAGAGGTGGTTTTATTCCTGAGCCCATTATGTTAACCAAGACAACTAGAAATATTCTAATCAACTTTGGGCTTAGAGTAAACAAGAGATTGCTGCAAAGAGAGAAGCAGCCTTGCTGGTATGGCTCAGTGGATTGAGTGTTGTCCCATGCACCAAAAAGTCATTGGTTCAATTCCTGGTCAGGGCACATGCCCAGGTTGTGGGCTCAATCCCTAGTAGGGGCATGCAGGAGACAGCCAATCCATGTGATGTCTCTCATTGATGTTTCTCTCTTTCTCTCTCTTCCTCTTTTTCTAAAAACCAATAAAAGCATATTTAAATAATAAAAAAGAGATAAGCAAACTCTCTTAAAAAAAGAATATTTCAAGATCCAAACTAAAAAATAAAGAACTTGTAATTATAAGAAAGCAGTATAATGCAGACAGGTCATTTTCACACCAACTTATGACTCTAAGATACAGTGTTAATTATACATCTTTTCACAGTTTGAATTAAAAGAACATCATTCAGGTTCCATACAACTTGGAAGAAAATCAACTCCTAGGAAATAAAGACTACCTGGGTACTAAACATGAGATACAGGGAAATAAAAAAAACTTTACTTCATGTTATAATAACTTAAAGACAAGGAGGTAATGCAAACTATGTTGTGAGAAGTTTCTGGTTGTAATTCTAACCAACCAGAGTGAGGTACTGGGTAAGAACCTGGACAGAGTCAAAAAGGAAAACAAAGAAAGCAGGGTTTGAGGGTTTTATAGAAATAGTAGAGGCCTGGTGCATGAAATTCATGCATGTGCGGGGATTGTCCCTCAGCCCTGCCTGAGGCATCTCAAATCCGGGACCCTTCGGGGGATGTCTGACTGTAGGTGTAGGTCTTGCATTGGTCCTAAGCCTGCAGTCAGACATCCCTCTCACACTTCAAGACCATTGGTTCCTATCCACTCACCTGCCTGCCTGCCTGATTGCCCCTAACCTCTCTGCCTGACTGCCTAATAGCTCCTAACTGCTCACCCCTGCCAGCCTGATTGCCCTAACTGCTCTCCCTTGCAGGCCTGATTGTACCTAACTGCCTCGTCTCAGCCCCCACCACCATGACTTTGTCCAGAAGGACATCTGGAAGGATGTCCAGAAAACATCTGGTGCAATTAGCATATTATCCTTTTATTAGTATAGATGTAAACTCCATCATTTATTTGAGAACTTCTGAACAAGGCGGACTTGTTGCTTGTGTCTTTTATGATCAAGTCAGTGCCCCTGTGCTCTATTGTAAGAAGTTTCGCAAGTCTAGCACTCCAAAGTCATGAAAATGACAAGTGATCAATTAAATAGCAGTATACTAGATCTCTGTAGTACCAGTCATGAGTCGTCTTACATAGGGAGCCAAGAGAATAATCCAGGAGACATGTTTTCCATTCATTGTTCTTTTCCTGCAGCAGCATGAACTAGGGCTGGAGTAGGTGGAATCACATGGGATAACCTGGCTTTAATTGCCATACTAATGGGCAAAATGGATTTATTTGTGTGTGCATATATATGTAATTTACTCATAATCCCTATGCATGTGTTTGGCATATATTTAATTAAAATATTTTAAATGATAAAAACTTTTTATTATTCAATGATTGTGCTTATTTTAGGTTCTTTTGAATGAATATTTTAACTAACTTATTTTTAAATCCATTGTACCTAAAAATGTTTTTTTCTTTACAAATCCATTTGTGATGAACAGGGAAATGTATGTTGTTATTTCATGGTTCCTGAGCCATTGAGCTGGAGAGATTGTGTCTGTCACTCTTCTTTTAGCCCTCAGCATCATTAATAACTTTTCAACATATCATTTCTGTCCTATACCATCTTTTATCTCCTTATCACAAATACACAGCAAACATTCATATTCCAATGCAGCTTGGTGAAAGCAAGTCTTATTATCCACAGTGTTATAAATGAGCAAGGTGAGCTGGAATGACTACCCAAGGGGACTCACAGAGAAAAGTACAGCATGGAACAAACCTCCATTGCCAAAAGTTAGGAGAGTTGCATTTCACATGTTATATTAAGTCATGCTTCATTTCCATGTGTTAATTTAGAATTTGGGAAGGCATCTTCAATTTTTTCCCCCTAAAGAAGCTCTGTCCCTTCCAATCATCTTGCAGGTGAAGTTTTCATTTCTGGACATATTTAAGTAAAGAAAATATACAAAATGTGTATGATGTATAATTACTGCTTATGCCTCTTACCCATTCATTTCCTTCTTGTGGCAGCATTCATAGTCCCACCTTCAATATTCCTCTGATAACATTTTCACCTCCTAATCACCGAATGCAATGGTTTTCTCAGTTGTTACCATGAGCAGCATGAATGGTGTCTAAAGTGTAAGGCTGGCACTGTGTTGTTTTGGGCTTAGAGGTTGTGTAAGGAATTTTGGACTAGACCTCAGAAGTTGATGGAAAACATGTTGAAGAACTATACACAGGAGATACACAATATCAGATTTAACATTTACAAAGATCTCTATAGCTTCGTGGAGAATTGCTGAAATGGATGGAAAGGGGATAATTCAGAGACAATTGTGGAGGCTACAGGACTGAAGTGATGCTGAAGTGCATACAATTTGTGCAGGAGATGTAAAGGAATATTTATGAGACAACCTTTACTTAACTCAGAGATTTAGTCATGATGAGGCACCAGAGAGAGGAGTTATAAAAGACAATAAATTAAAAAAAACAACTATGTAAGATTTGCTACTGTATTTTAAATAAGCAAATGAAATCTCCATGAACCAACTGTACAGTAAGTTAACTATATGGTAAGGATGTGACTTTGCCTCCTTCAATCAGCTTCCCTTCAATTTTTCACTTTGGACCATTTGTTCAGAATGTCTTTGTTTGGTAGGCAGTTAGTCATTAACAAAAGGAAGGGAGCAAACATCTGATTAAGCCTGATTAACTAGGAAAGGACAGTTTCACAGTCTCTCCAGTGAATAGCTGGCATCATTCTGCCAAAAGGATGGACATCCCATCCCAGTGGCAGGAAAGATTGGCTTTTCATTCACCCCAAGGAATGACTAGCACCACTGCCGGATTGATGGAGGAAGGGAAGATGGTACAGGGGAAGTCCTTTGACTTAAGCATGTGTGGGTAGAAGCTAAATGATGAAGTAGAAGAATGAGGTATGAACGATGAGGTAGAATTCAAAATGGCAACCATAAAGGTGGAGGAGACTACCCAGGGAAAATCTCCTAAAAAGACAAGATAGTATAAGGGCATGAAATCATGGAAAATCCAGGAAAGGAAGTAGAGAGGGGGTTAACACTATCCCAGGAAAAGCCAGAAAGAGATTGAATAGATTGAAAGAAAGCTTTCCCCTTCCAAACCCAAGGAAATGAAACTAAACCTTACAATGGCCCACCTCTAAGCATTGAGCCTTGGCAGCAGAAGCATAGATAGGGAAATGAGGTACAGATAATTAAGTAACTTGTCCAAGGTCACACAGCTAAGTATTTTGAAACCATCCAGGAAATGGACTTCTGGAGCTTTGGGTGCCAGGGGTGACAGTTTTATAGTTTTGGGCCATGCCCCTTCTGAGCCTAGTGGCATAAATGCTGGCCTGTGGCCCCAGAAGCTAGACTTCTTCCACAGCCAGACAGAGATGAACCACCTAGTCATTGATGAGGCATCAAGTGTGGTATATCTGGAGGTGATCTACACCCTTGACCAGTTTCACTGTTGGATCCACTGGGGAAGTGCTTCCTGGTGGCCCCAGCCTTTTCAAGGGTGCTTTAAATCTTATCAGTTTCACTTAAATCCTCCCTGCAATGCTTTTCCAGCACACTGCAACAACCAGTAACATCTTTTTACACTAGGCAAAATACCTCTTACCCCATTTTTTCTTCTCCAAGAAAACACAGTTAAAAGAAATTTTCCAATTCAGAACCAGTGATATAGAAAGAGAAGTATCAATGAATGATGGGGATGATAATTTTAGTGTTAGTGCTAACTATATATATATATATATATATATATATATATATATATATATATATA